>JBBPEA010000008.1:0-582476 GCA_039096215.1 Blastocystis sp. NMH
TCGAATGATGAGGAAATGGGAGAATGCGTACTTGAGGATTGGAGGGAATAGGTGAACCAGAAGCATGCATAACCGAAGTCGATTCCATTGGATGATAATTGAGGGATATCTACATCAATCAAACACCATATCCATACTCTCCAGAATCACTGAACCGATATACCTGAAGTTGTAGTGACTTCCTTTGAATTGTGTCAATGAAGGAAGATCTATTCATTCATCAACTCATTCAATCTCACTTCGCATTGTCAATGTGTTATTGTAGTTGTAGGGTTCAGTGCTAATCGTTTTTCGATCATAACGATCATCACCATCAAAAGCTTCATAACCTAGTCGAATGGATTGTAGTTTAGGCAAATCTGAATCATCAATCCATCCATTCAATCACTCTCAAACACAACCGAATGAACCATCTGGAATGCATACTGACCAAGCTTGACTGATTGTAGTTGAGGAAGATCTGTGAATTCAAACCAATCCATCAATCACACTTATCAATGAGAAGGATGGAGTCCAAATGAAACACCTGTCACCCATATCAATGGATTGAAGAGAAGGGAGATTATTCAGTTCAAATGTACGATAATCCTGGAATGAAAAACCATCAATATAAATGGATTTAAGTTTTGGACAATTCACAATTCGATAGGAACCATTTCGTTCATTACTATTAATCCAAAAACTCCTAAAAAATATCACCACACTCTCCAACTCACTCAATCCATCCAACTCAAATACTCTCACCTTTCTAAAACAATGATCTCCTATCACTATCGATTTCAGAGCGGGCAGTCCTCTCAGAATGAACTCTGATCCCTGATAACTGCTACACAATCCACTTGTTATATTGACAGTCTCTATTGTCTCTGGATTTGGAGCTAGTTCCGATGGAACAACCGCAATCTCAACAGGTGGACGAGTGGTTGGTGCAATGGTGGGAGTTTCGGTGGTTGGAGCGATGGTGGGAGTTTCGGTGGTTGGAGCAATGGTGGGAGTTTCGGTGGTTGGAGCAATGGTGGGAGTTTCGGTGGTTGGAGCAATGGTGGGAGTTTCGGTGGTTGGTGTTTGGGTAGTGGGATTTGTTGTGGGTTGAACAGTGGGACTCTCACTGGGTGGGATGGTTGGTGATTGAGTGGAAGGAATTGTGGGAGGAATGGTTGGAAGAGAAGTGGTGGGAGCAATGGTTGGTGATTCTGTGGGAATAATGGTGGGTTCAATAGTGGGTGTGTCAGTGGGTTGAACACTCGGTACAACACTCGGAGCCACACTCGGTTTCACAGTCACCTCACTCGTCGGTTTCACTGGAATTCTATCCGTCACGATCGGACGAATAGCAAATCCAGCAATTCCACCAATGTTCGCGTTCTCAATCGTTTCCAGAATCGGAAGACGGAACACCATCGAATCACATCCACGAAGACGTGTCTCCACAGCGAAGTACGGATTCTGAGACAACTCATCCTTTCCATTCGCAGCATACTGAGAATACTCTACAACCACTCCATTCACAGAAGGTCTCCAGTAGCCAGAATTGAAGTAAGGACCCTCCTCGCCATCGTTGCGGTAGTACTGGAAGAACTCAAGATCCAATCCCATCGTCACTGCCACAGGTCCCTTCATCAACAGATCAAACAGACCCAGCTTGTTGTACGCAGAAGGCTTCTCGTATCCACCAATGTGATACTTGCGTTCGTCCTCAACTCTCTTGCACTCTCCCTCCACATTCGTGTGAGGATAGTACTCACTGTAAGCAATACCATTCTCATACACGTAATCGAATCCCCAAACAAGAGGCATTCCATCACACATCTTTCCAACCACTCCATGCTCCTTACCAACACAATCAATCAACTCCTGAGCAGACAGAGACACCTCAACAATCTGATCATACTCCTCGAAGTACATCTTCTTGATCGCATACTCAATGGAGTTGGTAATGGCGAAAGCCCACGACACCGAACAGTTCTGAGGCTTCGAGATCAACTCTCTCAACTCTCCATTTCCATCACACGGATCCATAGAAGGCATCAGATAGCGATAGTTGGTGTTGTTGTACACAGGAGTAATGGAAGGCACGGGAACCTTCACTCCAGAGTATCGCTGCTTGGTGGTGGTCAACTCCTCAAACTCATCGGGATGCCAATCAGCGTAGAAGGTGAACTCCATTCGATACTTCTTCATCTTATTCCACTCGTGGATCTTCTCGCAGGACTCAACGAAGTAGCCCAGACGCTTCTTGAACTCCTCACTCTTCACATCACGCGAGGTACTCTTCTCAGCCACACTCCACTTGCTCAGATACTCCACATATCCCTTCTCATCACAACTGAAGTCCTCCCTCGCTTCGACCAAATTAACTGACTCTCCATTGAAGGCAACTGCTCCAATAGCCAAACATAAGCACACTACGCATCACTCCTCAACACCACTTCCTACCAATTCCAAAACGAACTATCATTTCAAAAGAAATCTGAATCTATTAATGAATGGTGGAAACGGAGTACCACCAATGGGTCGTTTCATTATCATTTGTGGTCCCTTTCAATCGTATCCAAACCCGATTCCTGCCTTCCACCTGTCTACTGGAACCCTTTGGAACCCTTTGGAACCCATTCCTCCATTTGTATTCATTGATCAACATGAGAGTTCATATTCCATCGAACGAATGGTAGAATCGAGGTCAGTCCATGAAGAGTGATTGTTTGGTGAAACGATTCCTGCAAACAAAGGGTCGAAGAACGAATTCTCTCCGATTTGTTACGCCGTCCAATCAGCATCATTGTTTCACTTTCCAAAACACTATTGTTTTCGATTCACCCATTCAAATGCCAACTCATCCAAGGATTCACTCTTTCATTGCTTGTAGAATCCTTGAGAATGGAGTTGGGATGATTCATTGGGATTCTCTCTCTTTTCGATGATCAGTTGAAATGGGTTGTGTTTGACCATCTTGGATCCTTCAGCATCTTGATAATAGCGTTGTTGATTCCATTGATTTCATGTTGATTTCATTTCTATGGTCTGAATGAGATGTGGAATGGGTGTGTCAGACGCTTTGACATTGTGGAAGTGAAGGATAACCTTTGTTGTCGAATGAACGTTACTTCTTGAAAACAGAATGGATTCTCTATTCAGAGTGTGTGTTGCTTGCTTGATTGTGACCTCTTGTGATGTTGAATCAATCGATGAATTCGTTTGTGAAAGGAAATGATCGGTTGATTCTATCGTCTATTCTCTTACTCTCCTCCGATAATCTGAGTGTGGAAGAGGAATCATGTGAATCTGCTATTCCTTGGATTCGTGATCTCATTTCTTTCGTAGTCATTTCTATATTACTCTCCACGGGGAATATGGAATGACCATCCTGACTACTCCTTTTCCTTCCTTCTCATCAGAAAGCAATCTCTATTCAATCGATCTTCTCAAACCCGTCAATTCAACTCATTCATCGCATTGAAACCACTTCAATTGAATCCACTTATTTGGAGACTGGATTCCTTTCTATTCTCCATGCAGTTATCCATTTGGATTCATAACGCCATTCCTGAATCTTCTTACTTAAAACATGATTGAATTCTTTCACTCTGTATTCTCTGTCTCCATTCTACCCACACCATCAAAACCTATCCAATATGAGTCTCACATTCATAATCATGCATTGAATCATCCCTACTCAGCAATAAAAGCATCTGATATTACATCCACTATTGCTACTCAAACAAACAAGTCCTATCACACTCAATCCATCCACGAATCAGATCCGCGTAATAGTCGCAACTCTTCAACAACTCTTCATGTGTTCCCTCAGTTGCTATCACACCATCGTGAACCATGAAGATGATATCTACAATCGTGCTCAAACGATGTGCCATCACTCACGGATGAGTCTCTCTCCGCGCCTTCAACGCCGTCAAGAACTTATCCTGATTCTCGTTGTTCAACGCACTCGTCGCCTCGTCCAGAAGGAGGATCGATGGATTACAAAAACGCCAAACGCTGCTTCTGACCTCCCAACACCGCCTTTCCCACTGCTCCTAGATCGGGATCGAATCGATCGGGCATCTCGTTGATGAAGTCCAAGCACAACGCCTCCTCCAACTCTCCATCTGTCAGCGTTCTCTCCACACCGAGCTGGAGATTGGAACGAATGGTTCCAGAGAACATCACTGGCTCCTGATTGACAGCTCCGAGAAAACCGCGATACCAGTCCAGATTCAGTGATTCGATGAGATCACCACCGAGTGAGATGGAGCCAGTGTCGGGACGATAGAAGTGTTGGATGAGAGAGATGATGGTGGACTTGCCACAACCACTGGGACCCACGAAGGCAACCGATTTGCCGACAGGGATGGTGAAGGAGACGTCCTTGAGAATGGGAACATCGGGACGCGTGGTATACGTGAAGGAAATGTTGGAGAAGGTGATGTCGCCGTTGTGACCCTCCTCTTGATCACCCGCGCCGCATCGTCCTCGCTGGGGAGGTTGATGATGCCGACTATGTTCTTGGCGGTACGCTGCGCCAGTGCGACCGAAGGCGTATAGACAATACTGATGCCAACGAACTGAGCACACATGAAAACTCCCATCACAACTGTGAAGATGTTCGTAAACTGAGTTTCTCCCCTTTCAACGAGTACCGCTCCTAAAGCCAACGTTGCAAGTATGTAGAAGGAGGGGAAAGCAACCGTGAGTTCTTGACTCAGGGCGGATCGGGAGGTGCGCGTGTTGGTCAACTTGTCTGTTGGTTGAAGAATGTGATGCATGTGCTTCTAAACACCATCTTCCAGATTGTAGGAATGGATAGTGTGGATGTTCCGCAAATAATCCGTCAATTCACCCAATCGCAATATGATATCATTATCGATCTTATCAGTCACTCTGAACACAATCCTGTTCGTGAGGTACTCAAGACTGATAAGGATACCTTGCTTCCAATTTCCAGCCGATCCGAAGAACAAGAACAAGAACTTGATGACCAACAAGTAGTTCTCCATCTCAGCAGACACTCTGTCGATGACATCGCGAATGCAACGACCATCAATAATCAAATGTGTTCAAGCTATTCTCCGCAGACACATCGATGCAGTTATATCTCATGATAACAAGGAATGCACTCATCAATCTCGCCGCCCTTCCATTCCTCCTATGCAATTACCATCATTCGCATCAGGATGAACCCAATTGGCTTTACATTGCCTTTTGTCCCAGTTTGTTGTTCCATCTCTTCTTGCCTAACCAAAAGCAACTCTAGCATAAACGCTCTCTTTCTACACAAATCTGGATGTTCCTAATACTCATCCAAAATGGCTTTCAGCATCTCCATTCCTCATCTCCACTTCCTCACTCCAAATGAATCCCGCTATTTCATCTCCCATAACCTATACACATTCCGGTTTCCTTTCTGGATTCTGTGAAACATCAATTGAGAATCCTGCTAGCAGAATCAACGGAGATTGCATTGTTCATTTTGGTGGTATGTACAGCGAATGCAAGATGTTTGTCAAATTGGTTAACGGAGTTAGAGATGGTACAGCCATCATTATGACCAAGGAGTATGAGTTCATCAAACTGACGTATCGAAATGGAGAAATGACTGGAGAAGTCGAAAAAATGGATCGTTACCTCAATGTACTCTTGAAGGGGTTTCTTGTTAATGGAGAGGAGAAGGGAGTATTCGTGGAGTATAATCACGGCACACCAGTTTGGAGAGGATACTATCGACATGGGAAGCGATTCTCGGAGGTAGTGAAGAGTGATGTTATTCGTTATTACTATGAAGAGAGGAGTGTGAAGAATCAATTCCTTCTCAGCATCGCCCAATACGACGATTCACTTCGAGATAAGAATGGTCAGTGTTTTGAGTATGTTGATGGCGTTGTAAAGAGGAAATGCCTGTATGAGAATGGAGAGAGGAAACAAATCATCCGAGAGTATGATGTGAGTGTGTCGGAGAACGAGGAACAGAAACCATTGAAGTCATCATTTCTTAACTCCCTGTTCGATAATCCCAGTGATGATTCCATGATTCTGTATGATCTTTCCAAGAAGTCAGGATATGGTGTGTTGAGATCAGTTGAAAAGTGCTACGAGATTCAGTGGATACCAAACGATAGTCGTGTGATTGAAGTGGACCTGATCAGTCATGTAGTACGTGGATATCAGAACGACAAATTGATTGACGTGCATTGTGACCAAGATGTGATGGATTTGGATGTGAATGGACGGAGGTGGGAAGGGAGCGTGAGAGAGGGAAAACCCTTTGGATATGGCGTTTTGTTCAACGAAGAGGGTCAGAAGACATACGAAGGATTCATGATCGATCAAACAAGGATTTGCTTTGGAAGAGAATACTATGGTGATATCGAGAGAGTGTCGTATGTGGGATGCTACTTTGATGGGAAGCACTTTGGATACGGAGTTTTGTACGATAGGAATGGGGTTGTGGATTATGAAGGAATATGGAAGTACGATAAACCCTACCAAGCCGAAACGGGTGGTCATATCATCGATAATCACGTTGATTCCATTGAAATCGGCTATAACATGTATGATGACCTAACAGAGTTTATTCATCCCTATTCCTTTGATTCATGCAAACGAATTGTGATTGGTGACTACTCATTAAGAAACATTCGCCTATTTGCAGTAGTAGGTTTAAGTGAATTGGAGAGTGTATCAATTGGGCACAATAGTCTTAGGTTGTCGTCAACACCCTTTTCTTTATATGAATGCAGAAACAATGGGGGCATATGCCGCATTGAGAACTGCCCAAAACTCATGTCTATTCGTGTGAAGGAGTATTCTTTCACTAATCATGGTTCATTTGAATTAACCAATCTTCCTTCTTTGGAATCTATTGAAATTGGAGATTATTGTTTTAGTCATGCCTCAGAATTATCACTCTCTTGTTCATGTGAATAACTGAATTGATCGAATAGATCTCCCTCGGCTAAAAACTGTTTGCATAGGTTATGATAAGATTTGTTGCAGTGATACCACTTTTGGTGACTGTAGTTTAGTCGTATTTGAGAGTATGTTAATGGATACGACCTTTACATAGACTTACCACAACTGCAATCGATAATTCTTGGTGGAGGCGTTTTCAAAGGAAAAAGAAGATTTGAATCGCTCATTGATGACGAACAATCCCAACAATCCGAGAACACACTGATCATGAGAAGTAGTTCCATAAGGTAATTGACAAGTAGATCTTCCTTTACTGAAAAAGCTAAAAGGAGGCTATAGTTGCTTTCATGATATCGATTGCGTTTTCCTTGAGAGTAGTATCCTTTGAACTGTTCAATGTAGATATCTCTAGCCTTTCAGACAAGAACATTGAAATCTGCTATGATTGCTTCTACAACACAACATCAGTTGAATCCTCAAGTAATCACTCTGTCTCTTTCTTCTATTATAGATGCTCAATCCCTAGAGACCATCGTCAAGAAGAATAGCATCCACTTTTCCCATTGTTATTGATTACGCTATCTCTAATTGTTCTTTAAATCAACATTTATCCTATCATCAATCCTTCTCCTTTCATCTTGTTTCAATGGCAAACACTTTCTCACTGCAAAAGGCTAAACATACGAACAACGGCTACGAATATACGCATCAAGTGCAGTGGAATCTACGAATAATGCACATTCTCAACGCATACTGGATTATTGAAGAGAGCGAACATTCTCAAAGCAACTACTTCCGAAGCGGATTCCATTGGAACCGATCGAAACATCTACGTCACTCAGTTCACAACACCCATACTCTTAAGGACAACAATTCCCATGTGGTCGAAATTGTGCCAGTCCCCTTTGAATTGAGTCAGTGAAAAAAGATCTGCAAATCACCAATGCCTTCTGGATTCACTTCGCATCGTCAGCTTGTTGATCTTATAATCAAAATGCCAGTTATCATCGAGAGCACCGTCATCAAGAGTGATGGAACGGAGACTGGGTAAGTCTACTTATCAACTCGTCCTTTCGCTTACTATCAAATATGGTTACAAAGCCATCTGCTGCAGTAAAGTACCCCAGATTCACAGACTGGAGTTGGGGAAGGTCTAGATAATGAAACAATGCGAGTAACTGAACTTACCAATGCGAACCGCTGGAGATTATTGAAGCTTCTTTGATCAATCTGAATGGACTCTAGAGAGGGAAGGTTGGTCAAGTCAAAGGAATCGTAGTAATCAGCAAAAGAGAATCGACCAATGCGAATGGATTTCAGGTTGGGGCAATTGATGATACGACATGAACCGTCTGTTCTCTCACTGTACCATGGATCGCTCTGTCTCATTGTTCCAACGTAGTTGCCGATTGTAATGGTCTCCAATTCACTCAATCCATCCATTACGAAGGTTCGAGTGTAGCGGAAACTACTATCCCCGATGGTAACAGCTTGGAGAGAAGGAAGTCCCTGCAGTGTGAACTGAATAGCATCGTTCGTGTTGTACGATGATCCCGATACTTGTAGAGTTGTAGCGGTCATTGGGTCGGAGACAAGGTTCTCGGGAACCATTACAATCTCAACAGGCGGTTGGGTCGTAGGGATACAAGCTTCGGTGCTGTCATTGGGGAAAGGTCCAGCGGGAGCGTACACGTTGATCGTATCGCCCATCTCCCAGTTCCAAGTGAAACGGCACTGAGCGATCTCCTTCTCGTTCATCATATCGTAGTACCAATAGTTATCGGCGTTGGTGGTCGAGCACATGGGAGGATAGTTCACAGTGACCTACATGGCACGGGTGCTCACACCCGTCTCCGTTCGATTGCAAGCAGTATGCAGAGCAACATCGAATCCGTTGTTGAACTCGTTGTACGCATTGCTGTTGAAGTTCAAAGTGTTCAGCTTGGGGAAGTTCACCTTATCCGTGCACATCGTGTGCAGGTTGGCGACAATCTGGCTCTGGAGAGCAAGAGCATCCTCGGCAGTTCCCTGGAAGGAAGCAGCCTTGTGACCCGAGATCTGGAAGTACTTCAGGTTCTTGAAGTAGCCCTTGTCACGGTTGTTGACCATCCACTGAATCACAGAAGCCATACCCTCACGCTTGAACGAACCGTCTCCGAACACAATGCGAGAAGGACGCGTGAACTCAGCCAGCGAAATCAGAGGCACAGCCATGGTGGCATCCACGTAACGGACAATCTTGTAATCGGAGTAGAAGTACATGTCCACAGCAGCGGGGTTCTTCACCTGCTTGCTCAGAGACTCTCTCCACAGCTCAATCGAAGGAATGGTCATTCCAGACAGAGCAATCACACGTGTGTGCTTCAGGGCCTTCAGAGGATAGGCGTCACGGACAGCCAGGTATTTCTTGACGACCTCAATATCGGGAATGATGTTGTCGAAGCAAGTGGACTGCACCTCGTAGTAGCAGTTATCTCCCAGAATGAAGGGATCGTAGATGGGGAACCAAGGCTCAGGAGTAGGCGTGGGAGTGGGAGTAGGCGTGGGGGTGGGCGTCGGGGTAGGAGTAGGAGTAGGAGTAGGAGTAGGAGTGGGAGTAGGCGTAGGCGTAGGGGTAGGAGTAGGAGTGGGGGTAGGAGTAGGAGTAGGGGTAGGAGTAATGGTAGGAGGCTCAGGAGTAGGCAGAAGCTCCGACACGATGGGACGAATGGCGAAACCAGCAATACCGGCAATGTTGGCGTCAGCCTCCGTCTCACGGATGGGCAGACGGAACACGAAGGAATCGCAAGCACGCAGACGAGCCTCAATGGCGAAGAAAGGCCACTCAGCGAACTCGGGCTGTCCCTCAACGGCGTACTGCAGGTACTCGACGACCACTCCGTACACGGAAGGTCTCCAGTAGGCAGTGTCGAAGTAAGGACCCTCCTCACGATCGTTGCGGTAGTAGTGGAAGTACTCGGGGTCCAGACCCAGCGTGACGGCAGTAGGTCCTCTCATCACCAGCTCGAACAGACCCAGCTTGTTGTAGGCAGAAGGCTTCTCGTATCCAGCAATATGGTACTTGTTAATCCTACACTCCTCCTCCTTGTTGGTGTGGTGGTAGAACTCGCGGAAGGCGATAACGTTCTCGTAGATGGATTCGGAACCCAGACAAGAGGCAGACCGTCGCACACCTTTCCGGTGACTCCGTGCTCCTTACCGACGCAGTCAATCAGCTCCTGAGCGGAGAGAGCGACCTCGACGATCGGTTCGTACGACGAGAAGTGGAATCGATTGTTGAGGCGATCGATTGCGTTGGTCACAGCGAAAGCCCACGACACAGTGCAGTTCTGAGGCTTGCAGATGCACTCGCCGAGGGTGTTCTCCTCCAGACGACGCTCACCGAACACATCGTCGCAAGGGTTCATGGAAGTGTCGTTCACACGCATTTCATAGCGGACTCCATCGAACTTGTTGAAGATGACGTTGATGAAGCCCTCCTCACACATTCGCTTGTACATTTCACGTGCCCATCGTCCGCTTTGCGATTATAGGCTTTGTGGTGTCCATAACGAAGAGAGTGTGATTCTGTTAAGAGCAAAACCAAACTCTACAAGGATAATCTGCCTTCCCAGTACACAGTCCAATTCCATAATAGACAACGTGAATCTACCCAGCATCGTCCATTCCACTTCATCCTTTGTTCATGACAATCACCATCCAATGAATTATAACCTATCAAACTTGAAACGCGTACGATTGAATCGATGAACTTGATAGTAACTACAATGAACAGAATTGAATAACCGGAGTAATAGTAGCATTTGCAAAATGAAAGGTTGCATGAACTGGTTTCTTGGATAAGGAGATGACAATGAAAGAAGTGAAATTGTTGTTGAAATGAAGAGACTAATAGAAAGTGATGAGAGAACTACTAAAGGAATGGATAACGAAGGAAGTGATTCTCGATCTTGGATTGGAAGGTGAAATTGCACTCATAATAATAACCACCACACCCTCTGCAACACCTATTATTCGTTTTCCACCATGCCATGAGATACTCGTATGTCGTTGGTTGGTTGGGTGTATTTGTTCCATAGTGTAACAGATGAAATGGAAAGGTAGAATTCAAAGAGCTCGCGTCGTATCAACATGGAGTCGTTTCCATTACCTGATTAATCATGACAGAATTACGGACCCATCGATAGGTGGATAGAATGACATAGATGCATATTTGCACCGAAGGAGGTTTGTGGGAATCTAGCTGGAGATGAGTTGATGAGAAGGGTGTGTTTTGGAGAAGGGGGAAGGAACAAGCAGAATGAGTGATTTCATGATTGGTGAAGATGTACAGATTGTTTGTTGAGCGAAATGAAGGGAGTTGAGTCACACGTACGTGATGGGAGTATGGTCAAAATGAGTGTGAATGATTGTCTGTGATGATGTAGAGATGAAGGGGAGAGAGAAAGAATGGTATTTGGAGTGAATGGGTTGGTGATGAGTTTGAAGTACTGTCAGTTAGCGTGATTTGAAGAAGATACTGAATACTAGGAATACCTGAGAAGAAATTGAATCGATTTTGAAACACCACAAAACGCAATCACCATAAAGAAAGAGAGAATGAGCTCCAATATTGAATTCGTGAATGATACATCGAATGGCGGTTTCCTCAGTAGGTTTGTGGAGGCGAGTGTGGAAAAACCGGCAGATGGGAGAAACGGGGAGTGTATTGTTCATTATGCAGGTCAACATTCCGGTTATGTGATGAAAGTGAAGATGGCGAACGGAAAGAGAGAAGGAATAGCAGAGATTGCGATGGATGGTGTTCCCTATATCAAATTGGAGTACAGGAATGGGAAAATGACTGGAATTGTTGAGAGAATGGATGATAATGAGGTGGTTGACTTGAAGGGTCATTTAATCGATGGAATAGAGACTGGACTGTTTGAGGAGATGACGGGAGGCGAGGTTGTGTGGAGAGGATATTACCGGAATGGAGAGAGGTATTCGGAGGTGGTGAAGAGTAGGAGGGGAGAGAGATGGTATGTGGAAAGGAGAGTGGGAAGTGGCGAGGTGTTGAGTATTGCTGAGTATGATGAGGGTTTGCATGATAAGAATGGTAGGTGTTGGGAGTATGAGAATGGGAAGTGGGTTGGCGAGTGGGTGTATGAAAATGGAGTGAGAGTAAGGTGTGTGAGAGAGTATCGTGATGGAATGATGGTTGCGTATGATGAGAATGGAGAGAAGAGAGTGATGGAAATGAATGAGTGGGATGGAATGAGGATGCGAGAGAGATTGGATACCGTGATGAAAGAAAAGAACAACGATTCAATTATGGAGTACGACATCGAAACTGGAAGGGAGCATGGTGTGTGGAAGAAAGAAGAGAAGTGTTATGTGTTAAAGAGAAGTGATGAAGAGAATCGAGTCGTTGTGACTGATTTGAAAACACATGAAATGAGCGTGTATGATGGAGATGATTGGAAAGAGAATGAACAGGATGGAGTGGATTGCATTGATCTGGATGTGAATGGGAGGAGATGGGAGGGAGGAATGAAGAATGGAAAGCCATTTGGATATGGAGTATTGTATGATGAAGAAGGGAAGAAGGAGTATGAAGGTTTCATGGTGGATGGAGTGAAGAATTGTAAGGGAATTGAATACTACAGTGATATTGAGTGGGTGAAGTATAGAGGGTGTTTCTATGATGGAAAACGATTTGGTAGGGGTGTTTTGTTTGGTCGAAATGGAATAATGGAATACAATGGACTGTGGAAGAATGATATGGTCTATTCTTCCCATTCTAATGATAGTACGATAGATAATCATACTGAGACCGTTACTATTGGCGATGGAGTATTCAATAACAGAGAACCCTTTATTCCTTCATATTATATGCATTCGCTGAAACGGATAGTGATAGGAGATCGGTGTTTTGGAAAGGTGAGAGTGTTTGAGTTGGATGGATTGGATGAGTTGGAGAGTGTGGAGATTGGACAGGACAGTTTCAGGATTAGTGATAAAGAACGAAATGATGGTGATTATCGAATTGTGAATTGTCCAAAACTCAAATCCATTCAGATTGGTGATTATTCATTTGGAGATTATCACTCATTTGAACTGAACAATCTCCCTTCTCTTCAATCCATTGATATTGGTATGGATTGTTTCATATATGCTCCATCCTTCTCATTGACTGGTTTGATTGATGGATTGGTTTGAATTCGCAGATCTTTCTCAACTACAATCACTTACACTTGGTTACTCTGCATTCAAGAGAGTTCAGTCGATTGTGTTTGAGAGTGATTGAATGGATGGATTGATGATGCAGATTTGCCTAAACTACAATCCATTCAACTTGGTAGTGGAGCTCTTGATGGTGATAAACGTGATGATCGAACGACGATCAGTGATGAACCCTACAACTTCAAGAACACATTGACAATGCGAAGTGAGATTGAATAAGCTGATGAATGAATAGATCTTCCTTCATTGACAGAATTCAAAGGATATGACTGCAACTTCAAGTATATCGGTTCCGTGATTCTGGAGAGTATCGATTTGGTGTTTGGTTGATGTAGATATCCCTCAATTAACATCTGATGGAATCTACATCGGTGGTTACTGCTTCCGTTACACCTATTTCCTCCAATCCTCAAGTACCCATTCTTCCATTTCCTCATCATTCGATGCTTCTGCTTTGGAAAACTGCATCAGTTTTGGAGACAAATCACCATCATCAACTAGTTATGTTATAAGAAATAGAATAATGCTAGAATCAATTCCATTGGATGTGGAAGATTTGTGGATAGGGTGTTTTGATACATCAGGGCTTACCGAGTTTTCTTTCGACACATATCTGTCATTGAAATCATTGGTTCTTGGCAGTAACGCATTTTGTTATGTAACGCAGTTTGAATTGAATGGTCTTCCTTCCCTTCAATCCATTATTTTTGGTAAGTACAGTACCTGTTATACTCCGTCCTTATCATTAACTAGTTTGATTGATGGATTGGTTTGAATTCATAGATCTTCCTCAACTACAATCAATCAAGTTTGGATACAAATCATTCAATCGTGTTCATACGGTTGTGTTTGAGAGTGATTGAATGGATGGAGTGATGATTCAGATTTGCCTAAACTACAATCCATTCAACTTAGTAGATGTGCTCTATTTGGTGATGGTCGTGCTGATCGAGAGACGATTCGCAATCCACCCTTCAACTACAGGAACACATTGACAATGCGAAGTGAGATTGAATAAGCTGATGAATGAATAGATCTTCCTTCATTGACAGAATTCGAAGGAGATGACTACAACTTCAAGTATATCGGATCAGTGATTCTGGATAGTATGGATTTGGTGTTTGATTGATGTAGATATCCCTCAATTATCATCTAATGAAATCTACTTCGGTGATTACTGCTTCCGTTACACCTATTCCCTCCAATCCTCAAGTAATCACTCTCTCATTTCCTCATCATTCGATGCTGCTGCTCTCGAATCAGCCATCAGAAGCAAAAGCAAGTACATCTAATCCCCATCCCCTGTTTCTTCTCTCCCTAACGAATCGCCTTGATACTCATGAACCACTGAACACTCAGTCAAACAACCGCCAACTTCCTCACCACTACAAGCAAGGTTCCACTCATTCCATTTCCAGTGAGACCACAGATTACGAGAGGAGTGTGTGAAGAATGGAATCCCGTAACCTGTGGTCTCGTTCTCTCAAAACGCCTCCGGAAGCCTCATCAATATAGTACATTGGTCGACCGACAGAGTGGTTGGTGAGTTGCGCACACTCACTTCCCACGCTGGACTTCTCTCTCACCACTCGCGAGTGGCGAAGAAGATAGTGACGAATCGACTGCTCGCTCACGGTTTATCCGAAAGATCGTCGGGACACACGGGAGGAGATACCTGAACTCAGGCATGCTAACTGAAACGGTCGGTGATGAGGATGGGATCGGTGGCGGGTTGGAGAAGGGATGGCACGGAATGGCATGGAGAAGAGAGGTGGGTCGCGTGAGCACGATGATCCATGAGATAGAGCCATAGAATAGACTGATCGGGAAAGGATGCAATAGGACTGCTTCAAAGCCCGTTTCGCATCCCTTTCATGACCATGCAGATCGAGATCATGACCTGATCTTCCATCATTTCCTGCACGATCCGATGCCTTCAAATGAGAATAGGGGTGATCCACGACGTTATGAGAACGGAGATACGAATGGGAACCAATCCAGTTAAGATTCATTCAGTGGAATGCCCATTGGATTTGGAACAGATACAGAATGGGTTTGCTCAATAGTGAGAATGAAGATGTCACCAATGTCACCTCTGAATCATCAAATTCATACACTAGCCTGAAATTCCAACGCACTCGATGGAAACAGAGTTCATCTTGGACATGACCGATGTCACCTCCACTTACCTCCTCTGATATCACATGCAATCAACACTCATTCCGTTTCCAAACTATAATGTGTTCACTCAGTGATTTCTCCAACACCACCAAATCTGTAACCTAGAAGCAGAGCCTATGATAATGAACGAGTTGTTTGATGGGAGAGAGGATCATTCCTTGATTCCTTCGATACCGTAGTATTAAACACGAATTCTTTATTCAAAGCCGAAATTGTATCAACTGATTCAAGATGCCTCGACTTCACCCTCAGGAAACCAAGTACATTCCCTGTTATTCCTATGAGATCCTCAGAAATTACCCATTCTGATCCCAATGCAACGACTCGAATCAGTTAATCGGTGATTCTGATGATTCCTTCGATTTGATTGCTGTAATATCTTGTTATCGAACCAATTCAATTCTCAGTAGTACTCATCGAATGACACAATTCATATATACTGCTATTTACGTGGAAAGTGAATGGATTGTGTCTACTACTGGTTCTGTATTCAACACATCCATAACATCTGTAACAAGTATCATGATCTGTCATTCTTCTTGGATGTGGACTAGTACTATCCGTTAGTGAACACAACAACCCCATTCCCCTTTTACATGCTATTTGCGTATATACTCTCATCTCCTCGGTTTCTATTCATTACGCGTCTCCCTTCTATCAGTAGCTGTGGACAATAATATATATTGGAAAGAGTGCTGGTACGACTTCCAACAACAACATTCAGTTCTGCCCACTTCATTCTTCGTACCACTACACCTACTCTACATCCTACCTCGACCCCCACTTTTGTCAGATATTCGTGATAGCTGCTCACATGATCAGATACCATTGTGTACTACCTCATGGTCAGCACTCAGTGCATGAACCTCTCCTTCCCTGTCCGTCATGGTGGTACTCTCACACATAACCCGTACTGCCAGAGTCACCGAGTCATCCATCCATCTCTCTCCATGCCCCTCCTTCCCAATCATTGTCCGTGTCCTGAGAAGGCATGTCTTGATCAACACTTGATGTCTCCTGTGAAGTCACTTCCTGGTTAGGATTCACAACCTCCTGAGCAACCACTTCTGCGTCGTGTCTTTCAACCTCCTGAGCAACCACGCGTTCACGACTCCTCTTGCTCAGATCGTTCACCATTCCACCCAGCAAGTCATTCCATAGTCTCTTCTTCCTTGGTTCCACAGAGGAAAGCAAGTCCTTCATTTGAACGACTGAAGCCAGTTTCTCCTCATTTCTTCCATCCGGTTCATTGAGTTGTGCTGGATCACCCTTCAACAGTATCTTCAATTCCTTCAGCCTTCTGTTCACGGATGCTGACGCCTTACGCAGGTGCGGCACGTCGCCCATCCATTCGTCAATGAGTGATGAACCCGATTCAGCCTCATCCAGTGAGTACGGATACTTGCAGCGTATCGGGGAATAATAACAACATGCTAGAGAGTGGTGCTTTCTTACACAGTGATTGTAAGGAATCCTTCATTCATCGCTAACTCTCTTTTGTCTTATGACCTCAGAATGGCGGAGAATCCTCTCAACAGTCTATTGATACATAGTTATCTTCATATGTAAATAGGAATGTGAGAATCGAAGGCATTGAAGCCTCTACCTTTCTGGGTCAACTCAACAGTGTTAGCAAGATGTGCTGTTTCCATCCTATGGACAATGTGTTCGCATTAATCGAATTACTTGGGATTTCACTGCAAACGGTCTCAAAGAGAACAACGAAGATGAAGAATGGTTGGACTTGTTATTGGTTAACTATTTCTGTTCCTATTGACAATCCCTTCCCTCTTATCTGTTCTGTTCGTAGCAAGAGACCTGGTATGAACTCGATATGGCTGTGATGACCAAGGCGTTGTTTGGAAGTTGTTCCTTCCAAGTTGCTGGTGAGCATGTACTGTTTGCTGCCTCCGAAGAAGATATCTCTGGATTAGTGAAACGCGACCGTTTGAAACATCTGGAGTGTGAACGTGAGTGTTTGTCGAGGTCACTTTGTGGAGTGTTATAGGCATATACTCATTGTTCATCCAGTGAAGAAAGGCACCTACCGGAAGTGGAACAGTGAAATGATGAAAGAAGAGGATGGTTACAGATAATGGAAGGGAGATGAACTGTATGAGATGGTGGACAAGGCTCACATGAGGGTGTATCATTTGGATGTGAATGAGAGGAGTCATTCATGTGATTGTCATTGTACGAAGTGGGAGAAGATACCATACATTCATGTGATGAGAGTGCTTCATTGGTTGCAAGAGTACTGGAGAGTGTGAGATTCTGTTGACGATGAGTACCGACACGAGACGGTTTAATCAACCTGTCGTGATCTGAATGAGAAAGAGAAGGAGTTGTTGCTGTGGCTTCCGAAGAAGGAGAGTGTAGAACTGGATGGATCCGATCATTCGGTCGCACAAGACCAACAATGGAACCATCAGGAAGCGTTATCACAGTGTAAGAGAAGATCGAGTATGTGAAGAAGCAGCGAATTAAGAAGTGTATTGTTTGTTTCAAATGGAATGATGGAATGTTGAACAGGATGATCTGTGAAGAACAATGTAGTTGAAAGAGTAGACCGTCTGGTGATAGAAGAAAATGAAGTGAGAGAGTTGGAGGAGGGATTGGAATTGAAACAAACAAGAATAGACTCAGAGAACATATACAATAGACAGGTGGAGATGCGTAGGGGCTAACAGGTGAGGTGAACAGTCACAAAGGTAGAGGGGAGGAGTGTGAGAGACTCACTCACTATGGAGAGATTGGATGGGAGGAAGGAGAAGCATGAATGACTCGGTGACTCTGCAGTACGGGAGGTATGTCAAGGTAACACCATGACTGATTGGGAGAAGTTGAGGCTTCATGCACAGAGTGCTGACCATGAGGTAGTATGCACTAGTTGGTACAACAGTATGGTACGAAAAGGTATACACTGAAACGTGATATTGTATGCACTAGTTGGTACCACAACGTTGTACATACCGGGATCTGAGCAAGTGAGTAGCTATCACGAGTTTCCGGCATAAGTTGGGGGTCGAGGTAGGATGGGTGTAGAGTAGGTGTAGTGGTAAGAAGAATGAAGTGGGCAGAACCGATGTTGTACCTCAGTACTTATACCAGTTCTTTCACCTCCTGCCATTCTCTCATTTGACTCATTCGTTCAATTATCTATTATTGTAGACAAAATACACTCTTCCATTATTCGTGTCAAGGCAATCATCCCGCATCCTCTACCGACAATCGCAATCATGCATACCTCCCATGTTCTCCTCTTATGCAACCAGATGAAGACAACCATACCCTATCACTCACATCGTTTCATTCATTGTTATCGTATTGTATGCATAATTGGAACTGCTGTCGGATACAACACTCCCCTTCGATGAACATGACGATCCTCCATCGATCACCCATCACCAATAACAACTCTTTTGAAGATATCAACCGATTAGATGATTATTAATGCCATCAAAACCAGTATTGCGCTTCAAGCGTATGGTCATTGAGTGTCATCCGTATAACCGAATTTGCCAGAATTCTCTCATTCCATTCCTTGCACCAAACAGTTCGATCGGTTAATGGAAGTATCCCTTGAGTAGTTTTCCAGCTACCTTGGCCATTCTAGCCACGTCCGATTGTCTCACTCCACTCGATCTCTGACGTATCATTTCCTCAGTATGGGTGTCGCAGTAATCGATCCCTTTGGATACAAGAACCGTGCATCCCGGATAGTTGCATTCGTGAGTCATGGCTTCAAGAACAATGTCCATTTCAAGTTTTTTATGAGATGATCAGGCTATCCGTCCTTAACTAATTGTAAAGCTCAGTGGAAAGCATGGGCATTCTTTTCAGTTTATTGTGGATATCGGTGATTCTCTGTTGGCTATCAAGGAATTACTGAATCCGCCCCTCTTCACTCCTATTTGAACTGTGCCGTGAAAGATACGATTATTCTACCTACGGTGAATTGGGCTCCTGCAGGAGAGTAGGGTCATATGTGAACAGTGGGATGACTGTCACTTCTTCTCACAAGTCACTTCCTTTCCATTTTCGCGTGCAGGTTATTCAGTTTTGCGAGGCATAATGAGGTTGCATGCCTACTCTTTCGTACGAATAAACCAAAGAATTACTACTCTTGATTTCACTTCTATAGATACTCCGAGACTATTCCCAGTCTAAACCACTATAACGAGCTCCTTCTATATGATCGAATCCTACAAAGGATATACCAGGAGGGTACTATTATCTGTGTACGCTCTTCAATTATAAGAGTATTCAATCAAAAAAACAGTCGCATACTCTAATAGATACTACAAAACGGTTGCGGTTGATGGTATTCACAAAATCTCGAGTTTGGACATGCAGGTCGATAGCACTCCGAGTAAGCACACTTGATTAGGGCAGCGAACATTTGAGATCCATACGATTGCTCTTGAACCCGTTGAACCTCTTGAACATGTTTCCCAGGTCGCGTTTCGGTGCTTTGATGGTTCTTCTTGGCGTGCTCCTCGCAATACTTCGAGTCGTCCTCAGCACGAGCAGTGCAATCCGTATAAGCACACTTGTGTACTTCACAGTAATCGGATTCAGGGCAGGCATTGCGATAACAATCGCGAACAACACACAAGCTGCTACCTGTTGCTGATGAGGAAGATGGCATTTCAAAAAAAGAGTTTAAGATACTCGTCTAACAAATAGTTAACCGTAGTTATCATTCCGGATAACAGATGCCTACGCTACTACAACATCACAATCGCACGGAAATGGTACATATTGTGAAGAACACAAATCCATTGATCATCCATCCGTTATCAATAGCACGATTTCAGGCCTCCACCCCACATCCCCGTTTTGCGATTCATCGAATCACCCGCAAATCACTCCTTCATTCACAATGACCCCAGATTCATCACCCCCTCCTCTTTCACCCTCTACAGGTTTCTTGAGTGGATTTGTAGAAACGGGACTTGAGAAACCCGCTGATGATGTGTCTGGAGATTGTATCGTTCACTTCTTCAGGTACTTTGGTGCCTATGACATGAAGGTGAAGCTCGTGAATGGATAGAGAGAAGGTGAAGCAATCGTGTTGAAGAATGACGCTCCCTTTATCAGGTTGGTATATTCAAATGGTGTACTGAATGGGCCTGTAGAAAGAATGAGTAATCAGCGATTTGTGGAAGTACATGACTATCTAAAGAATGGGATGGAGCAAGGAGTGTTCCGAGAGTATGATGGGGATAGCGTGATATGAATGGGTTACTACCGTAGTGGCAATCGTTATTCCGACTTGATTAAGAGTAAATCGATGAAGGGATTGTATGAGGAAAGAAATGGAATGGATTATTTCTTGATCAGCATTGCTCAGTAGGATGATGCGCTTCAGAACAAGAATGGTCGCTGTTTTAAGTTTGAGAATGGAACGTGGATGGGTGAGTCGCTTTATGAGAATGGAGTGAGAGTGAAGTCCATTCGCGGTGTTCCAGTATCAACTCCAAACACATCATCCCTTTGTACTAAGGTTGTGAGCGTTTACAACTCCATCATCTCCCTAATCGCACACTCTTCCTTGGTCGTTTACGACTTGTATTCGTCAACAGAATATGGAGTAATCCAAGCAAACGATCACTGGTATGGGATGAAGGGAAGCGAAGAAGAGAAACATGTCATCGAAGCAGATTGCATGGCACATGAAATGCGATTTTGTGAAGACGATCACTGGATAAAATGCACGGCAACCATAGGAATCATCGACTTGGATATAGGCGGCAGACGATGGGAAGGATCGGTAGTAGATGGAAACCCCACGGCTACGGAACCGTCTATGACGAAGAAGGACGAAAGGAGTATGAGGGATATCAGGTGAACGGTGCCAGGCGTGCTTTGGAGTCGAGTATTACAGTGATCTGAATCAAGTCAAGTACCACGGTTGTTTCTTCCATGACATGCATTTTGGAATGGGCGTTTGAATAATCGAATGGGATCTGTCGAGTATAATGGACTGGAAGAGGGATCGACCCTATTCAGGTCAGTACGATCATCGTGCCGTCGATAATCACACTAAAGAAGTCATCATTCCCAACAACTCGTTGAAAGAAACGTGCTCGTTCATCCTTCCCAGTTT
The DNA here is from genome assembly GCA_039096215.1 of Blastocystis sp. NMH. Classification (NCBI taxonomy): domain Eukaryota; class Bigyra; order Opalinata; family Blastocystidae; genus Blastocystis; species Blastocystis sp. NMH. Next base: position 21,425 of record JBBPEA010000008.1, read on the forward strand.
TCTTCACTCACTGAAACACATCGTGATTGGAAACGACTGCTTTGGAAGAGTTCGTCCTATTCCTTCTGGATGGACTGGACCAATTGGAGAAGATTGAGATCCGAACGAAAAGCTTCACTCTTTCAAAAGACTATCAAGATGCCTATTACAGTACTCGGAGAGATGGTTCTTGTCGAATCCGGAACTGTTCCTAACTCACAGTCATTCCTTCTGCGATTGCTGCTCCTTTGAATTGAGCAATCTCCATATTCTAGACATTGGCGAGAACTGTTTCTACAATGCCGTCTCCTTCATATTAGCGGGTTGATGTAATAACACTTCAGTTTTACTTCGACTGTGGCGCGTTTTGATTGGGTACGCGTCATCCTACTCGTGTCAAACAATCGCATTTGAGGGTAAATCAGTGGATAGACTTCGATCGCAGACTTGCCTCAGCTCCACACCATTCAAGTGGGTTCGTATGCGCTACGAGGGAATTGGAATGAGGATCGGAAGGGAACCTTCATATTCATTAACACCATGAAGAGTGGATTCGCTTTTCACTATGAGTGGTTAGCTCTTCCATCGCAATCCAAATTCAAATGGTACGGTGACTCTGGAGAGCAGGGGATTGGGATGCATGAAATGGAGGTGTCTCCTCTCTCATCATCGGATGCGATTGGATGCCATCAAATACTATCGGATGCCATCAAATACGGCAACAGCTCTTTCTATTACACATTCCCTGCAGTCACCAACGCCTTATTGCTCATCCCTCAATTCCCCTGCTCTCCTTCAAGGTTAGAGCATCTGCTTGTAGTTTCCATCTTTGTTCCATCATCACTCCAACAAACACCCCAATCTACACAGTCTCTCATTTCCCTCTTTGTTCATTTTACTCCTGGAGTGTTCTCCGTTCTGATTTCCGTAGTGTACACCATATGCGCTCTTCGTGTTGACGATTGTAGTTCATCATTACCACATCTATTCCGTATATTACCTCTACTTCATGAATACTAGCTTGAGTTGGGGACCTATTGCTCTCTTTCTTGATATGTTAACAAGGGGAGGAAATGGTCTCCTCTTTATGGGAGTTTCTTTGCTCCTTCTTTTTGTGGCAACTCTCTGTCTGTATGGAGTGTACAGAGGGAATCACTTCCTTGCCTTTCTTCAAACAACGGCGTTTCTTGTGTCTCTTTTCTACCCACTCCATAAACACTAGAAAACGGTATACTATTCTATTACGCAGTCACTGTCATATCGGTATACATCAGTCCTTGTGTATTTCGTTGTCGTTATGCCGAATAATGAAACCCCGTATTGCTAAGCTCTTTTGTTTTCATACTCCTTTACTGGCATGCGTTCGGTGACAATTAGGTCTTCATGTGAGTTGGTTAGCACCCTGTTTCCGTAACAATAACGTGATCGAGTAGTGGATAAATAAAGGAGAACGTGGTATCATCATTCTGAGTTACAGAAAAAATGGAACAGCCCATATATTATCCTCTGGATTTGAAGGCAACACAACAAACAGAAAAATGGTGAATTGGTTGTCTACAGCTACTTGTTTTGCAGTAGTGATTAAAACGGCACTTTGGCCAACTGCAGTCAGGGTGACATGCGGATCCACACGTCGGGTTATCCTTGCATATGGGCCAACTGCCGCACGGTATTCGATTAACCGTCCACAGTTCTATCTTTGAACTTAGTGATGTTGCACCTATGTATAACACTCTTGCCATGAATACGAATCGAATTCATTGAATAGGTGTAGAAAAAGCAGTCATCAAGGTACACATTCGAACAAAATACATCTACAGTATACACAGTGGAACAGAATAAACCTTCCAAATACACTGTCCCAAATCGGTTGAAGCATTTCTTTCCCGCATTAAATTGAATAATACCTGGTACATCTATGGCTGAATCACTGAACACACTTTTCACTCTTAATGGTCAGATTATTCTTGTAATTGTAGGGAAGACTCGATATCGACTTCGTATCAGCTCCGACAAAGCACTCTTGTTGAAGAGTAATGGTTCTTAGTCTGGGTAAATCGAAGTGTTATTCATCAAGTGTACTTACCCTGAAGGATGACAGCGTTTGTATCGTAAAAGGAATTGGAGTCCACTGTCAAGGAGGTGAGGTGTGGCAATTCTGTCACAATGAAACCATGCAAGAGTTCTCACTCCGAAGATTGAATGTTGGTAGTGCAGAAAACGAGTTCGACCCTATGTGAATAGACTGGAGGCTTGGAAGATCAGTTAATTCAAAAGCATTGTATTCAGGAAAGGATTGAGATCCAATTGCGAGTGAAGAGAGCAGAGGACAATGAGTAATCGAAATGGAGCCCAGCGATAAAAAAGACATGGATCCTATTTCAATTGACACCAGTTTGGGACAATTTGTGATTGATATTGTCGAATTGGAGGTTGTAGGTGACTGAAAGACGTTGTTGCCAATTTGTACGACTTCCAAATCCATTATTGAATCAAGTAAGAAGCGATTCATATGATGAAGACTACAACAGCCAATCCGAAGAGCCATAATTCCAGAACGTCCTGTGAGAGCCAACTGCTTGTTGTGGACAACAGTGTTCTGAAGAATATAGACTGTTCCCGTCGTTGGTTGAAGGCACTCGGTTGTATTCTGAATTACTACATCTGGAGAGTCTAAGTGTTCTAAAGAATAGCCTGTACGAATCATCATGCGGTCAATATTGTTTGCCTCTATAAATAAGCGGATGGTGCAAGTGCATACGGTTGTATGAGAGCGACTTCGTTCTTGTAAATAAACTGTTCTCTTCCCAGTTAACGTTGGGAACATCTGATTTTTAGCTATCAGTAATTCCACTCTCGATGATGGCCGATGCATAGTAAGACATTGCATAATCATCCGCAATGATTCGTTTCAGTAACGGTAGATCTAGATGATTACAATGAAACGATAACACCTCTTAGAAGAACACTTCCTGTTCCTGTGCCGTGAAGAGAGTCCGAACCCATCCTGAATGTAGTCAGCTCTGGAAGATCTATGGTGATTCCAATAAATGAAACCCACTTTGGATGGTCACATTCACAACATAACGAAGTGAATAACTGTCGAAGACAAGGGTTGTAAGGTGAGAAAGATCTACACTTATAGGAATACCGAATCATCACTGTCGATGATCATACTCTTACAACCAATTGTTGACAGACGAATTGTTTCTATGGAAGGATTATCTGGATTGCAAAAGAAGAAAATAGATACTAATCAGTCGAACACTCTGTATTTCCCGAGTACGCAAATCAATATCCATAGGATCTTCGTTAGGCAGTAAAGTAATTACAAAGGAAGAAGACGAAAAAACTGTCAAAGAAGGCAGATTATGGATCCATGCTCCATTCCATGTCTTCAATTCTTCCAGAAAAGGACAATCCCGTATAAATGCTTCCGATACCTAAGAATAATCAAACGATCATGATCTCACGTGAATACCAATTTTCAGTTTCCTTAGACGTTTCGCATGCAACGTTAATACATAATCTTTTATATGTGTACCAAAAGAAGGATCAAACTCTAGCGACTCCAGCTGATCCAACTTCCACTGTATCAAATGACGATACTCTTCAGTATTTGATACCACCACATTGTTATCCGTCAAAAAGGACATCTTTACGGTGAGTGCGATTTCATACAGCAAAAAAGAGCACGCAACTACTGGTAACCAAATCATCCAGAGCTTTTGTCCGCATCCTTTCTTCTTCGACTCTTTTCTTATGAACTCAACAGTGTGCCCCCTCTTCGTGAAGGAGATCGCCGAATTACCTCCATTCCAATCAGCAACAAAACCGCTCCGAATACTACCTCTATACTTTCCCCTATACACAATCTTTCCATGCTCATCAAACTCGGTCATCACATCTCCAGAAAAAGAACGAACAATCCGACTCTCTCCATTCAAAGAGGTATACTCGGACACGATTCGATTCTCACAAAAGTAGTAGCACGTGCCACTCTGTTTGGTCATCTCCTTGTCATACTGCGCAATCGATAGCAAGTCTCCCGACAGTGAATACTCTTCGTAGAAACCGTATACGGTGGCGGATGGCTTCAGTTCTGAATAGCGTTTACCTTCTCTGTACTTTCCCATCCACTTTATCGATCCATCTTTGTTATACTCTCTGATAATTCCGTCAAGAATACCGGATGCAACCAAATGGCCCGATCCATCAAATGCTATCCAATCTCCACATGCTTTAATCCCTGAAAATGATACCTCCTTGTATACTGTTCCATTCTCTCGAACAATAGATGCGGGTCCTTCTTGAACATCATCCTCCATATTCACTTTCATTGTAAACTGCTCCCCATCCTTTCTTAAGTGGTATACCTTGTAGTTGGATTCATCCACAACTGACAGCACCATAAACTCGCAAAATCGAGGAGGCGTGCTTGATATCGAGCTCTCTCTATTGGAACTTGTCGCGAGAATCGTGCTCATAATCTTCAACAATTTAATGACCCCTAAAACCAGATTGCCCCATATTTCAATAGATTCGTTTCTTAGATTTGACTTGCATATGATGTGTGATGGCGAGGAATGGATTATTTACTTGCCTAACCAGTTACTCCAAGAGTTTAAAGTGACGACTGATGCTGCGATTGACATCATCTCCCTATATCTTTCATATTCTTCCATCCCCAATGAGTAGAGATTCTACACTATGATATCATCTCATTAATTCTCTACTATCTTCTCATAATCAGAGTATTGCCCCATTTCATTCACTCCTATCCTTTTTCAAATCCACGAATGATCTACAACGTTTCCATAAAGTAGGAGCCATCAACATACACTCCATCATCAAACTATGCCTCCAAAACCAAACCCCTCCCTCCTTCTCTACCACTCTCCACCTGCCACCATCTTTCACAATTCCCTTCCCATTATGGACTGGCAGTATTACAAGCGCCTCCTCATTTCCATTACTGGAATCTACGCCGTTTACCTCAACTACGGATTGGTTCAAGAGCGAATGTCCATCTCACACCTCCTTTTCATTCCATAGCTATCGCTACGTGAGTCCAGACGGGACCCACTTCACCTACACCTCCGTGCTCTTGTTGCTTCAGTGCGCCATCAACTTTGTCATTGCTTCGGCGGGTAGAGTTCTCCCCTCTCCTCTCATGTAGGCATCCTGCTAAACAGGCAGTCTCCCAAGCCATTCAGCATCCAGAGTCCCAAGAACGATCTAATCGGAAGACGCGTCGTTCTGCGCAATCGGGGAAAGCAGTTGTTCTCATCCATCCCACCAACGCATAGGGAAGTGTGTACCATTCGGGATATCACTGTTGACGGTTCGATGGCTCGGATTGCGTTTGAGCTGGACAGCGGAGATGTTCTAGAGAAGATGATTCGGGATTCGGAGGTGATTCCAACAAGGCGTCCTGAGTCCTAGGATGTGACCTTCGTGCAGGATTCTCTTCCGGACTATGCCATCTACGGTGTCTGCTACACGTTGGCGATGATCTTCTCGAACAACTCGCTGAAGCACGTCAACTACCCGACGCAGGTCCTTGCCAAGTCGTGCAAGATGATTCCCGTCCTCGTCGCGGGCACGCTCTTCGGAAGTGGTTTCTGTGACTCGCCTCCACTGTAGCGCGTCGCTACTCCATCCAGAAGTACATCAGCGTCTTCGTCATGACCGCCGGCATCATCCGTACTACCACCACCCGTCTCTCCCCTAGTGTTCCAGCTCAACTCCAAGTCCAAGAAGGCCACCGCCACCTCCAACAGCACCTTCGGCCTCGTCCTGCTCTTCCTCTCCCTCTGCATGGACGGCGTCTGCGGAATGCAGCAGGACGTCGTCGTCCCGCGGTTCAAGCCCTCGCCGCTCCGTCTCCAGCAGATGCTGAACGTGTACGGAATGGGCGTCTCTTTCATCGCGGCCCTGCTGCGACGTGAGCTGGTTCCCGGCGTCGCCTTCTTCCTGTCGAACACGCGCTGTCTCTGGCTGGCGATCCAGTTTGGCGTCTGTTCCGCCGTCGGACAGCTCTTCATCCTCTACACCGTGCGCCACTTCCCCCCGCTCGTCCTCTCCACCATCACCACCACGCGGAAGTTCTTTAGCATTCTCCTCTCCGTCTTTTTCATGGGCAATTCCATCAACTTCTACCAGGTTGGCCTTTTCATCTCCTCTCATCGAGTGGTGTGGCGTCCTGCTCGTCTTCTTCGGCATTTCCTACGACAAGATTCAGGGCGGTCGGAAAAAGACCCACGGCAACTTGTCTGTTTGTTTGAGCAAATAACCGCGGCACATCGTCTCTGTTCTGTTGCATCAGTACAACTCCATGATCACCATACAGCGTCTGTTGAACATTCTGCTCCTCGGAGTGGTGTATCTCCGCATCAACTTCCGCGGTTTCCTGTGCATTCCGCTACCCTCGCTTTACCTGTAGTTGGGTCATCGTAGCCCTCATTCGCGGCAAGGCTACTCCCTATCACTGTGTCCACTATGTCCCTTCTGTGCGATCACTCTCACTTGTAGATGGCAAAGCTGCTGGATCCTCGCTACACGTGTGTGAAATCGTCACACAAGCTGAACGGAGGAAAGACCATGTATTTTGTGAATCATCGTTCCTGGGCCGACTTTTTTGTCGATGGGTTGGTCTCTATATGTCCTTCTTACTGTCAGTGACATGATTCCGAACACAAGCTACCTGTCTCGCATGGCTGTCATTTTCGCCTTCCCATTCCCCTGCATGTGTGGTTACGTCAACCAGTTTGTCTGGTTCTTCAAGAGACAGCGAGGAATCAGCCGTGAGTGGTTCACCTCCTTCTTCAAGCACAACTGGGATGTGAGGTTGCTTCATACGCGCTTCTTGATCGTAGAAAGGATACGGGTTTGATTGTGTACCCCGAGGGTCATCGTTTCAAGGGAGAGGGCACACTCAAGCTGAAGACGGGTGTGATGGAAGTGGCATACAACCTGAAGACACCGTGTCAGATTGTTCTGAGCAAGGGCAAGGAAAACCTGATGGATGAGATCAATCTGACGATCCACAAGCAGGCGCTCATTACGGTGTACGTTTCGGACGTGTTGGACCCTACCAAGTTCGAGACCAAGGAGGCGTGGTTCGAGTATGTGAACGAGCAGTGGAAGGATTCGTGTGAGAAGCTGGAGAAGGGCGAGTCGGATGGTCGCATCTTCTCGGAGCCGCTTCCCGGCATTCCAAAGGAGTGTATCAAGGCGGAGCCGCTGCCGGTGAAGCGTCGTCTTATTGCGTTGGCGTGTGTCGGTAGTCTCTTGGCTCTTTTGGGCTATCTTTTCTTGTGATGTGTTTGTTTGTGTATTACTGTTATGTGTCGGTAGGGTTCGATCTATTGTTGGAGTTTTCGATTTGAAGTGCTTCACTTTAGTGGATTCTCTATGAGTCAATTGTATATCACTTCCATTCTTCAAACACCCTATCCACTGATACAATCGCAAAACCATTCCGTTCAACAAACAACCACAATCGCGACGAAACTCCTCATGCAACCACGCATCTCGTTTCCGCGACTCCACCTCCTCCTTCTTGCGGAAGTAGCGCCTTATTAGCCGGTTCAGTCGTTTCTTCCCATACTTCTGCGCATCAGCACCTATTCCCATTCCCACTCGAATCAAACGTTCCCTCTCCTTCTCTACGACTGGATCGATGTGCTCCACGTGCGTGACTTCTAGCGGACTACAATGCATCTCTCCTCTCACACCTACGTGTCGTCGTGAGCGCCAATTCCCAGTCGGTTTCTCTTCAGACGGGTGGCTATCGGCTCCAAACGTCCCTGTCCCTCCACGCCGAGTCCCTCTCCTTCCTTCCACCCCATCGACTGCATCAAATGGTACGCCTGCGAAGAAGGCCTCATGTACGGATTGATGTACTTGTGAACGCCATTCCATCTCTTCATCTGGTGGCAAATGGAACGCATGTGTTCTACCCACGTGTCTCGGAGAATGGGAACGTGGCAGAGTTCGCAATAGAGGGAACCATCCGATTGTACGACGGGGCTGCACTCTGCACAGGCACATTGGTCAACAAGGAAGTGGACTTGAGGGGTGGTTGTGGAAGGTGGGTTGGTGAGGGGTGGGGTTGGTGTGGAAGTAGTCACCGATTGTGATAGATTTCCTTTATCTGCATCCACAGCCACCCCATCACCAGCCACAACCACCCCATCACCACCATCCACAACCACCCCATCACCAGCCACAACCACCCCATCACCACCATCCACAACCACCCCATCACCAGCCACAACCACCCCATCACCAGCCATAACCACCCCATCACCAGCCATAACCACCCCATCACCAGCCACAACCACCCCATCACCAGCCATAACCACCCCATCACCACCATCCACAACCACTCCATCACCATCCACAACACTCCTTCCACACAAACGCACAGCCTCACTATCCGCGATTGGAGAAGGATGCATCTTCTCAATCTCTCTGATTCGCCGATACAACCGCTCCGCCTCCTCCTTTTCCTCTGCTGAAAGAGACAAACTTCCAAAAGAAGAAGGCGATTTCCCGTCAGATCGGTTTTCCAAATCACCAACTCCATTTCCACATTCTCCTCCATACACACTCACATGTTTGACCACCTTGGACGCATCAATTGCCTTTTCTGGAATAAACTGCTTGGGACGGAACACCTCGTGAAAGTAGTCAATCCTCCGCGATACATACACCGGTCCGTCCATCATACAAAAGAGTGGCACTGGCGCAAATGCGGCAATCACGCCATTGCGCCGCGACGCCACCTCCCATCAACCCCTCAACTTGTGCGTGCTGTAGAAATGGGTTTCTACGGAGTTATTATCAAGAACCTGGACAGCGACACGAAGGAGGTGGAAACATCGATTCGTTATCACTGTAGAAGGACATTATCACCATCCTTCGCTCATTTTCCAGCCTTCTAAGCGTCAGCATCACACAAGTGGGTCGAAGTGCTAGAAACTGATAGTACAGTTTTCGGATACGCGCCGTTGTGCTACTGTAGAGTTTAGCGACCCGAATGACGGTATGCATTGCCACAAACTCATCATCTCCAAGCGAAAGCGGTGATTCGTTTACTGAATGGCAACATGCTGGGAAGCAAGATGGTGTCCGTCGTTGAGAAGAAAACAAAGGAGCAGCTCCAGGAGGAACAGTCGCGCACACTGTTCATTCGCAACATTTCTGGCTCTCTCACCATTGACGATCTGGAAGAGTTGGTCAGTCAGTACTGTCCCGTGGATTCCATTTTCCCCCTGTTTGGCTCAGACGGATCCTTTTCGGGAACCGTGTGTCTGGTTATTCACAACGAGGCTGATTTAGACGGTGTCATTGAATACCTGAACTCTGTAGAGCATGACGGCTTGAGTCTCGAGTGCTCAGCATTCGATACTACGTACAAGCTGAAGAATCAGCGCAACTGCTATGTGAAGAACATTCCTCTCAAATGGACGGACAAGGAGTTCCTGGCCTATTGCTCTCGGTTTGGGGAGGTGGACTCTGCCAAGCTGAGAGAGAATGTGCAGGGAAAGCTCACTACCCAAACCGGCTACGTGTCCTACAAATCGTACGAAGACGCACAGAGGATTATTGAGGAGTGCGAGCGGGACAGCTACGATCGCGTTTGAACGTTGTAACTGATGGAACGTAGAATCCCCAGCAACTCATCTTCCTGCGCTTTGTGGATCAAAATCAGCGGAAGAAGGATGCCGTGAAGAAGGATATTCAACGGAAGAAGAACCAGGAGAGTGCGTGCAAGGAGAAACGAGTGATTCTGCTGAAGAACGTTTACTCCGAAAGGGCGTCCAAGCAAATCGAGGAAGATCTGAAGCAGAATCATCCCTTCCAGTCGCTCAATCGGTCGTTGGAGCGTAAAGGGTCGTTCCGCATGTTTGTAACCTATTCGACTGCCAAGGAGGCTGCGAATGCGCTCAACCATCTCAAGAGCAGCGCTTTCGCGAAGAAGGGTGTTTTTGTTACTCTCGCTTCTCCATCCAAAGCCATTAAGAAGGCCGATCAGAAACACAATACCAAGGTCATTGAGGAGTTGGTGGAGGTGAGTGTATTCGTGTCGGTTCATGGATAGATGCTGATCAGTGGGGGATCATTTGGGTTTCATTCATAATCGTGTTTGTTTGCATGCTATGCTTCTCGATAGTATCCTTCCATAGTGTTAACCTCCTGTTTGTATGCTATGCTTCTCGATAGTATCCTTCCATAATGTCAACCTCCCTTTGTCTCTATCACTCTACCAAGTTGTTCCACACTCAATCCTCTCAGAAGCCCATTGCACTCTCCATCCACACACTCCCGACCCTTCTTTCGCCAACTTCGTATCCTACGCACCCACACCACGCCTTCCAAACACATTTCGTTGTCCATTCACAGAGTATCCGTTTTCGCAGAATGAGTCAACAGGAAGCTAGACTGCAGGCTGTCAATTCCTTTTTGGGAGGCGACCTCTCGGACCTTCTAGCCGATCCTGATTGCAAACTGTTCTTTGAAAGCAACGGAGAGGCGTGTCGAGGTGCAAAGATGATGAAGCCGTGCATGATCTACATTGTTGGGGACCAACTCCTCCTCTGTCGTCCTCGGAAGATCGGAAAGAAGTATTACGTCAAGTACCGTATTCCCGTTCACCGGGCACGCATCGATAATCGAAGCGACTTGGAGATGGATGCCGGTCTTCCTACAACGGGCGTGTCGGTTGCTATCGTGATTCAACTGTGCGGAGAATCGAAACAGAAAGGCACTTTTCAAATCAAGTGCGCACTTATCATCGATGATCATGTAGACTGCCGAATCGGACCCTTTGCTCTCTCTTCTTCACTTGTTTTGACGAGGCTATAGACTTTCACAAGAAGAAGAACGCAGTGAAGAGGTACTGGTCCCCATTTCCGCACCCGCTCCTCTTTTCCTATCAGAACGAACTCCTCCAACACTACTCCTTTGTCTCTGTGAGTGGTGCCGGTACTACCGACGTGAATGGCATCTACTATCCTCTTGGGCTGTTCAACCACTCCTTCGTGTGGGAGAACAGTCAGCACATGCATCTCTCGCGGGAGCTCATCGACGGATCCATTGGCTGGATTCTTGGGAACATGCAGATTTGCTACTACGGTCAACCCACCGAGGCCGTGTTCCCTCCCGCAAAGGGTTGGCGGGTGTATGCGGGAACGGAGCCGGCTCCCAGTCTGACATGTCATTTGCACGGAGACGGCGTTGCTTCGTTTCAGCTCAAATCGGCGTACTCGCTGTCGCGCGAGATTGTGAACTGGGACGCCTCGCTGGAGCGCTCCTTCCTGTAGTTTCCGCAGCGCGCTCTCACGTAGACATTCGCTGTGTGAGGAGTTTTACGCGGCGGAGAGTCGGTACTGCTACGACATGCAGCGCCTGGGCACCTATCGGACGCAGCTGCTGCGGGCAGTTCGTCACAGGCAGGAGAAGTCGGTCGCCGACGTCGCACAGCAGGAGAAGCCGTCGCTGCGTTTGACTTGAGAGGAGATGCGACGTAGTGTCCTCGCTGCTGCAGAAAGCGGTTCCCGCCTTTCACGCCTTTGGCCACGAGGAAACCTCGGTTGCTGATTCGGAGGAGGTTTCGTTTGCCTCTCCGAGCGACTACTCTCTCGTTTCTCCCATCGAACTTGTTTCGTCCTGCGACGCGTCTTTGTGTTCACCTCTATCGGACATGTGTTCTCCGCGATCCTCTTCGCGTCCTGTGTCGCAAGTGGGTGGAGAGATGGGTTATTTGTTGCGGGGTGGTGAGATGGGTGGATCGCAGGGTGGATCACAGGGTGAATCGCAGGGTGAATCGCAGGGTGGATCGCAGGGTGGATCGCAGGGTGGATCGCAGGGTGGATCGCAGGGTGAATCGCAGGGTGGATCGCAGGGTGGATCGCAGATGTTAAGAGAGAATGAGGAGGCAGATAGGAATGAAGGAGTAGTGAAAAGAGATGCTGATTCCACGAAAGGAGATGCTCACGCTATGAAAGGAGATACTCAACCCATCCAAGACAATAATCACACCACGAACAAAACCAAACAAAACAACACACCACCACACCACACCTTCTCCCAAGACACCATCCTCACCCTCTTCGGTAACATCGACCAACTCCTCCTCCTCAGCCAGGACCTCCTCTCCGACCTCCGAGCCATTCCCGCCCAACACAAGGATGAAGTGAAAACGCTCGCCCAAATGGTCCTCTCCCGAAAGGACGCCTTCCAAGCCTTCAGCGACTACATCGCACACCTCCCCGCCGCTCTCGACCTCCTCTCCGCCTGCCAGTCCATCAAGTCCTTCACCTACTGCTGTTCCGTAATCCTCCCGCACCGTCCTCACTCACAGAGCGTCCAGTCGCGAGCAGAAATGCACGGACTCTCGCTCTACACGGGCCTGCTCCTCCCACTGAGTCAGATTACAACCTACGAAATGCTCTTCGGCAACATCTGTCTCCGTCTCAAGCGATCCATCGACCCCTCCGTCAACGAAACCTACCGGTTCATCCGGTCTCTGAACGACAAGGCATCCTTCTCCCTCCGCCCTCACTCACAGGTCCACTGCTGTCTTCCCACCCTTTCCCCCATGCCTCCGATCGATGTCGCCGTTTCCATGTCTCTCCCCCTCCCCATTCTCTGGCCCGAGCCCTGTCGCTACTACGGAGGCTTCGATGTCCTGATCGGATACCGCAAGGAAATCGAGGAGATCGGAACGGTGGTCGGAATGCGGGGACGTCTCTTCCTCTTTGACCTCGTCTGTTTCTTCGCCATCCCCTCTCGGCTCCGACGCAGCGGACAGTACATGGTCATCTTCCAGTTCATGATAAAACAACTCGGCCTGGAACACAGCACTCTCGAGCCCGAGCGGTTGCTCATCCTCTCTGTCCCCGATGACGGTGCCATCGAAGAGTTCGCCATCGTGTTTGTCTTCTCCTCTCAATTCATGCGCAGATTCGATAGTCCCAGTGATCGAATGGCATGCGAGAACTCGCTCAGCATGATTCAACGAGCCGCCAGAGCCGGACAGGGAGGAGGCGCCTCCGGCTTGCAACTGGGAAGCAAGATAGACGAGAGCAGTCGCATCGTTCTGGACGACGATTTGGAACAAGCCATGAACCCGCAGCACTCCAAGTTCGCCTCTCTGAATGACCCCATGGCGATGCAGAGGTACGAGCGGCGTGTTCCTTTCATTCCAGATGGGCCATCTATCGAGAGTTTCTGTCGTCCGAGAAGGCGTACATTCGCGACCTCACCATCATTCGAGATGTCTTCCAGACGCCCTTCTACACGGCACTCAAGGAGCGACGCCACCTTCTGGAGGAGCAGGAGATCGAAATCGTGTTCTGCAACTACGAGAAGATTCTCCAGGTCCTTCCCTTTCTCTCCTTTGATCTAGATCCACACCGAATACTACATGACCATCAAGGAACACATCGGAGACATGCGTCTGTCGCAGCTGCTTGCGCGTGAGTTCCAGAAGACCTCCAATCAGTTCTACCTCTACTCGGAGTACTGCACCGCCTACTACAAGGCAGTCAATCTTCTGCAAACGCTCTACACGCAGCGTCCCGGACTGGAGGACTTCCTCTCCTTCCTGTCGCACGATCCACGCGCCAACGGTCTCGACCTGTTCAGCTACCTCATCAAGCCCGTGCAAGTTGTCTCGTTCCCCTCCTTCCACGTAGCGCATCTGCAAGTACTCCCTCTTCTTCACGCGCATGCTGTCCAACATGGAGCCAAACCACCCGTTCCGCTCCGACATCGAAATCATCAACAGCAAGATCGTCGCCATCGTCACCACCATCAACGCGACCATGAACGAGGCCGAGGCGGCAAACCTGCTGCGACAGGCGTGTCGTAGCATGGAGCCCTCGCAGGAATCGCTGGTGGTTCCGGGGCGCCATCTGGTTCGTGAGGTGACGTGTGCTTGCAAGATGGAGAATGGGAAGGCGAAGAAGGAGGCGCGCGTGCTCATTCTCAACGACATGGTGGTGGTGGCGACAATGAATCGGTCCTTTTTCTCTGCCAAAGCTTCCTGGCAGTATCGTCTGTCCGTGTCTATTGCGCGTATGGTTTTGGAAGAGGAGGGGGAGGCGTCGTTGGTGGTTGGTGTGGTGAGTGGTGGTTCAGTGAATGGTGATAGTGGGTTAGTGAATGGTGGGTTAGTGAATGGTGATAGTGATTTAGTGAATGGTGATAGTGATTTAGTGAATGGTGACGGTAGTTTAGTGAATGGTGACGGTAGTTTAACAGATGGGAACCACCCCACTCCAACACATACCAACCCACTCTTCACCCTCACCTGGGAAAACCCCTCCGAGAAAGACGCCTTTCAGAACCAGATCCGTCAACTCCAGTCCCAGTCCACCTAACTCCTCTCTGTACCCTGTGTAGTATTGCTTTGTATCCCTATCTTTGTTCCCTCCAACCCCATCTTCCACAGATGAACACCATTATCACTCGTCAGTCCCCCTTTCAGCCAGAGTACGCAACCCTCTTTCAGCAGCGAGGATATACCATACGAACCGCCTCGGAAATGGCGATGATCCCCGTAGGTCTTGACACCTTCCTCTCTCACAAAGGACGTCATCGTCAACGGCAACGAAGCCGTCGCCTTCCTCTTTCTCTTTTCAACCACATCCCTCCATGATGAACTCCTTCATCGACTGGATGTCTTCGCCAAAACCTTCGCCAATTCCCTGCTGCTTTACATAGGAAATACAATCAACTGGACGCTTCTTCGCGCCATTCAGCAAAAACAGTCGCTACGTCTCTTCTTCGCTAGCAACACCCTCCAGGCCGTCGACTGCATCGTAGGACAGAAAACAGGGATCATCTGTAGACGCAGATCGCCAACCTCATTGCCTCCAATCGCAAGGAGAGTGTCAGAATTCATACATCCCTTCACTGAATAGGTCGCTCGCTTCTGCAAACAAGTTGTTTTCATTACGCCTCCTCTTTCTAGAACGCGCAGCATCAAATCAACGAGCAAGTCGCACTCAGTCTCCTCAAATCCTTGGACGCTCCCCAGCCCATTTCCGACATCCACGCGTCCATCTTGCTCGACTCCCTAGGTCCACTCACCCCGTTTCCTCTCTCCTAGGATCCATTGCCGCCATCGCAAACGCTTCCCTCGATGAGTTAGTTGCCAAGGTTCCACTGGACAAGGCGACTCTGGAATCTGTGTACCGCTGGTTCCATCACTTTTCTGTTTGTTCAAGGGACTATCACTCTATTGCACGTCCTTAAGTGAACACAGCCCATCTCCTATGCCACCTTCCCCTAACCTACCTTGAATGCCACCATTCCTAGTTCATTCTTCTCTTTGTTCCAATGCAACCGGAAGACTACATCCAACCCATCGAGTTTTATGACATGCTCTCCTCTGCTGAGCGTATTCAACGTACGTATGCCGAAGAATGAACATGCAGAATCTCTTCTGAACCAATCCTCCTCCTCTTCTCCCATTCATACCGTCTCCTGCAGTGTAGAAGCTCTGTACAATATCATCCAGGAGACGCGTGAAAATGAAGTATGTCTTTGGGAAACGTGCTCTCTAGGACATGCACCTCCTGCTCGTCGACTGTAGAAGCAAAGAGGACTATGAACAAAACCACATCGCACAATCAGTCAACATCCCTTCTCGTTTTCCTTCCATGCATTTCCCACGTAGAGTCGATGGACGTCTCCCTCTTCAGCTCCGCGCTCTGCCATTTTGATGTTGTCACCCAGGAACACAATGTGTGCTGCGTGTACGGAGAAACCATGTTCGGACCACTCTTCTCTCACCACCGAGGTCCCAAGTGTCCCGCCTCCTCCAGCGGCTGAGCGGAATTGGCTTTCCCCTGCAAGTGCTCACGACCGTCTCCCCCTTCTCCGCCATCTGGGAATCCTTTCCGTTCATCACCGTCCGCTCCCCCACCGTCCTCCACGGCGTGTTCCCGCTCTCTCTGGACGACTCCACGCTCTTCCTCGCCTCGACCCCCTGCGACGCCGCTCTCTTCGGAGACAACGAGCTCGACATCTCCTCCGAGGCCTCTCCCGCGCGCTGGTCGTCGCTCGCTCACGCTTGTCTCCGCGACGGCCTTGCGACCCTCCGACGAGCCCTCCTCGCCCGTCTCCGCAGCCCGCCCCTCCGCGTGCGCTGCGACTGTCCCTACGACCGTCTGCCCCAACTCCTCCTCCTCCTCCTCGTCCAGCTGCGTCATCGCGAACCCCTGGATGCCGCGCTGGCCCGTCTCGCCGCCTCCTGGCCCTCCTTCCGCCTCGCCCCCCCAGGGGGTGACATTGCTCCCTGGGTCGACACCACCACGCTCGCACTGCCCCTCCACCGCTCTTCCCGCCCACGCCAAAAGTAGCCCTCTTTTTCCCTCCCAACGAGGATCCTCGCGCGCTACGACGCCCTCTGCCAACGCTACGAAACGCCCCTCCCC
Source organism: Blastocystis sp. NMH (assembly GCA_039096215.1). NCBI lineage: Eukaryota > Bigyra > Opalinata > Blastocystidae > Blastocystis > Blastocystis sp. NMH. Next base: position 37,861 of record JBBPEA010000008.1, read on the forward strand.
GCCACTTCTCTCCTCTCCCGCGGGACGCTCGACACTCTCGTCCGTCGGTGGGACCCCGACGACCTTTTCCCCGCGGTTGACCTCTTCGCCGAGTTTCTCCGCGATTGTTCTCCCGCCCAAACCGAGGGCGTTTCATCGGCGTTTCACGCCATCCTGCAGCTGCCGGTGGAGCGAGCGCAGTCCCGCGGGAACGTGCTGCGACGACTACAAGTCGAGTGCGTCATCGAGGCTGCGCAGAGCGTTCTCGCACTGCCGCTGCTCTCCCGCGGGGGAGACGACATCCGAACGTGTCTGCGGAGAACACTGGAGACCGCGGGGAACCGGCGGTATGTGCTGCAGGCGGTGTGTGTCGTTGCACGCTTCTGCGGACGTTGGCGACGACTGGGATACGCGGGCTTTTCGGAGCTGCTGACGAGCGAGTACGTGCCGGAGGAAGAGGTGGAGGAGGCGGTGGCGCAGTGGATTCCGTTCATCAACGAGACGGTTCGAGAAGAGTACGCGAAGCCTGACATGGATCCGTCCATGGTCGAGCTGGTTGGAAGTAGGACGATTATCATTTTTTGTTAGTATAGTGACTTGCTTCTTCCTTGGAAACGACTGTCAGGATACCTCCTTGCGAGACCTGTATCCCGATCTGGTGATTCGTTATTCGACGTTGGTTGCATCCAGCTCGCCGATCTATGGCTGTGGAGGCTGTTTTGGCTGGCTTCGCGAGCGGATTCTCATCGAATTGATCGATCGCTGCGTTGTTTGTTCATTAGACTCCAAACACAGGGAGAAAATTGTGCCCCACCCCTCGCCCATTCCAATTCAACTCACTCTTCCAGGAACTCATTTCACTATGGTAAGAGATGGTTTGCATTTGCGAGAAGCGGGAGGAACGGCAATTTCGTTTCCGTTTGTCTCCTTGGATCGGGGCGTAATCGATGTGTAGGGCAAGAGAACGAAGAAGGTCGGCATCTGCGGAAAGTACGGAACGCGTTATGGCTCCTCGCTGCGTAAGATCGTCAAGAAGATTGAGATCTCTCAGCACAGCACGTAGGGTTTGTTGTCCTCGTGGACCTCTAGCTACGCCTGCGCTTTCTGCGGTAAGAACACCGTCAAGAGATCGTGCGTGGGTATTTGGGAGTGCAAGAAGTGCGGCAAGGTCGTCGCTGGAGGCGCCTGGACGGTCGCCACGCCCGCTGCCATGACGGTGCGATCTTCGATCCAGAGACTTCGCCGCTCCAAGGTGGAGGCGTAAGACTCGTGTTCCGGTCTTGGATGTGCCTGTTTGTTGTGACCATTTCATTTTTCCCCGAGAGTCGTACCCTCTTCCAAGAGATGCAGCCGCCTCTGCGAAAGATCCAGGAGCGCGAACACCGTAAATGTCCCTACTTGGACACGGTTGATCGCAAGGTGCTCGATTTTGACTTGGAGAAAGTAGGATCGCTTCTATGTTCATTCGAATCCAGGAATGCTCCATTTCGCTGTCACACAAGAATGTCTACATATGTCTCGTCTGCGGAGTCTATTTGCAAGTAGGACGGTTGGTGTGTCGTTTGAGTTGAAGGGACGGGGGGAAAACACCCATGCGTACATCCATTCGCTCGAACAAGAGCATCACGTGTTTCTCAACGTAGAGACCAAGAAGTCGTTTCCTGTGGAGGATGAAATCGCTAGATTCTACTGTCTCCCCGACAATTATGAAGTCTTCGATCCTTCGCTGAATGATATCACAATGGCCCTGGACCCCGAGTACACTCCGGAAGATCTCAAGCATCTGGACGAGAACAATCGCATCTACCGCGTTCCCTCGGGCGACGACTATCTTCCCGGCGTGATGGGGATGAACGTGATCGGAAAGACGGATTACATCAACGTGGTGGTGGAGGCGCTCTCTCATGTGCGTCCGATTCGCGACTTCTTCCTGATTCCGTCCAACTACGCCTACTCCAAAGTGCGACTTCTCATCTCCCTTTCCGTAGAGCCCCCTGGTGCACGCCTTCGGCGTTCTGATGCGGAAGCTGTGGTCGCACTACCGCTTTAAGTGCCACGTGTCGCCGCACGAGGTAGCCGCGCGGGTCGGTGACTCCCTAGTTCGTGAACGAGGTGGTGCGCAGCAGCAAGGAGCGCTTCACGGTGGGGGAGCGCAAGGACGCCTCGGACTTCCTGCGCTGGCTGGTGAACGCGCTGCGGCTGGGGCTGCGCGACAAGACCCACAGTACCCTCGCGGGCGTTTCACCCACAGAAACGACGGTGATCGACTTCTGCTTCCGCGGCCGCATCGAGACCACGGCCAAGAAGTTCACGCTGGTAGGCGTTTCGTCGGTCTGCGAAGCAGGCGCCGGCGACGAAGCGAGTGCGCGCGGGAGAAGCCGGCGACGGCAATGAGGGGGATCCCAACGGGGATCCCAACGGGGATCCCAATGGGGATCCTAGTGGGGATCCCAAGGAGAAGAACTACACGGAGTACGAGGTGTCGACGACAACGACGACGGGGGAGTTTCTGCTGCTGTCGCTGGACCTGCCGCCGCTGCCGCTGTTCAAGAACAAGCACGGCGACGCGGTGGTGCAGCAGCTGCCGCTCTACCAGCTGCTGGCCAAGTTCGACGGCGCCAAGCCCACCAAGGAGATCTGGAACAACGTCGAGAAGACCTACCGCATCGTCGCGCTCCCGCGGTTCCTGCTGCTCAACATCTGCCGTTTCACCAAGAATGAGTTCTTCTTCGAGAAGGACACCTCCATCGTCCTCTTCCCCGTCCGCGACCTCGAGATGCGCGACTTCTTCTTCCCCCCCGTGCGGGCCGCGTCACGTGACATTATTCTGCGCATGAGCGTCACCCCGCTGCGCGCCTTCATCAGCCAGAACGGCGAGTCCTGCGAGGGCGAGGAGGGGCTGGACGCGTTGCGCGCGCATGCGCTCGCCATGGTGGAGCGCGGCGGCATGCTGCTGCCGAACATGACCTGCACCAAGTACGACCTCGTCGCCAATATCTGCCACGACGTCGAGGTCAAGGAGGAGGAGCGACAGACCGCCGCCGAGCAGAACCCCGTCGAGTCGGGTCGCTACCGCGTGCATCTCCGCAACAGCGCAAACAACATGTGGTACGAGGTCCAGGAGCTGCTCGTCAAGGAGACACAGCCCGAGCTGGTCAGCGTCTCGGAGAGCAGCATTCTCGTCTACCAGCAGCAGGCGGGAGGGGAGTGATTGTGTGTGGTGTGTTTGTTGTTATGTGTGTATTATGTGTTGTTGATGTGCTTGTTTTATATGTTGATGTGTTGCTATGTGTGTTCCCCTGCATGTTGATATGATGTACGTATCACATATCTGCCAATATACTACCACACGCACTACCCACCTATTAACACATTGTCATCCCTCTCACTCCCACCTACCACTGAATGGTTTGAACCATGTGCCTCAAACTCACATCAATTCATCCATTTCAAACACTCTCAAATAATAAATACGTCCAACCCACTCCCCTCAAAAACATCTCCTCCCAATTCCCAAATGAAGGTATTTCTTCCTCCCCTTCCGTTTCCCACTAGGTGACGGAACAATCCAATACCAGCAGGAAAGCTCAGCGCATCGCGGCTCATTCTCACATCAAAGGACTTGGACTCGACGAAAACGGAAAGCCCATCTCCGTGGAATCGGGACTTGTCGGACAGGAGAGCGCGCGAGAAGTGTGTCCATCTCCTCGCTTTCACCGTCTAGGCGGCTGGAATGGTTGTCGATATGATCAACTTGAAGAAAATGGCGGGACGCGCCCTTCTTCTGGCCGGTCCTCCCGGAACCGGAAAGACGGCTTTGGCCATGGCCATCGCGCAGCAATTGGGACCGAAAGTACACGTTTGGAGAGGAAAGAGACTTTAGGTTCCATTCTGTCCCATGAGCGCCTCCGAAGTGTATTCGAGTGAAGTGAAGAAGACCGAAGTGCTGATGGAGAATTTCCGCCGTGCCATCGGCCTTCGCATCCGAGAAACCAAGGAAGTGTACGAGGGCGAAGTAACTGCGTTGACGCCGGAAGAAGCGGAAGATCCGCTTGGCGGATACGGTAAAACGATCAGCCACGTGGTGATCGGTCTGAAGACCTCCAAGGGGAGCAAGCAACTTCGTCTCGATGCTAGTCTCTTCGATAACATCGAGAAGGAGAAGATCCAGGTGGGTGACGTGATCTACATCGAGGCGAACAGCGGCGTGATCAAGCGTGTGGGTCGTTCGGACGCGTATCTCCTGTTCTCTCTCGTCACAACTAGCTACGCGTCGGAGTACGATCTGGAGGCGGACGAGTACGTTCCGATCCCCAAGGGCGAGGTGTTCAAGAAGAAGGAGGTGATTCAGGACGTGACGCTCCACGATCTGGACGTGGCGAACGCGCAGCCGCAGGGCGGTCACGATCTGGCGGGTCTGATGAACCAGTTGGTGCGCCAGCGCAAGACAGAGATCACGGAGAAGCTGCGCGAGGAGGTGAACCGCATGGTGAACAAGTACATCGAGGACGGCGTGGCGGAGCTGGTTCCGGGCGTTTTGTTCATCGACGAGGTGCACATGCTGGACATCGAGTGCTTCACCTACCTGAATCGCGCGCTGGAGTCGGCGTTCGCGCCGGTGGTCATCTTCGCGTCCAATCGCGGCATGTGTGTGGTGAAGTGGGAGAAGAGGTGCGGTCACACGCAGGGGAACCGACTACACGAGTCCGCATGGCATTCCCGTGGACCTGCTGGACCGCTCGCTCATCATCCGCACCACCAACTACACCGTCAAGGAAATGATCACCATCATCTCCATCCGCGCTGTCACCGAGGGCATCGAGCTGCAGGACGACGCGCTCGCGGAGATCGGAATCATCGGCGCACGGACCTCGCTGCGATACTGCATCCAGCTTCTGGCACCCGCACGCATCCTCGCAGAGACCTACGGACGGAAGGTGATTCAATATCCTTGCAACTTAATGGGTTGGTGTCTTCATCGACAGAGCCAGCGATATAAAGGAAGTGGACGAGCTCTTCTTAGACTCCAAACGGTCCGTCAAGCGGCTCACAGAGAACAAGGACAAGTACTTGGAATGGAATGAGTGTTAACAAACACCACGAATAAAAGAACATAAACACTACTTGTCTTCGGTGATCCATCCATCCATCGCGTCCGTTCCCACTCTCTACAATCAATCTCCACATGCACGTAAACCTTGTAGCCCCAACGCGGTCTCCACTCGTTTGCCTCCTTGTCAAACACCATGCGCTCCTTCTTATGCTTCTTGATTCCCTTCATCCGAGCATAACGCTCCCACTTCGTCTCCTCCTTCTTTGGAATCGGCTTCTCGCGAGGAACACGTGTCTTGGTTTCCGGGAGTGTGGCCTACAATGAAGTGAGAAGACAACAGTCACAATCGGTCCAACGTCCGTGTTCTCCGTTGGCAGCTCGAACAGGTGATTGATCAAAAACTGTGTGTTGTCGCGTGTGATACGAAGGAGATATGCCTCCTTATCGGCACTGAACTCCTACAGGTTAACCCAATGGGAATCAGCCCTACATCCATATTCACCTGATGATTGTCCGTTGCCTCCAGGTTTCCAATATCATAATCCAGATCGTCTCGCTTTCCTGGAGTGTCGGCTCCCGGTTTCTTGAACGCTGCGTGTTATATTTGACTACTACGCCTACTATCGGGAAGAATCTCCTCTGCCTTCACAATATCAGCCATTTGGAAGAGAGAATTGGAAGTGCGGCAGTTGCGGCAGTGGCGCAATTGTGCCAATTAATAGTAAACGGATTTCGTTACTGAGGGATGGACAAAATAGGTTTGAATGAGTGATGCGAATAGTAAAATGAGTAACAGTGTTTGTTCTGAAGCAACATGTGGTTCTTGACGATTTGTGCTATAATATCAGTGATAACAAGTTGAAGAGTATTAAGGTGGGAATAAACGAGTAAGGTGATGAATAGAACGAGATTCGCGCTCTCTGTTCGTTACGTGACATTCCATCCATCGTTCACATTCGTCAAGCGTATTGTTTATTCTTGAAACAAACACACAAGAGAAGAGAACTTGGTTTATGACCCATTATCCAAAGAACAGCCGTGTCCATTACGCCATATACCATTCCAAGGGGAGATGATGATAAATCCATGGGAGAAAAGGCATTCACGTAGAGTAAATGCGAAGGGAGACAGGAAGCGTGCTCTCTAGGCATGACACCATCGATTCAACGCTACGCCTTGAGAATAATAAACGTGACGATGCCAATCGTATCATCCGTAGACAAGGCGAGAGCTAATCATGTTTGTTGGGAGAAAAGAGTACTCGAACGCGTATCCGATGAAAGAGCAGCGTTTGCTACGACAGATTTGTTAATGACGTAATGGATGTCCTTGATCAGTCTGTTCCAGCACGAGAGGATCGAAACAGGATACACTGTTTCGGGGTGATTGACGAAATCAAAATAACACTGATTGAAGAAGGAAATGAGCGAATTAAACTATACGTCAAGAGGCGGAGCCGAACGGACGTTACAGCGAAAGAGCGTCGGGACGTGGAGGTCTTCCAAGGAAACGTTACTGCACTGTTGTTTACACTCCTGAAAAAGGGATATCTGATTTTGCAAATTGACCAAAAGGTCGGGAACCACGTAGGGTGCCATGAGCTGCATGAGATAATTGTGTAGGGAATAGAGCAATGTGGTGGACTGATTCTGCAAGACCGGAGTTGACCTGCAAATCGAGGACGTCAGGTGTTTGCACTTTCGCAATACGGCACCTCCCTTCATCTGGATTCGCTGCTCATACTTGTAGGTCAGACGGTGTGTGCTTGAGAGAGAACAGGCGTACTCCTTCTCTTCGGCCGTGTCCTTCAACCAATCGAGAAGCGGAGTAATGTGAAACTGGGTCGACACGAATTGCAGAAAGAGAAGCGTTTGCTCGTCCGAAATGAAATCGGGGATGGGAGGAAAAATGCCGCCGTCGTACTGAAAGATGAGAGTTCCATACTACACCCACAAAAAAACCTGTCGTAATCACAATACGACAAGAGCCAACGGGATAGCGCTGGGGAATCCCAAAAAGTAATCTTGCTTCCCTCTCTTTTAACTGATACTGCCGACTTGCAAAGAGGAGACGCTCATGTGGAAATCCCCCCTCCGTACGAATATCACAGCCTATCATGCAAATCTGGGAATTCCGCATGGATTGAAAGTGAATTGTATCGATCTGACGCATTACTTGGTCTTCTACACAATCAACGCCTTCTAATCACAACGCACCAATCACTTGGTCTCTTAGCCGGAGGGGAAGCGCCTCGTTCTGAGGTACAAACACCCACACGTCATTGACAAGGAACTGAAGCAAACGCTCCTTTCGCCTTCGCCGAATGAACCGGATAAACTCGTACTGATCCAATTCGTCCACGGAGAACGTTGCCGAATTGGACATTAGCAAAGAATGGTTTCATATTCTTCATAGCTTGTATGGAAATGGAACGAGAGTGGTTTGGGTGGAAGAATAGGGGATCCTCCCGGTGATGCTAAGAAACTACGCATTCGGAATCAATGAAGACATATACTCTTCATTATAGAATTCTTATTTTCATTATTGGAGGGACATCTCCATCATGGAACTACCTCTCTTCCACATCCAACAATTCGTCACCATGGCTCCATTCCATTTCATTCCTTACCAATACAAACGAAGGAATCCAGCCCACCAACCCTTTTCATGCAATTTGTAAATACACCTTCCTTGCAGCAGAATCAGCACGCCCTACAGCCTAGGAAACCCATTCTTGACTATCCATGGGAATGCAAAACCCCGAACACCCTATCAAAAAGGAAAACTCTACGTGTTGGAGTCCATTTTGGAGTATTCAGTCATCCAAGAGCGAATCTTTCCTGTACGTATCGCCTTTCCTCGTATTGGTTGAGAGGAGCCATTCTCATCCCTGTTTAGTGACTTGATACATGTCTTCCGTTACCTCCGACGCCAAACTGATAGAACCGAAAAAGACAGCGCTATCACAACCACAGGAGGCTGGATCGTCGGATATTATTCCTCAAACGAATGAATTCTATTCTCCGATCATGGGGGTCCAGATGACGTCTGCCGACAATTTCGATTTTCAGGAGAACGAGCTCGGTTCAACATTGATGAACAGTACCTCTTCCGGCGTGTACTCTCCCTTTTTCTGGCAACCGCCCTATCCGGAGAAAAGCGCTGGTGAGTCGAAACTGTACTCGAGTTCCTTTGGAGATGAGAAGGGTGCTGGTATGGAAGCGTCCATTTTTCTCTAACTGTTTAGGCAATTCTGCAGCGTCCAAGGCGGCTCCTCCCCTCATCATGCTTCCGGAGAGTGTAGCCAATACTACTAATACGTCTTTTACACAATTGATTTCCTACTTGTCGGAGAACGCGTCCTTTCTAAACGAGTGTCTTCAGCAGATCCAGCATGTGAGCCAGTGCCACCAGTTGGAGAACGAGTGTTCGTATCCTCTCTGCATCTCCCTCAAGCGCGACATGTACGCGTAGTCTCCCCCTCTCCTATAGTTTCCACACCTGCATCTGTACCGACGAGACGTGTCGTCGCTGTCTCTTTATCCGTCCCCTCATCCTCCTCCACAGTCTGAACTGCAAGGACGACAACTGTCAGATTGACCTGTGTCAAGTCCGCTCTCTCACCCCCTCTCACCCGCAGCGCTACCGTCTGGCGTGGTCGCTCTTCGAGCACAGTCTGCAGGGCACGCCGGTTCCCCGCCTCGACGTCCTCTTCACGCACAAGCTCGAGATCAAATCGCCCGCCGCGCAGGTCCCCGCTCTCATCCGCTGCCACGTAGACGCAGAGCACCGCGCTCCCCAAGAAGGCGCGTCCCGCCAAGGCGCCGGCGGAGCCCGCAGAGCCCGCCAAGTCGCCGGCGATCAGCTTTCCGCCAACGATGCTGTCGGACCTGGAGGCGACGCCGAAGCAGATGAGTCTGACGCCGCTCTCGGTCTACGCCATGCCGACGGTTTCGCTCTCGGACCCGCTCTCGGACCCGCCGAGTCCGCTGCCGCAGGCAGCCAGCAAGGAGAGCAAGGGTGCAGGCAGCCAGACGGCGCAGTACATCGTCTGCTGCAAGTGCGGGAAGCGCCGCGCGGTGCCAGCGTAGGGGAATGGGGGCGGTGAGACGCAGGACGCTGGACGTGAGTCTGCTGCCGCACTTCGAGTGCAGCATGAACATCTGGGACGACAACAAGTACAACAGCTGCAACGTGGAGGAAAACGTGGACATCAACTACGTGATCAACCTGGCGGTAGGCGCGGCGGCTGGCAGAGAGCGTAGAAGAAGGGTCCTAACTACGAGCAGGACTGCGCGCAGTTCATCAACAAGCTCAAGCAGTTCTATCTGGTCAATCAGAACATGTCCTACCGCCCGCCCACGCTCGGCCGCAAGGAGGTCGACCTTTACCGTCTCTTCCGCGAGGTAACGGCCTACGGCGGCTGCGACAGTGTCGTCAGCAAGGAGGGCACCTGGGCCAAAATCTACCGCGGGCTCGACAACTTCTCGCCGACGGAGACCAGCGCCTCCTTCCGCCTGAAGAAGATGTACACCAAGTACCTGCTCGCCTACGAGAAGCACATCTTCAACTTCCTCCCCATTCCCCAGAAGAAGCATCGCTACACGCACAACGCGCCGGCGACCGGATCGCAGCCCGCGCCCGCCGCTGGCTCCCTCACCGGCGGCATCCAGAACAGCGCCATCTTCCCGCCCACCTACAGCTACCAGTCGTCGGAAGACCTCTCCGCGAAGCGCGTGAAGTCTTTCGCCACCTCCGAGAACCTCTCGATGTACCAGTCGCACGGCGTCCACCAGAGCACGCTCCTCAACTCCACCAAGTACAAGCCCGGCGCCGGACTCGGACTCAACGGCGGCAGCTGGCAGCGCGACCCGCCGCGAGCGCCGGTGACGCGGTCCGCCGCCAACAAGCGCGCCGCGGAGTCGCCGCGGTCACGCGTCGCGGGGACGCCGGAGGACCACGAGGTGGGCGGCCACCGGCTGCGCGGCTCCATTTCCCCGACGCTGGGTGCACAGGTGCCGCGGTCGCGCGCGATGCGGCAGCCCGCGAGCAGTCCGTCGGTCGCGAAGCCTGCGGTCAAGTAGGAGCGGCGGCAGCGTGGGACGTAGGCGCGAGAAGGTGGACATTTCGAAGTCGCCACTGCTGACGGGCGAGGATCCGCAGGGTGCGGAGGGTCTGCAGACACTGCTGACGCTGCGGTCTTCGCTGTCGCCGCTGATGGGCGGCAAGGACATGTAGGCGCGGAGGGAACGGAGGACGCGTAGACGGTGGGACGCGCTGGTGACCGCGGCTGCCGACGACCTCAAACTCGAACGGGAACGACTCTCTCCGAATCTGGAAGCTCTCCCTGCTCCTTCACTGTCGGTGAAAAAGGAGCCTGTGGCATAATTGTTGTATCTTTGGTGTGTTTGTTGATATTGGAGTGACTTGAGTAGAGAATATGCAACAAACACGCAAAGTGATGTAAACAACACTTGATGCGATCCACGTTACGCGGAACGCTTCTCCTGCAAACGCTTCTCCCGCAGCTTCAGATACACCTGCGTGACGACCATGCAGAGGATCATCAGCGCGCACATCGACAGACTCAGGAGCGGATAGCCCCACTGCGGGCCCACATACTCGTCGACGTATCCGATGACCACCTGGATGAGTGCGTTGACGACCAGCGCGATGCAGAGAATGATGCTGATGGTGTTCTTGGCGTCGGCTCCGAACACCTCCATGGGCACCGTGATGGATGTGGGGTAGAAGGGCGAGATGAGGAAGCCTGAAAAGGCGAGCAGCCACACGCCTCTGCGCTGCAGCGCGAAGGCGACGGCGTAGAGGAGCACGAGCAGCACGTTGAAGGCCAGCATGCCGAGCGCATCGCCGAGCCAATCGACCGCGAAGCCGGTCACCAGTCGCGCCAGCGTGTAGAACACGTAGAAGAGCGAGACGAAGCGCATGCCCTCGCGCTCCGGCAGCATGCCGAACTTCTCCTTCAGGTAGAGCGGGCCCCAGTTGACCGTGACGGACTCGATGCCGTAGACGGCGCCCATGTTGAGGCCCAGCAGCCACACCATGGGCGTGACGAAGGCGTGGACGAGCGTGAGGGCGGGGTGTTGGGGAGTAGCTTTCTCGGCTGTGCTTCGGGTGGATTCGGTTTTGGGGAGTGTGGTAGGGAGTGAGTGGCTTGTTAATGTGATTGAATTTGATTGGTTTGCTTCCGTGATTGCATTCACTTCCGTGATCGGCTGACTCAACTCACCATCCATGATTAACTTGGACTCCACATCATCCACCACCTCCTCTTCCATCGCTTCCGCGCAGAGAGAAAGACGCGTGAACACGGTCAATAGGAAACCAATCACTGCAAACGCAATCAGACCCAGGAAGATGCCTCGATATCCCTGCTTCAACACCAAGAAAATGCGACTTGAGTAGGGAGGTCCAAGCGCGCATCCCACTCCGTAGAAGAAGTGGAGAGAATTCATCATCACACCGCGATGCTTCGGGAAGAGAACGGTCGAAAGCGTATTCATCCCAACGTCCAGCAACACCGCTCCAATGCCCTCGATAAACAAGGACACAAACACAATCCACAGTCGCTTGAAGAAGTACAGCAAGAGATAAGCCACTATGTAGAACGAAAACCCAAGAATGAGGATGGGTTTTACGTCGACTAATGTCATCAAATACCCCACAATCGGCGATCCCAAGATGAACGAATACGAACCCATCGAGACTAGCCAGCCTTGGATACGGTACGGAATCTGGAGCTCTGATTTCATCAGCGAATAGTAAATGCTCTCCGACGACTCAATTCCTCCAAAAAAGAAAAACACTCCGTAGCACACGATAAACACAATCCACTGAGTCAGTGTGTAATCGTAGTACAGTTTTCCTTCCATGATGACAACAATTAGTGAGTACTCTCAGGAAATTGCGCGTCCGAAATGAGCACAACATTCTACTATCAAAAACGACACTTCAACTCCATGAGATGGATGGAGCTTCTAATTAAGGAAGGAGATTCTCCACACAGAAAACTCCACAGAATGTCCATCACACCACCTTTTCTATGAACCCAGTCAGTGAATCTCGGAAAAACGGTTATACTCTCCTATTGGCGGGATCTTTCGTCAGCTATTCTTCTTTATGGGTTCTGCTTGTAGTTGCGTTCGCGACAATTCAGACATTATTCCAGCACAATCGATCTCAGAATCACAGGACAAGGGTCGCCTTGCGTGTGGAGGATCATGAGTAGATTCGGCAAACAACAAAGAGGGTCAGGAGGAGGTGGAGACACCGCCGCCTTTGAACCCCATTCCGTCGGGTTTAAAGACAGAACTCCCGTCAGGGTCCGATTGCGATCTCTTTGCCGATGATCCGTCGGACGACGATGACGATAATCTCCGAGGCGTATCCAATGTCGTGTATCGACAAGAGTGTGCTCATGCGTGTCGTTTGACTCTAGACCCGTGCAGAGCGTCTATTCTTTTACTTCGGATGTGCTTGGCGTGGGAGGAACGGGTCCAATCCGAGTTGTCATCAATCGGTATCGAATAGGGAGGAATCATGACAAAGAAAAACGGGATCCCGTTTTGCGATGAAGCGCATCAATCTCCTCGGATACAACTTTCAGCAGCGAGATCGGCTGCTTCAGGAAGCCCTCATTCTAGCCCGATTGCACCACCCCAACATTGTAAAACTGTACGAGATCTTCCAAACTTCGAATTCCATGTATCTCATCATGGAGCTGCTCTCTGGAGGAGAGCTTTACTCAAAGCTGGTTCACAGCCCCCGTAGACTTTTATTGCGGCGCTGATCCTAGAGGGCCGTTTTTCGGAGGAGTACACCCGCAAGATCGTTCGCGACATTCTGAACGCGATCTGTTACCTGCACGAGACGAAGAACATCGCCCACCGCGACCTCAAGTACTCTCCACGTTCCTCTTCTCCCCAGACTCGCCAATATCATGTTTTCCGACAACACTCCCGACGCGGAGGTGAAGCTGATTGACTTCGGTCTGAGCAAAGTGAGATCTCCTCCCCGCTGCCACCTAGTTCGTGAGCGGGACCGAGTACATGCACAGCCTGGTGGGCACGCGCTACTACATCGCTCCCGAGGTGTTCATGAACGACTACCGCGGCGTGGGCTACAACAAGTCCTGCGACATGTGGTCGATCGGCATCATCACCTACTTCCTGCTGACGGGACACAACCCGCTGCCGGCGACGGTGGCCAGTCTCCCCTTCGACAAGCTGCGCATTGACGCCATTCCCTTCCCCGAGGAGTACTGGTCTTCGCTCAGCCCCGAGAGCCGCAGCTTCGTCGAGGGACTGCTCACCATCGACCCGGTGAAACGCATGACGGGTGGGGCAGTGGAGAGGCTGAGACGCAGTGGTGCAGGCGCAGAACCACCCCTGGATGCTGGAGCACGTGGCCACGCCGGTAGCGACGGTTCCCGAGAGCATTCTGGTCGCCATGCGAGAATTCGGAGGTTACAACCGGCTGAAGAAGGCGGCGCTGACCGCCGTGGCGTACCATTTGAATAACGTGGGGAAAGCGCGGGGTGGTAAACCGTAGAACGACCTGATGCGACTGGGCGACATCTTTGAGTACTTTGACAAGAAGGATGACGGATCGATTTCCTTCGAGGAGGTGAGTGGAGTGATCGGGTGATGACGCAGTTCCGCGACGCGCTGATGACGCTGCGGGAGAAGGAGACCATCTGCAAGAACCAGGACCTGTTCGTAATCACGACCGACGAGACGAAACTGCGCGAGCTCTTCGACTCGCTGGACTTCGACCGACGCGGATGCATCAACTACTCGGAGTTCCTTGCGGCGTGTCTCGCGCGGAAGGAGGGGCTGCGGCGCGAGTATGCCGAGCTCATCTTCAAACTGTGGGAGAGGGGTGTGTTGACGAGCGTAGAATTGACCGCGAGCACGACGGGTTCATCGCCATCGAGGACCTGCATTTGTTCTTCGGCGAGGAAATCTCCGTAGGCAAAGAGGGAAGGTGCAAAGTAGGTGGACGAGATCAAGGCGTGCATCATCCAGACATTCGGAGAGCTCAAGACGAAACTGACGGAATCGGATCTGGAGCGCATCATGAACACCAAAATGATCACGGCGAACCGTGCCGAGGAGTTGGTGAAGCCCGAAAACGACGGAGACGAGGAGGAGGAGAAAGAGTACATCAAGGTGACTTCGCTCTTCAGTCGCGTGGATAACACCGAACCGAGCACGGAGTCCCTCGTTGTGAAGGGATCGGACCTTTCCACCGAGGAGATGAAGAAGCGGTCCAACGCCCTGCGTGGTGCGGACCAGTTGTCGGACCAGATGTCTATAGCTGCAAAGAAGTGGTTGTGTTTGTTTGGTGTAATGGGAATTATGCAGCAGTTGTAGCATTACTATGTCAATTGTATACAAACGGAATTGTCATATCGCTTTGACAATGAACTGCTTACAAAAGGAATTGGTTTACTACCTTGACAATGAACTGCTTACAAAAGGAATTGGTTTACTACCTTGACAATGAATTGCTTACAAAAGGAATCGTTTCATTACCCCATTAACAATTCACTCACCAACCAAGACATTTCCATTCCCTCTTTGACAAGGTTATCAATGACGAAGACAAATACAGTTTTTCAAAAATGGAAACAACTGCACTCATCCGTATCCCCTCTGCCGTGTTTACACATAGTATTGTGGATCTTTGGAGTTGATTTTGCGGGAATCCTCTTGACGGAAATCGTCCACCAGATTCGAGCATGGAAGTATTCGTTTGCAGGAAAGCACGTAGTGATCACCGGAGGATCCAGCGGCCTCGGGCTGGAGATGGCCAAACAAATCGCTAGCGAATCGGCTACGGTCACCATTATTGCGCGCAACCAAACGCAGCTGGAAAAGGCCAAGGATGAAATCACCTCCTACTGTCAATCGAAGGGACTGATGACTCCTCTTGTCGAAATTGAACAAGCCGACATCTGCAACAGGGAAGAGATCCAGAAAGCCATCAACGCATCCGCTCAGACAAATGGGGCCGTGGATGTGATTATCTGCAACGCTGGAATGGCGAAAACAGGGTATGCAATCTGTTTCCCGTATGATGCGTAGATATGCCTTCGGTCAAACAATTCAAGACTACGACGATTCCGTTCGCATCAACTACATGGGAACGGTGAATACGCTCTTCGGAGTCGTTCCGAGAATGATCCAAAGGAATCATGTAGGAGTGATTCATCCGTTTCATGCATAGGGAGAGATTTACCTTGTCGGAAGCACATGCAGCATGCTGAGCTACATCGGATACTGCGCGTATTCTCCCAGTAAGTATGCGGTGAAGGGCCTCGCGGACGGTCTCCGCATGGAGCTACAACGCTGCAACATTCGCGTCGGCTGCATTTACCCTCCGAACATGGACACGCCTTGTCTGAAGAAGGAAAACGAAACGAAGCCCGAAGAGGGACTCTACGTGGAGAAGCATCTGGAGTCCCTGTTCTCTTCCGCGGACATCGCTCGGAAAGCCATCCGGCACATCAAGCGCGGTGAGCCCCAGATCTACTGCGACTTGGATGCGTGGGCCGTGTCAATGATCAACGGCAGCATCGGTCCGCACAATAACATTTTCGTTTCCATTCTCTTCGCCGCGCCGGCGATCCTCTTCACCAGCGCCTTCCGGTGGATCCTCCTGGGAATCTACCGAATGAAGCAGTTCGTCGGTCCGGAGAAGAGAAAGAAGTGGGTTGCCGGATCCTCCAATAGTGAAATTGAAGATCGTGTATTTGCATCTCTGTTGCATGTTGGTTGGAATCATTTTGATTAAGTTTTGAATCACAGAAGTGCGTACTTCTTCACCCGAAGCCATTTCGCCGTTTTCTCGGTTTCAATCGAGCACTCATATCTGCCTCGATTCTCCTTTATTCTCGCAATGTTCAGTCGGATCGCGAATAGAATTGGCCGCGTCGGAGCTCAGACCACCCGACAACTTGGAACGGCCCTCCATGCCCAGCAGGGCAACAAGCGCGCATTGGGTTATGCCTTTGCGATTGGCGCATTCGGTGTCACCTCGGTTTATCTCCTCAACAACAAGTTGAGTGCCAAGGAGGTGGATGGTGGTTTCCTTTACACTTGGTAGGAGGTATTCATTTTCTGTGACATCCCAGGGGAAGCGGCCAGTTTGGCCAGCTCGGTCTGGGAACCCAAAACGATGAGTCCCTTCCTCATCTGGTGAAGGAGATTGAGGGAGAGAAGTGCATTTTTGTGACTGCGGGAGCGAACAGTAGAACCGGAAAAGAACGTTGACCTGTAGCCACTGCCGTCATTACGGAGGGTGGTCGTCTCTGGACGTTCGGTCAGGGCGACAGCAACCAGCTCGGCCAGGGCAACACGGAGGACAGCCCGAACCAGGTTCTTCCCTGCGAGATCGAGGACGCCTTCGATGGACAGGAAGTGGTCTCTTGCTCGGTATGCGACGGCCACATGGCTGCAGTCACGCGAGACGGTTCTGTGTGGACCTGGGGTCGCGGCACCTTTGGTCGTCTGGGCCACGAGTGCGTGTGGTGTGTGTGGGTGACGCGTAGAGTGACGGAGGCCGGCATTCCCGAGAAGGTGCAGATCGACGGAGTGAAGTTCGTAAAGGTGAGCGCGGGCCACGTGCACACGCTGGCGCTGTCGGAGGACGGCACGGTGTACGCGTGGGGAAACAACAAGACGGGCTGTGTGGGCGTTGAGAGCCGCGGCACGTGCGCGCCGCAGGTGGTTCCCGGTCTGCAGGGCAAGCGCGTGATCGACATCAGCGCGGGCATGGAGTCGTCGGCGGCGCTGACGGAGGACCACGAGGTGTTCACGTGGGGAGCGGACAACTACGGCCAGCTGGGCCAGGGCCAGGGACCCCGCTACGTGAACAAGCCGACAAAGATCCGCACGTTCAAGAACGTGGCGATCAAGCGCATCGCGTGCGGACAGTACCACATGCTGGCGCTGTCGATGAACGGCGACGTGTATGCGTGGGGCCAGGGCCTGCAGGGCCAGACGGCGAACGAGCGCAAGGTGGACACGAACATCCCGCACGCCATCGACTCGCTGAAGGAGTACTGCATCGTGGACATCGCGGCGGGAGGCAGCCACAGCGCGGTGGTGGACGACAAGGGACATGTGCTGATGGTGGGGGCGGCGAGGGACGATGAGATGTAGTTCGGAAGCGGACGCAACGGGCAGCTCGGAAGAGGCGATAAGGTGGAGAGCATCGCTGCCTATCGCGTCGTCCCCACGCTGGTGGAGTATCTCCAGAAGTCGCACGTCATGCAGATCGTGTGTGGAGGAGACCACACGGCGGCAATTGTGGACAATAAGGTTTAACGTAGTGTTTTATGGGATTGGAATGTTTGTTGAGGCCGAAAACGTTTGGAACCGTGTTCTGAAGGGTGGATCAGCGCGTCGTTTGTTTCGAAATGGTAGAATCAGATAATAGGTTCGAAGACAACCCGATTGACGTGAGTAGCCTAGTCTCGTTTCATTGCATTTCCCGAATGACTCGTCACCGCGGTTATGGATCTAATTTGGCGGGGATGAGCCCGCTGATGGAGATTGACTTCGATGGTCGCCGATGGAAGTATGCTCTCAAAGAAGAAGGCCCGATTCGTAGACTGTTTCTAGAGACGATGCTCGATATACGGCCATTCCGCATGAGATCAACACACGTTATCTCATCAAGAAGGAGCTTGGAAAGGGAGCCTATGGAACGGTGTATCTGGCCGTCGACAGAAAAACCGGAGAACAGTCGCTTTGCAATTCTCCCCTTCCCTTGTAGAGTGGCAATCAAACGAATCGAAGACGTCTTCCGGTCGCGAGTCGATGCCAAGCGGACGCTTCGAGAAATCACCATCCTTCGTCAGTGCAACCACCCCAATATTAGCAAGTTGCTGTACGTGCATTTGGTGGACTTCATTCCAGCGATATCCTCGTTCCTCCAGATCCATACTCGTTCCGATGTTTGTGGACGATCCAGGAGTATGGAGGCTGGGATCTCTCGCGCATTGTCAGGAACTCCCAGAGAATTGCGGGGTGGGGACCGAACCACGTCAAGTTCATCATCTATCAGCTGCTCTGCGGTCTTCTGTACATGCAGAGCGCGCATATCGTGCACCGCGACCTGAAGCCCTCCAACATCCTCATCAACTCCAAGTGCGAGTTGAAGATCATCGACTTCGGTCTCGCTCGCCAGATGAATCTGCAGTACCAGGAGGAGAAGGAAACGAAGGTATGACCCATCCACCGTCTCCACTCCCAGAGTGATGTGGCTCGCGCGGGCGTGTGGGGTGACCGTCCCTCCAGCGTGGAGCGGCAGCTGACGCAGCACGTGGTGACGCGCTGGTACCGTGCGCCCGAACTCATCCTCCTCCAACAGTACTACAACGCCGAGATCGATATCTGGTCCGTCGGTTGCATTCTCGTCGCGTTGCATTGCGACTGTTACATAGGCGGAGCTGTTGCAGACGCTGGAACCGAATCGCCGGGTGCAGCCGCTGTTTCCGGGAAGTTCGTGTTTCCCGTTATCGTCAAAACGGAACGAGAAGCAGCAGAACGAGCGTTTCGGCGAGGAGTTTCGCGCAGAGACGCATCAGCTGATGAAGATCTTCGAGGTGATCGGAACGCCCAGTCACGACGATGTGATGCAATTAGATGATGGGCCGATGAAAGAGGCATGCATGATGATGATGATGATGATCAGTTCCTCCTCTCGCTGGAGTTCATGCCGCCGATGGACTTCAAACAGCTGTATCCGCACGCGGAGCCGGCATCCCTGGAGCTGCTGCGTCGTATGCTGGCGTTCAGTAGGATTGTGGTTGTATGACGAAATAGACCCCGAAAAGCGAATCACCGTGGAGGAGGCGTTACAGAGCGCGTTCGTGGCGCCGGTGCGACGGGAGGAAAATGAGGTAGGGATATTCCAGGAATCCGACATAGCGCATCTGCACGGAAACAATGGTGTTTCCGTTCGAGTACGGCGTCCAGGGGTCTCCGGAGAACGAACGGCAGATTTTGCGGCGATTAATCTACAACGAGGCGTTACTGTTCAAGTGGGATCGCAAGGAGTGTGAGACGTAGTAAAGAGGAACAGCAGCAGGAGAGAGTTCCACGCGTCGTAGGGAGACATCGCAGTCAGACGATGGGAGCCATTCCCGAACGGTATCATTCTCAAATCGAGCCGTCTTTCCGCGATCGAACGAGTACGTCCTACACGTCCTTTGATAACGCTAGTGGATCCCTTCTATTCGGAGGAAGATAAGAATAATTGTTGCATTCTGTGATCATTGTGTATTTGTTTTTCCTTTTGTATTTTTCGTAGTTCTTTGTTTGAATATACAACATGCGTTTAGAAATGGAAACTCACCATCACATGATCCCTCTTTCCACATGAAAAGACCTGCAACACATTAGGCAGCGAATAGATAACACAAAAATGGCCTATTACTCTTCCCTCTCATGTGCATTCGCCTCCAACTCTTCTTTTGGAAGTACCTGCCCGTAGCGGTAATATCACAGGAAATGACACCAACAAGCCCAACAGATTCTCCTTCTCATCTTCGCGTGCAATTCCAACGATTCCCGGTAAGAGTGTATTCTGTGTTAATCAATCGAACTGTTGTCTCCCTTCAGTGATATCCCCATGATCATTTACAGATTGGATCTTACCACGCTTGTAGCTCTCGACCCTCCTGAAGTACGCAGGACATTTCGAGATTTCTGTGAACAGTACCATTTCGCAAGAACAGTTGGCGTCCCTTATTGAAGAGTCCCTCCAGGAAGATGTGTCTTAGTGTAGTCATTTTTCAAAGCAGACTGTTGACGAACAGGACGTACAATGGCAGTTCTACAAAAAAATCCAATCGGTTCCTTCCCTCCAATTCCAATCACTCCTAGTTGCGTCATCAGAAACCGGCCCCTGTTATCGTGAATCCGGACAGAGTACTACCGAAGCGTAAAACGAAAAAGCCAAAGAAGGTGATCCTCGTTTTCCTCCATCCTAATCGCATAGTTTCAACCACTTGAGGAAAACGATCCATACTGTCAACCTAATTCCAACCATGGGACCACGAATCCCGAGGACCCAGTTCAGTACTGCATATGCGAGCAGGAACTGTCGGACGACATGATTCAATGCGATAATCCGGACTGCAAGCACCAATGGTTCCACTATGGTTGTGTTGGAATCACCGATCCGTCGACTCTTCCAGACAAATGGTACTGTCCCGAATGCCGAAGTTATATGGAATGAGTACCATGAGATTCTTCTCCTCTTGTTTGTTCACTACGATACGAGGGTACACACATACCCGTCATTGGAAATCGAGAGAGAACCATCACAATTTGGTTCACTCATGTTGGCGCGTAGTCTCTCTCACGTACTTTCATATATGGAGTTGTTACTGACAGCTTCCGGCCCTGAGCACTCTCGGAACAGCGGCATCCAAGGCAGCGATGTGTAGAAGTCTTTGATTCGATACATTTGATAGGCAGAATGAATAGAGTTCGCTTCTTTTCGGAAGAACGTGATGGGTTTGAGAGTAGAGTGATTTGGTAGAAAACGATAACGTCATTGAGATCAAGTCAATTGACGAATTCGAGCCCTACAAGAAGGTGAGCGTTTTGCGTGGTGATCAGCGACAGGCTGACAGAGCTTCGATTTCATTCTTCACGTCGAAGAAGGACAACTCCTGCCGCATGATCGATCCTCTGTTTTCCCATTTCAGGTGTGTTCTCTCATTGGGGCTAACGAACAGCACGATGGCTACCAACATCACGTTCCTGAAGATGGAACTGGCGGAGAACGAGGCTCTTGCCAAGATGGAGAAGGTGAATGTAGCGACTGTGTGAGCGTGTTACGCGCAGGTGGTTCCGACCTTTATCCTCTACAAGAAGGGAGAGCTGCTGAGTCGCGTACCTCCTTGTCGCCATGTTCACCTCTAGTTTTCCGGTGCCAGCGGTTTGGATCTAATGAGTCTGATTGAGGTTGCCAACGACCATTATTCTCTTTGTTCCATCAAACACGCATACTCCATAATCTGATTGCAGTTGTCCAGCACGAACTGGACGTTCTTCTTCCACATCTGGACTCTCTTGCGCATGTTCTCCCACTCGCCCTCCACGACGATGCACTCGGTGCGCGTCACCGCGAACTCCTCCTGAATCTGGTTCATGCGACCCTCCACGAGTCCCAGCTGCACCGCCTTCACGATGAACTGCTCGGCGTCCGTCTTCGGAACATCCAGCTCCTTCGCGATGCTCTCGTACGACATCAGCGAGTGGCTGCTGCAGAGTTTCGCCAGCGCCAGCAGTCGCGCGTGCTCCAGCAGCGTGCTCTCGTTCAGCTCTACGCTCGAGTCCCCACGTCACGCCCACGGTGCTCCTTCAGCAGCTCCTGGTGGCTCTTCAGGAAGTCGGGGAGACGCGAAAGGTCGCCGCTGTTCACGATCGACAGAAGCGTCGACAGGTCCGGACTGCACGTCTTCAGACCCTCCAGAATGGACGGCTCCTGCGCGCGCGCGGCCTCGTCGCGCATGGGGTTCTGTAGCTCCTCCACCGCTGCGTGATAAGAGAGAAAGAAATCTACCGTAGGAGACGGCGAACTCTTTGTATTCGGGGTCCTCGCTCGTCAGCGTGCTCAGCAGCTTCATCAGACACTGGTGGGCTTCTCTTCTGCGAGTGAGATCCGACGGTCAACCCGACTGTCGCTTCATGTTCAGCAGCGTGGTGCGGAGGGCGATGAGGATTTGGCGGTACTCCGCGATGACGTCGTGCCACTCCCGGTTGTCCTGACCCATCATGAACTTGAAGTAGAACTCCAGGGATTCTACGTCGGAGCGCTGCGCTACATCCTACTTGACTCGTGAGCAAAGGAGATCACGCTCTGCAGAAGAGCCGCACGGCAGGACTTGAAGGACGGCATAGCGTTGAGGAGAAGAGAGAGACTACGGGAACAGACCCACTCCAACCGTACAGTCGCGCCTTCAAAGAGTTACTCATGGTGGAAGACATCACCATTTTGCACAGAGACACGCAGACGGTCTTGCACTCCTCGTTCATTCCGATTTGCCTGACTGTTTCCATCAGAAGGAAGTAAATGCTCTCCACATCTACACGCTCGATTAGAAAAGCCCCACTTCGCTCAGCACGACATACCCTTTTCCTGTGCATTCGCAGAATGCTCATTCACCTCCGTAGCAGCGGCGAGAGCGAATTCTCCATACTTCTTTCCGTCATAGAGTTCAGACAATTTGTTCTTCACGTCCTGGGACTCGGTCTCATCCTACGAGAGTCATTTACCGACATTACTGAGTACATGGAAACCGCAAATAAAGGACACAACAATATCCTTCAAGTCGCTATTGGACGAGGGACTGTAAAACAGTGTGGAGGACATTCTAGTTGAGTTCGTTTGTGAGCAGAAAACCACCTCCTCAGAATAGGCGAATGGCCGCGGGAATTTGGTTAAACAAACAGAGCAACTCTGTCTCACTGTCTCTGTCCTAGAATCATGCGGCGCACGTCCTCCAGCTCCCTGATGTAGAGGTAGAAATCAGGGTACAATTGGCACTACATGTCACGATCACGGTTTGCGTTTACATAGCGAGAGAGGTTTGAGGAGACCGTGAGCAGTTTGTTGGCGCAGGTCTGAGCATCGGCGTTGGAAAGAAGCGTTCCCGAGTACATGGGTGACTGAAAAGACGACTGAAGCGAGTAGAAGGTGTTTCCCATGGCGGGGGCGGGAGGCGGACTAGCCATCACGGGCGTTCCCAGAGATCCCGGGAGGCTGGGAGGGCCTGGGAAGGTGACGCTGGGTGCGGAGGACGTCGAATCGGAGCTGCTATGACTGAACATGGCTGGTGGGTCGCAGGAGCGCATGGTATTGATGACCGGAGGCGAGGGGAGGGAGGAAGCGTGGACGCTGTGGTGGTCTGCAATGGACTGCGAGAGCGGCTGCACCTGGGGGAGCGACGGCATGCTTCCCGGCGATTGCTTCTCCTTGTTGAGGTCCTGGACTTTGGGACACTTCGGCACGAAGTTGGGTTTCTTCACAAAGTCGGGACAGGGAGGCGAGGGTTGGGATTGGGACTCGGCCGCCGAGGTGGGTTGTGGGAGGTCGTTGGAGGGGGGTATGGGAATGTCGTATGGCAACACAGGACGAGAGAAGGGGATAGCGTTGGTGGATGGAGGCAGGGGTAGGTCAATGGGAGGCATGCAATTGATGTGTAAGTCATCATCGTTTGGAGGCATGCGATTCAAATCCAAATCGTCATTTGGAGGCATACGATTCAGATTCAAATCATCATTTGGAGGCATGCGATTCAGATTCAAATCGTCATCATTTGGAGGCATGCGATTCAGATTCAAATCATCATTTGGAGGCATACGATTCAGATTCAAATCGTCATCATTTGGAGGCATACGATTCAGATTCAAATCATCACCATTTGGAGGCATGCGATTCAGATTCAAATCATCATTTGGAGGCATGCGATTCAGATTCAAATCATCACCATTTGGAGGCATGCGATTCAGATTCAAATCATCATTTGGAGGCATACGATTCAGATTCAAATCGTCATCATTTGGAGGCATACGATTCAGATTCAAATCATCACCATTTGGAGGCATGCGATTCAGATTCAAATCATCATTTGGAGGCATACGATTCAGATTCAAATCATCATTTGGAGGCATACGATTCAGATTCAAATCATCATTTGGAGGCATACGATTCAGATTCAAATCATCATTTGGAGGCATACGATTCAGATTCAAATCATCATTTGGAGGCATACGATTCAGATTCAAATCATCATTTGGAGGCATGCGATTCAGATTCAAATCATCATTTGGAGGCATACGATTCAGATTCAAATCATCATTTGGAGGCATGCGATTCAGATTCAAATCATCATTTGGAGGCATACGATTCAGATTCAAATCATCATTTGGAGGCATACGATTCAGATTCAAATCATCATTTGGAGGCATACGATTCAGATTCAAATCATCATTTGGAGGCATGCGATTCAGATTCAAATCATCACCATTTGGAGGCATGCGATTCAGATTCAAATCATCATTTGGAGGCATACGATTCAGATTCAAATCATCACCATTTGGAGGCATACGATTCAAATCATCACCAGGAGGCATGCAATTCAATCCACTACCAGAAAGCATACACCTCAGATCTTTGCCTCCCTTATTACCAGATCCCGCCTTTCCCCTCTCATACTTCTTCCTCCATTCCTCAAAAGTGGAACAGTCATATTCTCCAGAAGCCTTGTACGAGGAAATCACACTACTCGCCCAGCTCAAACGCAGGTCCTCCTACAAACAAAACAGGATAGAAAATCCATACGTCTTGTTGTAGGGAACTTGTCTCCTTTCGATAGGAAAGGTAAATGTAAATGCGCTGAAGAAGAAGGAACAGATCACTATGCATAATCGGGCTACGGAACGACTACCTTGGTTGCTGATGGATCTCCAGCATCTTATGATATGTATCGAAGCAGAAATCGTTCATGGATATCCATCCCACCTACAACACATCCACTGCGCCTTTCGTACTTCCAAGTCTCTCTGGTTGCATATATAGTTCCAGTACTTACAAACCATATCATAATACTCACGATAATGCTGGAGCAATTGCCGATCCTCTTCGTTCGCCACTCCCTCTTCGTTCATCGCCTTGATTCCAAACCCAAGCAACTCTACTCCCAGATCACGTAGTTGCGGATTCTTGTCTGTATTGGATATAATATCGACTCCCTCCCGTGCGTACAGCTTTGTCGGAACGAGATAGTGAGGCATACGAATGGAAGTAATCAATTAGTAGTCTTCCTTTTTCGCCCCAACGGCTTTTTTTACAAAACGTATGGTGTGAAAAATGATAATTGATACAAGTTCCCTTGTTAGAGATAATCAGGAATCAACAGAATGTCATTGAAATACCACTATTGTACTATCATGACTTCCTATGTTTTATTGTCACCAATGAATAATCAAGCCATCGATCATGCGACAGTCATGGTGTCCGAATGACCTCTGTTCCCACAGAAAGAAACCTATCGATGCAGAGCATTCTCCGAAGATTCAATACCCTATTCCTGTACACATATGGTCGGAAGAGTCCCTGTTTTGTCATTCGGTCAAATTCGACAGTATACACTTCGTTCTGTTTGAGAAGCATCCGTTTACTTGTTACACTTGGCTGAACTGCTGTCATTTAGAGGTCAATCATACTCCATGAATTCCCAAGGAGATGATTCTCCAAATCCTCCCACCCAACGCAAATCTCCTCAACCCGACTCACCGTGGACAACCTCTTTGTTCCCGCCTTTTGGTTTGCTATTGGATGGACGTTTCATGGATAGATCCGGCATCGCCTCCCATTTCAAAACCGTTTGTAAACGTAAGATTTGCGTTATAGTACGCATGGTAGATTCATCCCAAAGTAAAGAAGGTTGACGGAGGTCGGCAAATTCCGCCCACAGAAACGAGTTCGCGTGCTGTTGCACAGAGGAAACAGCGTTTTCATTGGGATGGTGCCCTTCACACCCATTTCTTGCAGCAGTTATATAAGTTTGGATTAGAAAGTGAGGAGAGAGTGTGTTCTGTGAACGTAGCCATTTCAACACGCAAGGTGTTCGACACAATGCGTCAGTATAGCAACGATATTACGTTTGATTTTATCGACAATCAGCTGAAGGTTTATGTTCGATCATTGCCTTCGATCCTAGTCGTTTCGGGAGCATCTCGATGAGTCACTACGCGAGTTCTCTCAGTACTACGCGCAGGCTGTACACTATCAGGAGAGTTACGCTGTGCACATCCCTTTCCGCCTTTATCACAGAGCGACACGGTCAACGGCAAGTTTTCCATATACCCCTTCGCTCCCCAGCAGAGTTATCTCATGGTGCGACTTATTTCCATTGTTCACCCACAGGACGAAGCTCCTCACCCCGCGACGCCTCCCTCTGCCTTCCCGTCCATTTCCCTTCCCCCGATCCAGGACGAGTCGCTGTCTCGCATCGCCGTCCCCAGTTTCGCTGCGGGAGCCGACGAAGAGGTGCCGAGCCTTCTCCGCGAGCAGGTGATGGACTCGCAGTTCCAGCTGCACCAGGACATGATCTCCCAAAACAACTACGTGCTGCGCAAGACGGAGCTTACGCCGACCGCCAGCACCGTTGTTGGCGTGAATCCCTCGCAAAACCCCATGGAGCTGATCGGAATCACCAGCTCCGAGGACGACTCCGAACGCGTGAAACGGATTCGGTCTGAACGGAAACGGCGGTATGGAGAACAATCCCCGATGCAGCTGATCAGCTCCGTGTTGTCGGCGCAGAATGTAGAGATGGCGAGGTTGGGTGAGGAGTAGGATCGATATGTGGAGCAGGTGGATAGGATTCTCGCAGAGTACCCGTCGCCGTTACGTAGGTTTGAGGAGAGAAATCAATGGAAGGGCCGGATGAGGTGATGCAGACGGACGATTTCATTTTACCCATCAATGGATACGACGGGCCTTTTGGAGACGATGTCTTTGATTTTTTGCACTGAACTGTACAATGAACAAACATATCACTCTATTTGTTTTTCAAACACGTCCAAGTCGTAGCCGCTGAAATAATCCTTCCGTTTAAGATGAAATCCCATCTTCGTGTAGTAGTCCTCTGCCACAGAGAGGAGAGAGAGTGTTGACAGACAGACAGTTAGTGGTCCTATGGAAAAAAAGGAATCAGGTCGGACGATCCGGACAGAGACGACTCCCCTCTTCCATCAGTTGCTCCCATATCCGCTTGGATACACCCATTCGTCGGTAGGATGGGAATACAGCTAGTTTCTGGATCTCAAACCGATCCGCCGCGATGAACCGAATGCCCCCCATTCTACGTTTCGTGCAGCGCAAAGAGATACCCTATTACCTCTCCGACAGAATTGATAGCTACCCAGAGATAGGAGACGGTAGGTTTCTTGATCTCTAGGAATCACATCGAGACCGATTTCACACGATGAAGCCCACTGGAAAAGGTGGATTTGAGCGAGTTCTTGACGTATTTGCGAATACTCGAATTGGAAGTAGCCAAATCGAGATAGGTTCGATAGTATAGATTGGCGACGCCGTCATAATATTCAGGAGAATAGGCTTTGATCTGAATGGCATCCACATCATCCACACGTGGAATCTACAGGAAGAGAGAGTGAGTTGCTTCACCTCTCGCGTTTTCCAAATGGGCTGCGCACTGGACTCCATTGACCACAAACAAGTTGACTCATCGGTAACAAACAAGCAGTAAATGACATCTATTTTTCCTTTTCCGGATTATTGTACATTTGCGATTGCGACAAACCGCTCAGAAGATCATTCGCCATATCGATATACTCCAGATGATGCTTTTGTTCTTCGGGAACCGTGATATGAGACTCCTTGTACAGTCCATCGGAACTCGAAATGGACTGATAGAAGTCCCTCAAGCACTGACTCCACTCTGTAGGATCCATGGATTCCTTCTTCTTCACGAGAGAGTCAATTCCCGCAGGAGCGTCTTGCCATTTTTCAATGATCATCTACATGATCATACGGAATCGTCCAGCTTCCTACACGTTTTCTCTTTGGAATGATTTTCTTCAAGTGCTTTGCCACCGGTCCCGAATCTTCAAGGATGCAATCGAATTCCACCTTCGTCGTCGGTAAGAGTAACCTCACATCATCGTCGATATCTGTATAATGAATGAACACTAGGATTCAAGTGAATGCACCCAAACAGTACCATCTTTCCACGTCCCATACCGATTGATGATCTCGTTCTGGAGATCGAATTCCGGGTGGATGAAACCGAACCCCTTTTTGTTGTTAAAGGACTTTACGTTTCCCGAATACCATCGCCACTGCTACGATAAGGAGAGTGCCAAAGGAAGCGTACGAGTTGGGCCAAGATCCTCCGCAAAGGAAGGATACGAAGCATGGAATGGGAACAAACAATGAACACACGAGCATTTGTAAGTTAATTGCTATCGAGTGGGATCGATCCATAGAGTGTTTTCATTCTCCGAATAACTGGACTAGAAGGAGTTTCTTTGAACTGCTCATCATGATGGATGAGTGCACTCGAGAAGTGACGATAGCTTAACGGGGTTGCTTTGAGAATACCTCGATCTTCATCACTGAGCCGATGGAACAAAGCACAACGTTTTATAGCCTCGAAATAGGCGTCGGCTTCTCGAGCGATATGTTTCGCTAGAATTCGACTGGCACGAAGGAGCACCTAGAATGGATGACGAACAATGGACCCACTTCCGAAGGACTCGAATAGGGCCGTTCCATACAATTAAACCACAGAGATCCGTAGTTTGGACTCATAAAAGAGGAACGCTGGCAGTAGTCCAGAATGGCTGGATTGCTACTGAGGAGAATTTCAAGGTATCGATGGTTGCAGCCATGAAAGACAAGGAAAGAGCTGGAGGTGATCATGAGAAGGCGAAGACCCTAGGATGAACAATGCGCCGAATGCATACCTCGATGAGGATGTCTCCATACTGGGGTGTGAAAAAAGCAGAGTAGTTGAGTGCTTTCGACGCATTGGAAGGGGAAAAATGGGAGGAGAAAGGATCCAAGAAGACCCTCGCGCCCTCGCACCACACTTCTCCCGACTTGGCAACGTGACGCAAGGCTAGACGAAAGCAATGGAGAGCTTCTTCTGGTCCGAAGAGTCTAGCCGTGAAAGGAGTAATGCATTCGGACATATGGGTTATATGGATAAAGAGCGACCACAGGCGTCCAGCACCAACGTAACGCTCGATAGAGAATTGACATAGACGATACGCAGACACCAAATGGCCACCGTAAAGAAGCTGGTTCGCGCACTCCAAGATGAGTTTCCACTCATCAGGAAACTGAAGAAGGCCCCGAGACAAAAGCCCAGTGCTAAGTCCCATGGAGCCGGTAAAGTACATGTTCTTGGAATACTCGAGAACAAGATGATGCTTGTACTTCTGTGGACATCGCTTCAAGCCTCGTTTCATGAACTATAGTCAGAGGAAAGCGACATCCCGACAGATTTGGACGCCTGGCGATGGCCAATCACAATCGCACCGTGGCTCAGAAGCAACAGTACCTTCCACCGAAGACCTCCCGGACATAGAGACAAGGTCATCCGCGCATCCTGGAAAAGGAGCTTCAGCAGAGAACGACGAACGGACTCCTGTTTCTCTGGAGCAATCTACATGACAGCAAGCGCAAAACACCACATCGAAGTAGTAGTAGTTTCGATAGTAGGTTATCAGATGAATGTCGCGTCGAACTCGCTCGTAGTACACCTTCCACAGCACGGTGTGGGGAAGGATCTGACCTGCCAACTCCGTAACCTTGTTGTAAATGGTCTCTTCTCTCTCTGGAAGAGAAAACTCTCCAGAAATGAAAGAGTCCACTGCGCGCTCCAAGAACGCCATACAGAAGGACCACAAGGGGGCGTGCTTCGGATAGTGGTCGAGGATGT
This sequence comes from Blastocystis sp. NMH, assembly GCA_039096215.1. Classification (NCBI taxonomy): domain Eukaryota; class Bigyra; order Opalinata; family Blastocystidae; genus Blastocystis; species Blastocystis sp. NMH. Next base: position 67,416 of record JBBPEA010000008.1, read on the forward strand.
CGCATAATAAGCTCAGAGTATCGTTGAAGGGTAGCGAAAGAGTACAGTAGCGCAGCAGCTCCAAATAGAGTCGTCCGCTGTAACACTCTGGGTTTGTACACACTGTATGAAGAATGATCCAAGACGACTGGTCTTGTCCGAGTCGAGCCAGCGCTTGCACCGCGTCCAGCAGGACAGCCGTGACGCGTTGCGACGTGACGCTGCGCAGAGAGGCGACAATAGTCATGACTCCGCCGATGTCGCATGTGCGTTCCAGAATGCGGAGCTTCTTTGTTATCAGAAGGGTATGGCTGGGAAGCGCAATCAGCGCAGTATTAATGACACAGAGAGCATTCGCATAGCAGCCGGTCTCCATTTCCATGCGAGTGAACTCGATCCACGTCTGTGTCTGGAGCGGATTGGCTACGAGAAACTGAAGGAATAAGGAGCGCGATTTGTTCACGTTGCACTGTTTCTTAAACAAGATGCACTGTCGGGTGACCACATTTCCAAGAGAGTGCGTCGGAACGCCCAGTGAAATGGTGCGCAGAATCCGCTGACACTCGCCAGCATAGGAGCTATTCCACAACTGCAGGTAGAGAGGATTATCAAGAAGAGACTGGAGACAACCATTCCCAAGTCGTTGAATGTGAGGAGGCTGGAGAGAAGGAGGAGGACTCAGCAAAGCAGGAAAGCCCTCTGAAAGGGTCTCAGATTGCGCCGAACGGGGACGATCGTTCGCATAGGGGATGGGGCTCAAGTAGACTAGGTCTCATAGCAGAGCGAGTACGGTACGATCGGAGAGAGGTAATGACTGAGAGGAGGGAAAGGAACGTCTTGGAGTTGTTCTGCGTACGGGATTACTGAAACTACCATGGTCCAAACGGGAAGATGGAAGAAGATTGGGATAGGGATTCATCGGCAAGAACGTTTGGTCGCTACAGAGTTCAAACTCCATGCCTCTACGTACTCCATGTGTCTCTGCATTCGCTCGTTCAGTCTAGTTTCATGAAACTGATCACGGTATCTAGAGTAAAGAAAAGAAAACAAAAGAAACGCGTAATACTCTACGCCAGGGAGCCGTCGCTCATCTTGAATGGGGAGATACGGATAGGGCTCTTGTATGTGACTGGAATGAAAGAGAGTACCATCAAATGAGATCTCACACTGATTGGGATACAAGGGGACAGAGTGCTCTCTGTAAGGGGGTTGTTCATAGCTACGATCGGTTTCATCCTACAAACCTACAAATTCGGTGGCGGTTGCTCTATTGGCCAAAGAGAGCGGGAGTGCGAAACAGCATCCAGATTCATCGACCTAGAGGATGGGGGAGTTCGCGAAGCCTTCCCGCCGCGTGATGGGTACGAAGAGTGCATAAGACACAAATTACGTCAACTCAACAGAAGGTGTCGCAGTGGGTTGACTCCTCTTCAAAACGTGATTGAAGATACGATATGCGTCACTTAATGGAAAGCAACACCACGATGAAGCGATTCCTTGATTACCAAGGAGTCCGCCTTACCACTGATCATTATCATTCTAGTGTTCCAGAGAACACTTCCCAACCAAGTTCTGCGGGAACCGCATGCTATGGTCATTTAGGTTTATTGAAACAAATTAGAAAAAGGATCATTCATCATGGTCTCATTTCATGTGCCTGCATTGATAAGGATCTACATGTCCCCACAAAGTTCATTCCAATTTCATTCATTCTGATGTATTCGAATTCCATTCTCTTCCACTGTCTGGAACCTGTAAGATCGGAAAGGGTATTGCAGACTCGTATCCTTCTTTGTTGAAGGAACGTCCTTCCTCCCAAATCGCCAAAAGTGAAACCCAAAAGTGGAGTCGATTTCTGGAGGGGAGTTTCATCATTACTGAAAAACGAAGACGGATATGCTTTTCAAGATGAGGGAGTATCTATTAATCAATGGACAAGATTATCGAAGAAGTGGAAGAATCCAAGTCTGACACATGGTGGAAACATCTTCGTCAACGACTAAACCAATCAACCTTTCTTGTGCAGGACTGCGTGTTCATTCTGTACATCGTGCTAGTATCCGTCGTGGTGTCCTTCTCGACGCTCTCGGATAATATGTTGGATATTTTCTACTACGCATCGAATAAGAGTGAGCCTGTTGCTACTGCCTATGTAGGAGTTGGGAAGAAGTCGAACGGTAGACCCAGATCCTCTACGACCTGCAGTATGCCTTCTTTGTTATTGGTGGACTGTTGTCTGATTGCATTTACGGTCGTATCCCAGTGATGGTCTTTTCCTTCCTCATCTATGTCATCAGCATCGCCATTACACAATTTCTGGTTTGTTTCCTTTCTTCTCCCTTTCCCCTGGTATTCGCGATGACGTAGTATTCATGGAGTGACGGAGACACTAGGGTGACGACGTGTATCGCATATGGCGTCGTTATGGTTACAGCCATGACGCTTCTCCTCAATTACGAATATGTTGCCGCCAAGCAACGCACTTCGGCCCTTGCACTAGCATCCTCAAAGTGGGGACGCTGCTTCTCCTTCACTGTAGAATCCTCCTTGTGTATGCGATCGCTTCCATCGTCATTCGTTCGATTATGCACTGGACTCCCTTTTTGACCGGCTTTCGGTGTCTCTCGTTGCTCTCGCTTCTTCTCAACGTGTCTGTCGTACGCCTCTCCTTACGCCTCTGACGGAGACTCTCTTTCTCCTGTCGAAGCGACAGCACTTCATTAACATCCCTCTCCAGGGGAATCCGGTGCAGGAGTACACCCACACGGCCCACATCCTCTCCCGCGAGTATCACTTCTCCGTCTCCGACCCCAAAGCCATTACTGAGGAGGGCGCGCAGATCCTTCACAAGGCCTCCGTGGATTACTACCGTCGGAGCTTCTCACAGGACTCGGTCGACGCGACCGAGAGCACGCCTCCCGTCTTCCGAGCCTCTTCTGTCGACCAGTACTACACGACGCAGGACTACTTGGTGCCGACGACGCCTCTGTTGAAGTATGGCGAAGAGGAAGACTGTCGTCGGAACAACGTGAAGAATACAAGTGAGAAGAGTGGCGTTTCCTTCCTCCTTCCACGTAGTGCTCGACGTGAATACGATCGTGAACGCCAATTACGACGAACCTCCGTCGGGCCGTTCGGGAGTCTACATCCGAGTCCTGCGGCCTCTCAGTAAGGACTCTGCCTGCAAGGACGTGCAAAAGGACCGTGTGACCGCGCTGCTGCTGCGTTCCGGAATCGACACCAACTTGATGGGACGTAGTCTCTCTTCCGTTCGATCACACAGAGCTGTATCGTGTCACACAGATGGTGACGGTGGCTGCACTGCAAATCGTCTTCTGGTGCTCGCTGGAGTTCACGAAAGAAGTCACGCTGGCTCAACTCAACGTCCTCAACTACACGGCCCACGCGTCTTCCTTTCTCCACTTCGCAGCCGACGTGAGTTACCCATTCATCCAGCTCCTCTCCGTGATGCTTCTCTATTGCGTTTACCAGTACCTGCGTCTGGCGTCTCGCCACTCCGTCACGCCACTGCAGATCATTGGACTCGGATATGGTGTGCGTCTTTGCGGAATACGTGATCGCTAGTTGCTGGTTCTCGCGATGATCCTCGCGGCGTCCATCAACTCCTTCATCCTCCTTTCAGAAATCCATCACCACTCCATCACCATCCTCCTCTTCCAAACCGTGTTCCTCTCTGCAAGCGAGTCCTGTCTCCTCTTCGGGTCCTTCCTCCTCTTCTACGGGGAGTCACCGAGACGCTCCCAATCCATCCTTCTCTCCGTCATCTTCCTGGCGCATTACTGTGGCTCTCTTCTCTTTTACGCCGTGCTCCCCGTCCTCAGTCTCGTCTGCTGTCTCGATACGGCGACGGATCGCATCCCCCACTACGAGTACGGTCTTCTCCTCCAGTGTTTTGTTGTCTGCATCTGTTTTGTTTTCTTCTTGTGGCGAGCAGATAAGTACTACTACGTGACGGAAAAGGAACTGGACAAGGAATGCGAGTCCCTCCGTCCCGACCGCATTCTCCATCCCTATGTGATGCGAACGGAGAATCCCAAGTCCGTTCATCCAGCTCGATTCACTACTAGAAATCGTTCCAAGTCGTGCGATTCCGTCCGATCCACTCCTTCCGCCAAAGCGTCCGTTTCTGTTTATTCTCTCTCTGATGAGATTCTGTCTTCTTGTGTGTCTTCTGTTTGTGGAAAACAAGTCATTTGGATTGCTTCTTCTCCGCCATTTCCTGGAAGGGGTTGTTTTTCCGCGCCTTCTTCTTGGACAGTTTATTCTTCCGCACCTTCTTCTCTTTTCCCTTGTCGATAGCCATGTCCCACTCATCGGGCTTGCGCATCTCCTCCCACTCCTTCAACGCGTCTCGCCGAGTGTCCTCGATGATCTCGTCGAAACCTCGAGCATCTCCCCAATCCGTTCCCTCTGCCACAGGCTCCTTCTCCTGAGACTGAATGAGCGTCTTCACACGCGAACCTGGCTTCTCCTTCTCTTTCTTTTCATCCTCTTCTGAAGGCAGTGGCTTGGAAATAGTAACAGACTCCTTCACCTCATTCGCAAATCGTCCTATAGATAGAAACCAATGGATATGATATACGTTTCGGCATGTTCAGCCAGTCGCGCGCCGAATTGGAAACCACTACGCATCACTCCCTCTCATCGATCGGACACTGCGTTTCCCTGGACGCAACGGGAAGAGATTCCGCCTTTGGAGCCGATGAAAACGAACGCTTCTTCTTGAACAGTGAAAACCCGCTATCCTCATCCTCATCCTTTTCGTTTTCCGTTTCCGCCTTTTCCACTCTCGTTTCCATCTTTTCGTTTCCGTCATTTCCCTTTTGTGTTTGCTTCTTTTCCTCTCCTGGTCGTGTATAGACTATTCTGAAAACCAATCCAAACGGCTACTTTCCCTCTTCACAGACTTTGGGTGCGATCCCACTTCTGTTTTGGCGAGTACAAATGCAATTCTTCAACTCACATGATTTTCCCATCCCTACCTTCTCGGCAAGAGCTTCTGTACATTTCGCTCCAGCAGTTTCCTGCACCGTTACCATCCCATTGATTCCTCACATGATATCCTTTTTCTCTTTGGAATCGTTCTGTGCGCCTCCGTTTGCTTCCGACTCCGTCATCGTTTCAAAATAACAAACAAAGGATGAAACCGAATGCAATTCCTTCTTGAAGAATCGCTTGGACGCCTGCTTGATTCTCTCCAATTCTACGTCAGACGAGAAAAGAAACGAGACCCTGGGGCGAAGCCGAACGCAGGAGGTTGAACAACCGCAAGGACGCCTGCCCCAGCCCAAACTCTTCGTGAACCATCCAGGAGGCATACCATGTAGCTTAGCACGATGACCCACACAATCACGAAGAGAATCTTCCAGACGATCCAGTACTCCGTCTGGAAACAGAATCCGGGAAGCAGGTACAATCCATAAATGAACGATCCCCAGAATCCAATCATCACATGGGGTCAAGGGTTTCACAAATGAGATGAGAGGATATTGGAATCTGGAGCCATGAAATATACAAACAACTGGAAACGACGGTATAGACGCCCAGCACAATGACGGTTACAAAAAGGAGAATCGCGCTTGTACCGACCGTTACCTCCAACAGCCGACTGGCCAACAACATAGCGATTCCAATAATGGTCACAATCACCGCGTTGATGCGCACTGCCCATATCGTGCCAATCTTCTTTTCCATCAAGTCCTCTTCCGTCAGCCTTCATTCACAAAACAGCGAATGACCTACTGTGCGTCCTTTCGCCGACTGGCTTCGCTATCTGGATGCGTTGGCAGATATTCCGCCGGCACTTGAATAGCTAAACTCATTCAGTCCACTTTTCACTTGCTCGAAGGATTCTATGACGAGAAGGAATCAATCATTCCTTTATAGTTGAATTGTTTTAGCAGCTTTCCACTGCTTTTGTGAGTGTATGTTACTGGTGTTCCTTGGGACCGAGGGGATTATGTTGTTGTACCGTGTTTGACATTGTGTGTAGGTTCGTTCTAACTATCCCCGTAACGTAGTCACTGGATGGATATTTCCATAAACCGTGAGCACTTTATGGACTATGTCCCGGATCAAGGACATGAAAATGTAGGTGTGTCCTTTCTGTGTGAATCCTCTAGAACCACTGTTCTGAGTCTGCAGAACAACCGTTTGACTCCCTACACGACCGTGTTGTCGATGACTCCACCCACTCACTAGGTAACGAGAGTCGCCACAAGGAGAAGCCTCGCGTCCAACTGACCTTCAATTTTGAACCAATTCCGCTGGCGACTTCATCGAGTCTGTCTGCCTCGCCGGATTTCTTGGGATACCCGCCTATGAGCTCGTCGCCATCAGTGGACCCGCACTACATGCCGGATTTCCGAAGAAACCCTCAGTTTTCGGATCTGAACTACGGAGATATGGATTCCCTGAATAGTTATTTCCCCTATGACAACGATCATTTCTTTTCTGGCGAGACCTACCAGTCTCCCCGTTTTTTCAACTCCATCTATTCGCGTAGTTTTGCTTCTTCTCCCACTTTTTCCGACTCCCTCGTGGGACACCACGAGTTTCTCTCCGACCTGGACCGGCACTCCTTCGGCTTCCACTCCGACGAGCTGCCCGCCGCCGTGACGCCGACGCTCTCAACGCCGCGCCCGCCGCGCACCTCGCCTAGCAAGCGCCCCCGCAGCCAGAGCCACTCCTCCCGCAACAGTCCGCAGCGCGGCAAGGGCTCCCCGCAGGTCCCGCGCGCGCGCGGCGGGTCGCCGGGGTCAGTGGAGGTGGGCAACGAGGTGAATTTGGAGGCGGTGGCGAGCGGGAAGGACCGTCGCACGACGCTGATGATCAAGAACATTCCGAATGCGTAGCGAAGGGGGGGAGGTGCGACGTAGCTTCTCGCGCGAGACCATCCTGGCGAATATCGACCGCTGCTGCCGCAACAAATACGACTTCTTCTACCTCCCGATCGACCAGAAGACCAACTGCAATCTAGGCTACGGGTACATCAACATGATCGACCTCGACAGCGTCTGCACGATGTACAGGGAGGTAGCGCTGCGCGAGAATCCCCATCTAGTTCCATGGAAAGCGGTGGTCCAACACACGCAGCGTCAAGGTGTGCACGATCTGCTACGGAAGGCTGCAGAGTGGAAACGTGGGTGCGAGGGAGAGGTGCAAGCGTAGGAGAATCTCGTGGAGTATTGTAGCGACTGGTCCGTGATGACATCGGATGAAAAGTATCATCCTCTCTTCTTCAAGCCTGTCAAGTCGATCGTCGACGGAAAGGAAGTCGTCAACATGGAGCGCTACTCTCCGAAGATCTCTCTCTCCATGAAGAATAGTTCCTAAGCTTTGATGTTTCCGTATGTTTGTTGTACGATCCCCGCGGAACTATACACTGAGTCGGAGCATTCTTTCTCTCTAGGACATGGTACATTGCGCTGTGTTGATGTAAAGTTTAGCAAAAACCAATCTCACAGAATCCGAGCGTGGTAGGTGACACATGGCGTCACTCCCTGCGTAGGTGGAAGCCTTTTCTAGTTTAGACGACAAGAAGAAGAAGGAATGTGGTCTTCTGTCAAACTTGTATAGTATAGTGATCGTAATCCAGAAAAGAGGCATAACACGTAGACGTTGGATGCACTCGAGTCTGCATACAATCAGGGCAACGTTCCCGATTCCATCGTAGCGGAATGGTGATTGTGCGACGTAGCATGACGTACGGAAGAAGAGTTTGAAAGACCAGTTCAAAGGGTGTATAAAGGCGGCAAGTGGACTCATCTCGGAGGATCAGTTCTTCAAGGAGTAGAGTTTTGTGTTTGGATCTCATTCAGCTACTTCTCCAACGGTGACTATTCACTCGGAGTCAGTATTCTCCAAGATGTGGAGGGTCAGATTCAGAAGCTGCGAGATGAAGCCGTTCGTTCTCTTTGACTCTTCTCATCCGTAGACGGAAGCCTTTTACAATCTCAACGTCACGTTACAGAAGATCAAGACGAAGAAGCGAATTGCGGATTCGATTGAGGAGTTACACAACAAGTAGTGGAAGGATTCACCATGAACCCTAGGATCATGAAGTGCGTGAACTATGCTCACGTCTCCTTCAACTGCGAGGCGGAAATTGAGCAGATGTCAAGCATCCTGGATGAGGAGGACTGTGAGGACGACTCCAACGTTCAGAATCCGAATGTCATTGCGAGCATCACAAATGTGATGGACGATTTGCAGCAGCGTTTTAAGGAATTGCATTTTTGATAGTTCCTCGTTTGTTTATAAACATTCTTTGAGTCTGGGTGTGGATGCTCCTCTACAACGTCGCTGTCAAGACGGATTCAGAAAAGAACACGGGAGATCGAAATGGGGAGGATCGTTACGTGTTTCATCGAGACTCCGTAGAATACATCCACAGTGGAACGTCTCAGGAGCAGTTCTGGTAGAAGCAAAAGGAATGATCATGATCAGGTTCGATGAAGTGGTTAGTGACGCCAAATCACAACAGCTGTTTGTCAACTGGAGTGTGGAGTTGCTGATATCCAATCTGAAGAAAGGAGTGTCGTCGCTTGTGATAGTTGCGGAGTCTGCTCATAGGAGCGAGGCTGGATTTACAGACAGTTTTCTTTGGAGTTCAGGACTGCTTTCCTTTTTTCAAAAGCGATTCTCAGAGGAATCTGCCGATGCTGTAATTTCATCCAATTTGAGTAGTATACTTGTCCGGAATGGTATTTTTTTCATGTTATCTGTCGAGTAGAGGCACCTGCCTGGATCTCTTCTCCTCCACTTATTTACCCGTTGAAATTGTTGAAAATGAAGGTAATCTGAATCTATCATCGTGTATCACTGTACTTCTCTGTTTGGGATGCGAATCAGATTTCCTTGAATGATGTCCATGGTCTGGATATCGCCAGGAATCAACTCTCCTCTTCCTATCGGCATCTGTATGCGGATAATTCAACGCGGTATCCCATCTTGTATATCATTTCGGTACGCTTTTCTGGCTCACTGACAATTAGTCAACTGTACAAACACCCTCGGGAAACCTCCACAGTGACCTCTGTCTGCTGGATCTTCCTGACTCTGCGCTTCCCCTTTTCTCTTCGTCCATTGCATCCATGCAGTTCCCTTTTTCGCGTCTTTCCGATTCTTTTCCCTCAATCACACGTGTTGCGTGTATTTCATCGATCCCCTCGTCCCATTCGCTGGATCTTCTGAGGGCTATTGCTACTGGTGTGAATAATGAAGTCAATGCAGGTGATCATCATGCTATGAATGATGACTCAGTTCATTGTCATCACGCTACGGATAATGACTCAGTTCATTGTCATCACGCTACGGATAATGAATCTCGTTACAATCCTCTCCTTGCGGACAATCCATCTCGTCACAACCACATCACTACAGATAACGATCCACCCCACACACCGCAAGACTCCAGCGACGACAGCGTCATCATATCCGACTCCAGCTCCGACCCGGAGCCTCCACGCGACTCCACGCGACGAAGCGTCGTGACGACGATGGAACTCTACGAGAGTCGGTGCAATTCATCCCATTCATCCCTAGCGCCGAGAAAGGCTCTCCGGAGAGTGGTGCAGAGCTCGACCATCTGCGAAAAGGTGTACATGTCGCGTCGGTTTTCCCCGGTAAGCCGGTCACGCATCTACGAGAACGAGTCGCGTCTGGCGCAACTGCTTAACGGGCAAGAGATGAATGATGGATTGATCGTAGAAAACCCCTGATGAGTCCGTGCACGCGGATTACGCGGGTGAGAGAACTCCTCATGCACGGGAAACAGAAGGAATCCTACGGACTGTGGGTGGACGCCAAGAAGGCGTATCAGGAAGGTAGGTGTGCAAAGAGGAGCTCATTGCAGCGCAGTCGATGCTCCAGAACAACAGTCGACTTCAGGAACGACTGGAGTATGTAGAGAAGAAGATACAGTCCATCAGGACCTGCGGAAATGTGATGAGCAAGGAGCGTCTGCTTCAAATCCTCAACAGTGCAGACGTCGACGAGATTCTCTCGCTGGCACACGTAGGAACGTGGAGGGCGTACGCGATTCTGGGTTCGCAGAAGAAGAAGCCCTTCTCGTCGGTCGAAGATCTGGAAGAGATGGGGATGGGTCGAAAGGCTATTCGTAACCTCCTTCGCGACAACCATGTTCTCTGATAACTGTTTGCTAACAAACAATTCATCCCCCGTGAAGTGTAGACAGGAAGAGCACATGATCTCCTTCCTATATGTAATCACAACCACACATTCAAACAGAGAGTTCTGTGTCATCCTTGTCCAACACTTCCCAATCAACGTCGTTTACTAGCACGAGGATGCCGGAACGCCTTTTCAGTGAAAGTTCATACACTCTACAGCGAATCACCATCGACGAACAGATCTCCCCGTTCCGATAACTCCTTGTCCCGCAGATAGAGGATCAGGTCGTGGACCGTTGTCAGCGGGACATCCAGCTCGATGCGCTTTCTCCCATTGAACAAAACGTCCATTCCGCCTCTTCCCACTTATTCCATGTCAAAACATTTACCCGAACTCGACAGTGAGCTTCATTTGCATAGATAATCCAAGGGGAAAAAAGGGTAACTGCGGAAAAAAAGTGGGAATCTATCGGGACAGTCAACGCTTCAAAGAAGAAGTCTGTGAGCTTGCTTTTACGTCCTCTTTTCAGTATCGACCAGCTCCATGAAACAAGCGTCTGCGTTCTGTGTGATAAACGTATCGCCGCGGAAATCGCAGCTGAGCCCATAGATAACATTCGAAGCGTGTCTTCTTCCGGCTGACCTGCAGAACATTAGCAACGGAATCAAGCGGTGTCTCTTTAGTCGTCTGCTCAAGTACCTTCGTGTTTGGGGTGGACTAAACGACTAGGTATTCGGAGGAGGCGGAGGGAGTCATCTGCGCCTTCCAGAACATCAAGTTGCTGAATCGGCAATCAAAGATCGTGGACGAGTCTCCTTTTATCCGTTTCAACGTGACGGCAGACTGTCTCGTCTTCAAGCCGCAGAGAGGAATGGAAATCACGGGAACGGTGAACATGCTGGGTCTGCACTATGTGGGTCTGATTGTGGGCGGTCTGTTCAACGCCTCGATTCCGGAGGATCTCCTTCCGTCGGGAAGTTCGTATGATAACTCCAGCTACACATGGTCGGAGTTAGGTGATAAGATGACGAATAGGAACGTGAAGGGGCAGCAGTTGCAGATCGGCTCAACTCTCCATGTGAAGGTTGATCGGTAGCGGAGTGGTTCGGGAATCACGGGTAGGATCCACGACAACAATGGCATGATCAATCTCATTTGTTCGCTACCGTAGTGTTTTTATATTTCGTCCTTTTTATTGCTTGTTGATTCCAAACAGTCGTATATGTTGTTCAGGTCCAACAGGTCGCCCTTGGAGCGGTCGAAGATCGCCTCGTTCGGCTGCCAGATCTGGAGGACGTTGTCATCACCGACGGACGCCATCATCCACTCATTCTACGATTCATCCATAGCAGCGATTCCACATCCGGATTCCAGCAGATGTCGTTCACCTTCGCCGTGTGGCCTGCGTGGACGAACACCAGCTCGGGAGGTCCCTCGGCTTCCTGCTCCGGAGGCAGCGACTCTCCGATCTGTCCCTCACTCCCCAAATCCTTTCCCACGCGACTCAGGTCCCACAGCATCACGCGCCGATCGACGCCCGAGGAGGCGAGAAGGTTCTTGTTTGTGGGGTTCCAGGACGCGGAGAAGATCTCCGCCTTATGACCGCGCAGCACGTGCAGAGGAGCGGAGAGATTGCGATGGTCCCAGAGAGCGAGCGTGGAGTCCGACGACGCCGTCACGAAGAGATATCGCTCCTGCGGATGGAACTGGATCGTGTTCACCTCCTTCTCGTGGGCGCGGAGTTTGCTCGCGCTGTGGGGCTGGCGGATGTCGTAGAAGAGAACGCAGCAGTCGTCGCCGCAGCTGGCGAGCACGTGGTCGTCGAAGGGATGCCACGAAACGTCCTAGAGGTGACCTCTCCGCGTCGCAGCGACTTCGACGATGTCGCCCTGCTCTTTGTAGGAAATGAGCGGCTGCACGTCGAGCGGGTCGGCGTTCCCCTGAATGTCCCACACGCACACGCGTTGGTCGTCGCTGCCAGACGCAATGAAGCCTTTCCGGAGCGGCGACCAGCTCAGACCGTAGCCTTCCTTCGTATGACCCTTGAGGATCCAGTTGGGTCGACAGATGGGGTCGCGGGGAATCGATGGGTGCTTGCGAACGTCAAACAAGAACACGTCGCCCATCACCGTCTTTGTCGCCAGCAGCATCGGGTCCTGAGGCATGCAGCGCGCTCTATCACTCACGGTCTCTCACGAAAGGCACTTGTTGATCTCGCCGTCGTGGTTGATACGCACAATCTCCGTAACCTTGCCTCTCATCCCCGTGTATCCGGCATTGGCTGTCCGTGAAAGTGGAGGAGAAAAGAGTACGATTGCCGTCGTTATCATACTTCCGCATGTCAATGACACTGTTTGGGAGGGGGAGTTGGACGGCCACTTGCATGATATAGTTTTGCTCTCCCTCCGAAGTGTGTGTCGATAAATACATCTTCTGCTCCACATACTCCTTGTTGCTTCCACTAGAACTGAAATGCACGTAAAATGATGACAACTGACATCCAGGCATCCACTGCACCGCCAGACTCGGCCATTCAAGAGCATGAGACATGATGACATCATATCTGCGTGATCACTGCAACAATAACCAACATACAGATAGGGAGCATTGCGTTTCCACACATGGAACTCCTCATCGATCTGATTATCAAAGTGCTCCTCATCTTCGTCGTCGACAATCGCTAGGAAATCACCTGCAAATCAAAACCCTACAAACTTCGGGATCCATGGTGTAATCAGTAACAAGTCGGTCTTTGGTCCTAGAGGTGCAGATGGGGAGGAGAGAAGAAATCGAAGTAGGTCTTCCATAGCTCAGTTGGTTAGAGCGTGCGGCTGTTAACCGCAAGGTCGACGGTTCAACCCCGTCTGGGAGAGTTTTTTTCTCTGTGATAGGAGTTGATTGCGTTTTTTGATGTCATGTAATCGTGTTGTATAACATCTCTGTTTTCCTCTAGCGGCGCCATGATGTCGATTGATCTCTTTTCATTCCCTCGAGCTCTTTGTTTCATATTCACACTCCACAATTCATCCCCATATCAATCACATCTTCTAATCAACGCCAACCTAATACTCAGAATTCCCGTTTCAGTGAATCTCGATTGAATCTAAGCTGTGAACTCGCATTTCATTGTTTTCTTATTCACGCTTTCTTGACAAATGGTCAGTCTGAAGCTCCAGAAGAGACTTGCTGCTTCCGTCCTCAAGTGCGGAAAGCGCAGAGTGTGGATGGACCCCAGCGAGATTAACGAGATCGCCCTCGCCAACTCCCGCCAGAACGTCCGTAAGCTCATTAAGGACGGTCTGATTGTGCGCAAGCACCAGCTGATGCACTCCCGCGCCCGTGTGCATGTTCGTCACGACGCCAAGGCTCGTGGCAACCACACTGGTTACGGAAAGCGCCGTGGTACCATGAACGCCCGTATCCCCGAGAAGCTTCTCTGGGTGCGTCGCATTCGTGTGCTTCGTAGACTGCTGAGAAAGTACCGTGAGGCTGGAAAGATCGACAAGCATATGTATGCCCACTTCTACGCTCTGGCCAAGGGTAACCGTTACAAGACCAAGCGTGTGCTGATCGAGCAGATCCACAAGAAGAAGGGTGAGGACAAGAAGGAGAAGCTGCTTGCCGAGCAGACCAGCGCTCTTCTCTCCCAGAAGAGAAACGCTGCCAACGCGGATGCCGCCGTCGCTGCCCAGTAAGGGTTGCGCTGTTTTATTGTACCATATGCCGTTATTGTGTTTGTTGTAAACATGGAACGACCAGTCAAAGCGTCTCCAGTGCGATCGTTTCCGCACTGACAGAATGAAGTCGTCCGCCTTCAGAAGGAAGTCGGGGTCGAGTTGAGAGGAGCAGGATAAACAGGCAATGTGCTCTCGAGCAATCATGGCAGCGAGTGTTCGCGCGCAGGAATCAAAGTCGATGACGCCTTCTTGTGTAAAAATGGGTTTCTGGTCGCCCAAAAGATCGCTATAGTCAGTGTGAGTGACTCCAAAGACAGTCGGACAGCGCTGTTTTGGGAGGAGACGCTTCACCGAAGACGGTTCCTGCTTTGTTGGATGCGTTTTTGTGTAAAACTCCAACTGTCTCGTTTGCATCTCCGTCTTTGTGAAGCAGTCCTCCGGATCGGCCATGTAGTGGAGGTACAGACACTCTGCATTGTGACAGTGAACTCCGCGCAAAAAGAAACTACAGTACTTGGTGGTTCCAAAACTGGCATGGATCACACTTCCTCCCAGTCCCGCGCCGTCCATCTCCAAAATGCATGCCAGTGCCTCCTTGGACGATTCGTAGGTGATATACCTACATGTTCAGTTCATCGAATCGACTACGCGCAATGACTTTTCCCCGCTTCGTGTGACTGCCTGCTATCGCAAACAATGATCTTTCGGATTGTCCCGTATTTGCCGAACAGTTCTGATTTGCTGAGAATCCGTTCGTCTGTGAGCTGCGATGGCAAGCCAATCACATACACCAAGTTGTATTGAATAATGCGCATGTCTTGGAGCGACTGACGGTTTCGATTCGTCAGTTTCCTTTTCGTTGGTGTGGGCGCTCTTTCCATATTGAGACCGGGTGGTTCCCCACAAATGAGTCAACAAGAGATACGATACGCAGTTGGATTTTGAGAATACACTTGGTGACACCTTGGGCATGCATTCCTCTCATGTATTGTTGTGGCACAGTGATGGCACAACTCCATATCACCCAACTCCTTCACCATACAACAAACCCACAGTGACACTGCAGAGCCTTGTCCTCCTTCATGGGAATGGGTCTTGAGCATTTCGAGCAGATGGTTGAGTCTAAGCTCAGTCTTCTTTCGGAACGAGGATCGCGCATAGGATCCACTCCAGTCTTGCTAGGGCAATTTGTATTTGAATATTCAGGCTTTATGGATATGCACGTTCAGTAGTTCTTGCTAATCAACCATCGCGACTCCTCCCTTCCCACAACTCAAGAAGGAAAGGAAGATTCCTGAATGGAGAAGTCGAGCGATATCAAATGCTTTACAAGTGATAGCTTTCCGTGATGGGTTGACTGCCTCTTCTGATTGAATCCCACGGCTGGAAGTAGTCTGGAACCAATCCTTCCTATCCATGGTGATACCATCATTCAGGTGACGTCCTTTCCCCAAACCGTCATTTCCATGGATTCCCTAACTATCTACTTCATAGAGTAACCCTTTTTCACAATTTGAATGTCTCATTCCGATTTCCGCCCGCATCCCTTTCCTTTCGTTTTTTCTGTGTTCGCACAACACCCCTTTCACCAGCAATCCAGTTCCATCGATATCTGGTCATAGAACAACAGTTTGCTTCATCGGTGTTCTCCTGTGTTTCGTACCCCGTGAACACTCAGAATCGATCGGGTCAAAGGGAAAGCAGATATTGAGCCAACGAGACTCTTCTCAAAGCGTGCAGACTCGAAGATTCCTTTTGCGGATGTACCGCACAGTGGAACACAATTGCATTTTTCCGATTTCCACCATTCAATTCTCGTGTTATTCACACATTTTTTAAGAATTGAGAAGTATGGCATTGAGTGGATACTTGTGGATACCTATTACATGCGCTGTCTTCGCGTTTATCGCATCAATCGGAATGGGTAGGAGAGAGAGCGGTTGTTGATGTGTCAGGTGGAAATGACGTTGCCAATTCCTTTGCGACATCTGTCGGTGCCAAGGCGCTAACACTCAAGCAAACAATCATCATTGCGTCCATTTGTGAGTTCTCAGGCGCAATGCTGATGGGAAGTCACGTTACAAAAACAATCAAGGGAGGGATCGTCGAAGAGAGCTACTTCATTGATTCTCCAGTTCTTCTCATGTTCGGTATGACTACGGTTGTGTTTGGCTGTGCATTCTGGCTGGTGGTCTCAACGCTGTGGTCTCTTCCCGTTTCCAGCACCCATACCTGTATTGGTGGAATGTTGGGAATGGCGTTTGTGAGCAGAGGGTTCCGCGCTGTCCAGTGGAAGTCTGTAATCAACGTCATTTTATCCTGGTTCTATACGCCTGTCATCGCGGGTTGCATTTCGTTTTTGTTCTTTTCCTGCGTGCGTGCGTGTATTCTGAAGAAAGAGAAATCGTTTGAGTATTCTCTGAACTTCTTCTCTCCCATGGTCGCCTTCACCCTGGCTATCAACATCTTCGTCGTCATCTATCATGGCTGCCCTTGGATCCCTGTCACTCCAACGCTCACGCAAGCCATCCTCATCACCCTCGGCATTTCCCTTCTCATCGGCCTCGTCCTCCACTTCACCTTCGTCCCCCATCTCCGTCGTCGCGGCGAGAACATCGTGAACAAGGTTGGCGAGCAGACCACCGACGCGCTTCTCACCAACCCGCAGGAGCCCGCCTCTGAATCCACTACACCCACCGAGGCCTCCGTCGCCGTCCCACCGCCCAAAACTCCCTCCAATGAGGCGTCTCCGAAGAAGAGCGACATGGACGTGTTCGAGAGTCTGGAGAGCGACGCGAAGGTGGCGGAGATGCACAAGAACGCGGAGGTGTACGACCCCAAGACTGAGAGTGTCTTCGTCTCCCTCCAAATCCTCGCCGCCATCCTCAACTCCTTCGCGCACGGTGCCAACGACGTCTCCCACTCCATCGGACCCTTCGCCGCCTGTATCGCCATCTACCAGTCGGGAAAGGTCGGCGACACCTCGCCCTCGCCCGCGTGGATCCTCGCCTTCGGAGCCCTCGGTATCATCATCGGTCTCGCCACCATGGGATACAAGGTCATGGCCACCGTCGGCGTGAACCTCGTCCCCGTCACACCCTGCAGAGGTTTCTTCATCGAACTGGCGGCCTCCTTCGTCGTCATCGTCGCCTCCTGGGTCGGACTCCCCATCTCTACCACACAGTGCAAGATCGGAGCTGCCGTCGGAATCGGACTGGTCGGAGGAGCCGAGTCGGTCAACTGGAAGCTCTTCGCCAAGATTTTCCTCGGATGGATTGGCACCATCGCCGTCGCTGCGGTCGTCTCCGCCACTCTCATGTTCCTTGGTTCCTGGGCTTTTCATCTAAATTCGATTGTTTGTTGAAGAACCCCTCTCTTCCCACCGTGGAAACCACAGTTTCCACGATTCCGCCAACTCTCAAAATGTTTTCCGCCAAGTAAGGAAAGGACGCGTAAACGACTCATCTCTAGGTACCTTGAAAAGCTGTATGAGCAGCTCCCCGAGCCCAAGGGCATCTGGGAGTATTTCCTGAAGATCACCCAGATTCCCCGTGGATCCAACCAGGAGGGAGAGAACTTCCGCCACAAGCAGATCCTGGCCTTCCTGAAGGCGGAGGCTGAGAAGCTCGGCTGCGAGACCTACGTGGACAAGGGCGACAATCTGATCGTCCGCAAGGCTGCTTTCCCCGGTATTCGCGGAGGCGTTTCTTGATTGTAGGTTGCGAGAACAAGCCTACCGTCTGTCTCCAGTGCCACATGGATATGGTGTGCCAGGCTGACGACAGCGTCACCATCGACTTCACCAAGGACCCCATCGTGCCCCGCATCGACGGCAAGTACCTGAAGGCCACCGGCACCTCTCTGGGTGCGGACGACGGTATTGGTGTCGCTAGCTGCTTCGCCATTCTGGCCGACAAGACCATCAAGCACGGACCTCTGGAAGTGCTCGTGACGCGCGACGAGGAGACGGGTCTCTATGGCGCCAGCGATTTGGAGACGGGCATCCTGAAGGCCAAGACCCTGATCAACGTGGACAACGAGGACGAGAACGCGCTGTGCATCGGCTGCGCCGGAGGCTACAATGTGGAGATGAAGCTGCCCACGGTGCGCTGCGTCGAGGAGGGCTTCGTGACCCGCCAGGTGGTGCTGAACAACTTCGTTGGCGGCCACTCGGGCTGCGACATCGACCTGGGCCGCGCGAACCCCATGCACGTGATGGGTCGTCTGCTGGCCGTAGCCGCTCTCTCCCCCTCTTCCCTAGGCGCTGCACTGCGACTGCTACCGCGCCGTGGCGCTGGAGTGCGGCACCGCGCACAACGCGATTCCCCGCAAGTGCGTGATGACGGTGGCGGTGAAGGCGGAGCACGTGGCCTGCTTCGAGAAGAAGCTGCAGGAGGCCTTCAGCGCGTTCCACAACGAGTACAAGCCGGTGGAGCCGGAGGCCTCGCTGACGATCGTGTCGGTGGAGGACGCGCGCGCGCCGTGCGACCTTGCCACCACCAAGCGTCTGGTGAACTTCTTGAACGTGTGTCCCTTCGGCCCCATGCGCCACTCGGCCGTGGTGAAGGGACTCGTGGAGACCTCGATGACCTGCGCCATCGCCGTCACCAAGGACCTCGACAACGTCAAGTTCACCGCCTCCGTGCGCTCCTCCTCCAAGTCCCAGATCGACATGATGTACGCCAAGCTCCAGTCGCTCTGCGAGCTCTGCGGCATGTCGCTCTCCGACCGCATCGGCGAGTACCCCGGATGGAACCCCGACCCCGAGTCCAAGGTCACCAAGACCATGGCTGCCATCTACGAGGACATCTACAAGAAGGCTCCCTGGATCTACGCCTGCCACGCCGGACTCGAGTGCGGACTCATCATGGAGAAGTACCCCGGAATGGACTGCACCTCCGTCGGTCCCGAGGTCAACCACCCTCACTCGCCTCAGGAGAGATGTCTGATCTCCTCCGTGCCTCCTTTCATGGAGGTCCTCAAGAGAACGCTGGAGACTCTGTAAGCATCATGTTTGTTTCCACACCTTGGATTGCATGTGTGGCTTCTCCTCGAGGAGTCGCACGGATTGATTCACAGAAAGAGACGTTCCTTTGTGCTTTGGTCGAACAATCGACTCATTTCCACGTTTCCACTTTTCGATGTGTGCCCATTTCACAGAGATCTAGCAAGAATCAAGTAGAAGGATGTCTGTATCATCGTTCGAAGTGAATGCTGCTGCTGCTATGCGCGACTACTACGTGGAGCCCCGTCTTGGTACGCATTCGCTTGGTGTGCGTTGATTCGACAGACTATCGTACGATTAGTGGAGTCAACGGTCCTCTGGTCGTGTTGGAGAATGTCAAGGTACAAGAAGGGGAAGGGAACGTGATGTCGCTAGGGACCTCGTTTCTCCGAGATTGTGAATCTGCGTCTCGGAAACGGCGAGTTGCGCAAGGGCCAGATCCTTGAAATCTACGGAAACAAGGCCATTGTCCAGGTGTTCGAGGGAACCCGAGGAATTGATAACACACACACTCACTGCGAGTTCACCGGTGATATTATGAAGATGGCTATGTGGGAGTTGGGGTGGTTGGGTCATATATAGTTCGGAGGAGATGCTGGGTCGCACCTTCAACGGTTCGGGTATCGCCATTGATAACGCGCCTCCCGTACTGGCGGAGGAGTACTTGGATATCGATGGTCAGCCTATCAACCCGTACGCGCGTACGTATCCCAAGGAGATGATCCAGACGGGTATTTCGGCCATCGATGTGATGAACTCGATTGCCCGTGGTCAGAAGATTCCCCTGTTCTCCTCCTCTGGTCAGCCCCATAATGAGGTATGAATGTGTTATTCACTCAATGCTAGCTCGGAGCACAGATTTGCCGTCAGGCAGGTCTGGTGGCGGGCAAGGACATCCACGATGACCACGAGGACAATTTCGCCATGGTGTTCGGCGCCATGGGAGTGAACATGGAGACGGCCCGTTTCTTCCGCAACGACTTCACGGAGAACGGCACGATGCAGCGTACGGCGCTGTTCCTGAACCTGGCGAACGACCCTACGATGGAGCGTATCATCACTCCGCGTATCGCGCTGACGACGGCGGAGTACCTGGCGTACGAGCGCGACCTGCACGTGCTGGTGATTCTGACCGACATGTCCTCCTACGCCGATGCCCTGCGCGAAGTCTCCGCTGCGCGTGAGGAAGTGCCCTCGCGCCGTGGCTACCCCGGCTACATGTACACGAACCTGTCGACGCTGTACGAGCGTGCGGGTCGCGTGACGGGTCGCAACGGGTCGATCACGCAGCTGCCGATTCTGACGATGCCGAACGACGATATCACGCACCCGATTCCCGATCTGACGGGCTACATCACCGAGGGCCAGATCTACCTGGACCGCGCGCTGAACAAGCGTGGCATCTACCCGCCGATCAACGTGCTGCCGTCGCTGTCGCGTCTGATGAAGTCCGCCATCGGCAAGGGCATGACGCGCCACGACCACGGCGCGGTGTCGAACCAGCTGTACACGAACTACGCCACCGGCAAGGATGTGATGGCCATGAAGGCTGTCGTGGGAGAGGAGGCGCTGACCGCCGAGGACCAGTTCTACCTCAAGTTCACCGAGGACTTCGAGAACACGTTCGTCAACCAGGGTGGGCGAGGGAGAGGAGAGTGAGTTGTAGGATCGTACGAGTCGCGCTCCATCTTCGACTCGCTGGATAAGGCGTGGAGCATGTTGCGCACGTTCCCGAAGGAGATGCTGAAGAAGATCCCCGCCGATATTCTGGACGAGTTCTATGCGAGAAAGGGCGTGGAGGCCGAGCCCGCGGAGAAGCAGGAGGAATAATGTGACTTTGCAGTGTTTGTTGGAAATAGGTAAGTGGTGGGATCACATTTTCCCTTTCACACAACCACCATGGTATGCCATGCAACTACCGTGCAACCGCGTAGGAAGTAGAGACTCGGACGCAGGAAATCAAAGATATCACGCGGGTTGAACGAATTGGAGCGCACTCGCACATCCGCGGTCTGGGACTCGACGATTGTCTGGAGCCGCGCGAAATTTCTCAGGGACTCGTCGGACAGTGCAAGGCGAGAAGAGTATGTCGCTTCCGTCTCTCTTCTTACCGCATAGGCTGCCGGAATCGTGTCGAAGATGATCCGTGAAGGCGAAATCGCCGGTCGTGCCGTTCTTCTGGCTGGTGAGCCCGGAACGGGAAAGACGGCCATCGCCATGGGAATCGCGCAGTCGCTGGGAGCAGACACTCCCTTCACGTCGCTGGCGGCGAGTGAGATCTACTCGTTGGAGATGAGCAAGACGGAGGCACTCACGCAGGCATTCCGCAAGTCGATCGCTCTGCGCATCAAGGAGGAGAGCGAAATCATCTGTGGTGAGGTCGTGGAAATCAAGATCGAGCGTTCTCTGTCGGGAACGGGCGATAAGATCGGCAGCATCACGCTGAAGACGACGGACATGGAGACGGTGTACGAGCTGGGTTCCAAGATGATCAACGCGATCGCGAAGGAGAAGATCAGCGCAGGCGACGTGATCACGATCGACAAGGCGAACGGGAAGATCACGCGTCTGGGCCGTTCCTTCAGCCGCTCGAAGGACTTCGACGCGGTGAGTGGCGACGTAGGTTCGCAGACATCATCTGAGTCGCAGACGAAGTTCGTGCAGTGTCCCGAGGGCGAGCTGCAGCAGCGCAAGGAGGTGGTGCACACAGTGTCGCTCCACGACGTGGACGTGATCAACTCGCGCCAGCAGGGTTTCCTGGCGCTCTTTGCAGGTGACACGGGCGAAATCAAGCCGGAGGTGCGCGAGCAGATCGACGAACGCATCGGCGAGTGGAAGGACAACGGGAAGGCGACGGTGGTTCCGGGCGTGTTGTTCATCGACGAGGCGCACATGCTGGACATGGAGTGTTTTTCTTTCCTGAACCGGGCGCTGGAGACGGCGATGGCGCCGATTCTCATTCTGGCGACCAACCGCGGCATCACGCGGGTGCGAGGAACGAAGTACACGAGTCCGCACGGCATTCCGGTGGACTTTCTGGACCGGCTGTTGATCATCCCGACGGACCCCTACGACATGAAGGAGATGCGGCAGATTCTGAAGGTGCGCTGCGAGGAGGAGGACGTGGACATGACGGAGGAGGCGATGGAGCTGCTGACGACTATCGCGTTCAACACGTCGCTGCGATATGCGATGAACATGATCATCACGTCCTCGCTGGCAGCGAGGAAACGGAAGTCGAATACCGTGGGGGAGGAGGATGTGAAGAAGGTGTACTCTCTGTTCGCGGATGTGAAGCGGTCGACGAAGGTGTTGAACGAGGATGCGGAGGAGTACTTGTACAGTGAGACGAAATGGAGTGTTTGTTATCACAGAATCAGGTCATGTGGAAAGCAACCGTATGAGTGAGTGTTTATGAGTTTCCGATAGGGGATCAACGTTACGAAGGAGATGCTGGCAGGATTACAGGAAAACGGAATCGTGACTGCGGAACAATTAACAAGGATCGAGGAGTACCTGTTGCAACACCAAGACCCCGAAAAGGAGAAGTCATCTCAAAAGAGAGAGGCGGAAGACGGTTCGAGCAAGTCTGTTCAAACGGACACCAAGCGCAGAGTAGAAAAGGAGGACTCAGTAAAGACAACGAGATGGATGGACGTGTAGAACGCTCCTTTGAAGCCGATGAACCCCTACGAGAAGTTGCTTCCAAATGTACACATCGAATCCTATGCCTCGCTCATTGGAATGGATTCGAAAGGAACGAAGCAGGACGCTTCGGAAGAAGGAAAGGAGGGGTTGGAAGAAACGGTTCGGGAAATACAAAGAGATGAACGGAATGCTACAGAGTGTCTTTGTTCCATCCTCCACTACTTGGGTCCGAACAGTGCAGAAATGGACAAGAGTCTATCTTGGAAAGCGGATGTGGAGTTCATGTCACAGTGTCGTCAACTTGCCTGTTTTCACTCCGAATTGCTAGTTCCGTTGCTACCGGCCGTTTTAAGAAAGATCTGTGATCTGTGCAAAAGTCTTCGGTCGATCGTTGCGAAATCGGCAATCAAGGCGACGGAGGACATTCTCAAGAATGTCTCCTCTTTCTCCGAGGAGGCGAAGGAACTGGTGAGTGTGGTAGCTCAAAAGACCGGGTCTGACAAGCAATTTGTTCGCGAAGAGAGTTATCAGTGTCTTGAAGCGGTCCGTCAATGCGTAGGAATTCACGTGTAGATCGTTACGAGCTGCAATGCGCAAGCGCTGGAGGAGACACTTCTTCAGCTTAGTCTGGACAATGAAAAGAGCGTTCGCATTCAAGAGAGCTGTGTGAAGCTGCTCTTCAAGTGGTGGACGCTTCACTACGCCTTTGACAAGGCGTCTGCCTCGTCGGAAATGGATGCTTCGTTGGTTTCACTGTTGAAAGGCCTTCCAGTTTTGATGCGCAGCAAGAGCACTCGTGTCAAAACGTATCGCAGAGTTGTAGCTTTGAAGGGTAGCGATGTCGGCGCTTTTCTGCGAAACCAAATGTGTGCCTACAGCCAAGAAACGATTCGATCGGTTCTCCTGTCAAACGAAGTGAGCGAGTACAGTATCCACGAAATACTCGACTGCATGAACCAAAAGACGTCAAACTCGGAAAACAAGAAAGTCTCTCGCATGCAGTCGATCCGTACATTCAGAGAAGCTGTGAGCAAGAACAGAGAGGAGACAAGTGAGAGTGGTGTTATGGTGATTTGTCTTGATTGTTGATAGAGAGAATATTCAATCAGGCTACTTGTGAAGGAGTAATAAAAAGGGGGTGTAGCTCAGATGGTAGAGCGCTCGCTTAGCATGCGAGAGGTAAGGGGATCGATGCCCCTCTCCTCCAACTTTTCTTTTTCTCGTTGCTTACTATTTTCCACTTATGTCGGAAGAGGATACAACCTTCAATCCCGTATCGCTACTGAACGACTGTGAGGGCTAGGATTGTGTCGAGAAACTGTTGAAGGCGCATATGAAGGAGGGAACGCGGATATCGAAGGATGGCGCGCTCGCGGCTTCGGAATTCTTAAGACTATTCGTGGTGGGTGGGGATCATTTCATCTCAGCGATGTGTTTTAGAAGCAATTCACCGTGCGAATCTGCAATCGGATAGCCGGGGAGTTATTTCGGCAAAGGACATTCAGCGCATTTTGCCTGAGCTCTTTTTAGACTTTTGAAGTACCGCGTGTTTATGTTTTCTTTGTTGTGAATCATTCTGGAAGCTCTATTGCTCTTTGCAAACGTGTCCGCCAACTTGGCGAGATAACCGTTCTTACGATTCTGAGCAGTTGAACACAGAAAAGAGGCATCATTGACTCGAAACTCATGGATATCGCTCTTGGTAATCTGAATGAGCTCACAAGTTCAAATGTGAGAAGAGGAAAGGATGAAAGTGATTATCCCGTAATCTGTGGTTAGTCTTCCCTAATAGCGTAGCTTCTGAGCAAACTCCTTAAATACATTGCAAGTGAATATGATGATAAAGGAACGGAGTACACCATTGATGACCTGGCGACGGGCAAGGTGGGTGGCGGGTTTTCATGATTATTTGTGTAGACGCTTTGTGACTTCTTCAATGACTACATTCAGGATGTCAAAATGCAGCCCTACTATTCCTCTTCAGGTAAGACACGAATCTTGTTTCAATAACTGTAGGTTCGAACCCGTATTGGGCTGACGATAACCTTTCCATTTTCGGAAGAGCGTGTGAGCAGATTCAAGTTCCGCGCACATGTATTGTGTCGTCGAACGACTTCAAAGACAGAAACGTGGTTTTCTCTGCTCTTCATCATGTGTAGTTCGCCAAGATCGAGCTGATGCTGGTGATCGTGATCGTTCGTTGTATGGCCTACACCCCTCAAATCGTGTTGGATGATGAGACGATGGAGTTGATTCGAGGTAGGAGCGGTTGCTGTGGTGGATGGTAGAGTACAAGCTCGGCCAGTATCCCGAGAGAGAGCGTGACAGAAGAGTGTGCGACAACATTCTCGACATATTCCGCAACAAGGGAAATAACAAGGACATCCCTGTCACGGAGTCTTCGGACAGCGAGGAGGAGATACCGAAGCCGAGAGACCCGATTCAGTCTACGCAGACGACGGTGGCATCGGAGGAGAAGCAGCAGGACGACCAGCCGAACAAGGAGTTGGAGACGTCGAAGGAGGAGAGCGTTCCGGAGCCCAAGGAGAATCCCCTCCCTGTGATCTCGGACGATGAAGTGGACGAGGTGAAGGAGGAGGAGAACCTGCCGGAGCCTGAGCCGATCGGCGTGAATGTTGAGAAGCGCGGAATTTCCTCGGACGAGGAGAAGGGAGCGAGTCAGGGAAGTGCCGTCGTGGAGTCGCCGAAGAGCGTGGTTTCGGACGACGAGGTGGACGAGGTGACCAAGACGCCGTCGGAGAATCTCCCCGAGGTGCAGCCCGATTCGGATGGGGGCTCTGACGTGGACGAAATCATCGAGAAGCAACGCAGAGGCAGTAGACCGGACCCGCAGAGCATACATGTGGAGTTGAAGAATGCGACCGAGGGACAGGGAGCCATCTCCGAGGGAGACGAGGTAGACGAGGTGGAGAATCCGACAATCTTTAAGACCGCGGCAGTGCAGGGAGTGAACGAGAGCATTCCCATGGAGCCTCCGAAGGACACCGAGGACACTGAGAACTTGCCTGAGAAGGTAGACTCCGATTCGGAGCCTGAGAAGGAGACTGAACCGGGCATTGTTCCTGGAAGCAACGATCCCGTCCCGTTCAACCCCGAGAATGTGGTGGAGGTTCCCGCTCCGGTGCCTGATACGGATCTCAGCAAGCCGGTCCAGCCGAAGAGCATTTCGAACCCTACGCAGCCGATCGTGGTTCCCGAGCTTGCGAAGAAGGAGGAGGCGATTAAGCAGATGCAGAGTATAAAACGTAGGCGTGGTGTGGTCGTTTGACGTGTAGCCCATGAGATCAAGTGGTATATTGTAACGTTGTTCATTCTGCTGATGGTGATTTGTCTGGCGGGAATGATTACTTGTGGTGTTTGGCTCGCGAAGTTGCATTAAGGTGTATTGTGTATGTTGTCTGTTTCTTTTTCCATTTATGGTGTTGTAAACGATGAGAGTGTGAGATATAGAAAACAAATCAATAGAGTCTTGTTAAGTACTCGATTCCATGTTCTTCCAAAGCTAAATATCCATTGGGATGGTTCATAATCACAGACTTCTCTTGTGGAGACGTAAACATCAACATGCTCTGGTCACTGATTTCACCATACACACAATCTCCATTACGAATCACCGTACTGATAACCACATAATGATTCTTAGGATAGACAAGATAGCTGCGGCCTGGTTTTGGAGCACATAAAACTGGTAATGGTACATTCTCCACGCCCCGATACAACATGAACGATTGGTCCATCGCATAGGGACTGTGATTGCCTTTCTGACACAGAATCCATTCTGTCTGTCAACCCAATCCATCAAATTCACTTCCTTCAATTCGATCCCGCTGGTTATAATACATGCTTCCTTGAACTTGAACCCACATCTCATTCCTTTCCCAGTTGGTGTAGATTGACGTCACTGGCACTTGAAGTGGAGAATTCACTCTAAACAAAGGAGCGTTGTCTTCAGGAGTTATATGGACCACTATCATTCACATTTTCCTTCCAGTTCTACCTGTCTCACGTAAGATGATATACACTGCATTCGTGGACGTCACCATTTTATAACTATCTACTGTGATAACCAATTCCCCATTTGTACTCTTTGAACTTGTTATCGCCTGAAGATCATGGATCGCCAAGTCCTTGGATGAACGAATGTCAACCGCACTTTCCTCATCACTCCTAAACCAAGGATGGTTCAATGCCTCTTCTGCCGAATAACGCTTCATGGGATCCACTTCTAGGATATGGGATATCAGGTCTTGACACTGTGTAGTCAGACGATTGAACGAGTCATTTCTCGCAAATAATCCATTCATAATCTTCTCTGTTAACATCGCATCCCTTTGAGAACCAAATGGAAAGAAACCCGTCACCCTACGAATCAGACACAACCCCATCTCTCACAATCCATAAAACAACACACCCAACGACCACATATCCGTCTTCACTGAATACGAAGTATGCTTCAGAATCTCAGGAGAAGCATACTCCTGTGTTCCCACATACGATTCTTCCAAATTGGATGGCGCTATGATGGAAAAGCTAAAATCCAACAGAACCACGTCTTCCAATCGGTTCTCTGACGTGCGGAACATGACATTATCCAGCTTGATATCGCGGTGGAGAATGTGTCTTTTATGACACTCGCGTATCGTTTCCAAAAGGACTCGCATCACAGTTCGAGCTTCTTGCTCCTTCAAAGGACCATTCTTCATCACATAATCCAGAAGCGTCATTCCTTGCAATAACTCCTATTCCTCATATTCTTCTTCCACTTCAACCTCCACAATATAATACATGTTGTTGCAACAATACGCTTGAAAAATGTGAACGATGGATGGAATGTCACGTAACGAACAGAGAGCGCGAATCTCGTTCTATTCATCACCTTACTCGTTTATTCCCACCTTAATACTCTTCAATTTGTTATCACTGATATTATACACCTTCACAGCCACTTCCTCTTTCGTCAGATTGTCCACCGCTCGATAGATCGCTCCTTCCCGGCCTACAATCACAGCAAACGCGTACACCAACAAGAAATCAATGGGAGCCACTCGCTGAAGTACCTAGTGATATCTGCATACGAAAACGGATTCATATCATCCACAGGCGTTGAGAGATCGGATCTCAGATCGGTCAAGCTCTTCACCATTTCCGGTGTCACCGAACTGTGAGTGTTCAAATAGTTAATCAAACTGGAAAGACTACTCTTCAATCCTTACTTCAAGAACCTACTAGGGAGCGTAACGATTCTTGTCTTCAGGAGAGAGATTCACAAAGAACCAGTGGATATTACAAATCACATGGTCGATATCCAAGGCTTGATTGCAATATAAGAGAGGGATAACTTCGTTTAAAAGAGGATCCGGAACTATATCCTAATCAATTACCATATATCACAATGATCACTTCCGAGTAGTCCATTAACACATTACAGATATTGAATAAGTATTCGTTATAAAGCTGCTTTGATTTGTTAAAATAGGAAGAAAAGGCTTCGAATGAAATAGAATCATCAAACTGGAAGCGATAATCCTTCCCATTCTATGGTAACATGCAAATTCATATTTTACGTCGCTGACTGTACATGTCAGAGGGGATAGTGAGTCGGATGTCATCGTAGTAGTATCCGAAACACGCATATCCGCAAGCGGCGTGGGATTGCTGTTGTCAGCATGGTTAATGAGAATATGTAAATGGGAAAAGGAGATAGATGCAGGAATTGACTGGTTATTTCCTTTCCATTTGGGAAACTACGGTAAAATATGTGAATTCAATATGCATACTTCAACACGAGCGAAAAGAGACGGAGAATTCATCACTTAGAGTATTGAATGGTTGGGTCCGGATTTTAGTAATAGGGTCGTTATAATGAGTAACCGATAGTTTGCTTTGTCTTGTGGTGTTTGCTTAACGGTATTGCTCAAAAGAAGGTGGATGCATTGTTCATGCAATTGTGAATCCCATGATGTGCTTCATAGTCATTGTATGTACTACCATTATACACACACTACAGTCCTTCCTCATTCCCACTCCATTGGTTTCATACTCCCATTATTTGGAGACCCATTATCTCTAAACAGAGTATGCGGGAGTCGACAAGTCGTTCTCGTTCGTGTAGCAGAGATAGTAGTCGTCATTCGTCCGATGCCGTTCCGATCTTTCATTTGTAGCGGTGACAAGAGGAGCCCTGTTCACTCACACTCTGCACGGTATTCATTTTGCGGAAACATTTCCATCGAAGATCCTCTGGAGGTTACCACCATAGCTACCGTCACAGTCCTCGGGACAGTCATTTACGAGAGGCGTATCACGGTCATCGTCACTATCGGTATGGATGCAAATGTACATGAACTGCTAGCTATCGTGCAAAGGACAGACACCATCGAAGTGGTTCCTCGCACTCAGAATCGGAATACGATGATTCGAAAGGCAATTTCATTGGAGAGGCTGGAGACATTTTGGATGGCCGATGTATCTCTTGTTTGTGCATGTGTAAGGTCCAGATCGTATCGTGAAGGAGTTGGGAACGGGCACGTTTGCCCGGGCGTTTGAAGTGTGTGACCTGACTTCAGGATATCACTACGCTATGAAGATTGTCCGAGCGGTCCATGAGTGATGACATGATCGGAGTGTGATTTCATAGTTACAGCGACAGCGCTCGCATCGAAGCGCGGATTGCAGAGGACATCACACATCGCGACCCCGACCATTCCTCCTGCTGTTATCACATGTCCGTCCGATGGCATTGTTTTCTCGTAGTTACGACCATTTTGAGTTCAGCGGCCACTTCTGCATGGTGACCGACCTGCTGGGCCCCAGTCTCTACAAGGTGCTCCAGAACAACAACTACCACCCGTACCCCATGCGTTTCATCCGTCCCATTCTCTCCGACGTAGCGAATGAGTCACCGCTGGACCGTAGATTCTGAAGGGACTCCGCTTCCTCCACGGCTTCGGCCTCACCCACACGGACCTCAAGCTGGAGAATGTTCTCTTCAACTCCCCCGCCGGCGAGGAAAGTGGGTATTTCCGCCGCCTCTCCCGCAGAATGGACGAACCACCGCGACCAGAGCGTCTACCTGCCCTCCTGCCGCCACTTCACGCTGATCGACTACGGCAGCGCCACCTACGCGAGCGAGCGGCGTCACGGCGTCATCAACACGCGTCAGTACCGCGCCCCGGAGGTGTTGCTGGGCATGGAGTGGGACGAGGCCTCGGACCTCTGGGGCGTCGGCTGCATCGGCCTCGAGCTCTTCGTCGGCGACGTGCTCTTCCAGACTGTTTTTATGAGAGGGGGAGGTGAAGCGTAGCATGATGATCTGCTGCATCTGGCGCTGATCGAGAGGATCATCGGATCCATCCCCTTCCGGCTCATCGAGGGGGCCTCGCACGCGAGAAGGAGGTTTTTCAACGATCGCGGATTCGTGAGGATAGACTTGCTCCACCACTCGGAGCGAGAACATGTTCGTGACTCGCTGACTCTGCGAGTAATGCTTGGAGAGAATGATGACGGGTAGGAAACCGTCGGAAGCGCGTTCCCGCAGTTTTATGACTTGATGAGTCGATGTCTGATGATCGATCCGAAGAAACGGATCTCCGCTGCCGATGCTCTCAAGCATCCTTTTTTCCTGGGAAGAGACTAATGCGACTTGTTTGTTTGAGATCATTTGCTTGAAGTGGCTTTCCGAATTCGTTGCGGATACTCTTGCTTTCGTATACCCATTCAGTTTCCTTCGTTCAAACACCGCTATCGAGACCATGGCTATGTGGAGTCAGAATACCTATACTGTTTGCGAGAGTATGAAGAGTTCAATGAATCAAATTCAGAATCATCGCTACTTCTGCAGGGTGTCGAGTTTTCCTATCATGATGCATATCGCATTCCCTACGTATCAGCGCTGTCAAGATGGTATGTTGTCGTCACGAATCCTGCGATTCCTAGCTCCTTAACGGCAGCTTCAACGATGCAGCAGGGCGACTTCCTTTTGTGTGTGAATGGTGAGAACGCACCATTCATTCTAATGCCAAGATCATTTCATTGTTTCGACGGATAAGGCATCCTTGTTGTTGAACCGAGTGAAAGAGTGCATCCAGTCCAGCGAGATGAGCACGCTACGGTTTGCGCGCCCGCAGGATCTTGGGTATCCTTTCCATCGCTTGGTGTCATCTAGTGCGTGGTCGAATTCCCCGTTTTTCCAACTCGTCCTGACGGAAGACACGTTCCACATCACGGCAGGTCGTGACATCACCGATCAGGTGAATGTGATTCAGTCAGTGAGCGAGTACCTCCTTCCTCCCTCTCCCACCTAGCGTGCAACACCAGAAGTACGTCGGCAGTGCCTTCTGCGGCTTCAACGAGCAGAACGTTCTTTCGCTTCCCGCCTCCGAGCTCAACGCCCTGTTCACCCCCGTATTTTTGCCATTCCCTGTTTCCCCAGTTCCGTTTCCCGACCGTCCTTCTGCTGAGCGTTCCTGTGACCACGCCTCCTCTGTCGCCATCACGCATCGATGATCACATGCTGCCCTACACAAGTGATCTCATCTCGATGAAACGCTCGATCGCAGCCAATCAACATCACGCAGACCCTTTCCGCTGTCTCGTCGATGTCGATGCATTGCTACCACCACCCCCCGCGGGACCCAGCGATGACGCATCCGAGTGGTACGTGGAAACCGTGGAAGACGGCATCGACCAGGCGCTATTCCCGCGGACAATGGGCTATCTCGTGCTGGAAAGCCAGTATCGCCGGTACGAATATCGAATTTCCCGCCATTTAGGTCGCATCGATCGATCGTGGAAACCAGGGAAGCCAAGTGGAGGGAGTTTCTGGATCACTTGGGGGGAGCCCAAGAATTGTGTTTCGCGATGACGCGGCAGAGTGGTAGAAGGTGGAACTTGCTGCAGCTGACGGCACGTGACCGCGACCGCGGGAATTTGCGGGAACTGATCCACCAGGGAGTAGTGTTGAGGAGGGCGTTTCATGTAGGTACCGGACCATCTCCGCGGGGATGTCTGGTATTATTTGAGTGGTGCCGCGGAAATGCAGCGGGATTCCGCCACAAATTACCGGGAATTCTGCGCGATGCCAGTGGATCCGGAGGTGCAGCGCATGGTGACGGTCGATCTCCCGCGGACATTCGCCAATAATCTGCTGTTCAGCACGGGACCCGCGGGGGAGGCGCCGTATGTGGAGATGTTGCGGTCGATTCTGTTCGCGACGAGTCAGAGTCGGAGTGATGTGAAGTACTGTCAGGGATTGAATTATATCGCTGCACTGCTGCTGCTGGTGCAGCGCGATGAGGAAAAGGCGTTCTGGACATTGAATGCGATCATGAGTCATGTCTTCTCCAAGGATTACTTCAACGAACAACTCACGGGAGCGCGTATTGACCAGAACATCATGGAAATGCTCGTTCGGAAGCAATGTCCGGAGATGAGCAAGGAGCTGGACCAGATGGGATGCGCCATCTCCGTGTTCACATTCCCTTGGTTCATCTGCCTCTTCATCAACACGCTTCCCTTCACCTCGGTTCTCCGCATCTGGGATGTCGTCATTCTGGAGGGAGACAAGGCGCTGCTGCGTATCGCCCTGGCTCTGGTTTCCATAGGCGAACGCGATCTGTTGAAATGCCATGACTTCAGCGACTTCTCCCATGTTTTCAGGTAGGGTTATCTAAACAGCTTTATGGAAAGATTATTGGGAAAGCTCCTGTTCGATGTGGATTACTTGCTGGATGTGGCCTACCAGCGAAAACAGGCAGTTGGAGCGTCGAAGAAGGTTATCTTCTTTAAGCGAAAGGAGTTGGGAGAATGGAGAGAACAGGCCAGGGAGAAGCTGCAGATAGCTAAGTAGTTGTGGATGGTTTCAATTCTGTTTGGTTGTATTTCATTCAATCCCTAAACGGTTCACTGTGGAGAAATCAATTTGCGTCAAAATGGACCGAATCATACTATCATTCTCACAGACTACCTACGATTATGAAAGGGTCCCCACCCTATTGTGACACCACCATTCCTTCAACTCAGAATACCTTTGGTAGGAGATGTCGGAAAGGTTGTTATTCGTAGTGGTTAAACTTGATTTTTTGACTTCGATCAAACTATCTCCACGGAAATGAAGGCTCAGATGTCTGCTAGACAAAAGAAGGAGCTCTACTTCGTCAAGCTCCACCAGATCCTCGAGGATTACAGCAAGCTGTTCATTGCTGATATCAAGCACGTCAGCTCGAAGCAGGTTGCTGATATCCGTAAGTCCCTCCGCGGACAGGCCATCCTCCTGTTCGGAAAGAAGACCATGATCCGTTCTTGCATCCGCAAGTTCGTCGACGAGCATCCTGGTCATCCCATCGAGAAGATTCTGGATATGATCCACGGAAACATTGGTCTGATCTTCGTGAACGGAGATATGGCTAAGGTGCGTGAGATCATTCTGGCGAACAAGGTGCCCGCCCCCGCCCGTATTGGTGTGTTGGCCCCCGTGGACGTCATTGTCCCTGCTGGACCTACTGGTTGCGATCCCGGTCAGACCTCGTTCTTCCAGGCTCTGAACATCGCCACCAAGATTAACAAGTCCCAGATTGAAATTATCAACCCTGTGCCTCTGCTGGCTAAGGGAGATAAGGTCAACCCCGGACAGGCTGCCCTGCTGGACAAGCTGAACATCCACCCCTTCAGCTACGGTATGCACATCCGCCACGTGTACGACGACGGTGCCATCTACGACCCTGTGGTCCTGGACCTGACCGAGAAGGACATCATGGAGAAGTTCTTCAACGGAGTGAACAAGCTGGCTGCTCT
This sequence comes from Blastocystis sp. NMH, assembly GCA_039096215.1. NCBI lineage: Eukaryota > Bigyra > Opalinata > Blastocystidae > Blastocystis > Blastocystis sp. NMH. The sequence continues at coordinate 100,692 of JBBPEA010000008.1, forward strand.
GTCGCTGGCTGTGGGTTATCCCACTCTGGCTTCTCTGCCCCACTCCCTCAACAACGCTTTCCGCAAGCTTGTTGCCATCGTGATTGGCGAGGGAATGACCTACTCGTTCGAGAAGGCGGAGCCGTTCAAGGCTTTCCTTGCCGACCCTTCGGCGTTCGCCGTGGCTGCTGCTCCCGCTGAGGCTGCTGCTGCTGCTCCCGCTGAGGAGAAGAAGGAGGAGGAAGAGGAGGAGGAAGAGGACATTGATATGTCTGGAGGCGGTCTCTTCGGTAACGATGACGACGACTGGTAAACGACATGAAGTGTGCCACATAGGCGATTGTTTGTTTCACAAATGAGTTCCCTCCATCAGGATGTTCACCAAATGAGTTTGTCTGATCTGGGAGATTGCACACCTGAAAGAGCTGTGATGCTCATGGTGGAGGCGTATGGTGATTTGGAGAAGAAGGGAGATGCATCCCCCTACTTCCAGGCGAAGACGGAATCCCAACTAGTCGCACAACTACTCCATCAGGTTCAAAAAAACGCGGATCATCATGCCGAGACGAAGACTCCTGATGATTGCGAAACGGTTCTATCGGAGTTCTCCTCGGTCCTGAAGATGGTCCAGAGCATGGAGGAGACGGCACAGGATCTACGGTTCTCGAATCAGTCCCTCCAGCAGGAAATGGACTCCCAATCACAGCGACTGAAGGCCGTTCAGAAGAGTAGCTTAATGGGTTGGAGCTCACCGAAGAGCTGGATGCAACGGAGACGCAAAACGCCGTCCTCTTGAGCCGGCTACAGAACATGGTCGACAACAAGACCGAACTCCTTCGTCTCCAGACTGAAAATAAGTCTCTGCAAGCCAAGTGAGGATGATCTAGCAATGCTATCTAGACTGGAGAAGTGCCAGAAGACAATCACCCAGCTCCAGGAAACGCATGAAGCCGATCAGAAGTATATCGTATCCCCTTCTCACTCTTCCCATTCCTAGCAATTCTTCCAACAAGAATCCAACCGAATGCTTCGTACACAATAATAACCTCATATACAATAGAAGCTGTGAAGGAGGACATGCAGTCGACGCAGAATCAGGCCTTGGAACTCATCACGCAATTGCGGAAAGAACTGTTCAATTTGCAGCAGCAAGAGAGCGAGGTGGAAAATGCTTCCCACTGAACCGTTTGTTTCAACAAAAAAATGATAAAAGATACCATTTCGTTACACTCAAGGATTCTCGACCTTCGGTCCTTCCCAAATTCTGTATTCTACAAGTCAGTTCGCCTAGGAGCCGCCCACGATAATAATCCTCAATCAGAGAGAGTTCATCCTTAGCCTGCTGAACGAGCTCCTCGACCTGTCCGCAACCAATGAGCTTCTCAATGGTCTTAATCTGCGCATTATCCACGTCTTCCGAGCCTACATCCTCATTCTGCTTGACAATGTTTCTTCTGTAATTTGTGAACGCCTCGACGTTCTTTCTGTACTCCGTATTGGCGGGGATCTTCTACTTTATCAGCCTCCGAGCGATCATTCCCAAACCTTCACATTCTCAAGAGTTTTATCATACAGACCCGTCAAAACCTCTCTCGCGTTCTGAATAACGGGGAGTCCAACGATACCCGTTGTTCTCTTAAAGGTTGCCAGCAGTGCCTTCGTTGCAAACATCCTACATTCAAATTAGCACACAGGTCCGCTGGTCATCCAAAGCATACCTCCTATTTCCGTGTAGTACTTGTTTTGAGTGAGTTTCGCAGATTGGAGAATGAAGGAATTCTGGAGGATTTCGTCCAATGTCCAGAAATATCACCATTTTCAGAACAAACAGCCCAGCTTTTCAATTGTGAGTAGCTCTCCAAAAAGTGTTGCGCGTTTGCAACGGTTTCGTCCGTTGGATTTGTTCGCAGATTGTCTTCATGATACTCAACGCTCTTCAGAAGACCACACAGAGAATCCACAACGTCGTAGTCACCCAATTCAATTTCCTTCGTCGCCTTCTCCTTCAATTCGTCATGAAGACCTTCCAATTTCACCAGCAGAGTCTGTATGAAACGAAACACCGTTGACGTACCTTTTCAGGCGTTGGACGGATTTCTTCGTCTTTCCTTTCACTCCCCACTTCCTCCCTCACCGGATCGAAGTAGGGGTGCTGCATACACTCCTTCGCAGTGAACCGTTCCTACATATGAGCATTATCCTTCTTCGCTACGTGATGATCATAGATCAGCAAGTTGTCAAGCAGATCGTACAGCTCTGTGCACAGAAATCTCGGATTCCCCTCCGACGCAAATTCCGTCCAGTCCTTCTTGCGACTGACACTGACTTGCGACATCACCTCCGGGTCCACGTGAAGCTTGTACTTCTCGATGTACTGGAAGAGTCCTTCCGTTCCCAGTACCTCCGAAATGCGTCGGAGCTGCTCCGCATTGCCCTTGGCGCGGAAGAAGGGAAGGCGGTTGAACACGATTCCCGCGATCATGCAGCCGAACGACCACATGTCGACCGAGTAGTCGTAGTGCTATTGGTCAGTCGACGACGATGGTACGGCGTTGTTCGTCAGCAGCTCGGGACCCTTGTAGTTGCGCGTGCTCACGCGCACATTCAGCTCGTTTTCTTCCATGAATGACACGCCGGAGACCTACCGGGGATGTAGAAGTCGGCTAGACCCCAGTCGATAATGAACACTTCGCGCGAGCGGTAGTCGACCAGGATATTCTGCGGCTTGATGTCGCGGTGAATGATGCCGCGACTGTGGGTGTAGTCCAGCCCGATCAGCATCTTGTAGAGGTAGTAGCGAAATTCGTGGTCGCTGAGACTGGCATAGAACTCCTAGAGTCAAGCGGGACCAAGAGTCCCACTCTGTAGGGAATCGTGTTGACCCAGCGGGTGACGATATTGGGACTCTCTGTCTCCTTATCCTTCACTGTGTCCAAGAGCGGAATGATAGAGGGGCCTCCGCTCAGATTTTGCATAATCTTGATCTCCCTATCCGTTTGAAAGATCTCTGACTCCCACTTTCGAATCTTTCGCTTGCGAATCGGTTTCAGGTGCTTGATACTCACATACTCTCCCGTTTCTCGGTCACGCGCTTTGAATACTTCACTGAACTTTCCTCTCCCCACAGACGCGATCAATTCATAGCGAGACGGTGAACTAGGGTTTCAGACAGAAACCTCTCCTACGTCCAAGTTATATCCATGTTCTCATAGTCACAATAGGTAGAAGATTGTTTCGCGATCGCGTCTGCGTAGACACGCGATTGGGACATGGATGCCGAAACAAATTTGAAAACAAACACCTCACTAAACCTCATCCTCGCGAAGAAGCATATTGGGAATGCCCTGCTCAATCAAGTACTCGCGTCCGCAGTGACGGCACACCAGCTTCCCGCTCATCACCTCCAACTCCAAAAGCGCGTGGTGGATCTGTTTCAGCACCTCGTCGTTCAGATCGGTGGGCTGCTCCTCCGGAACGGTGTAGCCGATCTACTCCATCATTACACCAAACCACCGTTCACATCCGCAGCACCCTGATGGAATGCGGTCCAGTCAATCTTCTTTAACATGCTAAGAACGAACTCCTTGTCGAAGTTATCCTCTCTCTCTTCCAGTCCTCCCTCGTTCAACACAATCTAGTCATGTTCATAGATTCCAAAGAACGCACCTGCAGCGGCCAGTTCATGCGCTTCATCGAATCGGGAATTCCGTTGTTGTCCTCCGCTACCGTAGCGACACATTTCTACACGCTCAGTTCCCTTCCGAATGCACGACTGCCACATTGCAGATCAGCAAGTTGTGTGTGAGAAGTCTCATGGCGATTCTCTGAAAAATGGAGTGGAGTGGGAGTGGGAAATTCCCGCGGAACGGTCTCTTTTGCAAGAGGAAGAAAGCACTTCCAACAGATAGACGGATTTGTGTAGCAAACAACCCACAACATAAATGAATTAATTGGAATTCTTTTCCTCCTCCAGGGCCTGAATCTCCTGGAAACGGGAGAAGATGCGGTTCGTGGCGTCAATGTACTTGGACGTGCAGCGAGTGATGCAGTCCTTTTCAGTCGTGTCGAGCTTCTTTGAACGGAACGTTTTCACACACATATTGAAGCAGTCCTGGACGACCTGATTGGACGTGCTATCATTGTTAACAATTTCATGCAATTACGTAGCGGCTTGCTCCAACTCGACAAGCTGCATTCTCTTCTCAATCATCGCAGCGTCTGCAGGCGACAGATCTGGATTATTCATTCTCCCTATTCGTTTCTGAAGACTTGTCCCTTTTACGGGAATTCTCCCTTTTTGTGCTGAGGTTTGAATCGAAGTGATAGTGGGAGGTGGGAAAGAAGAGACTCCCTGGAGGCGATTGGCACGGTCGCAACAAACACGGAAGAGTACATTTCATCCTAAAACAACTTTGGCTCCAAACCCAATTCGTGAATAGTTCTGTAGCAGGTAATGATCCACAGAGAATGTGAACACCATTTCCGGACTGATGTGTTCTTCCTACATATCACACCCAAATCCATCCGAAACAATGTGCGATTGGATGTGTCCGGAAGTCGATGCAGCTGCTTGAATTCGGTACTTGCGATGCTTGAACAGACATCCAATCTGAAGATTGCTCTGACGATTCTTCAGATCGAACGAGAGCTTGGACACCAGCTGAGTGTGTTTTCGCGGTTTGATGGAATAGAAGGCGGAGAGCTGTTTCTCCGAAGACACCACACAGCCAATCTGGTCGTTGTCACCTGTAACCCGAATGGCTCCACACGCTTGAAGCGATGACTTGAAAACATCGTACGAAGCTTGAATCCCAATCTTGGTTGTGGATGAAACATCACCAACGAGTGAACCCAAAAGACGTCCATCCGATGACACGGAAGACTTAGCGTCCAACCTCTGCATGTTACACGATCGTTCAAGAGAGACATTACCCATGTACTGGAGCTCTAAAAGCAACTGATCGTGTTCTTGTTGGAGCGAAGTCTAGAATGTGCAAGTCACAGAAGGGATACATTCATCACAGCAAGCGCCTTCCACTGCTTCGAGAACGGAATAATCATCTTGCCACCGATCCGTCCACTCGAGTCAAGCACAGCATTGTAGAATCGCTGGATATGACAAGAAGGATCCATACACACTCGTTTCCTGAAGACATTTACGTTGTACTGGTATAGAGAGTGGTGCTCGTTCCACGTCACATAGGAGGATCCTAGAATGAACCTAGGATATCAGGATCCTTTCATGCATACGAATGTGCCACTTTGAAAAACGGAGTGACATCTTTCGATACATCAATCCGAAATCCATTAACGGCTTCAAAAGCAAGAATGCGTTGCGAGTCCGAAAAGAGAGTGTCAAACTGCTCTGCACTGCGTGTGTAGTACTGATACATCTTGATCATATTCGATTTGATGCGAGTCACCTAGATCCAATTCCCCCCTTTTCTCTTACATCCAACTCCTCCCTGCTCTTCATCGATAACACTGGGTTTTCTATCTTCATCTGAACTGGAAAGAAAGAAAGAGGATCCCGCGGGAAATAGTTGGTTCTTTTTTAAGAGAATCGGACACGATGATTCTCACCTATTGTCTGTCATGCATGTATGTGTGGGGATCTATCGATCAAGGATAGGAGATACGTGGATACGGATGTAACGGAAGAAGGGGAAAGACTGTGTATAGTGGTTTGGGATGCTTGGAACGGTGAGGCATAGTGCGGATCGAACGATATTATGGAGAGAGAATCGAGTACGATCATTGATTGGGATATGAACGTGTATGCGTATACTTGCTTGATAACAGAGAACAAATAATGGTGACGAGAAGATTGTTGATATCGCGAATGGGGCAGTCACGATTCACATCAACCAAAACGGTGCGTTGAATATCAGCATTCATCGGCCACTGGTGGAGACGATTATGTCAATGTCATAGGCAGACAGTATATGTATCCCACCTCAGTGTCCTTCTGCAGTTGTAATTCTCTCGTCTCGTGGTGACTTAGTTTCTTCCGCAGCGCACGAATCGATCTCGACGGCTCACTGTCGCGAGAGGGTAGTCCAAATCTTGTGGGGATCTTCTCGAATCGCGTGGCAGATGTGATGGAATCTCTTTCGATCCCCTCTCTGCCCCGTTCATCGTCCCCAACGCACAATCCATTACAGGACATGGAGACGCGGAGTCCGACGGAGGAGGAGTTGGCGAGCGAGTGTCCCATCTGTCTCAAAAGCTACGCCGCATCCGACGCTCTCCTGGACCTGCCGTGCAGCCATTCGTTCCATCAGTCCTGTGTGCTGAAGTGGATGGAGATTGTAGGAGATGATTCCTATTCTCACTCGCAGGACAGAACGTGTCCGCTGTGTCGTCAAAGTGTGAATTAGAAAGTGTTTGTTGCAAACAGGGTTACAGAACGTTTTTCAGACCAGATAGAATAAGCAATCCTACAAGCACCCACTGGATCTTGTCCGGAGACATCTTTCCAGCGATCTTGCTTCCCGCGTACCCTCCAACGACCGATCCACAGCAAATCGGAATCGCCGACCGGACGATCATGTCTCCCGCCTTGTAGCTGAGCGTGGCGGAGATGCTCGTCGGAATGATCATAGACGCCTATCCGTCACTCTCCGCAGAAACACTCACCAGTGAGGTGCCCATGATCTTCTTCTGGACCATTTGCGTAAAGAGACAAAGACTGGGAGACACGATGATTCCGCCTCCCACGCCGAAGAAGCCGCTCAGCGTACCGGCGACCAGACCGAGTGTGAGAAGGAGTGGACTGTGATGTACCACTTCGGACTGCTTCATCGCCTCCACCGAAAGACAGTCGCGATAGCCCAGCTTCGCGTTTTCGGCGGCCAAGTCATCGCCCGCCTGTGCCGCCTTCATGGCCTCTTCTTTCTTCCGCTTCTCCATAATGCGCGTCTTAAGCGGGAGGAGAGGAGCGATCAGAAGGCAGAGAAGACCGTAGTACTTCTTCAGGGTCTTGGAATCGAAGTTGTGCGACCAGCGGGAGCCGTAGCGAGCCATCACCATCGACGTGGCAGTGATCATCAGTGCCGCAGGAACATCCAGGAGACCTTGAGAGATATACGTCGCCGTTCCCGTAATCGCGTTCACACAAATCGACGCCAGGCTGCAGGACGCCGCCTGGTGTTGCGTCATTCCTCCGAAGGACGTCAGCATCGGGATGATGATGAAGCCACCACCAAGGCCGACCATGGATCCAAGGGCGGACGCAACGACGCCCACGGTGAATCCCGAGACGACTGTTCGCAGCGTCAGCGGCTCCTTTTTGACGGTGGTCGTTCCAGCCTCTTTGGTCACGGCGGTGGCCTTCTTTCCGTTTTCCGTCACGTTGGAGAAGGTCCGGAGGAAGGAAACAGAGGATGGCAGACGACGACTTCCGATGAGAGCCGGGGTGCGAACGCAGACACGCTGCAGGCCGCGAACTGCCATATGGACTCTGGGAGCAAACATATGAAACAAACAGTGAAACACAATTCAGAATAAACACAGTCTCTATGCCTGTTGTCCGGCGGCGGTGATGCCCATGGGCTTCATCTCCTCGGTGGTGGTCGTAACCTCGACCTTGCCTTCATCGCCGGATTCCTAGACGTGAGAGCGGGGAGCGGCGCCCACGACGAGGGAGTCCTGAGGCAGTCCATACTCCTCGTCCTCCTGGATGTCGGTGGCGAGCTCGCTATGGTAGGCGTATGCGGCGGAGTTCTCGGAGGGCTTCCACATGAGCATGAGGCAGAAGAAGAGGATGAAGTAGTAGACGGCCCAGATGCCCTCGTTCATGCTGCGTGGGAGGGGAGGAGAAAGACGTACAACCACTGGTACTTCCAGATGGGGAGGCTACCGGCGTGCTTGACGAGGTAGCTGAAGAGGACGAGCGTGAGCGTGGAGACGACGACGCTGGCCATCAGCAGCAGGTAGAGCCGTCGGAACACGGCGAGCTTGGCGTTCTGCTTGTTCTGCTGCAGGTCGTCGATGGTGCGCATGAGGCTGCTGAAGACCCAGAAGTAGACCAGCGCGTCCATGCTGCGTGGGAGAGGCGGAGAAACGGTACCCTGCGGTGACGTAGACGCGCAGCTTGAAGAGCTGGGGGTCGACGTAGGGCTGGAGGTTCATGAGCTGGTCCCAGAGCGTGACGCCGAAGTAGGCGGCGCAGAAGAGGATGAGCTTGCAGGTGGCGTCGGTGATGCTGGCGCGGCTGATGCCCAGTCTACGTCGCAGGACGGATGGATGGCGACCCCATGCACACGAGGATGGTGAGGAGACGCGTCAGCGTGCGCGTGAGGGCGTCGACGACGGCGCTGGGGTACTGGAGCATGTCGTAGCCGGAGGAGTTGTAGAGCCAGAGGTAGAGGACCTTCACGAAGTAGTCGAGGACGAAGGAGACGAGGACGCCCTGTGAGTGAGCGGGGGAGAGAGGACCGACCAGGATCATCAGATGCACGCTCATGATCTCCTTCGAGTACTGGATGCACAGCATGCCCCACATGATCAGCACCACTACGTACACGATCATCATGTAGCTGTAGAAGGGCAGGCTGCTGTACATCGTCGCAGGCAGGTGCCCGTAGGGGTTCTCCGCCGTCATCTCTCCGCTCAGCGACACGTGCTGCACCGCTGCCGGATCACAACTACCGCTCAGCGGATGCATTCACGGCGACACGGCGGTGACCACGTAGAACATGCCGCGGTAGCCCACGTCGTAGAAGTCTCCGAACGAGTCGCTCTTCCTACGGTGAGAGGGGAGGAGAGACAGGACGAGAGGTCGTGTACCGTCGTGTGGATCTGGCGAAGGTAGTTCGAGGGAACGAACAGCGTGTTCAGCTCGCTGCAGTAGCCGTTCTACGGTGACAACTCCGAAGCGAACCCACGGCACGACCGTACTCATCGCAGCAAGGAATACGTGAACCCGTGCTATTCATGTAGCCGAGATTATTGAAGGCGTCGTCCGTCATGAACGCCGTCTAAACGGAATGGATCGCGCGCAGTACCCACAATCACGTTGCCCGTAAGCTTGGCACCCTTCATGGGCGTCGCATGGACGTTCAGAGAGATACGCGATTTGGCGTCCTTCCTACAAACATAAACGGACCGCATGAAGGGAAAACGAGTTGCGTCTCGAGTTCTCCATTCCTTCCATGTACACTCCACGGTAGATCAACATGCGATCGTTCACATCGTACGAACCAAACTTGTCATGGAACGCACTCACCAGGAAAGGGAAAAATACCAAGACCTGCATATAACCTTTCTTTCCATCGACCCTACAAAAAGAATAGAGAACTTCGTCATCTAGGAATTGAATAAAGATGAAATAGCCTTTATGTGCTTTCCCGGCCGATGGGCCCTAATCCATCCGATCTTTTCTATGCAATCGGTACGATCTGGATTAGAATAGGATTCGAGCTGATCGAAGTGAATTGGATCCGACGATGAACACAGACAAAAGAGGTGGAGGCATGAAACAGATATACACAAAAAGGATTGAACACTCTGATTAGTCCTTTTTCTCAAATACACTGAATTCCTCTCAAATCCAATTCAACCTGTGACGAAGATCACTTTTGGTTTTCGCCATGATCCGTGTTCCAATCTTTCTTCTCTTTTTCATCACGTGTGTTCATGGAGTCCCAAAAGAGTAATAGCCGAAGCGAAAGCGGTCATAGGGTAGTTACTCCAAGTTCGGTCGAATCACCAACTTTCGGTTCGCATCCGATGTGAGCATGCGAAATTCGAGAGTGCAGAACAAGTGCCAGACGGACATTCTGCTGAACTGGAAGAAACAGCTGCAGTCCAGCTGCTACTCCAACCCTCTCGTGTATCCGCTCCACCAGGACGGAAAAGACGACGTTGATCCGTTGACGACCGTTCCCTTCTAGATTCTCGTCGCCGGATTCTGGAAGTACATGGATGTGGTTTCACAAAACGGCAATTCGTTTGAGGGATGGCCGCAAGATCTGGGAAACCTCCAGTTTTACTCCCCTCCGTTCGTCTATGACCTGAACGGCGACGGAATCGATGAGATTATACTTGTGGACGCGGACGCGATCATCCACATCATCCAAGTCGTTTTGTTTCCTCCTGTTAACCGGAAGTTGGATGAGTTCCACGCGTTCAAGTCCGAGAAGGTAGCGCGTCTCCCCCCGATCTGCATCGACCGCTACTGGTTCGAGAGCACCACCGAAGTGACCTCTCTGGAAGCGATCGCCTCCTTCACGACGCTCTCCTCGCTCACGGACCTCAAACTCGTACTCTCCCCAATGACCTCTCCCGCAGTACCCCTCGGTGGAGTCGCTTCCTCCCCTCCCCTCCTGCTCATCCCCCCTCTTCCCCTCGGCTCCCCCCTCCGCCGTGCTGCTGACGCCACACGTGTTCACGCCCGTCAGTCGCCACGCAGGCGCCTCGCTCCTCTCCATCCCCGTCACCTACTCCCTTCCTCCCTCGGCGCCCACCGAGTTGGCTCCCGACAAGTACCATGTCGCCGGCGTCCTCTCCCTCCAACTCCCCTCCCTCCAACTCCGCTCCACTCGCATCCTCGTCCGCACCGAAACGCCCTCTCACCCAGAGCATCGCCACCCAGCCCGCGCTTCTCCCCGCCATGACCCGCGTCGACCTCGAGGCCGCCGGCAGTTTCACCGACATCCTCGTCGCGCCGCAGGGACTCCTCTATGCCTTCGCCGCGGGAGACGGCCGCCTGCGACCGGGATTTCCCGTCCGTTTCGCGGGAATCGCCATGCGGCCACTCTGCGCGGACATCGCCGGAGACGCCTACCTCGAGATTGTCGTCGGCGACCTCGCGGGAGTCCTCGCCGTCCTCGACTACCGCGGGGAGGAGGTCTGGTCGCGCTCGCTATCGGGACCGCTCTCGCTTGGACTCGCCATCGCCGATGTCGATGGCGATGGAACGCTGGACGTAGTTGCGGTAACGGACAACGGAGACGTGTGGGTGCTGAATGGAGAAACGGGAAACGAGATTCCGCGATTCCCGATCCGCACGGGAAGTCGGATGAAATCGAATCCGCTCATTGTGGATCTGTCTAAGGAAGGCGATCGCGTTCATATTGTTTTAGCGACCGGAGATGGGGAATTGCTGATTGTGGACGGGAAAACGTATGTTTCGCAATCAAAATGCATTGTAGAGGGTGTGTGCGACGCATTGATATCAGCGAGGAGGTGTATGCGAAGGTGGTGGCGATGCGGGACCCTGATACTGATTTGATCGATTTGATTGTCGCGACAATGAACGGAAACGTGTTCCAATTCTCCACGGGAGGAAAGTGGGTCGACGGGAGCGGAGAGCGCAATGATGGCGGGAACATGGAGGGAATCTATGTTCCGCACTACTTGAGCATGACGCTGAACACGGACACGTAGGCATATCCACCTCTTCTTCTCCGTAGTCATGGCTGGTTCGATGTGGTCGGGAACCGCGTGGATCTTCCCATTACGATTGTCGATCGTCGAAAGAACAGCTACGGGAGGAAATACCATGTGGCGGTGTTCCGGAAGGGTCAAGTGCTGGTGGAAGAGGTAGAGTATGTTGGGAGAGCAATAGGTAGGATTTCTGGGAGCCGGGGCCAAAGATTCTGCGATTCGAGAGCGATGCGATGGGGTACTACGCGGTGCAGGTGGTGCTGACGAGCGAGCACCAGCAGATGCTGCAGCTGGACGTCAGCATTCACGCGAACGTGCGCCTTTTGAGCATCATCAAGTACGGGGTGCTGATTCCGTTTCTCGCGATCATGGGGCTCCTCCTCCTCTCTTCCAACCTCGGAACGCCGCTGCCCTTGTAGGGCGAGATGGCAGAATTTTAGCTGTTTTTTGTCATTCTGTGTTTTTTGCAAAATCCGGCACATTTTGGCACAATATCAGGTTCACAGGTGAGCGGCGGGGTGGGAGACAATGAGGGCGTAGAGGATGGATTCGATATTTGATGAATGGAACGGGAGTGCTTCCCAGCAAGGAGCGCAACCCGTACTTGGCAGTTCGAATGACTTGGGGATTTCTGGGCTGAATAGAATGGATTCTCCGAGCATCACGCTGTCGCAAGTGAGGGAAAGAGGTTGGGTTTACGCGGCAGATTTCGTTCGACAATTCGCAGGACGACGCAAACGTGATGTTTTCGATTCAGAAGATTGCGATTCCGGCGATCCGCAAGACGGCGAAGGGAAAGACGTCGGATCCGTTCACAATCCACGCGGTAGGGGACGAAAACGGGATTGGTAACGCATAGCTAGCGGAGGCGAACGGGATCATGGCGATCGCGACGGAGGGGAAGAATTTCATTCGTTGGAAGATTGGAGACGTTCCGGAAGGTGAGTGTGGTGGGTGGAGGTGAGAGGCAGAGATTGAGCTTCCGTTCAAAGAAGATAAGGTGAACAAGGTGTTTATCGACCCAACGGGCAATCACATATTGATCGTGAGCGTTTCGGGGGACCTGTACTACCTGCATTCGTCGAAGTCGAAGGTGGTGGCGCTGAAGCGTTTTTCGGGGTACACGATTGAGTCGGTGGGATGGAACCGCCAGGAGGGAACGGAGCAGTGCACGGGAGTGGGAGTGGCTGGCGATTGCAACTGTAGAGCATTTTGCTGGGCACGCGCAACGGGAAGATTTTAGAGAGCTCTCTGGACACGAAGGAGAAGTACGTGAAGGAAGTATTCAGCATGTCGCAGAACATGCCGATCTGTTCGCTCCAAGTGGAGCCATTCGCCTCCGGATACCAAGTACTAGCCAGCACCGCGAACCCCTCGCGTCTCTTCCACTTCTCCGGCGGTCCATCCTTCGCAACCCTCTTCGCAGCATATGCCTCACTCGAGAATCAAACCTGCGTGGAGCTTCCAGGCGACGCCACCGCTACCGACCTCCAGCTCTTCCGCCGCCGCAACGCCCCCCGCGCCGAGTCCTTTTCCCTCCTCACCGGCGTCGCCACCTACTTCGGTCCGCTGCCGACTCCCCCCCAGTCGCTCACCGCGGGAATGCATGAAATCAAGCACGCGGCCCAGCCGTTGGCCGCCGCGCCCTCCCAGTACCACCTTCTACTCCTGTACCCCCTGGGTGTGTGTATGTCGTAGCTTCCGCCGTTCCCTCCAAGTGCGCTCCGCCCTCTCTTCCGCGGTTGTCTATGAACGCGACTCCCCCGCGGAACTGAGAGGACTGGTATCGGACGCTCCCGCGGGGATCTTCTGGGTGTTTGGCGACCACGAGCTGTTTGCGGTAGTTCCCGCGGGGATGTGTGATGTAGATAAAACCGCGGGAGGAGGACCGAGACGTGTGGAAACTGTATCTCCAGTCGGCGAAGGCGGGAAATCCCGCGGATTTCACACGAGCGTACGAGGTGGCGCGAGAGGAGGATTCCCGCGAGGAGGTGCGTCGGAGCGAGGCGGAGTACTGGGAGTCCCGCGGGGAGTTCGAGAAGGCGGCGGAGTAGGGCTGGTCTGCAAGTGAGAGCCAGTTGTTTCGCTACGACACGCTGCTCGCTGGAGGAAGTGGCGTTAGGCTTCATGGAGCGAAACGCCCGCGGAGCATTGAAACGATATCTGTGTGCGAAGCTGCGTCAGACGGGCGTTTCGCAGCGTGCGCAGCGCACGCTTTTGGGGACGTGGTTGACGGAGATCTATCTGGACGAGATCAACGGGATGAGTGTAAGAAAAAGGGGGGAATTTCACCAGTCGAGTACAGATGCGGAGGAGGAGGCGAAACAGGCGTCGATTCTGGAGTTCCGTCAGTTCCTGACGGACCATAGCGGAGACCTGGACAGTGCGACCACCTACGCGTTGTTATCATCGCATGGGTGTATTGAGGAGCTGTTGTTCTACGCGCGACGCATCGAGGACTATGATCGAGTGTTGACACACCACATCCAGCGGGAGGATGTCGCCTCCGCCATCTTCATCCTGCAGGAGATCCCCGTGGAGCGTGCGGAGCCGCTCTACTACAAGTACGCGCCGCAGATGCTGCTGGCGGCGCCGAAGGAGACGGTGGACGCGTGGATCCAGGCGCCTTTCCTGGCGCCGTGTCGGCTCATCCCCGCGTTGGTGCGATATGATCAGCAGCGAGGGGAGGGGGAGAACGAGGCGGTGCGGTATCTCGAGTATCAGGTGAAGGAGAACCAGAATACCGATCCTGCCATCCACAACTATCTTCTCTCCCTCTACGCGACCGAGGTGTCTTCTCTCTCGTTTCATCAACGTAGAAGGACACCACGCACTTGATGGAGTTCCTCGACTTCTTCCAGGAGAACTACGTCTACGACGTGAAGTACGCGCTGCGCGTGTGCATCCAGGAGGGAAAGAAGGAAGCCTGCGTCTTCATCTACTCCCTGCTCGGACTCTACGAGGAGGCTGTCAAGCTCGCGCTCACCGTCGATATCCAGCTCGCCAAGTTCTGCGCCGACAAGGCTGAGGACGAGGAGACCCGCAAGAAGCTCTGGCTGCTCGTCGCCCGCTTCCTCATCGAGGTGGGGTTGTAATACGCGTATGCTATCGTAGGAGCAGGGAGACGTGAACGCTGCCATCGCGCTGCTGAAGGAGTGTGCGCTGCTGAAGATCGATGACCTGCTGCCCTGGTTCCCCGACTTCGTGGTCATCGATCGCTTCAAGGACAAGATCGTGGAGTCGCTCGAGGACTACAACGCGCGCATCGACGAGCTGAAGGAGGAGATGGACCACTACACCTCCTCCGCCGAACAAGTCCGCGTCGAGATCCGCGGGCTCAAGACGCGCCACGGAGAGCTGCGCGGCGACCAAGTCTGCGAGCTCTGCGACCAGGCCATTCTCAGCCGCGTCTTCTACCTCTTCCCCTGCTCCCATGCCTTCCACGCCGACTGTCTCGTCGCCGAGGTCGTTGCTGCTCGCTCGCTCCACTGTAGATGATGAAGCATCTCTCCGCCGCCGACAAGGCCAAGGTCAAGGAGCTCCAGGACAGGCTGCGCCAGTTCAACGCCTCCGCGCTCTCCCAGACCGACCAGGAGGCGCGCGACAAGCTGATGGCGGACCTCGACGCCGTCATCGCCGCCGAGTGCCCGCTCTGCGGCAGCGTCATGATCCAGTCCATCAATCAGCCCTTCATCTCTAAGGAGGAGGAGGCCGAGGCCAGTCTCTGGAGTATTTTCCGTGATTGTTAACAAACAACCCATTTCATGTTTTTCACAAGGGCAATCGCAGAGAAAATGGTCGATACGATCATGAAGCAGACGCCAAACGCCGTGTCGACCAGGTCCCAGACAGTCCGGTTCTTCGTCTGCGTCTGCTTGAAGCACGTGTAGTGCAGGTACGGCGGTAGCACCAGACAGATGATCGAGAACACGAAGCCGCCCACTGTCGTCAAGGCCTCTCTCCCCCTTCGCTCAGGATATCCAGTGACACCACGTCACCGAAGTTCGGCACCGCGTACGCGATCACCGCCACCACAAGCGTCTGCAGGAACCGCAGACCCACCCGCTTCCTATCCGACACGAAGGAGCCCGTGTCGCGCTTGTCCTTGACTACCGCTCATCTCTCTCCCTCACACTCACTGCCGGCTTCCAGCACCTCGTTGACCGGCGGGCCGTAGATGGGATACGAGAGCAGCACCGACAGGTACATCATCAGGTTCACCACTACCGCTGCCGGCTCGCGCGAGGGGATCATCGTGAGCACGTTCTGCTGGATGCCACCCTCCTTCGCGCTGTAGGAGAGCAGCGCCACCACCGGCAGCACCACTGACACGAAGGAGGTGCCCGCGACCGCATACGCCGTCACACGCCGCGCCTCCTTCTCCTGCTTGGGGTTGACCTCTTTCTGCGTGAGGAGACGCGGACGCACGTACGTAGAAGGAAAGGTAGGAGAAATTGAAGCCCAGCGAGTAGCCTGGGGTTCCCATCGAGGAGAAGAGCGTCGCTGCCGAGATCGGGAACAGGAAGCTCGTCTTCCACGTCAGCTTGTAGTTCACGAGGCCGTAGATCACCAGGATAATGAACGAGAGGCCCAGCGCGAAGATGCTCATCGAGGCCGCCGTCACGATCGGACGCAGGTTGTTCAGCAGCACCAGCACGAAAATCACCACCATCGTCACCACCAGCAGCAGCAGACGACGCGACTCAGGATTGAGGAACGTCTCGGGCCACGGCAGCTTGCAGGCGAAGTCCACAACGGAAATCTGCGGGAGAGGCGAGAAATACGACTACGGCGGTGGCAATCTCCACGCCCCAAATAGCAAACAAGTAGATGACGAGAAAGCACGTCAGTCCAGTGGGGCCCAAGAGCTGGAATGAGCGGGAGGAGAGACGCGTACATGATAAATGATGCGGGCGTAGTCACTGTCGATGCGCTTGGCAGGGTACTTCGAGGGCTGCATAATAGAGTGGGAATACAACATACGTGCGTCTCGCAGTACTTCTTGGTGTCGATCAGCATTCCCGAAGAGATTGTGTTGCAGAACCCTAGAACGATATAAACGACGATTGTTCCGATAATTCCCATCTACAATCACAACCGAAATGGACAAGGACGTTCTGAAAGGCGTAGGGAGAGCAGATGACTCCCGCTCCTGCACAGTTCTTAACAACAGCAGCTGCAAGCTAGATCGTCATTCCAAACCACTTGCAACCATGGACATCGAGATATATTTGGTCGTGGGGACATTCTCTACGACCGCTGCGGGCGTAGAAGGAATGACTTCCTTTTTCTCGATGGCAGTCTCATTGTTTGTCACCACCTTTTCAATCTCAAGACTCTCCACGGGCTTCAGGGGAGGTTGTTCAGTCGTTACAGGTTCGCTCATCAATTACTACTATCATTTCTTCACTCCGTGGTACCACCAATCAAACGGATTTCCACTTTTCCACCAACCGAATTGTGTTAAACAAATAGAATCATGAAACAAGAGTTATCGAACCATCTTGCGAATTAAAACATAGCCTGAGAATGTAGTGGAGACACACATGAACACCACATTCAAAACAATGACGACACAGTGAACGAATTTGCTGCCCGCCTTTATCCGGTCGTGGAAACACACTAGAGAAAGAACTGGAGGAATCACACATGAAATGGCTGTAAACACGAAACCGCCCAGTAGAATGAAGGCAACAATTCAAATGTGTTTGGCAAGGATATCAAGCGAAATGATGTCTCCGAAAAAGGGACAGAACCACGCAACCAGAGAAATGCCGACAGTTTGAAGGATCCGGTAGCACAGTCGTCTCGCGTCGGAAACAAAGATTCCCACCGTCTTCTTGTTGGGAACCGTCTCCTCAAGGATTTCGTTCAGGGGAGGGGAGTAGATGGGGTACGTGAACAGACAGGACAGGAACATCATCATCGACACCGCGATGGCAATCGGCTTCTCCTCCGGAATGGACAGAAGAATGTTGGACTTGATGCCTCCCGGAGCGGAGGAGTAGGAGAGGAAGGCGACTAGCGGAAGCACGATGAGGAAGAAGGTGATGACGGCGATACAGGACCCGGTCGCCTTCTTCGCCTTCACACGCAGTGAGGGTTTGACTTGTTTCTAGCGGTGAGAGACGATCATGAAACGGACGAAGAAGGAGAGGTAGGAGAAGTTGTATCCCAGGGAGAAGGAGGCAACGCCGATGGACGAAAGGAGATCGACGGCAGACAGAGGCTTCAGCATCGAGGGCGAGAAGGATAGTCCGTTGACCACGATTCCGTATCCCAGGAGAAGGAGGAAGGAAATCAGCAGAGCGGCGATGCTCAACGAGGACACGGGGACGAGCGGTCTAGGGAAGATGCGATCATCGCTCCAACTTCATGTCCTTGAGGAACACGAGGATCATGCAGAGAAAGGTACAGGTGACGTGAAGGAAGAGTTTCATGGAGGTGGGAGAGGGGAAGATCTTCGCGAACCACGGAAGATTGTCCAAAAAGTCCACGATGGAAATCTGACGTGAGAGGAAACAAAAACAAGTACAAGAGTTCCCACTTGGACGCCCCAGATGGCAATCAGGTAAAGGAATAAAAAGACATAGTATCCATAGGGACCCAAAATCTAGGTGCTACCAATCGCGAGAGGGGTACATGATACATGATGACGGCGTAATCGTTTCCGATTCGTTTATAGGGGAAGCGAGATGGCTGCAGTTTATGCTTTACCACAATTCCTACGTTTCGTTTTGTGTAGTCATTCACATCTGTGATCAAACGAGAGCACCACACATTTACCGCAGCCATGTAGATGTAAATCACCACCGTGATAGGAATACCCATCTACGCGGAACTGGAAGAATAAGGGTGCTTACATGATACATTGCGTACGGAATCGACAGAACTCCGGGACCTGTAATGTTCTTGATGAGTGTGATGCAGAACTACGCTCACAGAGGGATTGTGTTTCCACTTGTTTCAGGGTAAGAAAGCGTGCATCATAATCCGCAGGTACTTGCGATGATACAGTCACCGTAGAAGAATCCTTCTTTCCGTCCTCACTTTCATTGTCCGAAATGAACGGCTTTTCAATTTCAAAGCTGTCCACACGACGGATCTCTTCATTGACTGTCGATTCGGTGATATCGTTACTCATATTACTCGTATCGAGAATAGTGTGGCAAAAGAAGAGGGGTGCATGTCGTTGCGCAATTCTTCCTTTTCTTCTGTTTTCCTCCGATATGAAGCAACGGAGTCTGAAAATCATCACAAAATAATCAGATGATGGGGTACAGTTTCCTGGGTGCACTAGCGAAAACAGAGAGTATGCCATGAACAAACCAAGTAACCATGGAAATTGACTAATCAGAGAGACACATGTCGCTGTACTCACTGCTACAGCAGGAGGAGCACTCGTCCTCTTCGGGCTCCGGCTCGGGTTCTATATAAGGCTGCATACACATGGCACAGACGCGCAACGTCTAGATGCAAAAGGAGCGAAAACCCATACCCTAGCACAATCGTCACAGTAGTGATGATACGCCGCCTTCACTTTCCGCTCTCCGCACTTCTCGCACTTTCCCGGAGCCGTCAGTGGCTTGTACTTTCGGTATCTCTTTTTCCACTCGATTTTCTCGCGGCAGCGATTGCATACCACTATTCCATGAAAATGCAAACGAAATCACCACAGTAAATGGGCATGGCAGCGATTTCCGCCGTCTTCTTCGAGTTTTTGTTGTGTCTGTAAGCGAATGTATTCTGATGTGCAGGAGCGCGGCTACGGACGCCTCCTCTCCTTGTGCTCATGATCACAATACAAATCAGTGGACGATTGGAACCAAGGGAAAACCAGTTTGGACTATCTCAGAAATCCAATATCACGCCCATAAGCATGCAGTATCTAACAAAGACGTTGTAATTGTATTATTCATGTCTAAACAGAGTACCGTAGGGAAGGAACTCAGCAGCGTGCTTCTCACTCATTTCGGTACAGTCACGAGAGTACTGGAGCATATCGTCCTTCTCGTGCTCTCCCACCTTTCTCACGAACTTCGCGGGGTTTCCAGCCCAGTACTAGATGTCACACCCCACCACAGCGACCCACCTCACCGGCAGGAACGGTCTTTCCCTGCTCCAGCACGGAACCCGCACCGAGAGCGGAGTTCGTCTCCATGTGAGCGCCCTCCAGAATGCGGCAGCCCGAACCGATGTGGCAGTTATCATCGATTCTACATCCGGAAAGAGTCGACGCGTATCCTGCGTGTCAGATACGCAATGTAAACCTACCGACAACGACGTTGTTGCCAATGGACACGGAGCCGGGAAGACCGTTGTCGGTCGACTTCACTCCACTCACAACCGATCTATCCTGAATGTGGCTCTCCGTTCCGATCATCACGGAGTTCTCATCTCCTCTGACAATGGATCCATACCACACGGCAGATCCAGTAGCGATCTGGACGTCTCCCACGACGGAGGCGCTCGTGGCAATATAAGCAGTAGGGTCGATAACGGGCGTCTTGCCGTTCATGGGAAGAATGGGTCTGTGACGCGAATCTACGTAATGAAATCAACCGATCGACTCTTCACAGGTCTCAGCGAACTTTCTAGCATCCTCAGCTTTGCAGGCGCAACGCTCAACGACCTTTCCAGACTCACGCAGAATTCTGCACGTCTACAGGCTATTTGCAGGTCCGGTTGATGTACATTTCTTAGTCCACTACGATACATCTTTGTAGGCAATATGGATAGAACAGAGAATGAGCCGGAATCGGGCCGTTTGCGATCCCAACGGCCCCACCGAATTAGGGGCCTCGACAATTCAACTCGAACGATCGCAAACCTATTCGTCCATTCTCGAGGACAACGCGCAACACCCATGTTAAAGAGTCTCGTAGGGAGTGTAGTTAGGAAGACTGATGAGAAGACTGTGTTTGCCATCTTTTCTCTCTCTCTTTCGGTTATTGTGGAGCAAACACCACTGATCATAGACTCTCCCACTGTTTTGTATCAAGAGTACTACATGTTTGACAAGGAAACGTCCCCACGCAGCAAGTACTGTACGCAAGAATCCAGCCACATCGTAGAGAACCCAAGGACTCCCACATCTCCCTTTCATACACCATTTCAAAAGCTGCGAGCCATCTTTTTGGCCGGGGGGATATCGAGGTGAGTGTACATTCGTGTGGATCATTCTTTAGGCCCTCATTCTTCCCGACTCGGTCTATCAAACCATCGGCGTTATGGAAGGGAAGAAACAATTGTATTGCTGCGACGGGCATGCTTTCGATGTGGGCGTGTTCACGTCCTCTGAACACTAGAGCGGGTACTGTACCAACTACAACAAGCTCATTATCGACGAGGCACAGATTCGCGAGAGCCAGTACCAGTCCATCTCCTTTTCGTATCTCCTGCAGACAAACGTGACGTCTAGAGGCTCTCCGCAGGAGATCAACCTCCGCTGGAACGTGACGAAGGAGGGGAAGTACATCGTTCTCATATCGTTCTGTGACGCGACGACCAGCAACGTCCTGCTCGAAGGGAAGGCCGAGGTCCAAAACCCCTACGGCTACTTCCCCGCGTGTCTTTACGGACTCATTCCCTTTAGCTACCTTCTCCTCGCCATCTACATTCTCTTCCTTCTCGCTTGGACGCTCTACTGTTCCGCCTTTTGGTCGCAGCTGCTTCCTGTCCACCGCCTCATCACCGGCCTCCTCGTCTGTCTCACGCTCTCCACCGCCCTCCGCTGCGTCGACAACCGCTCCGTCAACCGCGTCGGCTCGCTCAGCGAGTCGCTCCAGTTCCTCACCCTCCTCCTCGACACGCTCGTCGGCACTCTCTTTCGCCTCCTGATTCTCCTCCTCGCGATGGGGTCCGAGTCCGTCTCGTCTCCCACGTAGATACGGACCCATCCTCTCCTCGCTGAAACCCGTCCGCTGGCCCCTCGCCATCTTCTTCTCCGCGTTCTTCCTCTTCACCTACTGGAACAGCGCAAACGAGATGAACTCGCCCGCCTACGTGCCGGACCTCTGGAACACGGTGCCGCTTACCATGTGGGGCTGGAGAGAGGCTCTGACGCAGACTCGACGCGGTACTCTTCTGCTGGACCTTTCTCTCGGTGCTGGACGTCATCACGGTGCTGGAGAACAAGGACCAGACACGCCTGCTCGCCATCTACCGACTCTTCAACCGTGTGCTGGTCTCGCTCGTCCTGACTGTCTCCGTCTACCAGCTGTTTCTCAAGCGACTGTTCACGCGGCTCGTGGTGAGGCGGTTTTGGAAGCTGGATTGGTTGTAGGAGCGGGGAGTCGCTTCGATATAGTTACTCGCAGGGCGTGTGGGACGTGACAATCCTGCTGATCCTGCTCATTGTGACTGTAGGAGTGGTGGGTCCGTGGGACGTAGTATCTGTGGTGTCCGAATGATCGCACTCGGGCATATGCTGCTCATATTCAGCTCTCAACCGACGACCGTCCCGACGAATACGAACTGAGCGTGGATCCACTTCAGTATCCTGAAGGGGAGGAGGAAGTGATCGTGTCGACTCCGAGAGGCGTCAGCGTTGAATTGCACCCCATGCAGATTGCTTTACGTGTTTGTTACAAACAGTGGAATAACCCCTTCGCCACGGTCGCTGCCGAAGGTCCTTCACTGTGCGCTCCAGCTCCTTGATGCGAAGGTCCTTCTTATCGTTCTCCTTCTATGTGTGAGTCATCCTCCCCACACCCACTTTATATAGCTCCAACTGGTTACTGAGCTTTTGAATCTTCAGCTGCAGCTGCTTTATCTCCTTGTTCTTCCACTCGATTTCCTTGTTCTTCCACTCCATGAAGGAGTCGCGCGTTGAACGAGTCTCCCGCTCGTCGTCCGTCGAGGTTCGCAGCACGGAAATGGTCCTTCTCCCGTAGGAAGTGCTGTACGTGGGCTTCGGAGGCACCTCGACGAAGGACTGTGTTTTGCGGACAACTTCGGAGCGCTACGAGTCACACGTTTCTACGGATCTCACTCGCGCCGTTACAGGCGGCTTCCCTACAAACCTAGGTGAAAGCAAAACAGAAAACGTACAGGACACTTGCAGCCGGTTTCGACCGGGTCACCGGAACCGACATGCGTCTACGCTATACACAACCACACAGCGAGACGATTTGGTAGCAGTGGACAGTTTTATAGAAGTTGCCGCGACGCCTTGGGGACTGCCTCCGGAGGCTTTGGAAGAAGCAGTTACCGAACAGGATAGCCGCTGAAGCGTCTCCATGGAACCCACATTACCACTATCTGTGAGCGCTTTGAATAGTGCCAACACTGGAAGATGAGCGTTTTCTGCAGCTGCCATCATGCGATCGGATGGTTGTAGCGAAATCACAGAACTCTCATGTACCGAATCTGCAACATGCACGGGTAATGATGGCTGAGGACAAGGAGACACGGAATCCATCTGTTTGCCTTCTTGCTCCTAATTCAAATAAAACGCAGCTCTCACGCTCTACCTCCTGAATTGTGTCCAATATACTTCCACTCATAAGGGATGTCCGCTACTCCTCAATACCATTCATCTCCACTACTCGATTTCCTTCATATGATGTTTGTGTCGTAGGCAGCTGCGAATTCAAAAACTGCTCCTCCTGCGTCATCTCTCCAGCATGAATGTCCTTTGCAACCTCATCAAACTACAGTTACACATGTTCACAGTCCATACAGAACGGTATACTTCTTCACTCTACAATTGACCAGAGAAACCAAACGTCTACTGCGTCAACGGGAATCATTTTCAACTCCTCTGGGTGAACTGCAAATGCCTCAACGTGAAAATCACTTTCAGTGAAGAGGATTGTGATGATAGGGGCAAAAGAGAGTCTCAAATTTGAATTTTGTTTTTGTTTTTGAGTCTTTGTGCTTGAATAATTGAAAATCCTTAGCATTCGAGAGTACTCCCGAAGGAAGGAATATTTGGATATGCATAACGTAATGGACACACAACGGACCACAAGTCATTGAGGATGAAGCGGAGCAACCATTCAAGCGATGACAATTCACATGTCATCCACGAATCACTGGACGTTCCGCCTCTTGATTATCAAGCTGACTGCCATAATTAGAAGAAGAAGCTGAATGTAGGAGATTTGGAGTGGATTTGAATAGTGCAGGGACGAGTGTGTGAACTACCAGGAATTGCAACACAACGATCAGGTGGATGTGATCATTGAAGAGATCAAGCATCGAATTGTGTATGGGTCGAACCTCCCCAATATGTGTCAGTGCAGGAAAACACCCATGGTCCAGATCAATGGACACACCATGGACAATGAGTTCAAATCGCTCCACGACATGAACAAGTTGTATAACGTGTGGAAGGAGGTGAAGTTGGAAGGATGATCATTCTCTCTTTGTTGTGAAATACTGTCCGCTGAGGAAATGTAACAGGTCGGGTTGGTGTAGTGGTTATCACGCTCGCTTCACACGCGAGAGGTCGCGAGTTCAATCCTCGCATCCGATATTTTTCTCTTCTTGGTTTCATATTCCATTCGAGTACATATGTAACAACATTGTTTTGTCTCACTCTCGTTTACGTCCACAACAAACAACCATTAGGAGTGAACTCCGTTGATGTACCTCTGAAGACTCTCCACAACGTTGAGAACACTGCTGGTGTTCTTTTTGCAAATAGCGTCGTTGGGCTCATAAAAATGAAGGACCTTGAAGTAGGCACGGATGCACGTACTCACCTCCGTCAACAGACTAGAACGCTGATAATACACCGGCAAATGCTGGAACATTTCATTGTAATCGCTCGAATAATTGCTCAGCGTCGCCAGGTAGCTGGAATACGTGTTTACCGCTGCAATGGCGCGATTGAACTCCGCCTTGCACGGAGCAAAGTAGACGGGGAATCGTTCTCCCTGCGCCACGTCCGTTCCCATCACCACGAAATCCGCAAGAAGCGTGTAGGTCGTCTTGGCAATCTGCTTCGCCACCTCGAAGCAACGGTCCGCATTCTTCATCACCTCCTCCATCTCCTTTTCCTTCCCACGGATTCGACTGACCAGTTCTTCGCCCCGTTCCTCCGTAGGATACGTCGTCTTCATCACTTCCTTCAGCTTCGCCTCTCCCGCAGGCAGCACGTAGCCGAACGTCTCTCGGTTCTTCACCTCTACCCACGTATTGATGTCACTCTCGTCCTTCTTGATCCCTTCCTCCGCCTGACGGGCGCTCGCAAGCAGGGGAAGAACGACCGTGCGAACGTACTCCTTCAGCTTCTCCGGATACGCCTGCGGATTCATTTGCATGTTGCGTGTGAGCGTCATCTGCACCTTCTCCAGTCGATTGACCGACGCGAAGAACTCGTCGCGATGGCCGAAGTAGTGTCGCTGCCATCGTTCATAGTAGTTCTTCGCCTCTCTCTCCTGCACTTGCTCTATCAGACTCTGGAAATGCTCGGGAATGGCTCCGCTCTGGTCGGCTGCCGCCACCTACCTTTCATCCCTTCGCGTCACTCTCACAATCACGTGATAGGAAGCGAAGCAAATCACCTCCGTCGCCTCTTCCTTCACCTGCTCGTACGAGGAGACCAACTTCTCGGTAGCCTTCTCGACATACTTCAGATACCGCTTCTTCATATCTTCCAGCACGCGTGCTGTGTTTGGCTCGAAGAGCGAATCGAACGCGATCGCCGGCTCCGCTAGCTTCGCTTCGCCCACCGACACGATCACGCGGTCCGGCATGTAGACCTCCGCGACGACCGGAATGTGGCTTTGCTACGCTGAACCCAACCATTCGTCGCTACGCGCAGCCTCCACTCGCCCAGCACGGAATCCAACTGCGTCTCCACCTCCTTCGCGAAGTCCTGCAGCAGCGGAACGATCTCCTTCTTCACCGACGACACGTGGCTGCTCTCCAGCTTCTTCTTCGTCTCCTACGATCAACACACACTCGCATCGCCACCATGAAGGAGGAGATGCAGCTGTAGGCGACGCCCGTGCCATGGACGGTGTAATCCTCCAGCTGCTCCTTCGTCATGTAGCTGTGAAAGAAGAGTGCCTGCACGTAGCACAGCTCCATCATCGCCTTGATGTGCTCCGTGAACAGCGAGTCGCCGAGACCCGCCTTCGAGAGACTCTCCAGGGCACTGCCGTAGAGCCGTCTCGCTCCCATGAACATCAGGACGCGGGCCGAGGTCGAGAGTCCCTTGCGACATGACTTGATCGCCTTGAGATACTGGGCTTGCGCCAGACAGAAGTCTCGGAACTGGGGTAAATCCAATGGCAAACACGTACAAAGACGAGGGAAGCGTACCGGAGTTCGGGAAGAACAGCCGCATCCAGATACAGGTACGAGACATAACTAAGGATCGTCTGGAACAGGTCCACGGCGGATAGCAAGGATTCTACCGCTCGGTCGATGGCTTCCGAATCCAGGGCAGTCTGAAATGAACCGGTTTTCACACACTCTACCGTGATCTTGACGTAGCCCTTCTGGGTGTGGAGCGCAGCGAGATTGTACATGGTTGCAGCCAGTTCGACAAACAGACTTGATGTCGTTATGGACTCCTTTCCAAAGAGGGATCCGCTCCACTGGAGGGAGAGAGGACATCCCTAGAGTGCAAAGCGCTCCGTACCTCTTACTGCGTATCCTGAAGGAAAACTCTCAGCAACCGCCGTAATGTATCCATAATAGGATTTGAACACATCGATATCGCTGTCGCTGCGATACTCCTTCACACTAACGATCCTCTTCCGCATTCTCTTCGTTTCATCGAGTTGACTCAAAATGCTCGCTTGATCATTCTATGGTAACACCGTTCATCCATTCGTACAGGACTGGTAAAGCGATGGACGATTGGAGCCAGCGCCTTCTTGAGATCGCATTGCGAAGTCAACAGACACTTCAAAGAGAGCATTTTTCTTTGTCGATTCAATAAACGGAATGAGCTCCCGCGGAACAAATGGAGTTAACAAATCGGGCTACGAAGGATCTTTGTGTGCGGAAATCCGCTCGGTGAGGTTATATACTGATGTATTGGGGTGTTTGTTGATGATCCATTTCCATGTCTCCTTCCGTTTGTGAGCGATTGACAGTGTGTGTTGGGTATGATCGTTCTGTGTGATTATCCTTCCTTCTCTTTCGATTCCAATACCGTGACTATTTCTGTCAATCTTTTGAACTGATTTCTCTCCAAAACTATTGCATCTTTGGAAGGACCGAACGATGGTATTGGAGCTAGGACGTGTGCTAAATCCGTAGTCGGGAGCTAAGACCGGAAAGATGTTGAATTACGTGAACTACCGCATGCGTGTGGTTTTAAAGGAAAAGTAGTGAATTCGAGCGATCTGTCATGATGTGTAGCCGTACGCTCGTCGGTACTCTGATGGCTTTTGATAAACACATGAACCTGATTCTTGGAGATTGCGAGGAGTTCCGTAAGATAAAGTCAAAATCGGGAGCCGTTGATGCGAACGGTACGTTCAGATCGTTGCTTTTCACGGAAAGGTGTGATTGAGGAACGTGAAGAGAAGAACACGCTCGGACTCGTCCTTCTGCGTGGTGAGCAAATTATATCTTTGCAAATTGAGGGTCCTCCTCCACAGGATGTTTGTCCATGATCGCTGGCTCATGCGTAGCTTCCCACTCAAATGGCCGCTGCGGGCCCTGGTCGCAGTCGTGTTGCCGGAAGAGGAATGCCCGCTGCTCCCCTCACATCGGCTCCTCAGGGTCTTGCCGGACCTGTGCGTGGTCTGGGAGGTCCGGGCTCCAATCTGATGACAGGCCAGGTGATTGCCAGCGCGCCTGTGACCGGAAGCAGGGCGAATGTCCCTCAGGGAATGCCGCAGGGAATGCCGCAGGGAATGCCCAGAGGTATGCCGATGGGTATGCCGCCCATGGGAATGCCGCCCATGGGAATGCCGCCCATGGGAATGCCGCCCATGGGAATGCCGCCCATGGGAATGCCGCCCATGGCGCCAAGACCTGGAATGATGGCTCCGGGAATGCCGCAGATGGGCATGGCCCCCAGACCCGGTGTCATTCCTGGAAACCCAAGACCTCAGCTGTAATTCATTGTCGTTTTCTCTGTTTCTTCGCAACACGCCATTATCCCTCAAGTCGTGTCTGCAGTTATTCTTTGATAGAATGCATGTAGAATGCGACCATATCGAAGGAGAAATCCTCTGGGAGAGTGACATGAAGAAGAGAGGACGAATCACACACTTGTGGTTCAAACGGTGTGGAAACGGTTCTCATTCGATCTATAGATGGATGATCCTCTCTACAACAGGCGTTCTCTATTCTCAACGAATCCGATCTTCAAAACCTGTCTACAAACAAGTCTACAAAGTGTCCAGAGACACAAAACTCTACTACTCTCTTCAGTATATGTCTCATTCGTCGTGACACCCAGAACCTCCATCATCCAATTGAAGACGGGAGATGATCCTATCTGCAAACTGAAGGCACTGAGTCCAGAGTCTGTCCAGAACTGGGTCACTCGCATCCAGTCTCTCACCACGCAAGACACCCCGACTCCGTCCCTTGAGTATATGGTTCATGATTCCAGAAGACGAAGTCCACTGCACATCGAAACTGAAACGGAAAGCGAAAAAATGAAGCCTCCCGTATACCCCACACCCGTCGGCAAGCGCGACTACGATATTTCCGCCTCATCCCTTCGTCAGAAAGTGCTCAACAAAAAGGGAAAAGACTACTCCTCGGAAACCGCCTCGACCATCCAGAAAGAGTATCGAACATCGAAGAGCACGCGCGAAGCCATTCTAGAAGCCCACAAACAGTCCCGCTCCGCCACCAACATCCTCGAAGCGGAGGAACGTTGATGAGAGGAAGGTCAATGATCCCTAGAAGCGTCGCTGGAGACACGCAAAAAGGAAGCATCGCCTGTGGTGAACAGCGAATCGATGACCACGCGTCAGCTTCTGCTGGAGAACACGCCCACGCAGACTACCGAGAGACGACACAGTTTGGAACTAGACCCTCGCAAGTACCCCGTGGTGCTAGCAACTCCTTCACTGTTCAGTGGAATCTGGGTACGACGATCACTCGAAGAGGCCTTCGACCTCCTGGAGCTGAGCAAGAAGCAGCACCGAGCGATGAGCACGGGCGCGTTGCTGGCCAGCGGCTTTCGCTCCGTCCAGTACTTCAACCCGGAGTTCGACCCACTCTCCGAGGAAACCGAGCCGGCGCCCGTTTGCACCGTTCTGCACCACCGGTTCCTAGAGGCGCTGGACGCCAGCATCTACAGCGAAAGCAGCGAGGTCGTGCTCGTGCTCGACAAGGTGGGGTCGTTTACTGCGTTTTATGAAAGCCTGGTCTGCGCATGATCAACCAGCTGGTCTTCAACAAATCGGAACTCAAGCGCTGTGGGATCTCCGTCATTCAGGTAGCTGCCGATCCTGCCATTTAACCCTGTCGATCCACTCCGCGAAACGTCACGCGTATCCGGAGAGCCAGGCGGTGTACGTGATCGACCCGCTCTATCGTGAGGTGCGTTGAAGGACAAAATGACAAGAAGAACGGCGTCACCTCGCTCGATCTCTGCATCTTCGACCTCATTACAACGCCGCGCCACTTCGCTTCGGGCTCCATTCTCCTGCTCACGCAACTGTCAGAGGAAATGGAGGAGCAGAAGATCTGGGTCGGCGAGTCAGTGGACTCTTTCCTAGAGAAACTCCATGCTGACCAAGGCCATGCGTCTTCCTCCCGCCGTCCTGGCGGGGAACTCGGAGGTCGTGAACGACCACTTGATCCTCCTCAACATCTTTGTACGAGAAGGGGCGGCCTGTGAGCACAGAAACCCGACTCCGTGTACTTCATGCCGATGCACCCCGAGTACAAGGATGTGATCGATCGGACCTCCGTTAACCTCTGCTCGCTGCTGGCGAGTCTCAACGAGTACCCCTACTTCCGCTTCGACAGCGACCAGTCCATCACCGGACAGATTGCCGCACGCACCTTCACCTACCTCGAGGAGCGCATCCGCAACGATGCCGACTTCTGGTATCGCGGCTGCATAAACATCCAGAACCGGTCTACCGTCCTGATCCTCTCGCGCCAATCCGACATGATCACGCCATTGCTCCACTCGATCGCCTACGAGGCCATGTTCCAGGACTACCTGCACGTGGGCCACGACGGACACATCTCCATCAACCCGCACGACTTGCTGACGTATCTGGCGGGAGGTCTCCCGACAGCGGTGGACGTCAACGAGTACAGCGACCTGTGGAACTCCGTTCGTGACCTGCGACTGGAACGTAGGCTTCACCAACACATATGATCAAGATGCGAAGGAAGTCCTCCAGAGCAACATCGACAAGTGCGAGAAGTCGCTGCGCATCAGCAACCAGAAGTGCTCCCCCATTCGTTCTCTGAACATGGTGGTACCAATTCTCTCCGCCTTCCAAGCAGAGCAAAAACCTGGAGAGCGCGCTGACCTTCCGGGAAGCCTGCGACAACCACCTCAGCGTCATCAACGTACTGAGTCGCATCGACGACGTAGCGAAGGCGATGGAGTCCGACCTAGCTCTTCCACCTCAAGCAGCTGTGCTCGCTTGAACAGACCGTCTGCTCCACCACGCTCCCTTCGGGGGCTCGACTGACGGCGGAGGAGCTGCTCCCCATGGTCCAACGGATGATCACCGACATGACGCTGGGAGAGCAGGAGAAGCTGCGACTGCTGCTCGTCACACTCTTCTCCTTCCCCTACCTTGTCGGAACGCAAGAATGGCAGGCACTCGTTCGCTCGGGAGACATCAAGATGGACTCCTATCTGCGCGTGATGAAAACGGCGGAGTGGGATCGAAACTGCTGTATAAAACGTAGAGACATTGCGCGGACAATGAATCAGAATCATTACAACGAGGATGTCCGAAAGGAGAACGTCGAGCGAGTGGACAAGAATCACTCCCTCGAAGACATCGTGTATATCCGTAACACTCCCTACGTCGCGCTGATTCTCAAAATGGTCATGGAGGGGTATTTGTCGCGGACGGACTACCCGTTCATCCTGAAGCCTCCTCGCAACTACGATGTTCTGGATCATCCTCGAAAAGCCAAACTCGATCCTGATACCTTGGCGGACTACACTCCCAATCAGCATCGTCGCCTATTCTTGGTGGTCATTGGAGGTCTTTCCTATTGCGAACTGCACCACCTTCGCTCTCTCTCCAAACAGATGAAGCAAACACTGATCGTGGTGACCACCTCCCTATCCAACCCCCAATCGTTTGTCCATGTTTTGTCGGAGATTGAATAGGATTCATTGGTTAAAGTAGATCCTGTTTGTTCACAAGGAGACTATTCTTGAGTGTGAATGAAGGTGGACCAGGACACCTACGTCGGTGCGGTGACGGCCGTCACATACTCTCCAGATGAACAGTACATCGTGTACGGTAAGCGAATGAGTGCGTCTCGTTTATCATCAGGAAGTGGTGCAACGCTCTACATCTACGATGCAAAACAGTTTCATCTTCTCAAAACGATACGTTCTATGTCAAGAGCTCTGATTCACGGCATTCGGATCCGTAGGCATGCAATTCGTTGTGCACTGAATAGGGTACAATCGGCTGTGTGTATACGGTCAAAAGGAGTTCGTGTTGTACGATTGGGAAGCGATGGTTGCCTCTGGATTCATGCAAACGACTCCTCTCTATACAAAATTTGATTTTGTAGATTGGATTTGGGATGTGTGTATCATGGAGCCCAAAGGAGAACAGCTAGCTATCGGAACTGCACACAACACGGTGGTTCTGTGGAACACTGTATCGAGCAAGCCACTTCGCATCGTGTGTGGAAAGCAGCGATGTATCCTGTACAGCATGTCGCTTCTTCCCATCGAAGACGACTTGCTGGTGGCCTCGGGAACAGTCTTCACCGAAGTGCACATCTGGCGTCTAAGCGATGCATCGCATCCCTTCGTGTGCAAAGGACACAAGGGAGTCATTTTCAAGGTGCGTTGGAACGCAGACGGTCGCTATTTGCTCTCCGTCTCCGATGACCGAACAGTGATCGTATGGAGGAATGCATCATCATCCCTCTCTTGGTGGGAATTCCACCCAACTTCTCCCTCCATCCTCCTCTCCTCCCCCTACACTCTCCTTTTCCGCGGTTACGGCCATACCGCGCGCATCTGGGATTGCGCCTTCACCCCGCGGGAAATCCTCACCGTGTCGGAAGACTGTTCGTTACGCGTCTGGTCTCCCGCGGGAACCTGTCTCGCGTCGCTTCCCGCCCACTCCGGGAAACACGTCTGGAGCGTCGCCTACGCTGCCGCCAATGATATCGCGATTACCGCGGGGAACGACGGTGCGGTGCGAATGTGGCCGATAACCGCGATTCTGGAGTCGCTGAGGCCGCTGACCGCCACGGTGCCGTCGGAGGAGATTCCCGCGGGACCGCACTGCAGCAAATCGGAGGCAATTCGGGAGCTGCTTCGTCTGGAGAATTCCCGCCTTCTTCTGGCAACGAATTGGGGGTATTTGTGGAGTTTGGAGTTTCCCGCCAACTGGAAGGCGCTGCGGATTCCCGCGGAACACGAGGGAGTTACGGCGGCTGCATTGTCGGATGACACCAAGACGCTGATTTTGGGGGATCCCCACGGGAGGATTCGAGTGATCGATGTCCCGCGGGGAACCGAAATCGTGCAAATTTGCGAAGATTCGCTGCGTGTCGCAAAACTGGTCTATTTCGACACTGCGCCGAATGCCTGTTTTGCCGCGGTTTTCGCGGACAACCGAGTGAAACTGTTCTTGATGGAGAAGAACCACTGTACGTGCATGCTGAGTCTTCCCCCCGCGGGAAAAGGAACCGTGACGACAGTGTTGTACGTTCCCGAAAAAGCGCTGTTTTGTGTCGGAGACAGTGTGGGCGTCCTTCATCTATATCAACTCACTCCCGCGGGAGGCGTTTCGTTGTCGGTGAAGAATCAGCGTTCCCTCCATCTCCATGCACATCAGCCGATCGGGTGGGTTGGGTATGTCAATGGACAATTCATCACTACGGGTCATGACGGACAGTTGAGACGATTCTCTTTCGATACAATTTCACTTACTCCCTCCAACATGGAGATGATGTCCATTCCCGGTCTTCGTCAAATCGTCTCCTGTTGCATTCGTCGCGATCGGTGCATTCTCGCGGGGTTCCAGGAGAGCTGGCTCCGTCTCTACGACCTCACCCATGAATGCGAGATCATGTCGATTCCCGCGGGAGGCTGGAAACGCCCTCTGATCCTTTCTTCTCCCGCGCGAGATGACGACCAGAGCGTTTCCGTGGGTTTCGTGACATCGAGTGGATGGCGCGATGTCTCGGTGGCTCGTCGCGAATGTGGTCTCCCGCGGGGATGTGAGTCGGAGATGGCGGGAACAACGCATGGTCGCGAACTGAACGCCATCGCCTGGTTGGCGGGAAACGTGGTAACTGGCGGCGAAGACCGCGTTTTGAAAATCGCGGCAAAAGAGGAGGGAAAACAGTGGAAACCGTGGAAGACGCGGGAAGGTCACTCGTCGTGTGTCCGTGGGCTGCTGGCCGTTTCATCGACCGAAACGCCGCTTCTCATTTCCTGCGGAGGCCGAAATGAGGTCTTTTTCTGGACGGTTTCTCCCCGTGGGGATATTTCTTTCTTGTGGGGATCCCCGCGGGGAAAGAAGGAAAGCGAGGACCAGCGTGTGATGTGTGTGGCGGCAAATGGCGCGAAAAAAAGACTGCTTGTGGCTGCTGGAGATTCCCGCGGGAAACTTCGTTTCTTCACGGTGGAGGGAACGCAGGTGAAGGTGGCGGGAGAAGTGACAGGTCACGTGACGCCCATCTTGGCGATCGCGATGACACGGGATGGAATCGTGATTGCTGGAACGGCCGCGGGAGATTTGATCTTTCTGCGGTGCAAGGAGACGGAATCCGCGGGAATCGACATGGGTGAGGTGATTGTGGATCCTGCCGTCCATGTGATGGGAATCAACGGAATCGCCATTCAGGAGACGGAGGGTGCAATCCGCTGCTTCACGGTGGGAGATGATCAGTCATTCCGCATATCCACGTATAACCGAGTGACGCTGAAGTGTGTTCACCGGGAAGTTCACGAGCGCGTTTCCGGTACGGCGCTACGCAGCGTTCGGGTTGGGAAGAGTGGCGTGTACTTTTCCGGCTGGGAGCAGCAGATTCAGCGCTGGGTGGAATGTAATGGCGCGTTCGAGAAAGTGGAGTCCTTCTACTCCATTGTGCCTGAGATTGCCTGTATCGATGTTCAGGAGGATGCAAATGGAACAAGCATATGTGCTTGTGGAGCCATGGGTTTTGAAGTATTGGAATTGTCTGTTTAGTGTGTTTCTTGTTACAGTGGGCTAGCACACGTTTTTGATGTTGAGGCAAAACAATCAGTAAACATGCGCGCTTTCGTGGTCCTCGCTGTTACCTGCGCAGTGTTTCTTCGTTTAGTTTTGAGGATCTATCACCCTTCCCCTATCCCTCTTTCAGTGCATGCCTACTCTTTCCAGCCTGTAGGTACCACTTATCTTCTTCTCTCTAGATGGAAAAACGTGATGTGAACACACCGACGCCAACTCTCCCGCCAACGTTAGCCATGACACCAACACCGATAGTGTCTAGTGTACCTGTAAACGATACGGTAAGACACGGGTACGATTCTGTTATTTGTACCACTTTTGAAGGATCGGTAGGATTGAGCCCTTTCTAACACGCGTAGACAGTTGTTCCAAAGGTGGAAACGGCGCTGTATATGCTTTCATGTTTGCAGAAGAAGTATCGCATCAAAGGAGTTATGTTTTCGAATTCTCCTACCGTAAAGAACTACTGTGACGTGGTCGGTATTACGGTTATCTCCCACTACCGCACGAACGATTATGGTCTTCCATTCATTAGAGATATGTTATTGGAGATCAAGCGCCTCTATGACGCTGATTCCTATGGTTATATGAACAGTGATATCATGCTATCTGAAATTCTTGTCCACTCCCTTCCATTCATCCTGGAGATCCTTCACAAACACCACATGGAAGTATCTCCTTTCCCTCCTCCTCACGCAAAGGGTGAAATGTTCTCACGTGTCTACAGTATCAACCAGACCGTCTTCAACATCGACCCCGACCATCTCACACACCACACGCTTTCCTTCCCCAAGAAGTTGATATTGCGACGCCGCGCTAGCGCAGTATGGACTGGACTCCACGTTCACACACAGGACATCTTCATCTTCACGCGTGGCTTCGACCTCAACGTGATTCCGCCGGTGGTGATCGGGCGCCGCGCAGTGGACCCCGTTCTCACGGGCGTTGCGAAGAAGAACGGCTACTGGCTGATCGACCTGTCGCGCTGCGGGAGGAACATGCATCTGGGGGTCGATGGGTGGAAAACCAACACTGAAGGGAAAGACGAGCGAGATGTGGAGTGGAACTTGCCCATCTACGAGAACTACACGCAGTACGGCGACATTACGGGAACCGCGGACTATGTGGTGACGCGCTTCGGGATGTATTCGCGTCTCTTTATCGCCAGGAACCAGAGGGGACTCACGCGACTCATCTCCAGTGGGTTTTATCCGCTTCCTCCTCCCACGCGTCCTCCTCCGTCGTCTGTCTTTGGACAGTCGGTGAGGAAGCGAATTCCTCCATCCTCTTAGTTTTTTATTGTATGGATTGTTGTTGTTTGTTATGTATACTTCGAGGGCTGACTGGCATCATTTCACCCCTCATTCCTCTTTCACAACAAACACAGAAACGAGAAGGACTGCGCGAACGTTCTCGCAACGTCTTCTTCAGCTGGTGGGTTTGGAGGAGGTTCACGCAGCTGGGCACCGTGCTGGACCGACGCGTCTTGATGCACAGCTTCCGCATGCGCTTCGCCGCCGCCTTCAGCGCCTTGATCAACATGGTGTCCGAGTTCATCGTAATGTAGCAGTCCGATAGCGACAAGAACTGTAATCGCGGCAGTGAGCCGTTCTTGATCACCTCCGCCAGCTGTTGGATGCTCGCGTCACCGATGCCGCAGTTGGCTTCGTCTCAGACTCCCTCGACACCTACCCCCGCTGAACACCAGATCCAGCTGCTGCAGCTCGTCGCAGGCCTTCTCGTCGAGACAGGAGATGAACTCCACGACGTTCTCCTCTCCTGTCACGCAGGTCTGCGACACCGACAGCGACCGCAGACAGCTCAGCGCTCCCGACTGCAGCACGCGACCCAGGCTCTGCAGCGTCTGCGCATCCACGTCTTCCAGCCGTAGCTCGCGACCCTGGCGGTACACGACGTCCAGCAGCATGTCCATGTTGGAGTCGGGGAGTGCACGCGGGACGGTACCGAGCGAGACGTCTGCGTGAGAGTTCCTCCGCAGACCCACGACACAGCGTTTGCGCGAAGGCGAACCAGGTGTCCGGCTTCTCGATGGGGTTGCCGTAGAGACGCACGGTGACGGCGCGGGAGAGCGGCGTGAGCGCGTCGCCCAGCTGAGAGATGGTTTCGTCGTGGATATGGCAGTCGCGGAAGTCGAGCTCCTCCAGGTTGGCGAAGAGACCGACTTGGAGGAGGACGATGAAGCTGTCGACGGCCTGGTCGGTGAGTTCGACGCCTGAGAGTCAGGAGAGGGGGAGAGAGCGACCCTTGATGATGGACTCCTTGAGGTGGATGGCGTGGGAGAAGTAGCCGCTGTAGACGAACTGGTTAAGGAGGAAGATCATCTCGCAGGTCATCGACACCGTGGAGGCTACGCGTCACCTTCGCTCTGCTCCCGTACTGTTGCTCAGCGTGATCGCCTGGATCGACGGGAACACGCCGCTCTTCAGGAGATTCATCATCTCCGCCATCTCGCTCGCCTCCGCGCCTGCGAAGTCGATCGTGCGGATCTGCGCGATGCGCACGT
The DNA here is from genome assembly GCA_039096215.1 of Blastocystis sp. NMH. Classification (NCBI taxonomy): domain Eukaryota; class Bigyra; order Opalinata; family Blastocystidae; genus Blastocystis; species Blastocystis sp. NMH. Next base: position 136,914 of record JBBPEA010000008.1, read on the forward strand.
TCGCCGCCAGACGTCTGCAGGCGCGCGCCGCCTGGATGAACTGCGGCGTCACGTGCAGCGTCGAGGGTCCCTGCGTCCACTGGATGGTTCCCACCTGCGGGAAGAGTCCTGCGGTGATGAGCTGAATGACTTCGGTGAGCTGCGCGTGCGAAATTTCGGAAACTGCGTGAGAGACGGGAAACAAGACTACAGGACACGTTGGTGAGGAGAAGGGAGAGCGAGGGCGCGTTTGCTCGGATCCGCTGGAGGAGGTCGAAGGAGAAGGGCGAGGAGCAGGCCGTGGACCACTCAACGTGCTGGAGGTTGGGGAGATGTCCCTCCGCGAGCAGTTCGATGAACCGCGTCACCACCGCCTTCGTCTCGTCATTGTCCGCGAAGAGGAAGGTCTCCAGCGTCGTGTTCACGCGGAATGCGATCGACTCCACAATGGTCGCCATCCCCTCCTTCAGCCGATTGTGCTTCACGTCCAGCGTCTTCAGTGCGCACTTCGAGTCCTCCGCCAGCAGCTCCGCCAGCAACGACCCCACCGAGGAGCCGATCCGGTTGTCGTGCATGACGAGGTGGCGCAGCTGCGGACAGAAGCCCGCTCGCAGGCTTTTCAGCAGCTCCACGGTGATTGCCGTCCCCATGTCGTTGTCCGCCACATTCAGCGTCTCCAGCTGCGGAAACAAGCGCTGCGACACTGCCGCCACCAGCTGCTCCGCCGTCTCCTTCCCGATGCCCTCCGCTGCGTGGGAGTTTCCACACACACCTACCGATGATCGAGGTCACGGGGAACTCCGCGCTGGGCAGCAGCGCCGCCTGCGAGAGCAGCGACAATAGCTCTGACTTGGAGCAGACCGTGTTCAGCGCCGTCTCCGGAAGCGTCGACGTGACCGAGGAGACCGACGCCAGCAGGCGTGAAGACACGGGTGCCGAGAGCAGTGAGGGAGTGTCTGTCGGCTTCTCGAAGAGCAGCGGTGACGCGGGGAGGTCGATCGATTCGGAGGTCAGCGGTCGCGTCGTCTGCAGCGTGAAGGGAATCGACGCGTGTGTCGCCACTAGGTTGCCAGCGAGGTCGCGCGCCACCAGGTGGACGTGGACGTCGCTGGATATGGCTTCAGCGAGGCTCAGCGTCATCTGGAAAGGAACGTCGCCGAGAACGCAGAACTTCTGACCCGCCTCCTGGATCTGGGGAATGGACATGTCGCGGTGGGAGGAGCAGACTGCCCACACGTAACTCTCGCGAGAGCACTGGACGGAAAGTTGGAGGAAGAAGTTCGGGTGCACATACGATGGATTGCTCACTACAATGGGAGGGGGTGTTGTGTTGGCATAAAAGACTGGATCAGATACCTTCAGAGTGAGACCTAAGGTGGAGAGAAAAAAGAGCGCCAACGCGAACACTGAGCAATCGTAGCTGCGGCACTCCGGATCTGGTTCTTTTCAAAATCATGTGGCGATAGTTCTCTGAGCGACAGTAGATACTTTACTCGCTCCGCCATGTCTGTGAGTTTGAAGTACGCGATGTCCATAAGCAGTTCCTAAAACTCACAGTAACGACCCACCGAATACAAAGACGTCGCGATCCTCCTCGGGAAGCATAACGAAACCCGAGTTCAAATAGGTTACAATGTGTTGGAAGTACTTGCACTCTCTGTTGATGCGGATTGTCAAACGCTCGTCATCGCTCGGAGATGAGGAACGGATGAGATCACAAAGTCGAGACGCGTGCAACAGCAATCTACCAATAAGAGAAAGTAAACGGAGAATACATATGGCGAGGAACGACGAAGACTCCGTTCTTCAACACAATCTCCACCTGATGGCAGTCTTTTCCTTCAAACAGCACTACGTCTCGTTGGGACAATGGATTCTACACTCCGTGGTCATGAATTGGAGTAGTCAGATGAATGTGTTTAACAAAGAACATACAGCGAATCGCTTATTCATAGACCCACTTCTCGTCGTCCTTGGTGTACTCAACGAGTCCCTCAGGGAACCAGAGCTTGATCTCACGCTCAGCAGACTCGACGGAGTCCGATCCGTGGATCACGTTGTGTCCCATATCGCAACCGAAGTCTCCACGAATGGTGCCGGGGGCAGACTCCAGAGGCTTGGTGGCTCCCATCATCTTACGGGCAATGGCGACAACGTTGTTTCCCTCCCACACCATGGCGACCACGGCGGAAGAGCTCATGAATCCAGTCAGGCTGGGGTAGAAGGGCTTGCCCTTGTGCTCAGCGTAGTGCTCCTCCAGGAGAGACATGGGAGGAACCAGCATCTTCAGACCGACCAGCTTGAAACCCTTCTTCTCGAAGCGAGCAATGATCTCACCAACATGTCCGCGCTGGACACCATCGGGCTTAACGGCAAGGAAAGTTCTTTCCTATACAATTACCATCGAATCGAACAACCTACACGAGGCATCGGATAGTATTTACTTTTATTTGTGGTCATGCCATCGAGGCGGCGTAACGGGGATTCCTGCATTCTTGCACATTCACCATCTCTTTATCAATCTACTGCAAATGTCGAAGAAGTTTGACACATCTCGAATCTATGAACTGCCCATCTTGAGGCACAACGTGGAGGCAATCCGACTGATTCATGAGAATGCCACAGGTGTCAGTCTGTCCGATGAGTTCCTCCAGAAGGCTGTCGAGCATAACACGCTTCTTGGAAAACTGAGTATGTTCTCGCCAAGGGACCTGATGGATAGTTATTTTGGACAACATTCCCATTGGATGCGTGTACTCCCACATCGAGTCCACTGACAAGGAGACTCTGATTGTCGACTTCGTCTGTGTCCTAAAGTCCTACCAGAAGAGAGGTCTCGGTATGTATAATTTATCCTATTGATAGTCAGGTGCGTTTACTATTCAGAAGCTGATTGAGCGTGCCGTCAAGGAACTCTCCGTAAAGCGCGTTGTTGCGTTGGCAGATGTGATACTTTATTTTATTTTTGATGGATAGAACAGCGATTCAAAGGCTTTCTTCTCCAAGATTGGCTTTGAAGAGAATGGCGAGGTATCTACCGTCTTTGACGGTCGGGAGATTCGTATGCGTTGATGGGGAGGGTAACGGAGTAGATGGAACGCAGATGGTGAAACGAGTTTAGTTCTGTTTATGCATGTTGTTTCTTTGTGAGGACACATTTCATTGGCAATTCATTTGTTTCCTTGTTCATGAGTGATCCTAGTACTGCCGAAGTGGCAAAGGAGGCAGAGGAATACAATCTCGCTGGAAATTGCGCCTTCAAAGACAAAGAGTACGAAAAGGCCATTCGTTTCTACAACTATGTATTTCTTTCTGTGCATCGACTAAACGAATTAGGCCATCCAGAAGTGCCCAAATGAATCAAAATATATTGCAAATCGCTCCGCCGCGTATCTGGGAGCTGGTGATCGTTCACGTGCACTCCAAGATGCTGAAAAGGCGATTGAAATGAGTCCAACATGGTTTAAGGGCTATTCCCGCAAGGCATCGGTGTATCTGCGACTGAAGAAGTACAAGGACTGCATTGAGACGTGTAAAATCGGTTTGGACTGTGAGTGGACGTGAATTGTAGCGCTTTCCCTGGATCCCAACAATGAGGCAATGCTTCTGGTTCTGAGCACTGCGGATAAGGCGATCTCCTCGCAGGTATGTTACAACTCGCTAATATGAATAGTAGAAGGCAGATGATTTCTCTGCCTTGGAGGCCGCTGAAGCCATGGCGGATGACGATACGAACACACACGAGGAGCTGAGCCGTCTGAAGCAGATTCGCGAGCAGAAGCGACTGGAACAGTTCTTGTCCACGATCGACACAGGCTTGAAGCCAGTGATCGACACGGAGAAGAACCGCAGCGTGACGGACGACTCCATCATGGAGCTGACGGCGCTTCAGCACATCGAGCGCTTGACGGGAAAGAACGCCTTCGTAGCCTTTCTCTCCCGAGTCCATCGTAGTGGAAGAACCTGAATCCCTTCCGCGTGCTGATGCTTCCGGAGACAGCGTCGGACGAGGACATTCGACAGCGGTACCTGAAGCTCGCAAACATGATTCACCCCGACAAGTGTAGCCACCCAGGAGCACGCGAGGCGTTTGAGGCTGTCATGCATGCGAGCGAGATTCTGAAGGATCCGAAGCGGAAGGAGGAGTGTGTGCACCTGATCAAGGGAGCGAGGAAGAGCGTGATAAAGAACCACGAGCGACTCATCGAGAAGGGAATGAATCCGGACGCGTTGCCGAACGTGGGCGGTTCGTCGGTTGATTCCCTGTAGATTGATATCGCGATTGAGGAGGAGATCATGCGTGTGTTCGCTCAGAACGAGCAGCGACAGCGCAAGGCAAAGCAGTACTACAATCTGTACGAGCGACGCGACAAGGAACGAGTGAGGATGAGGGGAGGCGATGAGCGATAGCAAGAGGAAAAGAGACAGAAGATCGTGGAAGAGGTGAAGGCGCATCGTGAATGGATGAGCGGCACCGACGAGCGTGTGGAGACGTGGAGAGAGTACCAGAAGAAGAATAAAAACAGAAAGAGACAGCTCACGTCGGATGACTTCTCGGGAGAAACAGATCATGATAAGGTGGGGATTCGTGTGTTCATTGATGGACAGAGAAAGAAGCAGGAGGAGAAGGCATACTACACTGCCCTCGGAGAGGAATATAAGATTAACTGGAGGTTGTCTGTTTGTTCCAATCCGTACAATCATTGAATGATTCAACTATCACCCGAAGTGTCTATTTCGATCGCAGCGGTCATCGTTGCAAGTGTGTTTTATTTGTGCAAGCGGTTTGGAAAGCAACCGCAAGATGATTCCAAAACGGTGTGGGTTGTGGGAGCTAGCTCTGGAATCGGAAAGGGTACGCTTGAGTACAGTTGCTGATGGTACAGAATTGGCGGTGCAGTATGCAGTCGCCGGAAAGAATGTAATCCTCAGTTCGCGTAGCAAGGACAAATTGGAACTTGTTCAAAAGGACATCTGCGAGAAAACTGGAAAGGATTGCTCTCATTATCCCATCGTCCTCGTTGATGTGGAGAAGGATGACGAGTTCGTGGAGAAGACGAAGGTGGCTGTCAATTCGTGATGGTAATTCCGTAGGAAGCCGAGCAGTTCTTCGGCTCTATTGACATTGCGGTGATCAGCAGCGGTCTCGGAATCCGTGCCTACAACGATGAGACGACGGCGGAGGTCGAGAAGAAGATGCTCCAGACCAACTACACGGGTCCCATTCTCCTTGCGAAGACCATCCTTCCGTCGATGCGTTCTCGCCACAGCGGAACGATCGTATTTATCAGCAGCATCCAGGGCCAGCTCGCCATTCCCGCCCGCTCCAGCTACTCGGGAGCCAAGCATGCGCTGCAAGGCTACTGCGACAGTTTGCGTGCGGAAGAGGCGATGAACGGAGTGAACATCGTGACCGTGTCTCCCGCGTATGTGAAGTACGTCTTCGCTGTGGGTGTCACGTAGAACAAATCACAGCCTGAATTCCATCCGCGGAGACGGATCGAGCTACAACCAAATGGATAAGACGACGAAGAAGGGAATGGAGCCGAGCGAGCTTGCCATTCGGATCCGACGTGCCGTTGTCCGTAGAGAGGGAAACGTGGTGGTGGCTCCTTTCTACATGAAGGCAGTTGTCGTGCTGCAGTACATCTTCCCTACGATCATTGATTTCTTTATGAAACAGAAGGCTGTGAAAGGTCGGCGTGCGTGTCCTGTTTGTTATTAGGAAGGATGTAGATTCGTTGACGGAGTTTTTTACGAAAAGCAAATCCGTATCTTTACTAGCAATATTCAATGTTTGCAAAGGAAAATCACAGCCGCTTCCGCATCCCAACGATCCCAACGATTCAATAAGGAGGCTCCTATTTCAATTCAATATGAATCTGCCACCCTCAAAGCGTAAAGCACCCATCAAGGCGAATTTCCAGCATCTGATTCGTGCGAAGATGTATGGCGTAATTACGCTGAACTCGCTTGAAGGGATGATGCGTGAACTGAACGAATTGATTCCTGTCGATTTGGAGAAGGGTGGCAACAAAGTGGAATACATGATCCGTAGACAACATTGATACGTTTTCGGAGGAATTGCGCCGCTACCAGAATGGAAGCCTGATGCCGACCAGCCACGGAGACTACCTTGACCGGGCCGTGAGAAGTCTGTCAAAAGAAATCGGTCTTCCAGTGCCCGTCAAATTGGGCAATTCGGATGTCGTGAAGGTCCAACTTATGTAGAATTCATCATCTCGTAGACACTCGTGACGAATATTATTCTCTATTCGCACGGAGAGGAGCGACGACAGTATATCGAGTGGCTGGAGCAGCCAAGCGAACTCATTACGAAGTCGATTCGCTTTGAACAACTGGTGAACCAGACGTGCATTTGTTCCTACAAGAAGTCCTCCAATTCGCTTAGCGAGGATACAACGAACTTCATTCGTCGTTCGATTCACGAAATGCTCCGGTCAAAGTCGACGAAGGATGACCTGCGTAACCAACTTTTGAGCACTCCTCCCATTGGACAGGGAGTGGACCCCATGATGGGCTATGACTATTCGGAGGCCAATCTCTACATGGCGCCACATAGCGGAGACGCAGAACGCATTCTGAGTGTTGATCTCATGAACGGAATTCGACAGCCAATGGAGAAGGAGCTCCCCTCGTCCCAGCAGCGATCTACAGATAATATTGCCCTGTGAAATAGTGTATTATTTGGTTTCATTCTGTTTGTTGGAAGAGGATTCGCCCGTTTGTGCATATTCCCGCGGAACAGGGAAACCACCAGTTCTTGATGGGTTCTCTCCAGAATTATCATCAGCTACACATCTACATCATGTCCACTGTACGTAGCCGTGTGTGTTTGGTCGATCGCCCTGATTCTGGAGGGCTATTCTTTGAACAGTGTCTCACCGTTTGGTAGGTTGCTAAGAAGGTCGAGTTCACCATTGATTGCTCTGCTCCCATCAAGGATAAGGTCATGGATATTGCTTCCTTTGTGGGTGTTTCCTAGCCGTTGTCATTGTTGTAGGAGACCTACCTGAAGGAGCACATCAAGGTCGACAACAAGCTGGGTAACCTCGGCACCGCTGTGACTGTGTCCACCAGCGACGACAAGATTACCGTTGCTGCCACCTGCGACTTCTCGAAGAGATACCTGAAGGTTTGGCTTGCTTTGTGGTGGTTACGAATAGTACCTCACCAAGAAGTACCTCAAGAAGCAGCAGATCCGTGACTACCTGCGTGTGATTGCCGCCGGAAAGAACGGATACAAGCTCACCTACTTCAGCCTTGCTAAGGAGGAATAAATGGGTTTATGTCAGCTGATGGTTGATCCAAGTGTTTGTTTGCAGTCATTCCTTGTATGAATTCAAATGGATGAGTTGTTTGTAGTCATAGAATGATCTCAGATGAAGTGAGAAACGTCTTGCTGAAGGTGCAATTCCGAGCCGAATCGATTGATCGTATAGTGCCACATAATCTCCTTCGACATCGACATGACACTCTGTTACATGAACGATGCCGTGGATAGCGCAGATCAGAAACTCTTCCACTATATAGTCAATAACTACCCTAGAATAGCCATTTCGTATAGTGAGGAGTAGGTCATAGTCACTGGAAGTACCTTTCTAGAATCGAAGACACTCTGAACAAGAGAGTGGCGAGCAGCAAAGAGCGATGCAAGAACATAGGACGTTTGAGGAAGGAGATTATCGCGGAGTACGTCAGCAAAGCGGGGTACGGACGCAAATTCCCGCTGACTGTATAGTTATTCACTCTCTGCTGTTGATGAATTGTTCAACGTGTGGAGGACAGAACGATGCAAAGTATGGAGCCACTCTCCTCTTTATCACCAGACGCGTCTGATCCCGTATGCCCGTGAATTACTCCATCTCCTCCATGACCACAATTACAAGATTGCGGTAATCACGAACGGTACTTCCGATATGTCATATCATCATGATTTGGACTCCATTATCGATGTGTTTGTGAATCCCGAGCTGTGCGGGGACAGCAAGCCGTCTGTGATCCCCTATCATCGAGTTGGTTCCATTCGATTCATCTTCCTCCTAGGTCATGGAAAGCGTGGGTGTATTTAATCCGTCTATCTATCTTCACGTGGGGGATGCTTACGATACCGATGTGATGGGTGCAATGGCGTCTGGATGGTACTCCGTTTTGATTACCAACAATTCCGTTCCTACAGTAATCCCCAACCGTCCCCCCACGCTCGTTGTTTCGACGCTTGAGGAATTGTATAATGTGTTCAAGCAGGTCCTTGCATTCTCTGTTTGTTGAAACGTATAGTGGTACTTGATAATCATTGTATGAGACTGGCAAGCACAAAACAAATGAGTACGAGGTTCCTCACCTGTTTTATGTGCAGATTATCAGCAACCAACAACTGATAATCAGCCTTCCGCTAGTGAGCAAATACCTGTAGACTACGAATTGTGTTCTCGATTGGTAGGCCGTCAGTTCTTCGGGAAATCATTCTTTCCGCTCGACAAACAATCTGAAGCAGGTGTGTTTCAATTGTGTTCCAGTATAGAATAGAACAGCGTGAAAGAGGGTTTGTCAGAATCCAATTCTTCTCAACAGAATGGGGCTGCTCAGAACAACCAGCCAGTGCAACCGAAAGTGGTTTCGACGATGGAGGTGGAGATGGGGGCGAGTGTTACACCGAATACTTCTGTCGTGAGAAAGGGCGTCATGGGAGCAGGCGGAGCTACCAGTTCGCTGACCACAGGACTCATGACGGGGGAGGTGAAACCGAATTCTGTACCGATGACAATACCATCTAACAGACGTAGCATTCGAGCGCGTGCTGCAACTTTCTGAAAGACCGTTTTCCCATCTTGAAATGGCTGCCAACGTACTCCCGTTCCGCCTCTCTTCCTGTAGCTACAAGAAGGAGTATTTTTCGTTTGACCTAACGGCCGGTCTCACGGTGGGAGTGATGGCGATTCCGCAGGTAGGACTCTCCGTGGCATATCCATCCAAGGGAATGGCATACGCCATGCTTGCGAACCTGCCTCCCATCTACGGCCTGTACGGCTGTATCGTGCCGGTGTTCATGTATGGGCTGCTGGGCACCTCCAGTCAGGTGCACATCGGTCCCTTCGCCCTTATCTCGATGATGGTGAGCAGCGCACTCTCCTTCGTGAACGCGGAGGAGTCTCCCGACGAGTACATGCAGGCAGTGACCACAGTCTGTCTGGAGTGCGGCATCCTCCACCTGCTATTAGGTCTCTGTCACGGCGGCGTCATCACGCGCCTGCTCTCGGAGACCATCGTCACCGCCTTCACCACCGCCTCCGCCTTCAACATCGGCGGCTCCCAGCTGAAGCACCTCTTCGGCGTCTCCTGCTCCGACCAGGTGTTTCTGAAGATCGTCCGCCGCCTCTTCTTCACCGACCTCGTCCACTCCTTCAACTGGTGGGCCTTCCTCATGGGCGTCTGCGCCACCGCTGTTCTCTACGCCATGAAGCGACTCAACAAGCACTATCTCCCCAAGAAGCCGCTGCCGGTGGAGGTTGGCACGCTCTCTCGCCTGAACGGTAGCTGTTCCTGCTGGTGATCGTGATCGTGGTCATGTGGGTCTTCGACCTCAAGCACAAGTGGCATCTCAAGTATCTCGGCGACTACACCATCGTGCGTGGTATCGCTTCTCCCCGCCTCCCACACAGGTCTCCCGCCCTTCACGCTCCCCTCCGCCACCCACGCGCTCCGCATCCTCCCCTCCGCCATTATGATCTGTCTCGCTCTCTCTACACACCTTCACGCGCAGGCGTCGTCGGATACGTCATCACCGTCTCCCTCGGCAAGATCTTCGCCCGGCGCTTCGGATACAAGCTGGACGCCAACCAGGAACTCGTCGCCATGGGCGGCGCCGCCATCGTCGGCTCCTTCTTCTCCTGCTACCCGCCCGCCGGCTCGCTCTCCCGCACCGCCCTCGTCGCCTCCTGTGGTGGAGATGGCTATGAAGCCTCACGCAGAGTCCAAAACGCCGCTCCACAACTTCATCTCCCCGCTGCTGATCATCCTCTGTCTCTACGTCCTCACCGACGTCATCAAGTTCATCCCCAACGCCTCCCTCGCCGCCATCGTCATCGTCAACCTCTTCTCCCTCTTCGCCCAGTTCCGTGAGCTGGGACCCCTCAGCAGGACCAGCTGGGCCGATTTCGGCGCCTTTATCGTCTGCTGCGTCTTCACCGTCACCATGGGCACCGAGGCCGGACTCATCAGCGGCGTCGTCTCCTCCCTCCTCTTCCTCCTCATCGCCGTCCTCGCCGCGAAAAAGCCGACAGACGAGAAGCTGGAGCCCATCTCGCTCGCCTCCAGTCGGTTTGCGCCTCGGAGACCAGCTGTAGAGTTCACCGTCGTCACCATGCCCAAGTCGCTCCACTTCCTGAACCGCGACACCTATCGGGGTCGCGTGGAGAAGGTGCTCGCCGCCAGCTCGACATCGCGTGTGCTGCTGGATTTGCGACTGCTCGCCTACATTGATGTGTCCGCGATCATGACCCTCCAGGTAGCGAGCGCGATGGTAGATGCACTGTAGGAAATGAACAAGGAATTCAAGGACCGCGTCGTTTTCTACTCCACTACGGAATTGCTGTCGAAGAAACTGGCTGCGTATGGTGATCACGACATCACAGTTCACAAGACTTTAGATGGTTTCATTGAAGCTTAGTGGTTTGAGAGTGTTTGTTGGATCGATGGGAGTCATGGGACCACCCAATTCGTCTCCTAAAATGGTGTTATTATCTATCGAGTTATTCAATGATACTGTATCTGCAGAAAACGTCTTCCAAACGAAGCAACAATAGGGTCGAGTCTCCTGATATGGACTGCTAGTCCCCTCTTTCCGGTCCTTCAGACCATTTCCTCCACTTCTAGTGCATGGAAGACCAGACGCTTCTGCGACCCGAGGGAAGGAAAGAGGAACCTCGCCAGAAACTCACTGCTGTGTATGTCGTCCTGTTCGTTTTAGGAGCGTTTCTTTTGTTTGGATTCGCGAGGTCGTTCCATAGAGTCAGTGTCTCTGACCACTTGCGATCGGATAGTATTCGCAGTGGCGTTTTCAATCTCTACATTGTTTCCGACTTGGACAAGAAGAGCAAGGTCGATAGTGATAGTAAAGGGAAGTGGCGGAGTGTATTGAAGAAGGGACAGCTGAAGCGGTTGGAAGACGGCGGCTACTCGATTCAGTGGATAACGGATACCGATTTGCACACCAAGGTGAGCGAGGCGGGACGAGGAATGGAGCTCAGTGCGCTCGTCGAGTACAACAAGCGTCTATACACGTTCGACGACCGAACGGGTCTGGCGTTTGAGATTGTCGGGAACAAGGCGATTCCGCGCTTCATCATGATGGAAGGCGACGGAAACCACGACAAAGGTCAGAAGACGGAGTGGGCGACGGTGAAGGACGGCAAGATGTACGTGGGAAGCTTCGGCAAGGAGTACACGAACCCTGACGGTTCGATCAAGAACACGAACAACATGTGGGTATCGGTGATCGACAGTCGCGGCGTGATCACCCACGAGGACTGGACGTCTCGGTTCAACAAGCTGCGTGAGGCGGCGGGCTGTCCGTATCCCGGGTACATGATCCACGAGGCGATCAGTTGGTCGCCGTACCGCAAGCAGTGGGTGGTGCTTCCGCGTCGTGTGAGCAAGGAGCCGTACGACGAGAATGAGGACGAGCGTCGCGGGTCCGACACGGTTCTGTTTGCGTCGGAGGACTTCAGCAGCATCGAGGTGAAGCACATGACGCCGCTGACGCCGACGCGCGGGTTCTCGGACTTCAAGTTCTTGCCGGGTTCGGAGGACCGTGTGATTGTGGCGTTGAAGAGCGAGGAGAACGAGGAGCAACAGACGCAGAATACGTACATCACGGTGTTCGACGTGGATGGAAAGGTACTGATGGAGGAGACGGAGATTCCCGGAGGCATGAAGTTTGAGGGTATTGAGTTTGTGTACTGGTGTGTTTGTTAGTAGTCACTGTTGTTATCCTTTACCGTCGTATCCTCTCTTGGTGTATCCTGTTGTGGATATACTTCGCCTTTAACCAACCATGTCAGTTGTTAATGATCTCATAATCACACCTTGAAAGAAACAAGCAACAAGAAGGGTTAGGTATGGCGATGCTGATCAGTCAGCAGAGAATGGGACGTTGCTACCTCAAAGCAATGACTATAACAAGTTGAAAAGAGGTCATACTGATCAGTCACCACATATACCATCACGTAAGCGCGTTAAAAGGTCAAGAACGTTCAAATGATTCAATATTCTTTGCTGAAATACATGAAAGAAACACGAACACTCCTTAAACTTACGAATCACGATTTCGTCCTCATCCTCTCCAATCTGAATGGAATCTGCAACTACGGAGTCAATTCCCGGAATCTCCGAAGGTATCTCCTCCATTTCCATGCTCACAGGAACTTGCTTGGGAGAAGGCTTGGGAACGGGAGCCGTCTTGTACAAGTAAACCGCAACGGCAAGATTGATCACCGCCAGGTCGAAAGGCAAGGAGAGCTCCATGTTGAACACGAACGAAGAGATGATGGAGGTGATCACCAGAGAAGCCGCCGTCGTAAACGCCTTCACCACCGAGGAGATGTACTTGAGAATGGCGCCAGTGACGAGTCCCATGTACACGTTGCAAATGACCGTCAGCACGGCGAAGAAGTTGAAGTTGTGGAAGGTGATCTTCTGGACGATTGCACGGCCATTCTCGATGAAGAGGAAGAGGAAGTTAACGACAGCTCCCCAACTAGAGATGATGTGGAGAGATCAGAAAGACAAATAAAGCCAGATGCTCTGCTGGAAAATGGACATGTCGCGGTGCGACTTCATCAGCTTCTCAATCGTCACTCCCGCAGCTGCCACAATTCCGGTGCTTATAATCGTCAGCACCGCCGCGTACACAGGAAAGTCGGCAAAGGAGGCGGTCGACGAACGGGCCAACTGAATCGAGGCGATGGAGTCGCACATCAGAATCATTGCTGCCCAGTGGACCCCAGAGAGACTGCATGATCACGGAAGACGAAACGTACCGTTTCTTCAGAATCAATACGGAGAAAACTCCAACGATCACTGTTTCGAGAGAGCCAAAGACTTGGACCGTTACGGGCGTGTCAACAATGGATAGAATAACATAGTACATGTAGTGTCCGATAGCGTACAGAAAAGCAGGAATTGACCACATCAGGATCTCCTTAAGCGTGAACGACTGGCGAATACTCGGATCCTGCATCACGCGATAACGAAAGAGCACATATGATATTAGTAGCTTCAGAGCCTATTCCTGATCGCAACAGTACAAAGGAACTTCACCCAACATGGTCGCCATAATGGGCGAATAGTCGTATTCCCCATCTTCATTCTTCGATAGCTAAGGAAATAATGCAGAAAGCAAAATGCACACCGAAGTGAGGACCCCACGAATCGAGTGGGTAACCAACGAGGAAGCGATCAGATATGTTTTAAAGAGAACGTCTTTCATTCCGGACAAATGGAATGGATCGACTTCTTCGTAGTTATGGAGAATCGCTACAGATAGGGAGAGTCCCGATTTCTGCCACTTGACCGTAGACTCGTTTTTTGGAAACACGTTTGCACAGCATATTTTTCGAGCTATCCTGTTTTTGTATTCTGCCACTGTGGAGTAACGACACGTAGAGAGTAAAGAATGTCTCGTCGCGACAGCAAGGTGATGCTCCAGCCCATCGATGTGATCTTCCGTGCCCTTCAAAGTATATCCTTTCGAATCGCACCTGTCCGGTCCGATGACTGGACGTGACGTTTGTTTCTTAACAGGTCTACAAGACACGAGTTCAGATCTGGCTCTTCGATCAGACGAATATTCGCATTGAAGGACAAATCAAGGCACGGAACGTCGTTGGGGAGTTAGGTTTAGGGTTTCGATGAGTATATGAACATTGTGCTGGACAACGCTTCGGAAGTCAATATTAAGATGAAGACGAGAAAGAACCTGGGTATGAAAGGGGGAGGAGTTCGAGTGTAGGGAGAATTCTTCTGAAGGGTGACAACGTGACTCTGATCCAAGAGCTTAATTAAGATGTCTATGTATTCTGTGAATATTGATTGTTTGTTTCATCGACGAGCTGTCCATGGATGAAATCAGTGTTTGTTGGTGAACGTGCTTGGAAAACACAGAAGACACGCACCTGTGAATTCCCTCCAACTGGGACTCTTGACAAAGGAATGGTTCCAGATAAGAAGCCGCGCATTGAGCCAAGTGCGCAGTTGGCCATTGTAACCAAGGGATACAAATGACATTCAGACATACACATGTGATTGTTGTCACCAGAGTATTCCCCTATATTCAAGTCGCGTCAAGTGTCTGGAGTGCGACGACACCGATATCTGCATGCAATGCTATGAGATGCGTGGGGATTCGTGGAGTCACTCACGTCCAGGGAAAGAAACGGAAACCCATAAGTATGGGCACCGCGTGGTGGTCGTTCCTGTTCTTCCAGAAACGGCCTCCACCTCCTGGGATGATAATGATGATGTGGATGGGGGCGCCACCGATGTGGAGGTGGAGCCATACGATGAACTCATTCACGACTATCTCCAGTCCACAGCCGACAATCGCGAGTTTGCCAGCTCCATCGACGCCGATCTTGCTCTGGAGATTCTAGGTAATTGTGGATGGGCGAGTTACCCCAGATGGTCTGTGCTACTATCAGTACGATATTGAAGGATTGTGGAAGTCCCTGTCGAAACGGATCCCCTATGCGATGCTGACCAGCTACGTATTTGAGTGAGCAATATCGTGGATTGTAATGATAGTGTTGTGCTACGAGACTCCAAGGCTTCTCCTGTCGACTCCTTTCAACGACAGAACGACGAAGAGAGCGAGCCGCTTCGAGAGAAAGTCTTCACAGAATCGTTTTCGCCAACCATTCTGGAATGCATGATGAAGGACATGACGCTGGAGAACTGCAACCCGGAAGTGATGTTCTGTTTGAAGGAAATGGAACCACTTCTCCAGAAGAACCATCCCCCGCTGTTCTCGAAGGCGCAAATCCCCTTCCTCCTCTCGTTGACGCTTTCCGATTCGGAACTGAAGGCGCGACTCAAGGCACTGCAGCGTATGAAAAGGAACGCGTTCACATTTAGAAAAGACGGATTCCAAGGTGTGGAGTCTGAATTCACATGATTCCAAACAAACGGAACATTTGATAAAAGAATACGTTCGGACGATGATCCAAAAGCTTCCCCATCGAAAAGACACACGAAAGCGAAATCAAAAGAGACGTCGTTAATCGGAGTTGTTGAAACCCTTGTTTTCGGGAGACACTTGCTGGTTGAAAAGGGACTCGAGCTGCTGAATAATCTCGCAACGATAAATGCCCTAGGTTCGTGATAGGGTATAGAAGGTACATTGGGCCGGTGCTTTTTGAAATGAACGACAGCGTCATTCAAAGTCATTCCCTGATACTTGCAGAGATAGGAACACACGATCAATCCCGTTCGGTTATATCCATGGGTGCAGTGCACAACAATCACCTTGTCCGGATTGTTTTCGTGGTACTGTTCCATATAATCGATGATCGAAGCAATGACAGTGTGATCAACCTCTGCTCCATGACCCTCCGTGGGGACCTTCAGATAGACGATCTAGTCTGAATAGAAGGATGAATACTCACTCCCTTCTCTACGAACTCCTTTTCTCCATTATAGTAGCGCGTCACATTTGTCAGGTCCACCACGAGTCCGATTGACGCACCGTTGAGGGCTTTTGACTTAAGCAGATCACTTGGGGTCCAGCGTTGTTTTTTTCTTAGCTGCGTGTAGCGGTCATCCAGAGGAGTCTGCTGCTCAGGGAAATAGGGTTTACACACCTTACAACAGATGACGCCACCTTCCATCAAAGAACCAATGCGCGGCCTCCGAATCCACTCCTTTGGCAGCCGTGTCGATTTTGATTCCCGTGGTTGCATCTCCAGATGGAATAGAATGATGAGTTGTTTTCAACAAAGAGGGAACACTAATCTACAAGGCGCGATTCGTCCCACGTGTCGATGACCGACGACGGGTACTTGTCAAATCCTCCCTTGAACTGAACGCTGTAGGAACTGGCGTAGCAGCTCTTCTGGACCATTTCCTTGATAGCCGCGAGAGGAATCTCCGGCAGGCGACGATCCGCGAGAGACAAATCCAGTAAATAGGCAAAGGTGCCAACGAAGCAATCTCCGGCTCCCACCGTGTCACGGACTTTGACGGAAGGACAGGCGACGGCAAATCGCTAAACGTTAGAGACCTAGGTTAAGCTCACCTCCTGTCCGCGACCAATCAGAGCGCCCTTCTTTCCGCAGGTCATGATGACGATCTGATTGGGATGCTTGGCTGTCATGATATCCATCATTGTTTCAAACGACTCGCCATTTCTAACGCCCGCAATGAGCTGGGACTCGGTTTCGTTGGGAATCAGCACATCAACGCAATCGAAAGACGGATCTTCCAGCGTCAGTTCCGGGGATGCCGGAGCAGGGTTCAAAATGGTAACGATTCCTCGCTGCTTGCAGACGCTCAGAATGTGTCGAATGGTCGGGATGGGTATCTCCTCCTGAAGAACGACTACACGACACGAACTGGCAACGGGGATGGAATCGAACTAGAGTGGAAGATCTCGATCAGCTCTACCAGCTGGCTGGAAAACTGGGCGTTCGCGCCACCGACCACAATGATCGAGTTCTCTCCCGTAGCATCGATACAGATACTCGCCGTGCCCGTTGAGGCAGAAGGCAGGATCTGAACCGCATCGACACACACATGATTGGCTTTTATGTGCCTTATCAGCTCGTGGCCGTTGGGGTCATCGCCGATACACGACAAAAAGCGCATCTTCGATGGATCAGCACATAGTTTGGCCACAGCCACCGCCTGGTTGCAGCCCTTGCCTCCACAACGCGTGAAAAACGCATTTCCAGTGATCGTTTCACCTATCCATCACAGCCACACAGAATCCGAACCTGCCTGCGGTATCCGGTCAGAGGTGGTGATAAGATCCATGTTGGATGAGCCAATTACGTAGATCGTAGGGTTCATGAAAAGAAAAATGCGTCAACCGGGAATTGAACCCGGACCTCTACCTTGGAAGGGTAGAATCCTAACCATTAGACCATTGACGCTCCCTTAGTTCTTCTTTTCTCATCATTTCAAATGCCTATTCAGCTAATACAAGAGGAATCAGAATGAAAGGAAAAGCTTTCGTGTCCTACTACGATCAGGCGCTGAAGCTGCTGAGTAACCGACCGCACGCGTTGCTCCTTTCCGATTGACTCATTTCCAGCGAAAAGGAACTGCACCAAAAGCTACAGCTACTATCGACGAAGCGCTGGACACGCCGCACAATGAAATCCAAGATGGGGATGGAGTCCTCGTCTATCTTCACAAATGACGCCACTCCACGTATCTCTGTAGTTCGCTATTCAGCGTAGAGGATGACGAAGCGGAAATCGATGCTGCCATTCAGCGACTCAAGGAAGAAGGCTTTGTGAACGACCGCGACTTTGCCGACTGGTACTGTATGCAGCGGGAGTCGTACAATCCTCGAAGCCAACGCGTTCTCTATTTGGAACTAGTGACAAAGGGAGTGGACCCCGCCGTGGTCAAGTCCAGTATTCAGGACTATCACTCGGAGGAGGATTGCTGTAGGACGCTGGCTCTTCGAAAAGTGGGCGCCCTTTCGCATGAGAAGCTCGTTTCGTATCTGCTGGGCAAAGTAGGTGTTGTTCTGTTCTCTCAACGACAGGGATTCCGGTACGATACGATCAAAACGGTGTTGAAGAGTCTCCCCGACTTCAGCACCGATTGTTAATGTACTCTAATCTAGCTATGACGTGACTCTGTTTGTTATCCATCGGTCCATCGTCGATTTAGTTTATCGCGACGATTGCACACGCCTTGACGGGTGGTCTACAAGTTCTAACCCTTGCTTTCCAATCGATAGAAAATGCTCGTTGATAGAAAGGACATTCTGCTGGTCTACCGTCAGCTCTTTGAGGGTAGGAGAGGAAGGGTTATGGATTAGCGTATAGATGGAGTCTTCACCACTGTTGATGACGTTCACGCCACCTACGTTCTGGGAAAGGACGAGAACGGAGAGGACATCACCGTGAGCAACCTCAAGGTGATCAAGCTTCTCCAGTCCCTGTGGTCTCGTGGCTACGTCAACAAGACCTACAGCTGGTAGAATTGCATGGTGGTTTGTAAGTGCAGGTGCCATTTCTACTACACCCTGACGGACTCGGGTCTCCAGTACCTGAGAGAGTTCCTGCACCTCCCCAACGACATCGTCCCCAACACCTACAGAAGAGTGAACCCCACTCTTCCTCGTGATGAGAAATCTCGTTTCCGCCGCGACGGTGACAAGCCCCGCTTCCGTGATGGTGAGCGCCGCCAGTACCGCAGCAACCGCAGTGGCTTCGACAAGAAGGAGGAGAACTAAGTCCTTCAACGACCATACCAGATAACGAAAAGTTGTTGGTACTTCTTGAAAGGGTAACTACGTGTGTTTGTTGAGATCGCATTATTGTGTTTACAAGCCGTCTGATCCTGGAATGGAGCCGCAGGCCGATCCAGATCAAGTATTTGAAATCATAGAGAAGATAGGAGAAGGGTAGAGCAACCTGTCTGGGATGAGGTGTTTAGGTCCTACGGATCCGTCGTGAAGGCGAGGATCAAGAGTTCAGGCCGTATCGTGGCAATCAAGATCGTTCCTATTGAAACTGATCTTGCCGACCTGATGAAGGAAATTTCCATTCTCAAAACATGCAAATCAGAGTATATCGTTCGGTACCACGGTAGTTATTACAAGAATAACCAACTCTATGTGATTGTGCGCTTAGGAGAATCATTTCGTAGATTGTGATGGAGTACTGTGGAGCAGGCTCGTTGAGCGATTTAATGCTGAAAGGACGACTCACTCTGACGGAAGAAGAGATCCGTTACGTGCTCTCCGAGGTACTGCTGGGAATTACGTATCTTCACCAGCAGCGAAAAATCCACCGCGTTCGTTTCTTGGGCTCCTTTGAGGTGTAGGATATCAAGGCGGGAAACATCCTCTTAACAGAGTCTGGAGTCGCGAAGCTTGCCGATTTTGGTGTCTCCGTTCAACTGGAGAACACACTGGCAAAGCGGAAGACTCTGATCGGTACGCCATTCTGGATGGCTCCGGAGGTGATTCAGGAGATGGACTACGACTCTCGCGTATGTATTTGTGTTTCAGCTCATGTGCAGGCCGATATCTGGTCACTTGGCATCACAGCGATCGAGTTAGCCGAAGGCGTTCCTCCCTTTTCCAACATCCACCCGATGCGAGTACGTCCCGTTTCCCCGTCACACCCAGGCCATTTTCATGATTCCGAACCGTCCGCCATCGCGTCTTCGCGATCCGGCGAAGTGGTCCCAGTCGTTCGTGGACTTCGTCTCGCAGTGCCTGGTGAAGGATCCAAAGGAACGTCCCACGTCGCGCCAGCTGTTGGAGGTGCTGTTTCAGTCTCTGATCGATGTGTAGCATCCCTTCGTCGCCGACACGATTAAGAGTCTCCAGGCGGGCCACCCTCATCCTGAAATTCTAATCCACATGGTGGACCGTCTGCGCAAGGCGAGGAGTCGTGTGCTGATCAAGGAGAAGAAGACATCCGCTCCGCCCGCGCCGCTCGCTTCCCCTCAAGCGATTGCTCCCGTGGTGCCTCTGCAGCCGTCGGATTACGTGAAGCCGCTGGTGGACAACAAGAAGCAGGCGCTAGGCGGAGAGAGCACCGTCATCTCCCGGAGTGTGCCGAACGACACCATGGTGACGAAAGAGTCGGATGCAAGAACCATCGTGACGAAAGAGCCGGATATCCGAACGATGATGACTAAAGACGCGGATACGGAGACGATGGTGACGAGAGAGCCAGATGCAAGGATGGCTCCCAGAGGAAACGATACAATCAACTGGTTACAGTCGGAGTCGCCTGCGAACAGGGGCGTCATTCCGCTGACGTCGATGACGCCGTCCACCTTCAACGAAGTCCTCTCCAGCTCGTCGGGAAGACATTCACGTTTGTCGAGCAGAGTGCCGGAGCCTCAGCCCAGTAACCCCTCACGATGTATGCATGCGGTTCTCTCTTGTTTCCTAGCTCGTTTACCCTCCACCCCTAGTCGCAGCTCGAGCATTTCCTTACCCAAGCCTCCTCCCCCTCCTCCCACCCCACGAAGTACACTCGTCGATTGTTTCTTCCTGTAGCCCATTTGCCTTCTAACAGCAACCGGAGTATGAACCCTCTCTCGTTGCCGAAGAAGACAGTGAGTCCGATCGATACGTGTACTACCATGCTGCTGCAGGAACTGCCAACCCAGCGTCCTACAAATGCCGTTGTTCTCGAAGTAAGAGGTGCGGAGGGGATTCCATTCAGAAATGGCTGGAACAGCAGAGGAAAGGAGAAGCAGCCATAAAACAGTTCAAGGAGGATCTCCGCATCCTGGCCGGATCCTACCGCACAAGACTGGACACCATTATTAGAGAGATGAACCAATGTAACTGCTCTGTTTGCTCAAACAAACATGGAATTCGTTCTCATCCTCAGGACGGATCTGGAAGAAGTGAATCGCCATGTCCAGGTCATACTTCTCCTTTTTCTCAGGGTTCACCTGCTCAATGAGGTCGAAGAGCAAATCAAAGTCCATATTGATGTCTGCCTCGATCAGAATTTTCCGCAGCTCGTCAAAGGTAATCAATCCGTCCTTGTCCTCGTCCACATAATCAAAGAGGTACTTGATGTCGTCCACCTAGAATGATACTCCAACCACAGCAATACATACCTCTTCGGGATCCAAATCACGCTTCTGATAGGTCATTCTATGCGTTTTCCGTTTGAACCAAACAAAATACACTGAGAACCCATAATTATGCCTTCTAAGTATTTAGGATGATTTAACAGTAAATAATTTGATCGATTTTCCTGTTTTGAATGACAAACACTATGTTACCATCAATATGTCGGAATACAACATGCTAAGATCATGTTCACAACCTACCATATTGTATAGAAAATCAACATAAATTGAATAATGGAGTTCACCAGATGTATTTCAGATGTGGAACAGTGATTATGGGAATCGCATCAACCCCCAACTCTATTTTCAACTACATGGTTGATTCTTCTTTGATGTCGATAATGCATCTGCTATATTTTCTGTTCGACATACTCGTGATAGGCAGATCGGAATCACATGACACACTTTGCTTCCTTAAAAGATGTGTAAAGATCATTGTGTCCTTTATGAATCTGCAGCTTCTTTCTTACTCTCCATAAGAGCGGTAGTATTGTTATCATCCCTTTTATTTGATCAGAATTGAATACAGAGAGCCGAATATCGCCCCTCAGTAATCGCGGGAATCTGGAGTATGCCTCAGGGAAGGTTCTTGTGACTGGTGCAGTGATTCCCTCCGACTCCACAATCACTCCTTATGTCAGTACCAAAGAATCGGAGAAATGAGTTCATGTCATTCTACTAACAAATGCTCCGTACAATACACCATCCTCTCCAAACTTCCAATTCTTCATTCCTGAAAAATGAAATATGCGGAGAGTATAGAAACTGCTATTCTCTGTGGTCTCAACCAATCAAAGCATGGTTTCCACTATTCTCAATGAAACGCCCGCACATCCTTCATCAGCCACTATTTGGATGGCATTATCGCACCCTATTGCAACCAGTTCTCTAGTTGCTTTTCTTACAACACTCCTTCTTCTCCCTGGTATGAAATTGTGTTTCGCTTTGATGTTTCTAGTGTTTACTCGTTCTGTCGGTTTTAAGCCTCGGGATGCGTTAGAAGCACCTTCGTTTACAGTTGACTCTGTTTACCCTTGCGTGAAAGAGATCGAAGTGAAGATGACTCTGAACCAGGACGGAAAGGTGGCTTGCCTTGCTGTGGAACCTGCCTCTCCTGTTCCTGCGAAGGGAGATTTCTCCTCGTTTGAGACTGTTCAGGCGAACACTCCCTTCTTCTATTCTATTCCGAATCTGAAGGAAAATACCTCGTACAACGTCTACTGCTACAGTGAAAACACTCAGGGAGTTGCCTCCTCCCTTTCGATTGAGGCTTCCAAGCAGTCTGCCAAGACGGTTGAAGAGGCAGATGCTCCCGTTGTGATTATTGGCAACGTCCAGACCGATCGTGTGTCGGCCAGCATTTCCGTGGCTTCCACGATGTCGGGCACTCTTTGGTGCCTGTTGGAGGCGGACGCTGACCATATTCCCACGCGTCAGGAGGTTCATGACCTTGGAGCGAAGTCTCCGATTACGGAGTACACGGAGACCTCCATAACAGTTTCCGACCTGAAGAGCGGATCCAAGTACTACGGATACTGCACGGTGGAGAGTGGCGCCGGCGTGCCCACTTCCTCCGTCATGAAGAACGTCCGCAAGCTGGTGGAGACCGAGGAGCCGGCGGAGCCCTGGTACATCATCACCCTCCGTCTGCTGCTCACCGCCATTCTGGTGTGCTTCTCGGGTCTGTTCAGTGGTCTGAACCTGGGTCTGATGGGACTGGACCTGATGTCGCTGCAGATGATTTCCGACACGAACATCGAGGAGGTCGGTGGCGACAACATGGATCCGCAGGAGGTGAAGGACCTCATCCGCGACAAGGAGTATGCCACGAAGATTCTGCCCGTGCGAAAGAAGGGAAATCTGCTGCTGTGCACGCTGCTGATCGGAAACGTCATGGTAAATACGCTGATTTCGATTCTGACGGCCGATATGACCTCCGGTACCATCGGTTTCATCATCTCCACAGTGCTGATCACCGCGTTCGGAGAGGTCATTCCTCAGGCGTACGGCTCGCGTAACGGTCTGAAGCTGGGAGCGAACACCGCCCAGATCACCAACGTGCTCATCTGTGTCTTGTACATCATCTGCAAGCCCGTGTCGATGCTTCTGGACGCGTGTCTGGGCGACGAGTTCGGCAGCGTGTACAACCGCTACCAGCTGTACACGATGTTCGAGCTGTATAAGGACTGCTCGGACTTCAAGAAGGACACCATCAGCACGATGCAGGGAGCGCTGGTGATGGACACTAAATCCGTCATGCATTACTACCACAAGCTGTCGGACATCTACATGCTGCCCGACACCACCATCCTCGATACCGTCACTTGCATGGAGATCTTCAAGAAGGGCTACAGTCGTATCCCCATCTACCACGAGGAGCGCCAGAACATCGTCGGTGTGCTGCACGTGAAGGAGCTCATCATGGTGGACCCCAACCAGTCCGTCTGCGTGGACGCGCTGCTGAAGCTGTTCCCCAGCACCGTGCTCGCCATCGACATGAAGCGCACGGTCGCCGACAGCATCAAGGACATGGTGAACTCGCACACGGAGCTGGCCTTCGTCTCGGAGACGGTCGAGCACCCCAACAGCGACAACACCATCGAGCTGCGCGGAATCGTCACCATGGAGGACCTGATCCGTGCTGTCATGCGTCTGGACCTCGTCGACGAGACCCCCGTGATCGAGTCGGAGGAGGTGGCGAACGCCGTGGAGAACGTGTTCGGCAAGGTGCTGCTGAACCACCTCGACTCGACCACCACCGACATCATCTCCTACTTCATCAACCAGACCCTCGGCAAACAGCACCTCTACCTTCCCAGCGACGTGATCGTGAGCTTGATCCAGCACGGAGCCATCGAGCACGTCACTACCACCAGCCAGCCCATCTACGAGATCGGAAAGCCCTGCGACTACCTCACGGTCATCATGCAGGGCGTCTTCACCGTCACCGTCGGTCAGGACCACATGGTCACGGAAAAACCTGCCTTCTCCGTCATCAACCTGTCTGCCATCTTGGACGACGAGTACATGTAGGAACGAGGAGATTTGGTCACCGGTAGCTCGCCTCTGTCGCTGTCCATTTCCGAGAAGCCCATCGTGGACCCGCTCTCGAACAAGGTGACGGGATTCAACACCGAGGGATTCGTGCTGAAGATTAGCAGAGCGTAGCTGTGCCTGGAAGGTGTGATTTGTAGAACGGCGAAGGAACTGAACATCAAGAGCCGACTCGTCCCCATCAAGACTCAGGAGAAGTCGACGGTTCCCACCCCCGGAGAGTCGGAGCATAGTGTGACATTGCCTATGGAAGTGGAGAAGGAATTGCATTGATCTGTTTGTTACCATAATGGAAGGGGCAAATGGAGTGAAGGGTGATTCGCGGGACGTGGGCGAAATGGACCCCCTGGGTCCCTGATTCAAGGTTTTTCTTCAGTGATCACCTTATCTAAGTGAAACAACCATGGCTGATATTCAAGAGCAAGTAGGTTTCAGTCCCTTGCTTCCGTCTCTTTTGGGAGCCAGTCGTTTGGAAATGGTGATGTCGGAGCGTCAATAAGAACAATTGTTGATCGTTTTGTAGAACCATGCTGCTTTCCAGAAGCAGGAGATGTTCTCTTACCGCAAGGTCCACCTTCTGGGCAAGAAGGCCAACCAGCGTTGGTACGCCGATATGGGTCTGAACATCAAGACCCCTGAGGCTGCCATCCACGGAAAGTACATCGATAAGAAGTGCCCCTTCACTTCCGCTGTGACCATTCGTGGTTCCATTCTGAAGGGTCTGGTGATCTCCACGAAGATGGAGCGCACGATCATTGTCCGCCGTGACTACCTGCGTTACGTCAAGAAGTACAGACGGTAGGAGAAGGGGTGGTAGGACGCTGATGCGTAGTTATGAGAAGAGACATCGCAACATCCCTGCTCACTGCTCGCCTTGCTTCGACGTGAAGGAGGGAGACATCGTCACCATTGGTCAGTGCAGGTGAGTGCTCGCTGTGCTCGTGAGGGATAGACCTCTGTCCAAGACTGTGAGATTCAACGTGATTGACCACGAGTCCCAGAAGTCCAAGGGTCTGTCGAACATCCGCAAGCAGTTCCGTATGTTCTAAGTGTCCCAATGGCTTTCAAAAGGTGATACGTTATGTTTGTTTGTTCACAATTCCTTGGATCACATCTTATCAAGTGTATTTCCATGTTCCACCCTCTCATCCTCTCGTAGAGCATCACCGAAATGTCGATTGTTGACAAGATGACCGATAAACAGGTAGACCAGGTTATTGAGGATTGTTTGAACCTGGAAAACACCTTCTACAAGCGCGGATGGGATGAAGGAGTGCTGAAGGTGAATGAAGAGGCCATTGAGAGTGGTAAGCAGTACGGGTAAAAGACTGAATTCATTCGTTTTACCCCATAGAAAGCTCTACGGATGCGCTACTGCCAGCGTCATCAACTACTGCAAGTCCATTTTGGCTACTCTGATTCGAGATGCGGTTGGAGATTCTTCGAATTCGATCAGGTCTAAACCGTATTCGGCGATCATTCTCTAGTCAGGCGAAAAAGCAGACCATGCGTTCACTGATTATCCGTATTGAAAAGATGGAAGTACGTATGCGTTGCAGACTCTCACGCAGGCGGATAAGGCGTTTGACCAGACCAACATCGTGTCCATGGTGAAGCAGTTCAACCTCCTTGTCGAGAAGGCTGGTCTTCCGGCTCTTCAGTCCGGCTTCATCCCCGGTTTCATGTATAGAATTGATGTCCCTGAGTCAGCGGATGCGTCCTTTTCTCCTGTTTGTAACAAACACTCGAACTAAGGTTGACATTCTTCAGGGACTTGACCGTGCACTTTCCGGCACTGGTCGTGAAGGCATTCTCCTGGAAGGCGGCGACACCCTCCTCGGTCACGTGCATTCCTCCCGCGCACTTTCCCCAAGGCGAAGTCTTGCGATTAGGGTTCACCTCCTCGTCAGGCTCCACGGGAGGCAGACCCTCGAACTGGATGACCTCGCCCACCTTCGCCTCGGCAGGTGGCTCCACGAGCTCCACCACCGACCCGTCCTCGTTGGACGCGCAGATGACCATGCCCGCCGACACGAACGATCCCACGCGGCGCGGCTTCAGGTTGGTGATCACCACCACCTTGCGGTGCAGCAGCTGCTCCTCCGTGAAGTGCTTGCGCAGTCCTGACATCACCGAGCGTGGCGTCTCCTCGCCCACGTCGATCTCCTCGCAGTAGATCTCGTCCTTGCCCTCCATCGGCCAGATCTTCGTGATCTCGCCCACCTTGTAGCACAGACGACACACCGTCGGCAGCGTGTTCACTACGTCTCATCTCTTCCCCTGCTTCCCTACCCGTCTTCTCCGCGTTCGGGTCCGCCAGCTTCGTTCCATAGGCCTTGAACACCAGGTCGCGCGACTCCTGGCTCTTGAAGTCCTCGCGGATGGGGTCCAGCAGCTTGTTCAGGTACTCCGCCACCGACTCCTTCAGGTCCTGCGGACTCAGCTCTTGCTTCGCGAACGCGTCCACCATCTCCTGCGCGCTGTTGAACTCCTGCTTGCCGCCGAACTTCTCGGGACGATTCACCACGTAGGGCATCTCCACAATGTTGAACAGCACCATCGTCGCGAACGACAGCACGCCGTTCGTCTCCACGTTGCCCGGCTCGCAGAAGGCCGTGCGGATCTTCCGCTGCACTGCCTTCGCGTCGTCGATCAGGTCGATCTTGCTGTTCTCGTCGGAGGAACTCATCTTCTGACCCACCAGTCCGGGAACCATCGGGTTCATCAGGTGGATGCGCGACTGGTAGCCGATCTTCGGAAGGTACTTCTTCGCGAACATGAAGATCTTGCGCTGGTCCGTGCCGCCGAACTGCGCATCCACGTGCAAGTACTCCTCGTCCAGAGCCTGCAGCTCGGGGTACAGAATGCCACTGATCTTGGGGTTCGCCACCTGCTTCACCACCTCCGCTCCCGCCTTGATGGCGTCGTGCTCCGTCACCAGCGACGACAGACGGTACATGTCCAGCGTGTAGTCCGCAGACAGCTGATAATCGGTGCCCGTCACAAACTTCAGCTTGTCCAGAGGAATACCCAGCGAGCGCAGCATGTCCTTAATCACGCGGATGTAGTACTCCGTGCGGAACTCGAGCAGCTCCCACGTCGACTTCATGTTGTCGAGGTACGCGTGGAGGTTCGCAAACAGAATGGTAACCTTGGTTGTTACATTCGAGAAATAGATACCTCGCAGCCAGCAATCAAAAAGTCGCCGATCTTGCTCATGGGAACAAAGTAGCCAATATGAGGACGACCTGTAGGACTCGTTCCCCAGTACAGCTACGTGAGAATACGGAATACGACCCATACCTTGAGATCGCGCGTTTTCAGAATCTCCTTGAGTTCCTCCGCTCCATCCACCTCCTACGACCCATCATGCTACGGAAATACGTCCTACCTGGAGATTACGCGTGATAATCTCGTACTTCTCCTCGGGAGTCAATTGTCTCGACAAGTCAACTTTTCCTGTGGCTCATCGAAAAATCCATCGTCCTACTTGCAACAGTGGATCTTCCTTCCATAAGTAAATAATGATTCAGTGTTTGTGACAACAACATGATTGGCAGAAGAAGTTTCCGAGAAGTTTCTCGCGCTCATTTATCACGCACAATGATACATTTCTTCTGATACGATGGTCATCATAATGAGAAAACGACCTAGTATCCTCTACCTGCACTACGGAACTGTAAACAAACATGCGCTACAGTATACAAATATACTCGTTAGTCAGACACTGAAGACGCTGTGTCTCTTCCGATTCCTCCACTCCCCAGTACGCCACAATTCCGTCCAGAACGTTCAGAAGGAAACCAGAGTCGTTCAGAGAAGGAAATCTAGTAAGCAGATGCCTTGCACGCCTACATTCGTCGGAATGTCTGAGAATAGTAGATTTCCAGGACCGTGAGAATGAACTGAGTCAAAACTCGCGTCATTTCCTCGCCCTCCATCTCCGCCTCTCGCCACAATACCTCCATATGACTGGAAAAGGACTCGTTTTGCAGCAGTCCGGGTTTGATCAGGTAAAGCAGATAAATGGCGAGACCGCGCTGCTTGTACGCATCGCTCAACGCCCGAATGGTCGCCTTCGTGAGAATCTGCTCGTAGGGCAGCTGCGTCATCACCCAACGCCAACGCAAACCTCCGTCAGCCAGCCTCGCGAGCGCAGTCGCAGCGTGATGCGACAGAGCTCCTTCAGGACGAGTCCCAGCTGCGACGTTGACGGGAAGAAGATGATCGCGTCCGACACGAGCGAGGGAAGGAGCTGGACGAGTCCAGCAACCTCTCGACAGGGCTGCGTGGAGTGGACGGGAATCAGCGTGTACAGCGTCTGGAGACAGGAAAGGAACGTCGCAATGATGTCCTCCACGCTAGGTTGGAGAAGCATGATGAAACTACAATGCAGAGGCGTGTGTGCGATCGAACAATGCGTAGCACTGGTGACGCAAGAACTGGTAGCTGTCGACTAGGTTAAACAAGGGTTAAAACGTTACAGATGTCTTGGAGCAGCTGTTTCGTATGCGACAAGAGTCGCAGGGTGGAGGCAGAAGAGACCGAGGAAGCGTTGAAGAGACCAACTTCCTTGGCAAGCTCCGCCTTGATGTGCTTTTCCTTGATCAGCACGAGATTTCGCTGCTTCCGTCCTTCTTCAAACTAGAGTCGATTATCTCCTGCGCTTCTACCATTCGCACCAGTTGGTAGTGAACGATGTCCTTCAGAATTGGGTAGCGCTCCTTCGTCACGATCAGCTGCACGATGTTGCCCAGCCACTGCGAGCCGCGATCTCCTACGGTCAATCGATCGAAGCAATCAAACGGAACACGCTCAATGAGACGAGCGCGTTTCTCGTCTCCTCGCACACGCAAGTACTCACACGCTCGCAGACCTCCTTCAGCACAACTAGCTTCACTTGCAGCTGCAGCGCCTGTGTCCCCGAATCGTCGTTCAAGGACGCATCTGCGTCCAACGGAGATCGGCCGTCGCTCCTGATCGCTTCCACGAGATAGGCGTAGGCATCGTACCGTTTCTTCATGATCTTGCGAATGCACTCTTCCGACGCCATCTCCACGCCTTCCTTCTGGAGCAGCAGAAGAACCATCGAGCGGATCATCTGGTACTCCTGCGCCTGCAATGCCGCATAGGAGTCTAGAAGACGCAAACTCCGGTCATCTGCCGAGAAAACAACGGAATCTGTCCCGCTCGATCCCTGAACGACATCCACGTCGCGCGGACGAATCTTCCTCGCGGAATCGGGCAGGGAGCCCAAGGAGATCTCACGCGATCCGTCGCCAATCCCAGCCACGGTCGTCGCCGTCACCAGCAAATCTCCGTAGGCGTCCGAGAACGACTGGAGCAAGAAGAGATGAATGGAAGGCGAGATGGTCGACAGCGGTTGATCAGCTGGATCCAGTGACTCGTCCAGGAACTCCGCCGCTCCAATGCCGACAATCTGCAGAATGTCCTCCGTCAGGACCTGGACCATCAAGTCCTGGACTCGGAACGAAGACTTGCTGTGGGAGTAGAACGCGACAATAAGACGGATGACGGTGGAAAGAGCCTTGGAGCAGCGAATGGTGACAGGCGTGGCGAAGATGAGCAGTTGTCCGCTCCACAGCAGGAAAAGGTCGTAGAATCCGAGTTCCCACGCCTGGTTCGCCATAGTGACGAGATCAAGCGTGAGTCTACATGGGAGAGGAGAAGAAGCGATACGGAACGGAAAGAAACTCGTAGGGGAGAACGCGCCATCCGGAGGACATCATGCGCGTGACCGTGAAGAAGGGAGCGAAGGTGATGAAGCCGAGGAGCTTCGCCGCCAGACGCTGGAAGGAGAGCGAGTGGAGCAGATGCGAGAGATCGCCGGTGAGAAAGGTCGCGTGTTGCGACAGCAGGATCGAAGACAATTCTCAGATTAACCGAGCGCTGCGAACGTACCGCTAGCGACGAACACAGGGAAGTTTCTGTCTCCGCAATAGAAGAGGAAGTAGGCGAAGAAGCCCTGCTTCTCGGGGAACACGGCGTTGATGCACTCCTCGAGCGTGCTGATGTCCTTCAGAGAAACTGTGGACTGGCGTCGCATGCGCAGGAGAATACTCTGAAGATGGCCCGCAGATTCCTCTATGGAATCCGTCTGGAGGTGGTTCAGAACGGAAGGGAGCGTGAACTGGATGAAAGAGAAACGATGCAACTACCTGGTATAACTCCTGAACGAGCAGATGCGCCACGAACGGAAGGTTCTCAGGACCCGCCAGCGCGACCAGATTCGTCCCGACCTCCGTTCGCATCCGTTCCTTCAGCATTTCCAGCGCTTTCATGCTCACGCTCTTCACGCAGTCCTACAGCTCACTCTCGTCCGCTGCATGTACATCGTATTCTCTCGACAGCTTCATCACCCAGTCGAGCGTTTTCTGCCGCTTGCTGTAAATCTGCTGCTCCTGCGGAGACACGAAGGAGAACTTCGACTCGTCTCCTACGCGACGAAGTCCCAGCGTGTCGACGGGACAGGGAGCGAAGAACCCCTCGGGAATGGTGAAAGGAGGCTCCTTGAGAGCAGCGGCAACGGCTTCGTGGAAGAGCGGAGCGAATTGGGAGAGGAGCGGGAGCTTCAGGAGCGACGCGAGGACGCTTCGCTGCGAGTGAGTTCTCAACAACACTCCAACCGGCAGGATGGGAACCGTGAAGCGAACCAGCGACAGCGTTTGCACGGCGAACTGGAAAACGTTGTCGGGTTGGAGGAAGTGCGAGAAGAATACTGCTGATGAGAAAGGTAACAATTCCAAACGCTGGGGAAGCGACTTCCATGGCTCGAAGGAGGTGAGCCAGCGCTCGTGCTCGTAGGTGACGTGGAGTCCGCACTGGAGGAGCTTCAGCAGCAGCTCCAGCTGCGCGATGAGCGAGCGGTTGTAGCCACTCAGCATGATGGCTGCGTAGCTATGCATGAGGAGAGGAGAGAACAGCGACAGGAGACTCGCGCGGTTGATTGGCGGGAGGATGTCCAGTTGGTCGGGGTGCAGCGGTGTGACGGAAACGATGGTCTCTTCGTCGGGGTTGGTGCGGTGGCTGCTGAGGGAGCGAGGCGTGGAGAGAGATGGTTTGGGTCGCGGTGGGGTTTGGAGGGGCGGGTTCGGTTTTGGTTTGAGTTGGGGGCTTTGGGGAGGTGTTTGGAATGGTGTGTTGATAGTTTCTTGCATTGACGTGTTACCATTCTCTTGCAACGGCTTCTTCACACTCTCCTGCAATGACTCTTTGAGAGACATTCTCTGCACCACCTCCTCCCCAACACTCCTTCCCAACTCTCCTCTAGCAGAGCTTGTCATCGGATTCACTCCCTGCTGCATGCGAGTCGACAGCTCCATCATCCGATCCGATGGAATGCTCCCGAGAGAAGAGTTGGACTTCTCAAGAGGGAACAGTCCGGTAGAAGCGAATGGCTTCTTGGGAATAAACTCCTCGCTCTTGATTGACCTATCGAGTTACCGCCTCCAACCACGCCAACAGCGAGGACGGACGGATCTTGCGAAGAGGAGTGACCTTTTTGACCTCCTTCACAACTTGCTTCTTTGCGGAGTAGAAGCGGTTCTAGTGAATACAATACCATCAAACCTACAAGCTCTTTGGAATGAGCCCCCAACACTTCCTCCGTATCCTTGCGAATATGATCCATGATGGTGTCACATAACTACAGTGAAAACAGCGATTTAATCCATACTTCTTGCAAAAACTGAGAATTGTCAATTACAGGAAACGCATGATTCGTCTGGATTCCCTCGACATCAGAAGGGAAGTTTTCACGGAGAAATTCCATCTATGCGTGATCTCCGGGAAGAACGCGAACCAGTCCCTTCTGTGAGATTATCATATCACAGAACTCCCATATGTCCCACGTTCCAGCGAGAAGATCCCGATAAACCACCTCGTAGCTCCGCATGCGATCATACTTGCGAGGACTTACGGTGTTCATGGTTAGAGATCGTACCTATCGGGAACAAACAGCCGAATGTAACAATCCACAATAGTAACCCACAAATACTGAATCTTCACAGAACACTTAGTTCAGCTTGGCAAGCTCCGCGTCAATGTCCGAGCCACGAGGAAGAGCATCGAAGAACTTCTTTCTCGCCTCCACCTGCTCAATGCACGCCTGCACGTCCTCCAGCGTCTTGGGAGCCGTGATGCGGATCGCAGCGAACGACTCCAGCGAGGCCAGGTTGTGGATCAGTCCGCTCTTCTTCGACGCCTTTCTCTCCTTCTTGCTCTTCTTCGCACCCGCGACCGAGAAGTAGTCCTCCTCCACCTTCTTCACCAGCACCATGCCCTCAGGCACCTTAATCTCCGCCTCCTGCTTCGCAGCCTTCTTCTCCTTCGGCAGCAGACCCTTCAGGTAGCTCAGCACCGTGTCGCACTCCGCCATCTGCTTCTCGAAGGGAGGACGTTTCAGCAGCTCCTCCTGCTCCTTCTTCTCCTGCTCCTGCTCCTCCTGCTCTCTCTCCTTGTCCTCCAGCACGTGCTGCGCAACCATGCGACGACGGTTCTCCGATGCGTAGTCTCTGTACGCACGGTCCTTCTGGAAGTACTCGTCACGCACGGCCCTACGCTCGGCGTACTTCGCGTCGATCGCCTTCTTGTTCGCGTCCCACTCCTCATTCAGCTTCTTGATCGGGTCCTCCTTCTCCTTCTTCTCCTCGCCCTCCTCCTTCTCCTCGCCCTCTTCCTTCTTCTCCTTGCGCTCAGCGCCCAGCTTCGCGTACACCTCGTCCAGCTGCTTCTTCAGGTCGTCCAGCGTCGCACGCACCGTCTTCATCTGCTCCTCCAGAGCAGCGCGCTTCTCGTACAGACCGTCGCTCACCTTCGCCGTGCGCAGCTCGCTCGTCCACTGCTGCACCTGGCGACGCAGCTCCTTCTCCTCCTTCATGCTCAGCGACTCCGTCTCGATGCGCATTTCCGCCTTCTCAATGCGCTCCTCCAGCTCAGAGGGCTTGATGCGAGAAGCATTCTTCAGCTGATCGCGGATCGTTTCCAGCTGCGCCTTCACGGCCTTGAACTCGTTCAGAGCGGCCGATCTCTTCGCCGTCAGCTCCTGACGAGCGTCCAGAAGGACCTTGCGAGCAGCCATGCTCTCCTGGTGCGCCTGCTACCCATTACAACCACCTCCTTCACCCACCTTCTGCAGCTTGAAGCCACTGAAGATCATTTGCTTCTCCACCTTGATCTCATCGAAGCGAGCTCTCATCTTCTCGATATCGGCCTCGATTTTGGCAACTGTCTCCTCCATCGTCTTCTTGCTGGGCATCGGAACCTTCTCCAGAGGCTTCTCGAGGTACGCCTTCAACTCCTCAATACTCATCGCATGGAAGTCAATTCTGGGAGCACGTTCGTGGGGGGTATTGGTGGTAGGCTTGGTTTCGACGGGGGCAGCAGCAACTTCTTCGGACATTGTCTACTACGCGCGTTAGAGACTCGCTCCGAAAAGAGCATTTCATGGTCCACTTTCACGCCAACTTACACTATGTACTAATCAATAATACTGACGAAACGGGACATGCAATCATTCCTCGAAATGGGACTTTGTTTCCGATATGGGCCACTACGAGAGACCCAGTTAGAAAACCACATTTGTTTCTTCAGGCGCGTGAGCGAGCAGGTAAGAGAGGTTCCCGATTGGCGTAGATGCCATCTATACTGCCCATCTCGACCACTGTCGTGCTGGGAACAAAGGATGGCAAAAGACTGATTGAATCCACTTGGCGGAGGAGACAGTTTCTTCGCAGAGTGGTGACAACCCATACTGACACTGTGTAGATTGTGTAGTGTTTCTGTTTGTTGAATAATCCATTCAAACGCACCGTTTTTATTCGTTTCTCTGTTTTTCCTCTCACCTCCATCATCCTCTCTCAAACCAACAGGTTAGTAAATACAGCACTTGGACGGTTTGTTCCAGTGGAAGAGCAGTCTGTGGCGTTTCTCCGGGGACTCTTCCGTGGACTCGCCCTCTCTCGAGCGCTTCAGGTCGGGGTGCGCCGTCTCTTTCTCCATGCCGCACACCTCCTCGTATCCGTCAAAGCGACTGAGCTTGAACTGGTACATGGGAAGTTTGTTTTCGGTGGTCAGATCCGCCGCGTCGCCCTGCTTTCTGCCCTCCTCCCACAGCTGGTAGGCCGCATCGCACGTGTTGGGAGACGGGAACTTCAGCAAGCAGTACTGGTCGTTCACCCAGATGATCTGGACCTTCTCCTCCCCAGCCAGGACCTCTCGGAAGGTGTTCACAAAGTGGACCGTCTTGGTCGCCTACACATGATGATGATCCTCCTCACCCACCAGCGGGAAATCGCTCGCGAGAAGAACCAGCTGGTTCCCTGTCTTCTCCAGCTCCGCCTCGCGCGCGGCAAACAGCTCTGCCTGCACCGGCATGACCACCGCGATGTTGAACATGTTGATTGTGTTCATCTGCGCCTGGAACTGACACGGCGACCGCACCAGCGGGTTGTTCACATAGTCCTGCGGCAGCGACTTTTCCCAGAACGCGTTCAGATCACGCAGATCTACTCATCGGTCACCCGCACGACCCACCCTGCGGCTCCAGCCCCAGTCGCGTCGCCAGCTGCAGCAACACACTGCCGGTCATGAACGCGTCGAAGCCGGCGTCATGCGCCTGGCGACTGCTCTCCGGAAGATCCTGCACCGTGGGCGGGGTCGTCGTTTGGATCTACGTCGACAGGAGTCCTCACACATACGCCCTTGTAGATGCTCTCCAGCGAGTGGGACTCGGGAAGCAGGTCCAGGATCGAGGTGATGTGGAGGAGACTCTAAGGTGACTGTCAGCGACTGCACCTACGCACACGTCGATCACCATGGGGAATTCCGCGTGGATCACGCGCATGAAGTCCGCACAGCTCGCCGGCAGCTTCTCGATCGCCCAGTGGTACAGGAACATGAGGTCGTTCATCATCTCGAACCCCACCAGCGGCAGCCGCTTGCCGGAAATCAGCTCCAGCACGCGACGCAGCCCCACGAGCTTCTTCACTTCCTGGATGCGCAGCGCGTTCACATCCGGAGAGGTGTCGTCGCCGCTGGCGGACGGCGGGTTGAAGTACACGCGGAGTCGTCGCGTGTTGCCCTTGCAGTCCTGACTGTGAAAGGAAGACAAAGGAAACACCTTGTTGTCCTCGTCGAGCTTCACCACCGAGAGAAGCTTCCCGTAGGTCCCTTCCGCCTCCTGGTAGATCAGGCGGCGGAAGTAGGAGTTGACCGGGTCCAGAACCAGGTAGTATTTGCCGTCGCGCTGGGGGAGGTTCGCGCGGTCCTCGTCGCTGCCCTTCTGGATGACGTTGATCCACTGCTGGATCTGGCGGTGAGTCGACGGATGGAATCAAACCTGGTCGAAGACGGCCTTCAGCGTCTTGATGTTGTTCTTGTTGATCTCCATCTTGTCTCCCGCCGCCTTGTGTTTGCTGGCGCTCGAGATGTCGTCGAGAATGCGCTGTTCGTCGCTGCGTCGCAGCATCGACACGCCGTGGAGGAAGCTCTTGTTGAAGTCAAAGTGGTTCGACTTCAAAAAGGCAATGGTGTTGGGCTAGTGTGAAGGGGAAGGGGAAAACGAACTCGGATCGCCATCACGTCGTTGACGCTGCTGTGCGAATACGGATTCAGGTAGAACACAAAGACGGTCACTTCCCACCTACATCAAAGCAACTCCGAACGACTACGATTTGGTTTGGGTATTGTACTTGAAACAACTCAGACCAAGCTACAGATGAATAGCAACGAAGAAGGAGACTTGAAGAGGGAAAAACGATGTCACACTACATATCAAGAGAACTAATGGACATACCCTTGCTTCATCTTCCCGTAGCGCGTTTCAAACTACCGATTAAAGGACGATGGAGAGACGAACCGTGTCAACATTCACCGCTTTCTGTGTCGAATTGACTTCGAGTCCGGTGAACTCCATATCGAAAGCGGCAAACGCGCTTTCAAAGATCACGCTCTGGATGTGAGGGAATTCCGCTTCAAAGTTTTCGTCGGTGATCTCTACCACCGTTCCCAGTTGACTCGTTTCAGTCATTTCTCAAATGATGCTATTTCCACTCTATCAATCGATCAATCTCAGGAGGCGGGAGTAGCGGGAATCGGTGGATTTTGGCGGTACTCAGATTCCGATGTTGGTTCCTCATTTACTCCTCAACTATCAACCGTAGGTTCTAGGGAGGATGACGGTTTTAACTGCTAGAGCTTTAACTTGCGATATTTGAAATGGAGGCTGTGCTGAAATCGTTTGGAAAGATGTGCAAGAGTATGGGAAGGGCCATTGATCGGATGGGCGTATCGATGGAGGGCAAGTGCTCTGTCGTCGAAGAGCGTATCGCCTGCTTGTTCCTCGCTGATCCCTGTAGTCCTCCCCTCTGCCCGTGTCCTCAAGTACGGAAGCAGTGTTCCCTGCACTTGCGGATCGACGTACGTTGCTACAACCGCTACCGTTGCTGGAGACGTGTGCTTGGGAAAGAATTCCTCCATTGGATACGGATCCGTTCTGAGAGGTAGGCGTCTTCTTTGTGAAGCAAGTCTTAGGCGATATTGCGGGAATTAAGATTGGAGAGCAGAGTCACATCAAGGATAACGTGGCTATCCACTGCGACTACAACCTTCCCACTCTGATTGGTAACAACACAGTGATCGGTAGCGCTACAGAGCGTTGTTGATTCTCAGATAACGGATCCATCATTCACGCGTGCACGATCGAGGACAACTGCCTCATCGGCGAGGGTGTGACGGTTCTGGATGGAGCTCACATCTGCGAGGGAGCTGCGATTGCCCCCGGTTCCGTTGTGACTCCCCGCAAGACGGTGGGAATGGGCGAGGTGTGGGCAGGAATCCCTGCTCGGAAGATTCGCGACCTCACGGCTGCCGAGAAGGCGGAGATCCAGCAGATGTGCGTGGCGCTGAACGAGGTGCGTCTGTGTCTTCCCTTTCATCCTAGGAGGCCAAGAAGCACGCTACGGAGACTGCCAAGAGCTACGAGCAGGTGTTGGTCGACGCTGCGGACGCCGAGGACCGCCGCATCCGCGATATCACCAACCCGTACAACCCGAACCCGAACACGGTGCATCCGGAGCGTCGTGGTCTCATTTACGACCGTCTGCCTCCTGAAATGGACGATCATGACGATACGCCTGCTGTGGTGCCTCGTCCCGATGCGCGCGAGTTGCAGGACCTGTCCTACGATGTGGTGGCGGCCGATGAGGAGGACTTCGCCAAGCTGCCCCATCTTCCGGATCACGAGTTGAAGGCTTAGGTATAAAGCAATGATCTCTTTTATTGTTGATGTGTTTGTTAGTGAATACGATTGAGTGGTTGATAGAGTAATACCATCAACAAACAAACCATGAATGATGGTGTTCCGAATGGTCGTGAGGATGCACGTCCTCCTTCTCAATATCAATTACAACAGATTGCATGTTATGGATGTGGCGCAATTCATCTTCCATCGCCTCCTTCACGGTCATGACCTGATTCAGCGTAACAGCGTCATCGACCGTCAAGTGGATAACAGAGTGCCTAACCCTGAGAATACAAGTGACTATCATACAGATGAGGGCCTGCCTTCCGCGCGAGAACGTTCTCAATCTGAATGTGATTCGCCACTTCTCCTTGGAGCGCCTTTCCGGACGCTTCCTTGATCATGTTCAGCGTCTTCTCATCCACAGATAACTACATGCACTGGAATCAGCGCTCCTACATCGACTAACTCACGAAGCGACTCCCATCCAACGCTGACGCCTGTCTTCAACACAACGACACCGACAGCTGCACCAGCAACGGGGTCCAACCACGGAATACCAATGAACTAGGTCTCAGAGATCCAACTGTCGAATACACGACCGGAGAGACCAACCAGGGCAACCACTGCGGTGAGCGCATCGACTCGGTGGTGCCACGCATTCGCCTTTAGGACGCTGCTGTCCGTCTTGCGGGCGATTTTCATGGTCGATTGGAAGAGCCACTCCTTCAGACCGATCGACGACGCCAGAATTCCAACGCCAATCGAGTCCAGCAGCTTGCTGTTGGTGAGGACGAGCGCAGATCCGTGGGAATGGGCCTCGTGGGCCACTTCGGTCGCCGCGTGAATGGCTTCCGGATGAGTGAAGTAGAGAGAAGAGAAGGAGTCCCAAGCGTTTCTGTGAAGGACTCACAATCCAATGGATGAGGGATATCTGTGTGAGGACAGCCACTGAGGCTCCAACGAGAATGCCCGATACGACGATACTGGAGACCTACGATGAATGGGTTGACGCACATGCACCGTCTCGAGCTTCCCGTAGCCGTAGATCCACTTCTTGTTTGGCGGTCGGCGACTAAAACTGACGGTTCCCAAGGTGACGAAATCGGAAATCATATCGGAGAGAGAGTGGACGGCCTACTCTCCTCATTTCGTGGATAGAGACTCACTTCCGCAATCACGGAGGACGAGTGCATCGCGTATCCCAGCACACCTTTCGTTGCAGTCAAGATGACATTGAGTCCCAATCCCCAGTACGTGATGTGCTTCATTTCCTTTGTCTGCATGATAGGATCATCGGCGCCACAGCCGTGATCACCGTGATACCGCTTCGTCATCTAATTCATAACGTAGAAATCGCTGTTCCAACAGACAGATAGGGTGAGATTGGAGCGGAATGGTATACGGGAGCAGATGGGGAGACAGATGATGCACCGTAAAAACGAACGGTCGCCGAACGAATCAGTGGTGCGGCAGATCTGGCTCCCAATTTTGTGGAAGTCACAATAAATCGACTTGCGGCTAACATGAAAATGAATCCGAAAGAGACCATGAAAATGGGTCCGATTCCTGTCAAATGTGCAGAATTCGGAAGTATTTTCCGGACCCATCACATGTTTGCGTCAGCGCATCGAGTCATCTACCTCGAGGATGCGGAACTGAAGGTAGTCTCACTGTGTCGATGTGAAGTAGTTGGATCAGGACCATCTGGAACTGCTAAAGTCCGTGAGTGTTCGATGCAACAAGTGTGTGCCTATCTGTTACGTTGGATCCCAAGCGGTATCGCGACTCTTCGTGTCCTCTCTCTTTTTGAAGGACTCTGGGTAAGTTTATTGTGTTGAACTCATTCCAGACATCTCATTGACATGAAGAGCCAGTCCATCCCTGTGTATTCCCTTCCCTTTATCCGGAAGCAGATGGATTTGCTTCTCTTTGATATGTCCTCTGTTGCAGCAAAGTCACTTTACGAACAAGTGGGGGATTCGTCGTTCATATCATCTAGGATCTGATCAATCAGCTGTGTGACACTCTGTCCAGTGTTCTTATTTATTCCTTTGACTTTGGGGAACCCATAGCGACAACTCTGGCATTCCTCGAAAGACAGACTTCCCAAGCATTTCTGCTTCTGCACACAAACGTCCCTCCGTCCGAGTGCAACTGGTCCTACCAGAAGAGCACAGAGACGTTTCTTCATCACGCCCATTCCTCATGGCTCTCTTCTTGTTCCATTGTCATCGTCGACATTCCATCGTTTGTCCTTTCCAAAGTCACGCCGAACAATCTCCCAACGTTCATGGAGCAATCGCTGCTAGGCTTTCGTTCTTTAATTAACAAACTCACTCCCTGCATGTCCACCCATCGCTTTCTCTCACAGCTCCCTTTTCTCGTCGACGCGGTGAATCATCACATGTCCACCTCTCAACCCTCCCTCACAAACACCCTTCTCTCCACCGTCCAGCCTCCCTCGTCCCTCCTTCGTCGTCTCTTCCGTCTCCTGTGGAGTTACCTAGCCCCCGACCCCTCGCTCTCCCTTTCTCACGCTTCTTTCGGCGACGATTTCTACTTGCGACTGCAGGAACGAATTTCTCTCGTGGAAGAGCTTCTGATTCGCGCGCTGGCACAGTGGCTGCGAATCCATGCCGTGGAGGCGTTGGCGGAGGGAGAAGTGTGTGATGGGAATAGACCTGAATTCTAGCGGAGAAAATGCGTGAAAAATGCAGCGAAGATTCTCTTCGCAGAAATCGAAGGCGTTTCGCCGTGTCGGAGTTGTCGACGCGTGGATCGAGCGAAGGAGGGAATCGAGGAAATCCAAAATCGGGCGTTTTTCCGGAATGAGGAGCCGGCGGCGATGTAGAATTGGGGGGTATTTCGGACACAGAGATTCGTTGCCATGCGTGTGCGGATTCGGTGCGCACGAGAATCACATGTGTGTCTATAAGACAATTCAAAAGTGGGGGAATGTGGGGCGTTTCATCGCAGAGGGTGGTTTCACCGTCGCGAAGGAGTGAGTTGGAGTGGGTCGTTTGAAGGGGAGTTTCTCCGCCACGACTCGCACGAGGAGTGGTTTGAGCGTGTGGAGCGAGCAATTCGCAGAAGCGAAGAAGACCGCTTTTTTTCGCTGGAGGAGCTTGCACGCGAGTTCAGTACGGCGCGACAGCGCGTGAGGATGTGCGAGGAAACCCAGGTGGAGACGTTGCTTTCGGAAGAGTCGGATGCGGTGTTTTCTCCGATGTGTGCTGTTTGCTTCCAAAAGTTGGAGGAAGAGAAGATGATGCCGGTGATGGAGGGGTCGAAGCGGTGGTCGACGGCGGAAAACCCAAGGAATTGGGAGTATAGTCAGCAGGAAGAAGGGTGGCGTTCACAGAGCGTGTACTTGGTACGATGCAGGAAATGCACTTGTGGAAGGAAGGGGAATTCCCTATTTCAGCGACGACAGAATGCAATGGCGTTGGATGGAGTTCCGTCTACGCTCATTCCTTCCATGTCGGGTATTCCTCTGTGTTCTCTCTGTTTCCGTGTTTTGACATATGCGGATACTCTTCGGCCACAGGAAGCGGAACTAGTCCATGTGCCTATGAGCGATAATCAGATACAGGCGGCGACACTCAGCAGGTACATGACTCGGAAGGTGAGAATGGAGACTACTTGTTATGTATAGCTGGAGGAAGTGGAAAAGAGGAGGAAACGATTTACCGAGAGAAAGAGTTAACAAATGATTCTGTTTGTTTACCTGAAAACTGACACGCGGATTTGAGGCATAGACAAGCCATTGATTCCATACTCAATGAGTGAATTAAGTCCGCAGGCGGAGTTGGCTATCAATATGGCCATTGAACTTGCACGGATGAACGAAACGCTGCCGAACGTTTCTCAGTTTGCGAATTACGTTATTGACCACTACAAGGACTTTCCTGCAGATTACAACAACTCAAGCCACATGCAACGGCACTCAACTGGCAGTCTAGAACGTGTGCTCGTCAACAACTTGATTCAGTTGGCGTCGTTCCACTGCTCGCAACACAACTGTATGATTGCCTCTCAAATCATGGTGTTTCTCGGCTATGAGAGTTACCAGCTTCGGTCGAATCGTTTTCGACAGAAGGTCGAGAATTATTTACGGAAAGAACGGAAATCGGGTGGTGTAGTTCCTCCGTCAACGCGTTCGGGAAAGAAGAAGATCGAGCCTGCTGGGGTTCCTCCCAAATTGCGGAACTCAGAACAAACCAAGGTGAACAGTGCTGAGTCGGTGGAAAGTGTCAGCAGCATCCCATCGTCAAGGAAACCTTTATACCCCGGCTTGAAGAGTACGCCTTGACAATCCCTTTGCGCCATGCGTTACCCTGCTTTAGCATTTCTTCTCTGCTTGCATTCGATGTTTGTTTCACAAACACGTAATATTACAGCTGCAAAGGAATGGAAAATGGAATCGCACAGAGTGCGACGACTATGAACCGAATTGTCTTTTGTGTACCGAAGTCGCATCTGCGTAGAGAACAAAGGAATCAGCATTCTACTAACAACGATACGCGATTTCCCTACTCAATATGATGAGGTAGCACAAATGTCTTTCCGTCAATGAGAGCTGCCAGACACGCAGACACAGTGTAGTAGTTTAGTGAATTCCGTGGCGAAAACGAAACGACCATGGGATGCTGTCTGCATGCCACAATGAGCGAGGCGATCCGTTGGCGGAGTTCGAGACTGATGAATACGCGTGGGAGATTCACCTGAGTTGAAAGAAAGAAAAGAGCCAACCTTGATTTCACGGAGTTCGTCGACATTCAGCCGGTAATACATCTTTCTGCAATGAGCGGATATGGTGATTCTTACCGTTTCAGTTCCTCTTCATCCTTATCGCATGGAAGTCCGTTGTTGCGGTCCTCGGTGAGTACTGCCTGAATCTCCACCAAACCAAGTCCGTCCCAGATGGTAGACATGGACTCATCCGAGATGACGAGGGGAATCAACACATGGAAGAGATTCAGATAGAGTGGATCGACACATGGGGGATACGTCATCGCCATTACACTTCCCGCAAACCTGCACTAAAACATAGTATTTAACAATACGGATAAGGATACGCTCCGTACTGGACAGCCACGATGCAGCAGAAGAGTCGTTCCTGGTTCACCGTCAGAATATTCTACTCTCAACGAGAAGCATAGTGCACACATTAAAGAAAAAGGACTGGACTTGGGATGATGCTCCGCTTAGATTGTACGCGATCAGAATGGAGCACTTTCCATGGCTGATGGTTCTGAACGTTGATAGTCACTTGAAACCCTACTCGTTGATGCGTTGCACTTCTTCGATCGTCGTTTTCTCGTTGAAGCAGATGGACTTGATAAGCGCTCCTTTGACCACGGCTGTAACCGCTCGTTCCAGAATACGGGCTGTTTGTGTAGCTAGTTCTGCAGACATGTAATTGAACGCTGTCTTGTCGTCAGGAAATTGCATTTCGAGGAGTATGTGACTCTCCATCATCATAGCCTGAACGATGCTCCATTGGAAGAAACAGCGTGAGTACAGGTCACCGCTCTCGAAGTACTCTTGGAGATCACCTTGAAAGAAGTCATCCTCCATGGCTCAGTATTGTTTTGGTGGTTTTCAGCTTTTCGATTTCGCAAATCCATATGCTGTCCATCCGTTTTCACACGCTTGCGCGTTCTTCTTGCGGGTTGCGAGGGATCGCTTCCTTTGTTTGTGTCTATTATTGGTTCCTACGTAGAGCTATATGGATAGTAACCCAGCGAAACAGACAAATACAAAAGTATGTACTCCCATCTACTATGTGAACGGAGAACCTCATATTGGACACATGTACGACACTTCATTCATTTCACCTCTCCAGATACAGCACAACTCTGGCCGACGCCATGGCTCGTTGGGAGAATGTGAAAGGGAACCTCTCCTTTCTGACCACCGGAACGGACGAACACGGACAGAAGGTCCAAAAGGAGGCGGAGAAGAGGAAAATGGATGTGAAGAGCTACTGCGATGACGTGGCCTCTTCCTTCCAGAAGGAGTTGCAACACTATTCAATCAACATCGGTCGCTTTATCCGAACGACCGACCCCGACCATGTGACGAAGGTCAAACGTGTGTGGGATTCCCTCATGGCAAATGGCGACCTCTACGAAGACAATTACCGTGGATACTACTGCCGTTCGGATGAGGCCTTTCTGACGGCGAAGCAGGTGATCGAGAAAGACGGCTCTCTGGTAGGTCTTTCCGATGACACTTCATTTCTCGTTCTGCAAGGAGAACGGAAACGCCGTGGAGATCGTGGAGGAGCGCAACTGGATGTTCCGTCTCCAGAAGTACAAGCCACAGCTGCTCTCGTTTCTCCGCGCCAACCCGTCGTGGGTCCCCTTGTTTTCCTCCTGTGACGCAGATGATTCCGTCGAACTTCCAGCGCGACGTCACACAGTTAATCGAAGAGAGCTCGCAGGACCTGAGCGTGAGTCGTCCGCTGTCGCGTGTGCCGTGGGCCATTCCTGTGGGAGGTGCGAATGAAGGAGGAGACTGAGTCGCAGACGGGAACGGAGTTTACGTGTGGCTGGATGCGCTGACGAACTACCTGACGACCAGCGAGGGTCGCGCGTTCGATGAAGTGAAGCACGTGATAGGAAAGGATATTGTGAAGTTCCATGGGTATTATTATCCCTGTTTGTTGATGGCGCTGGGTAGGAGAGGGGGCGTGGTGTGAAGGACAGGGGAGTCGCTGCCGACGCAGATGATCTGTCATAATCACTGGACGATCGGAGGGGCGAAGATTAGTAAGAGCAAGGGCAATTACATCCCGCTGTCGAAGCTGAGGGCGTTTGTGGGTGTGGAGAAGATATGTGACGTAGATTCCCGGAGAGTTGATCCGAGCGTATCTCTTGACGGAGAATACGCTCACGCGTGACGGGGACTTCTCGTTGGAAAAGCTCCTCGAGCGCACGAACGACTTCTCCGACAT
Source organism: Blastocystis sp. NMH (assembly GCA_039096215.1). Classification (NCBI taxonomy): domain Eukaryota; class Bigyra; order Opalinata; family Blastocystidae; genus Blastocystis; species Blastocystis sp. NMH. Next base: position 181,034 of record JBBPEA010000008.1, read on the forward strand.
TTACGGCAATCTCGTGATGCGCTCTCTGGGGAAGAATATCGCGGGGCCGGTACTGGAGCGAGGAGTCGGAACGGTCCAGGCGAGTGAAGAGACGCGAGACCGTCTTCGCCATCTGATTGATGGAGTTACCGATAAGTATGACCATGTTCTGTTTTCAGAGGGATACGAATTGGTCACTGCAGAAATGAGAACGGTACGATTTTGGTGGAGTGATCACGAAGATGAACACCTTCTTCAACGAGATGCATCCATGGACGATCACAAAGGAAGTAAAGGCGGGAGACGATTCCAACCTTCCAACTCTTACCTCCATTCTGTAGGGAATTGGATCTTCTCGGACTGTAGGATGGATGTGTGGGAGTCGCTACGCGTGTGCTCTGTCCTTCTCCAGCCAATTATTCCCACTTGTAGAATCTTCTTTCTCCTTGTCCCATTTAGATTCAACGCGTGTCCTATCGATTCTGTTCCACGAGGACAGTCTGAATCTCCTTCCCTTGTCGGAATTGGATTCGCATCCTCTGGAGGAAAAACATATGCAGTGCAGTTCGGAGCGGGTTTTCCAGAAGCTCTCCAAGGCAGAACAAGCCAAGTTCCTTCGGTTGTAGTTCCTCAAATGATACCCTTTCCCTGTTTGTTATCAAGTAGAGCCTATCTTTTTTCCCACATCACCACTCCATGGATGATCCTGCTGGAATTGTATTAAGAAATCGATGAAAACGGGGATTCACACATTTCAGCGGACTCAATTGTCATTCCGCTTCCCTGATTATGGTTGCAAATCTGAACTAACAGAATGTTGAATCGTTTCTTAATTGCTCTTACGTTTGCAGTTACTATAGGTATTCCCTTTGCAATGATTCTGAAGGATAGGTTCGGCAATCACCTGCAGTAGTAGTCAATACCCTGTGGAACTTCACCGAGTCTACAGTGCGAACGCTGGAAATGAGAAGCTGGAGATTTGGATCCAAAACTCTATTGTGGGACAGAAAGTCCACACTGGAGAGGGAACTGGACACGCCTACCAGGAAGTGGTTTCTTCCTTCTGCTGGGATGCAAACACCTATATTTTCACGCTTAGTTCAACGTAATTGACTGATTCATCATCCGTAACGTGTAGAGAGAATTCTGGATGGACGGACGGTTCCTACTTTTACGTGAATGTCGATGGAGTCGAACTGCTCCGCGGAACTCTCAAAGGAACACCTCGAAAGGAGATGACGTTGTTTTGTTTGGGCATTTGCTGTTGCTAACGTCTAGTGAAGTATCTGATTCCTTCAATGTCCTCTTGGAAGTATTCCAACACTGCTCCCGCCGACATGTCGTGGACGATATACTCTCAGGCCTGGCCCGAGTACTACCCTGGAAACTTCCCGTCTACGACTACCACCCGCTATTACATTCGCGACGTTACTCTCACGAACGAGTACACCTCGAAGCCCATTCTGGAGATTGCTGTGTACACGCACCAAGGCTTCATTCTCCACGTGAATGGAGACGAGGTCAACCGCTTCAACCTCCCCTCGTAGACTTCGGACATGCTTCCTCACCGCTAGGAGTGGCGTCAACCACAACACCTTGTGTTCTCAGACGCTCGGAACGGCGCAGTGGGTGCGCGTTTCCCTAAGCGGAGCCAAGTACCTCACCGGCTCCACCATCCACATCGCCGTGGAAGTTCACCCTGACTCCGTCACCGCCGCCGGCGACGACTTCAAGGCCATCGTGATTCCCATGGAGCAACGTAGGTGTCTCGCCGTCGCTGAGACGCAGTGGAGATGAACAGTCTGGTGGACGTGACGGTGACGAGCAACATCGAGACCGTGACCGCTGAGCAGCTGACGACCATCGTGGACGGTCTCTCCTCGACCTACCTGACCGCCACGGTCCCCACCGACCAGCACCTCACGCTCACCTTCCAGCTGCACAATCACCGCGAGTGGATCAACACCTACTCCATCCAGTCCTCCTCGATGCGTCCCGCCGCCGACCCGCGCGAGTGGAAGCTCAGCGGCAGCGTCGACGGAGAGAAGTGGGTGCAGATCGACTACCGCACCAACGAGGTGTTCTCCGAGCGCAACCAAGTGCGTCAGTTCACCATCATCGGCCACCGCGACTCCTACAGCTGGTACCGTCTGGAGATCGGTAGCGTGTGGAGAGGGCGGATGAGTCGTAGTGGAGTGTCTGGATGAGGACGAGTCGCGCGTCCAGCTGGGCGACGTGACGATGTTCATCACGAAAGAACTGACGGGACTGGAGATCGGTTTCCGCTACCAGGTGGAACCCACCTACTTCGTTGGCGTCACGGACGAACTGGTTCTCGAGCCCGTGTATCCCGGATACACCGACTTTACGATCACGCCCGAGCTGCCAGAGGTCTTCTCCTTCAACACCCAGAGCGGAGTGATCATGGGACCGGTTGCCGAGTCGCTTGTGAACACGACGCTGTACAGAGTGAATGCGACGAAGGCGTCCACCGGCGAGATGGTGTCGACCGAGTTCACGCTGAAGATTGAGAGTAGGAGCAGAGGGGTCGGTTCATCGTAGTGTGCGACACGAATACGAAGGCGGTGTTGGAGCTCTGGAAGTTCAACGTGCAGGGTTCCAGCGGAGACTACATTTCCATTGGCGATGGCAACTTCGAGACGTACTCGTTCAGCGGTCGCGATAGCGTGTCTACGAACATCTACCGCTACTGCATGAACAAGGGCAACTACAAGCTGCGTCTGGGAAGCAGTAGCCGACTCGGCTGGCCCCAGGGCGCGTATCTGGAGATGTACCTGTACGACGAGCTGAACAACCGCGTTTCCATTGGTCGCCGCACGCTCCATGACATCACGAACATGTACATTCCCTTCAGCACTACGCTGGACCTTCCCAAGGAGGACAAGGAGTGGTTTGTCTACGTGGGTCAGAGCGAGCCCGCTGCTGACTGGACGAATACTCCTGGAAGCGCCTCTGCGGAGTGGCAGTCTTACCATCTGGAGAACGGAGTGGGTCCTGCGGTGGACCGTCCCGTGTGGTTCATCAAGCGTCAGGTGCAGATCAACTCGATTGACAACCAGGTGCAGTCCTACGAGCTCTCGGTGTACTGCCGCTCGGGAGTCGTCGTGTACGTGAACAACAAGGAGATTTACCGCGCGAACGTTGTGGACCAGCCTGTTACCTCCAACAGCACGATCACCGGAGGATCCTCGAGTCCCTACTGGCACCACGTCACGGGTCTGCGCACCGACTGGAACCCGGGTGTCAACAACCTGGCGATTGCTGTCGTAAACACCCCTGCCAACCGCAACATCACGATCGACGCGAACGTGCGTCTCTACTTCAGTCTCTCGTCCGACTCCTTCCCCCGCACGGAAGGACTGGAAGTGATCGCCTCCAACGCCCGTACCGGCTACCCGGCGAGCAATCTGATTGACTCGGACTACAACACGTACACGCTCATGTCTCGTCCTGCCGACGTGAACTCCACTGTGTACTGGGACGTGCACTTCCTGCACGACTCTTCGGAGCTGATCAACTATTACTGCGTGGTGGTGAATCCCGTGGCTGCTCGATATGACCCCGTCATGTGGACCGTGTACGGCTCCAACGTGCGCAGTGACGACATGGAGCAGTGGACGGAGCTGCAGAGCGTGAAGCACGTCAAGTGGACGGTGCGTGGACAGCCCGGCTGCTTCTACATGCCGACCGTGAATCAGGCGTATCGCTACTACCGCTTCGAGCTGCAGGAAAACGCTGGACAGGTTCCCGACAACCTGTACAGTTTGGGCGAGCTGGAGCTCTACACGATGCACATTGCCGGAATGAACGACATTGATCTGTCGTACAGTCCCAACACAATCACTGCCTACTATGGCTTCCCTCTCAACAGCATGCAGCCGACGCAGCCGTCGTTCCGCCAGTGCTACACGACCCCTGCCCTTCCTTCGGGCATTTCGATCGACGCCAACACCGGAGTGATCTCGGGAACGCCTGTGGCTGCGATGGAAATGACCACGTACTCGGTGACGTGCGTGAATCCTCGTGGAACCGTCCGCATGACGACGGTGACCATCACCATTCAGCAGTGCGCGGCGCCGAACCTGCCGTTCATTCTCGATATTCCGAACGTGGGTGCCTACGGATCCAACAATCGCATGGAGCTGAAGTCGGGAGGCAGTACCATTATGTCGGTGAACTCCTTCGCTAACTTCAACAGCCATCAGTATACGGTTTGCGGACAGCCCAGTTTCTATTCGTTGACTCTCCAAACCGAGGACAATGGTCGTAGCGACCGTTACGTGATTGTTCGTCTTGCGGACAACCGTGAGCTCTTCCGCATGCCCTTCCCGAGTCTGATGAGCTCCAACTCGCACGAGTTCTACCCGTTCTACTCGGTAGACGCCTCTTCCTCGTGGCGTTACCAGTACGGCGAGCAGCCTCTGGAGGGCTGGGAGGTGAACAACGGCACGGACACGTGGGCGACTGCTGAAGCGGGCAACTTCCCCGCTACGGAGAGCATTGCCCAGTACTACACGACGACCTTCACGGTGAGCGATACCACCAAGTTCGTGGCGGTGGAGACGCAGCTGCGTCAGCAGGCGGGTGTGATCGTCCGTCTGAACGGGCAGCTCATCATGATGAGCAACATTCCTGTGGGCTCCGTAGCCAACACCACCTTGGCGTCTGCGCAGTACGCGGTGGCGCAGGTCCGCAAGAATAGCAACGCCAACCGGAATCTGCTGCAGGCGACGAACGTGCTGGCGGTCGAGATCCATCGTGGCGCCACAATTCCTTCGACGAACGTGTTCCAGGTGAAGTTCTTGCTGCTTCCCGACAACCAGCCTCGTATGATGGAGGGAAGTGTCCGCAGTACGGTGGAGGGCATTGCGGAGCATCCCGTGTCGATGGCCATGGACCAGAACTCCAACACCTACTACGAGCATCGTGGTATCTGCGAGGGAACGGATCTGATCTGGTCGTACGATGGAGCTTCTCAGCACTACATCAACAAGTACTGGATGAGTATCGGTTATATCTGCACGAACATGCTTCCGACCTCGTGGAATCTCTACGGTTCGCGCGATGGCTCCAGCTGGACGCTGCTGGATGTTAAGAGTGGCATCACCTGGTCGAATCTGGTGGAAACCAATGTCTACAGCTTCGCCAACAACAACAACTACGCTCTCTTCAAGATCCACGTTACTCAGTGCCAGGGCACTCGTCTGAGCGAGACCTGCCCGTACACGGGTCTGCACGTCAACGCCATCTCCTTCGGCGTTGGAGCTGCCGATTACACCAATGTGTGCGAGGCTGCTGACGGTTTCAACTCGGTCCCCAGCGGTTCGTATTCGTATGCGGACTGCGATAGCGATCACAGCGGCTATAGACGTCGTCTGTGTCAGGGAACCACCTTCGGCTCCGTGGAGTCCTTCTGCACAGTGTCCGCTCCTTCTTCCTTCTCGTATCCCCAGGAGGCCTACGAGCTGGTGCGTGACGCGGAAGTGTCCCCTGCGATCGAGCCGACAATCGTTTGCGCCGACTGCACGTTCTCCGTCTCTCCTTCCTTCCCCACTGGACTTGTTCTGGACGAGAACTCGGGAGTCATTTCCGGAACGCCTGTGAACGAGACGCAGAGCACGGCATACACGATCACTGCCATGAACGTGGCTGGAAGTATGAGCGTTGTGCTGAACCTGCTGAGCACCAACGAGACGGTCCACTGCTACGTGGATCTGCTGAACGGATGGGAGAGCACGGCTGTGAACGAGACGGCGATCAAGAACTGTCCGAACCTGGTGGATTACGAGGGCAACATGACGCGTACGTGCATGCCTGGCTCGCCCGCCGTGTGGGGCCCCGTGGTCAACAACTGCGTGCTGCTGCTGCCGAACATCACGCTGCTGAACAGCACCTTCACATTCATGAAGAACCAGCAGATCGAGCCCATTGTGCCCATCGTGACGGGTTCGCAGATCACTTCGCGTACCATTTTCCCGATACTTCCTGCTGGTCTCTACTTCAATCCGCTGACCGCTGAGATCAGTGGTAAGCCGACGCAGCGTATCTCGTCCACCATCTTCACGATTACGGTCACCAACAACAACGGACAGGCGACGGCGACGCTCACGATCACGGTGAGCGCGTACACGTGTCCTGCGGATGGCAGCTGGCCGGAGACGGACTCGGGAGACACTGCCTACAGAACGTGCACGACGAACATGGAGGGTGACTGGTACCGTGTGTGCTCTGCGGGCATGCCGCCTGCTTGGCAGCAGGAGGTGAACCAGTGCAAGTACACGCGTCCTGTGGTGACATACGCGAGCTCGACGTTCGCTCTGCAGCTGAACGCGCAGGTGAACATCCAGCCCACGTCGACGCAGGGCTACATCACGAACTGGTCGCTGGCGGGCACGCTTCCGAGCGGCCTGACGTTCCAGAACGGAGTGATCAGCGGCACGCCGAACCAGGAGACGGCGGTGGTGAGCGTGACGGTGACGGCGTCGAACCCCGACAAGATGACGCAGGTAATGCTGTCGTTCTCCGTCAGCATCTACTCGTGCGCGGCCTCGGGCGTGTGGCCCACGACGATGGCTGGTCAGACGGCGACGCGCGAGTGCGAGAACGTGCAGCTAATGGAGGGTTCGATGACGCGTGCTTGTCGCTCTACGTCCAACGGTGCGACGTGGGACGAGGTGGTGGACACGTGCAAGTACAAGGCGCCTGCCATCGTGTATCCTGTGTCAACGATCACGGCCCGCAAGGGAGAGCCGATCCAGATGGTGACGCCCACGCTGAACAACCAGATCGACTCGATCACGATCAGTCCCCAGCTTCCTGCGGGTCTGGCGTTCCACAGCCAGTCGGGAGCTATTTCCGGCACTCCGACGGGCGACGCATCGAGCCAGGCGTACACGGTGCACGCAAGCAACCGCGACGCCTCGACGGACGTGATTCTGCAGATCACGGTGAGCGTGGCGGCCTGTGCGGCGAGCGGCGTGTGGGAACTGACGGAGCGTGGCGAGGAGGCATACGCGTGGTGTGAGGGCGCAGCCGGTATTCAGGTGCGCGTGTGCGGCAACCCGACCGATACGAACCCCGTGTGGAAGCAGGTGGATACTTCGGGCTGCGTGTCGAAGCCGGAGGACCAGAAGCCGGGCGAGGGTCAGTCGTTCGTCCGCTTCACGCTGCAGCTCGGCAGCGTGACCTCGGCCGGCTGGAACGCGAAGGCGTACGCGGCGGTGCGTCGCGTGCTGGCGACGGGTCTAGCTTCGCAGAATGTGCGTCAGTCGGATATCATGATCGAGTCTTACGGCGAGGGAACGTTCAGCGCGCTGGCGACGGGCATCGTGCTGAACATGCGTGTGGCGACGGGTCTTGAGAATGGTGAAACGATGAAGGCTGCGATCACGACGCTGACGACAACGACGCTGACGACGATGCTGCGTCAGAGCGGCGTGGCTGCGCTGGGCATGGCGACGCCGTCGGTGGTGGAGTCCTCGTTCAAGATCACGAAGTACTCTCTCTTCAACAAGCTGGCGTCGACGCTGGTGATTCTGATCGTGGTGGTGGTGGTGCTGGCGATTCTCCTCGGTGTGTACTTCTTCGTGCGGAAGGGCGGAAAGAACGACAAGAAGCACGGTCATGACCGTCTGCGCCAGAGCAACCGTGCGGGCACGCGCACTCACAAGACGCTGGAGGAGTCGTCTTCCAAGAAGAAGAGCAAGCGATATGAGGAGGAGGAGGAGAAGCCTCGCAAGAAGAAGAGCAAGCGCTACGAAGAGGAGGAGGAAGAGAAACCGCGCAAGAAGAAGACCCCAAGATATGAGGAGGAGGAGGAGAAGCCTCGGAAGAAGAAGAGCAAGAGCAAGAAGTATGATGACAGCGATTAATTGGCTCCAGAGTTTTGCATTCTGCTGTGGTAGTCGTGTGTTTGTTCGTAGGAAGTGTATGAAAGGAAACGAATCCATACACCGTATATATGAACGGATGTGTTTTCGTTGTTCCATATTCTGGTATTCTGTATTTTGTAGTGGATCGGAAGTGACGGAGAGAATAGGAGATGAGATCGTTCGATCATCCACTTCAACATGTATTGACCGAAATGGAATGAACTCGAACAAACAAAGCTGCAAAAACAAATTATAGGATAAAACAAGATAGCGCAAGAATACGTCCACCATTGATGGTAGATCCATGTTACATTGACCAGGAATTCCGCTTCTTCTCTTCGGTCAGATCTCGGGGATGCTCTTCCTCTTTTGGCGGAAACGGTGGATTATCTGATATATTCTCTGTAACTATACCTTGAAGATGCTTGTCCTCGTTCAATGGAAGTGGTAGGTCATCCAATATCCTCTCTTCAGCCACATCTCGGGGATTCCCCTCCTCCTTTGACACAAATGTTGCGTTATCTACTTCGTTCTCTTGAATACATTGATTCATATCACTTTCCCCTCGACTACCCCCATTTCCGTCTGGAGGGGTATTGAAGCGATATATATCCACGTTATATGTTGAAGACTTGATTTCACACATGTCACGGTACGAATATCAAATAAACAAGAGCAATGAAGGAAGAACTGAGTACTGTTTACATCAACTCCTTCAGCACCGCATCCCAGTCCTTGCAGTAAACAACCCTTTCATCCTTGATTCCCTTGTAGGTCCAAGGATAGTCTCCAAACAGAATGCACTTCTCGCACGAGTTAACACACTATGGGATTAAGTAATCAACATAGATCTACCTCCAAGACATACTTCTCGCGATCGTCAATGAACACAGAGATGCCCTCTTCCTCACAGATGCGGGCCTTCACCGGCTTCTCCTTTCTTCACGTTATCCAAAGCCATCAAACCAACGAAACTTCGTTACCATTACCTCGGTCGTTGGCATAAATGAACTTCTCAATAGGAACTCCATGCAGATTATGGTTCACCCAATACTCCGTGGCATCACGCCAATGATCCTACAGTGGTCATATCGATCCATTCCCTACAATCACACGACCCGTGATGATTATCAGACGATACTTCTCGCTTAGAGTCATGAGAGCTTCCTTCGCCCCCGGAACCAGTCGCAGCTACTCAATAATTACATAATCAGACAACTACATGTTTGGGATGCTCCTTGCAGTAGTCAATGAAAACATCGGCTCTCTACGAATCAGCATTCGTACCTAAATCGCACATCCGGACGATCCAGTCCAAAGTATTTGTTGAGGTCGTATTCCTTGAGATCTTCATACTTCATTCCAATGTTGAAACGCTGATTCATGTACTGGATGAAGTCCTGCATCAATAGGCACAACACCTCATCGCAATCGATTCCGATAACCTTCTTTTGCATTCTAAATGACTGATTTGTGTCACTTGTTCCATTCTCCTTTTTTGTAACAAAATTGTTTTCGTGGTATACTGTAAAGAGCGTTTCTGTGAAAAGAGAAAGAACGATCAGATCGTCTCTTCATCAAACAAGTCATGGTGCGAATGGGTTTGCATGAACCGTTACACTCCGAATCAGAATGTCTTGCGTGGGACGGTACTTTTCATTCACAGGAACATTCTCCATTGCCTTCAGTGTGTCCATTCCATATATCACCTTCCCGATTGCCGTATCCACCATGTCCAATTGGGGCTGCTTATCGTATATAATATAGAACTGGCTCTTGTTTGTATTTGGGTGCTGCTTGGCCATGGCAACGATTCCTCTCCGATCGAACTACCCATCATCCCCATCTCCATCTCGCACCTTCACGTTTGGATTGAATTCATCTTCCACCGGTTCTCCACTAATACTTTCGCCTCCTTTTCCTTTTCCTACTTCTCATGCTCTAAAAGCGGATATTACCGGTGGGATCACCTCCTTGAATGAAAACTCCCTTGACATTTCTATCCAATCAATGTAAGAAAGAATGATCCACCTGTGGAACTTGGTGTTGTCATAGTACCCGCTCGCGCACAGAGCAAGGAAGTTCTGTGGATAAACCAAACACACTTTCACTCACTTCGCAGTTTTTGGGAATCAACTCGCAGAACAACTCGATCTTCAAGTCGCCGAAGTTGGTGTGGAAGGTGAGAGACTACTCCATCACAGAACGCAAGGACGCCAACCATGAAACGATGATGTGCCAACAAACACGAAAGCAGTATACATAAACGCAGCAAGCTTACAGACGGATCTGGTAATCTCCGGAGCGAGTCATGTAGCGGACCCACTTGGTCGTCTGGTAGGATGACTTCTCGTAGACCTTGAGGAAGCGGACATGGAGACCGGAGGAGGTGAACGAGGGCACGGCGAAGATCACGTTGATGGGCGGCTTGTTCCACACCTTGTCCTGGGTCATCTTGAGCATCTTCACCTCGGCTACCGCTCACGTCCCCTCTCCACGCCTACCCGCGAAGGTCACCTCCATGCCTCCCGTCAGCTTGCGCAGCACCCAGTCGATCGTCTGGTCCGCGGAGTTGTACGTGGCGGTGCCGGAAGCCACCTTCGGCATCACGTTGGCGGTGTTGGGCGGCACGGGGATCTTCAGCTCCACGTTCTGCGCAGCCACCTGCTTGCTGAAGTTGGCGATCAGCTTGATGTTGATCTTCAGCGTGGTCCCGCTGATCTCCTCGTACACCGGCAGGATGCGGAACGGCAGGTTGATGTTCTCCGTCACGCGGTACTTCATCAGCTCGAACTCGCCGTCGGGCGGAATGAACGTGATCGTTCGGTCCTGGTCGAAGCGGCCCAGACGCACGCAGCGGTGGAACGAGCAGTCGTCGATCTCCACGCCCGTGCCCTTCCCGCGACGCACGCCCTTCGCCTTCTTCTCGTTGCTGATCAGCAGCTTGTCGTTCAGACCGAAGCGGCACTCGGGCATGCCCGTCAGGTACGCCTTCATCACGATCTTGCCGATCACCTCGCTGCGCAGCACCGCGCCCGTGTTCGAGATCAGCAGGTTCACGCTCTCCAACGTGTCGATGAACATCTCGTTCTTCCGGTACGTGATGCCCTCGCGACGCCAGTCGATCGCTCCCGTGATCTGCGACGTGATCGTGCTCTCGTCCTCCGTCTGCTCCTCCGTCGCCTTCCCCAGACGGATCAGCGACTTCATCAGCGTAATGTCGCTGTTCTGAGGGTAGCCGTAGTCCAGCACCTCTAGGCATTACATTGGAATGGAAAAAGTACCATCGAAGATCTCGTACACCACAGAGAACTTGTCACGCAGATTGTCCTGTATATGAGTGCGGGATGGATGGATTTACAGCCTTGTAGTCCGCACCGAAGTAGCTCTTGAACATCTTCACCAGATGGAACAGGAAGTGGAAAATGAGACCTGCATGGTTACTGTAATGGATAGGGCTGCATACCGGGCGAAGCGTTCTTCTTCGTCACAGCAACAATGTAGTGATCGGCGTTACGCACGTAGATGAAGGTGGTTCCGTCGATGTACGTGATTGGGGGCTTGCTGCCCGTGTCCTTCTTGGCAATGACGTTCGTGCAGAACGCATCGGCGCTCTCCTTCGTCACATCGCCACTACGCTGTTACAACAATGCTTCCTCGCCTTACCGATAATAACGAGATACAATGTTCTTTCCCTTAGCATCAATCAACAACAACGCGCTGATCATGGTGTATCAAAATCTAAACGATGATTAGAATCGAGACGTTGCGAATGCAAATAAGATTGGGGAAATAAAACACAAACTCACGTTGCAAAGAGGATTAATGCGAACTGCCGAATCAACCAGGGGGTCGCAAATTGCTGGGAAGCGGGAGGCGCATCCATTCTCTGCCCCATCTCCATTTTCATTATTGCGTTCTGAACAATCGAGTGTTCAAGGAATGATTGTGGATCTGATGAATTATGAATTGAGGGCTCACTTCCCACACCTCCTCCATTGTTATCACTATTCTATTTCCATTAACACACTACCGTAATCTGGGAACAGAAACTGCACTTTTCATCAAACACACGGACATCAGGTTTGATGACGGATAATCGCAAATACACTCAGTATTGAAAGTATAATATGAAAAACAAGGATTTACACCCCTTGGATCAAAAAGGGGATCATCATTACTATTTCCATAATGGGAAGTGAAATAAGCAAACCCGACGGCGATGATCCAACGAAGAGGAGAGGCGGATTCTTTGGATTTGGGGGATCCCAGAAGAATGGGATGCACAACAGTAGGGAGGATTTGCAAAAGGTCCAATTCTTCGTAGTGAGGATCCTGTTTCGAGGGATGAAAGGCGTTGGAAAGACGAGTCTCTTCGATGTGTTTCAGGGAAAAGCGTGTCCGGAACAGTATACTCCGTCAAAAGAGATTAACACAGCGCATGTGTTTTGGACGAATCCCACGACGAAGGATCGTGTGAAGGTGAGGACAACTGAACTGGGGTGATTCTCTCGTAGATTGAAATTTGGGACATCGTAGACAATCCAAGCATTATAGAGAATGACCAGGTTTCCGTGGAAAAGATCACGGGTATGGGAAGGGGAGACGTATTCATTAGAAATCGCGAAGAACGGAGGCGTGCAGAGCGGTAGCTATGTGTTTGGTAAGCGTTCAGAGTGGGTGTGATGGGAGATGACTCGGGTTCCTGCAGTGTCAACATCTACCAGGGGTGTCATGCCTGTATCTTTATCGTGGATCCGCGCAAAGTGGGTGATGTTGGTACCATCCTACGAATAGTTGGAGACCATCGAGTATTTTAAGGAGAACGTCGTGAACGTTCCCACGCACATTCCCGTTCTTCTCGTCGCCAACTTCCGAGACCAGGCGCAGGACTGGAAGATCACTTCCGAGGATCTTCAGAAGACGGTTGACGCGTTCAGCTCGATTCCCCACAGCGGCGACAGCAACGTCTCCGACTCGACACAGTCGCGCAATTTCTTCAGCAGCCTCTCCGACTCGACGCAGTCGCACAGTCTCTTCAGCGACGACATGCGTTCCTTCGGCACACTGGTCAGCGAGTTTTACGCGGGCAATCGCCGCATGATCCACTTGGTGGAGTCTTCCTTCCTGGAGAAGTTCGGCCTCCACGTAGTTGTCTTCTCGCCCCTTCACGCAGTCGATCTATCTCTTCCTCGCGGAGCCCTTCTTCATTCTGCGTCTGGCGCAGCTTCAGTCCCAGGTGATTCTCACGCTGCAGTCGCTGCACCATGCCGACACTGCGCTCTCCGACTACGTTGCCGTGGGCGTTTTGTGGCGTTTTCATGCAGACGTCCACCTACGAGGCGTTTCTGGAGGCGCGACGCGAGTACGAGCGGCAGATGGAGGAGCAGCGGAAGAAGGAGGAGGAAGAGGCCGCTGCGAAGGCTGCTGCGAAGGCTGCTGCGAAGGCTGCGAAGAAGGGCGGTCGCGGATGGGTTGCGGAGAGCGTGAAGAAGGCGAGCGGCGCGGAGGCGGCGTCGGACAGCGAGAACGAGCTGGAGACTCCGAAGCCGAAGGAGCATCTGGCGTCGATGGAGAACTTCTACGACGACGCGAGTGGGCGCTGGACGTGGGCGTGATGGGTAGAGGCGGAAGCGGATCTGAAGCAGACGATTCGACACATGGAGCTGCAGCGACTGGTGATGGAGGACGCGCTGGAGACTCCGCTGAGCGAGGACATGTCGCTACAGGAGGTGTGTGGACGGTCGCGACAGGGGAGTGTGTGTGTGAATCCGGCGGAGGAGGAGGTGCGGTCGCTGAGTGGGCGGTCGCTGGCGTCGGAGGACAGTGATGCGAGTAGTGTGGTGTACCACAAGTCGTTGCGAGGAGTGGCGGCGGGAGTGGGTGGTGATGGTGTTGACAGGGATGGTAGCGAGAGTAGTGAGAAGGATGTTGGTGAGAGTGGTGAGAAGGTTACTGATGAGAAGGGTGGTGTGAAGGATATTGAGAGTGGTGAGAAGGATATTGATGAGAAGGGTGGTGAGAAGGATATTGAGAGTGGTGAGAAGGATATTGATGAGAAGGGTGGTGTGAAGGATATTGAGAGTGGTGAAAAGGTTACTGATGAGAATGTTGGCGAGAAGGATATTGGCGAGAATGACAAGGAGAATACCAATGAGAAGAATACAAACCCTACTGATAACAATGACAAGGATAAATACACTGACAATAACAACAACAGTGATAACAACCCTACCACAAGCATGGAACCCAAGGAGGAAGACATACCAACCAGGTCATCTCCTCCACATGACGAAACCCCGGCAATCCCTATCGATTTCACGGAGGACTTCACCACGCTCTTCCACAGCCGTTCCTCCCAGTCGCTACAAACAAAGCCTGCGGAGATCAACCCTGCAGAGAAAAACTCCACGGAGACGAAGACGGAGATTGGCGACGAAAAGAAGGCGGTGAGTATGAGTGCCCGCATTCTGGGTGTGCTGGGACGAAAGACGGAGGAGGACAAGAAGAAGAAGCAGAAGAAGAAGCGTGAGGGCGAGGAGATTGCGCAGGAAGCCAAAGAAGAGGCTTCCGTGGAGGAAACACAAGAAATGGATGGCGGTGGTAAGAAGAAGTGGGAGATTGATCAACGTAAGAGTGGAGAGATTGTGAGAAGTAGGTGTGATGGCTCCGATGAAGCGGATGTTGAATTCGCTGAAGCCGGGAAGCAACAAGAATCATCCTGCTGGGAAGGAGGAGGTTCATACTAAGAAGGAGGAGGCTTGTGCGAAGAAGGAAGAGACCGGAGAAGTGAAATCGGAAAAGGATGGAATGGTCAGCGTATAGGTTTGCCACTAGTTGACCATGTGTTGTATCCATTTGTGTTCTTTTACTCCATTTTCGCTGTTTCTTCTTTCAGATCCATTGCAGAGCAATCTGAACGACTGTCCTCAGAAACTACGAGATTCCACTCATTCCCTATGAGCTTTCGAGATTGGATTTCCGGTTCGAGGAATTACAATCTCTCAGAGCCCCCAACAAATGGAGCGTATGTGATTGTTGTGAGAATTGCATGGAGGTAGTAGTCAGCAGAGGCATGTAAATGAGGCGGATATCGTAACCTCGATCGGAGTGGTGTCGTTGGATATCCAAAGTTTGGATAATCGGCTCTCCGAATTGACTCGGATATCCCAGAACTTGGGAACGCGCATCGATAACCATCAGTTGCGCAGCGAAATGTCATGACGATGCATTGGTTTCATGTATAGCAGGAAGGTCGTGAGCTCTATTCAAATCGCCGTGGAGAGGATGAATGAGCACTTTTCAGAGCTGGATGAACTAACAAAAATGAACTGCAAAAACGTATCAGTGAAATAGATGTCTCAAGTAGATTGACATTCTAAAGCAGCTTGCAGGACTTCGACGCCAACGCGAAAAGAAGCTCATTCAAGCGAATGACCTCGTGAACAGGGCAGAAGGCTTTATGCAGAATAACCCACCTCACAAGACGCTGTATTGTTCTGGTGGAGGATTGTGATCTAGTCCAACTGCGTACTTGGATACGGAGGAGTTGAAAGACAAGCTGGATCTAGTGAACAGTGCCGAGGCGAATGTGCAGTACAATGACCTTCTGATTCGAGAGTGGAACGAGGATATTGTATCCCTCTCGAAGGAGATGAATCAAGTGCAAGGTCTCTTCCATGACATCTCGCAGATCATCGGGGATCAGGGAGCCACCGTGGATGACATTGAAAGCAACGTTGTGTCTTCGGTGGATCAGACTCGCTACCCTGTGCAGCAGCTGGTGGTACGTTTCTTGTGGTGATGCGACAAGTAGAAAGCAAAGAAGGAGCAGAAGTCGAGAGGCGTGAAGTGCAGAACACTGTTGTGTTTACTGTCGATGGTTGTTGTTATCGTTGTGGGAATCATGGTCTTGATGGAGGTTCGAAGGCGGAGAAATCGGTGACTTGTACCATACAGTCTGTTTGTTGAAGAAAGAGGTTTGCCACCAAAAATGGGAGAAGAAGGTGTTTCGTCATATTCAAATCCATTTCTTCCACTTATCGATCGGACGATCCGGAATGAGTGAGAAGAAGGACGGGCGATTGGCTACGTTCTATTCTTTAGAAGAAAATGGTGACTGGAAATCGGAGCATGTTGGAGTAGTCGTGATGAATCAGAACAGTGTATGAATGGCTTGTGAGAGGTGACTGGATAGGAAACAAACGAAATGTGTGTGGAGATACGTGATCCCGAAGACAACTCAAAACTGTTAGACTCTATTACGATCAGTCCTTCCATATACTACCAGAAAAGCGATCGTAGAATAGGATAGTGTTGATAATTCTGAGGATGTCTAATCCAGTGGACAGACGATTCAAGTCAGGAGTTTGCGTTGAGTTTTCTCACGCCAGAATACCGCAATACAATATAGTGAGAATGTGTATGGTCTGTCATGTTCAGTTCCAGAATTGTCAACTTCAGTCAGAACCGTGAGGAGACAGTGCGTAGGTTCATTGACTGAACGTGATGCGTAGAGTTAACAAGCACCTCTCATGATGACAAGGAGGTTGAGCCCTACAAGTTGCCGGAGGTGTCTCTAAAGAATTTATCTTCCATTGTATCCGAAATGCTCCTCATTCCCTTGTCTCAAGTCTACCAGGTGGTGGCGACACTTACTCTCAATGTCGATGTCATAAATGAGTATAACGATCAGAATGGAGAGTATTACCGCAAACTCCTCGAGACCGCTGAAGATGCTATTGACATGGAGGAGTTGGCTCCCGTGCATGACCTCGCTCGTTTGATCGTCTCGTTCAGTAGGTTGAATAGTTGAATAGCAATCAGTTTACTCGGGTTTGGAGTCCTTCGTCGACATCGCCCTGAATGATGCGAACTACCTTCAGACCTTCTCCGTGCTAGATTGTCCGCATTCCTCCCCAAATTTAACTTAGACTACAATGACACCTACAAGACGATGCATGCACATCATCGCGATCACTTCGAGCATGCGGTCCACTTCCACCCAGTGCTTCCTCTCCCCACGCAGAGTCTGGTGGACCAGACGTTTCGCCTGCTGTACATCCGCGTAGGCTCAGAAGCGCGTGATCACGCAGGACGGCGTTCGAGTCGACATGGCGGATCTTTTTCAGGAGAGCGATTTGACGGCGCTGATCCACGCCAACCTCCGTAAGATCCTCGACAGTGTCTGCAGCTTGAAAGGAACAATGTGGGAGAGAATGGGGGGGTGGATGGTAGATTGGCGATGATGGACCCGATGCACGATGTCGCGGAACCTATCGGGCTTTTGTATGAATTGCTCTTCTCTGCGTGTTCTGATAACGCTGACGCGATTTCCGACTATTTCAGGTGGCATCGGGGATGATGTGCGATGTAGCGCTTTCTGCGGCGGGAAGCCCACAGACGACGATAACCGCGGGAACGAGCTGTTTGACTGTTTCGGAGATCTGTTGGAGGGAGGAAATCAAGGTCCGCGGACGGTGCAGAAAATGTGGGGAAATTGTGCGGATTTGAGGTAGCGTGTTGATGACGGAGCGACTTGGCGCCATTTCTTCGGTCCGAACAAGCCACTATTTTTTTGGCGGGAAAGAGGAGGGGCGTCGGTACTTTTCCCGTCTTTTCGATTTGTTGCGGTTTTCGGAAGATTTTGGGGCGCAGCAGAGTGTGTTCCAACTGGTGTGTTCCCTCTTTCCCCGCGATTCCCTCCTTGACGTTCCCGCGCTTTTTTCCCTCCAACTGTAGATGCGGTTTCGACGGTACCTCCTTCTCTTCTGCAACGAATTCATCATGCCGGCAATCGCGGGAATCCATGATTCTTCGATTGACGGAAATCTGCTCGTTTTTGAGCTGCTGGCGTTTCTTCTTCCCGCCAACCCCACCATTTCCCTCCCGTTCCTCTCCCGCGATTCCCTCCACTCCCTCCTTCACCTCCTCGATACCCTGGATTCTGCCGTGCTGCGATGCGGTTTTCCCTCCTTTTTATGGAATGATCGATAGCGCTGATTCGCTTTATTACCGCGGGAATTCAGATCCAGGGAGAGCCCTTCGCGACGCTTCTTCTGCAGTGCGACGGATTTCGCCAATTTTGCGCCATTGCGGCAGTGGCGCAAAAACGCAATACGTTAGAAACGGCGGAAATTCTGCACTTTTTCAGCACGTTGTTGCAGTGCCACATTCCGAGCGTATTATCGGCGGTGGCGAAGGAAGTGGCGGGAACGGAGTTGGCGGGAAAACGGCCGTTTTCGGGCATCGTGCGAGCAGCGGAGTGTTTGGAGAAACCCGCGGGGGAGGGACCGGAGTTGGCGGGAGACGAGCGACAGGAAGAAGAGGATTATTTCGACGCGGATGACGGAGAGGGGGAAACGGGGAAACCGGAGATACCGAGTATGTCACGTGCGCTGCCGTCGTTTGCGAAGAAGGAAGAGGAAGAGGATTCGGTGTGTTCGTTTTTTGGCGGGGGATTGAAGACGCCGCTGCCGATGAAGCTGGACATTTCGATTCACTTGGAGGGAGATTCGGAGGCGAAGCGTAGGAAGAGTGATTGGATTGTTTGTTAGGAGGAAATGTGGTGTTGTGATTCTTGTTGTTGAGGTTGTTAGAGTGATCGTTATTGTTGCTATGGTTGTAATGAATCTTGTAATCATGATGAGATCATTATCATTATCATGATCCTAATGAAGTCATGTTGTATTTACCACAATGGTTGTGTTCACTCTTTCAATCTATGTCCATGGTTGACACATCCTATTGAATCCTTGAAAACCCAATGAACATCATATTGATCACCCACAAATAGGAGAGAACACCAACCCCAACGATGATTATTAACCATTCAACAAACACGCCACTCCAACACAACCTTTATCATCTTCGCCTTCATTCCCGCCTTCATCTCCTCGCACAGACCCCGCAGCGCCGTCAGCGTCTCACGATGCGACTCGCACATCAAATCCGCAAACCCCTTCGCATTCTTCACCACCAACTATTCCTCAAATCCCCTCCATTTCCACACATCCTCTCCCTCCAACAGACGCGCGTAACGGTCCTTCTCCGGAACCACCAACACTCCCTCGCAAATTCCTAGCAATTTCCCCAACAACTCGCTGATCAACGCATACACCTGCGTCTCACTTTCCCGCCAAAATTACCGGGTTCTTCGGCACCGACGGTTTCTTGCACTTTTTGTTCTTCGGCAGCAGCAGAAACGCCCACACCATCGATTGGTTCACCAATTGCGCCAATTGCGCCAACATTGCGCCATCGCCGCAATCCGCTACAATCGTCACTTCCCCGCGGATCCGCTCCACCGCCGCCTTCCCCGTTTCCCCAATCGCGGGAATCGCCGATTCTTCCGCCAAAAACGCCCGCAGACAACTGGCGAAGACGATGAAACTGTCGCGAAGAACCGCGGGAATTCCCTCCTTTCTGCAGAATGTGTCGATGGCGGCGACGGGAGCTTCGAACTCTTCCCGCGGGAGCGTTTCCACCTTCCACTCGTTTTTGGCGGCAAGGAGGAAAAAGCGCGCAACGGCGTGGCGGCAAGCGGTAACCGCGGGAATGGCGTCCGCTCGCTTCAGCTTCGCCAGCTGCGATTCTGGCGGCAAAAATTCCCGCGAAATCGACCAATCAGCGTTGTCCACACAATCTTCCTGACCGTTACACTTTCCAAAAATCCCCACGGGAATTGGCAACAAGATATCGTCGAATCCCGCGGTACCGATTCCCTCCAAATCCCTCACTCCCGCGGGAAGCGACGTCAAAAACACAATATCCAACAACGCCGGAATTTCCCGCGATTTTCGCAGTCGCTGCTGGAGACGGCGAATTGGCGGCAACGCGACGAAACTCCTCTCGCGGAGACAGTCGATCTGTTTTCCCGCGGTTTCCTCCAATCTACCTATCTTCCCGCGGGAATGATTACGCATTGTTCATGAAGCGTCGCATTCCCGCGAGAAAGTTCTTCGCCTCGCGATGGCGGGAAAATTCGGCGGCAAGTGCCTCCAGGGGGTAAGCGAGGGAACACTGCAGAATCTCGTTCACCTCCAATGAATCTACCCCTCACTCCCGCGGGAATCTCCCACCATATGCCTCCAACGCAATCGTTGGGATCCCAAGCGCATATCCCTCCAATACCAAACGTAACGCCCCTGCAAAACAATGACTATTTCTGACGGGAGTTTCAATCATCTACGGGCGTTTCGTCACGTGATCTCGCAATAACGCACATGCCTGGATTTTCCCGCGCAAACTTCCCGCCAACGCGTCCGCCAATACCGTCGCCGCGTCGTCTACCGCGGTTATTTCCTTTTCCCGCGCAGACGCCGAATCTCCCGCCATTCCCGCCAAATAAAGCCGCCAAGTCTCCTGCAGAAGCCACACCGCCGTCTCGCCAGAAATTCCCAGGAAAATGCGCAGCGCACTCGCCTTCCGCGCCAACACTCCCTCCATTGAAACGCCCGCCGGCGAAACCGTCAACGTCAACTCCGATTCCACTTTTTCAAAAATTGCGCCATTTTCGCCATTTTCGGCAATTTGCGCCAACCAGCGGCGCAAGTCCTGGGCGCAACAGCCCTTGTGGCCGAACGCCGTCCAGTAGGCTCCCGCCCACTTGGAGAGTTCCGCGGGGGATCCCCCGTTTTTGGCGGCACGTGACGCGGCTTCCAGAAGGAACAAATAGTCTTCGCGCGTATGGGGAGTGGCGGGAGCGAGTGCGGCTGCGCGGGTGGCGGCTTCCGCGGGGGAAAGGACTTATGAGGAGGGGAGGGAAAGGATACGCGAATAGAGAGAGTCGAAGTAGAGATCGATGATGTCCCATCCCGATTTGTCACCGGAACGGATGTCGGATTCGAGGAGAGGAAGGATGTCTGCTTCGCGATGGAGGGAGCGCAGGATGGATCGCTGCATGATGCGATCATCGATTAGGCGACGTGAGACGATATAGTTCTCGAGACGTTCTTCCAACTCCTTCTCTGCCTCCTCCAACTTGTTTTCGCGGATAAGTACCTGGATGAGCAGCCATTGGTGATTGCGACCTTCGCGCGAGTTGAGGTCCATCTGAATGGCAAAAAGAGAAAGCAATTACCGTCTTCATCTCCTTGCGGATCATCATCTCCGAGAGGAGCATCACCTTCTCGTACTTCACGGGGTCTGCGGGATTCGTGTTCAGAATCACGTTCACGCAGTTCCACATCAGGTAGGAACGCACCTTGTATAGGCGCAGCATCTCGTTTGCCAAGTCACGCATCTTGTCAAAGTCGTTCTATCCTTCACTCATGCTATGAATACGTACGTTGCAGTAGTACGCCAAATAGAGCATTTCCGAAGTGGCGATGTTGTTGATGTCCACCTTATGCGCCTTCTCCAACAACTCCACCGCAAGGGAGTACTCGCCGAGGTAGTGGATCGTGCTCATCGTCTGCTTCAGAACGAACTCATCCGTAGGGACAAGTGCCTAGTGGCTTAGTTGGTCTGAATACTGCAATACAATCTGTTCGATGACCGCTTCACGCGCCTTGGAGCGATTGTTGAGCTGAACAGCACAGTATCCCTTCAGCGCCTACTGGATTAGATGGACATCTGAGAAACGCACCTTTGCCATCGGAAAACGAGCCAATTCGGGAGACTCCAGAATGGTGATGGCTTTCTTGTATTTCTGCGAATTGATACTAGCGTATGCGCTCTGAATCAATTTCGACATGGTGGTTCACTGCGTACTGGTTTTGTGAGTGGTTTGTGAGTTGCGGCGTTGCCGCAGTTTTGGGACATTGCCGTAAAGTGGTGTATTTCTCATCCAACAATCTCTTCTATTCGCAACAAACACACTCCACATCACCTTCTCTTGATCGGGTTCTTCTGACTCGTGTATTCAATAAAGGACCCTCCCTCTCCATTCCCAAGGATATGTACTCCCACAGCAGAATCGATCCGCTCACATGTACATTGAGCGACCGAATGATGCCCAGCTGCGGAATCTCAATGCACACATCCAACATCTACCTCTCACGTTCCCTCCAAACCTACTTTCATAATCTCCGGCGGAACTCCCTCCTTCTCGTTCCCCAGCACCAACACCATCTTCTCCGGAAACACCACCTCTCTTAAATCGTGGGATCCCACCGTTTGCTCCAATCCCACCAGCGACCACCCCTCCTTCTTCAGCCCGCGCAAATAGCCCGGCAAACCCCGCTCGTCCACCTCCTTCATCTCCACCCACTCTTCCGCCGTCACGCTCGTCTACCCCTCATCCCCGCGGGAATCCCCCACCGACCGGAACTGCGCCTCCTGACACGCCTTCAGCGACCGCACCACCAGCGTCTTCACCGCGAATATTTCGCTCGTCCGCGCAAGACCCCCCAGATTTGGTCTATGTCTCACCCCCGCGGGGATCCCACAGTTTGTCCACGTAGGTCGCCACCACGATGATCGACTGTTTCCGCCGCGACGATGCCGCGGTTTTGTCGCTCTCCGACCACGGCAGAATCTTCTTCTGGAAATCCTCACTTTTTCCCTCCTCGGGAGTTTCGTCGAGAGGGGTCGCCAAATCGCCGAAATCCTCGCGGTACCACGTCGCCAGCGTTCCCTCCATCTCCGCCTGCATCGTCTCCAGAACCGCGGTTGGGACGAAATCGTGCCGATTATTGACCGACTGACGCAGCAGCGCCGCTACCGACAGTTCCCCCGCGGGACGGTAGGATTCCAGAATTCGGGTCTGTTTCCGTCGCATGGCGTCGAGACGGGAGTTTTGCGTGCACATGGCGAAAAAGGTGCGGAAATGGGGCGTTTCGAGGATGGCGGGAAACTTTCCCGCCAAGTTGCAGAAGACGGCCTGGGCGAGGGAGCGAACCGGCCCTTCGGCTGCGCAGAACCACGGGAGGAGCAAATCGCAGAACCGCGGGAGGAGGTTTGAAAAAGCGCGGGAACGGAGTACGGCGAAGCAGACGAGGATGGCGGGAGAGACGAGTTGGGGCGACACCAGGGGGTCCGAAAGAAGGGGGAAAAAGAGGTCCGGGAGAATGGCGGGAATTCTACGTGTCAGAAAGCGCGGGAAGCGACGAAACGCCCAGCTGGATGGCGAAAACCTCCATGTAGTGACGCACGTTGCGTAGAGTGGGTTGTTGGAAGCATCGTCGGAATGGCGCGATGATCGCGTCGGTGGCGGAAATGGCGGGAAGTTGCGACAGAACGCACAGGGCTTGCCAGATGCGCAGGCGATTCCCGTTTTCCTCGCTATTTTGCACCTGACGGCCCTGTTGGCAGGTTTTTTGGGAGGTTTTTTGAGAATTCTTTTGGGAATTCGTTTGAGAATTCTTTTGGGAATTCGTTTGGGACCCCTGGGGGTCATCCAGGGGGTTACCCAAGGGGTCCTCGACGGTGTCGCGAGCGAGGAGACGAAGAATGAGGTGTTGGAGGGAATCTTGGGATGATGGCGGGAAGGAAGACATGTGGTCTTCCAGCCACTGGAGGGTCAAAATTCGCGCGTAATTCTCTCGAGGAGGCGAAACGACGTCGATTTCCTCCTTCGTCTCCTTCATGATCATCAATGACTCCATCACGTCTTCATACTGGGGAAGCAACGAAACGTCCGTAGAAAGACCGTGCAGGAAAAATACCGTAAAATAGTACGATTTCTGGAAGGAGTTGGAGATGGAGGGAAAAACACGCAACACCAACGACACGTGATTCTCGCAACCGAAGAAAATCGGGTGGAAAAGAGCCGCCATGAACGCGGGCGTTACGTCAAACGAAATTGTCTCCGAATTCTGCCATTCTGCGAGTTGTTCCAACAAGCGCGTCGCATCATCACGCAATCGCTCCTTCATCTCCGAAACCGCGGGAATGCGGGCCATCATACGGAAAAGCCGAAGCGCCGTCTCGGAATCAGCAAAAGGGAGCATTTGTGCCAAGGACTGAAGAAGCGATCGACATGTCGCTTCCTGCTGTTGCTGCGAATCTCCCGCGGAAATTACATGCAACATCGCAAGCACCTGATCGACAGCCTCCCCGCGGGTCGGAGAGGGAATCGAGGAATGGAGCAGTCGATCGAGGAGTTTCAGCAAAGTGGAAACGGAGAAGGGTGGAAGGGGGAAAGAGGGAACCAACAGGGTGATTGACACCACTTGGAGGGAAACTAGCATCATGGCGGGATCACCTCCCTCCTCCACATATCGCGTCACCGCATCGATAAACGGAGAGAGAAGCGAAAGAGCATCGATCGAAGCATCCTGAAATGCCATCGCCATCATCGCACGATCTCCCTCCTCCAACCTCTTCGTCTCCAAAATATGCTGAACAACCGCGGGAGTGTCAACAGGATGACGGACAGGAGTTGGCGGGAAGAGGATGGAATGGAGGGAACGCACCTCTTCCAGCGTTCGTCTGCAATTCCGCTCGGGGAGAAGCAGATCTGCTTGCAAAAGGAAGGAAGACACACAAGAGGGAGATTGCGATGCATCGCCATCATGTCTCTCCACCTTCAGCAACTTGAAGATCGACTCCCTCTGCTCCATCAGAACGCCAAACGGGAACAATTTCAGCACTTTCACAACATCGCGGGAATCGGCATCATCCACTCGTTCCACAAACACTCGCAACAACGATCCCTCCAACTTCTTCTGGAGCGATTTCCGGCTGATTTTGGTCCGCACGCACCCCAGCACCGTCTCCCACATTCCCGCCACTTCTCCCGCCAAAAACCGCCACTTCACCCGCTCTCCCGCCAAGGCGAAGTCGATCGATTCCCGCGAAACCAACTCGCCCCCCGCTCCCGCGGAATTCACATCATCGTCCAAAACCGCGGGTTTTTCCGGCAACGCGGCGGCGTCGAAACTCCCGAGCAAAAACTGAAAGGCGACGGGGTTTGAAACCGCGGGAAGTTGTGCGAAGAGAGTTTTGGCGGGATCGTGGCGGCGAAGAAAAAAGGCGGGAATGAGGAATCCGACGCCGAAGCGATCCCCGCGGTAAAGCGAAGAATCGTTCAGACTCGGAAGAAGTTTCTGGAACACAAATTCCGAAGAGAGGGAAAACGAAGATTCCCGCGGGGAAAGCAGTTGGGCGATGACGAAGAAACGCACCTGGGGGTTTCCGTGCCGAATTCCCCGCCAAAACAGCAACTCCATCCAACGACCATTCAATTGCGGGAATTCCCGCGGGGATTCGCCGACCTTGTGAAGAAGCGGGGAAACCCGCGGCCAGACGGCACGCACCAAATGGACGGGAAATTCGTCAAACGTTTCAAAGAGGGAAATAAACGTGTTCCAGTAGTCGAGATCCCCGCGGGAAAGCGAGGCGTTTCGCAGAAGCCATCGGAGTCCGGCGACGCCTTGTTTTCGAAGGCCTTGGAGATAACTGGACATGCATTCGTGGAAACAGAGGTCTCCGAGGGAGAGATTGAGGTAGTGGGGATCATCGCGATGGGCAATGGTGAGAAGGTCGCAGAGAATGCTCCAGGATTCGGGAGTTTTCTCTTCGGCGATCTCGTTGAGAATGGAGGAGCTGCTTTCCCGACAGAAGGGAGATGATGGATGACCGACCAAGAACGGGAACGTGATCTCAACGAGATCATTTCGAGGACATAGAGACGGAGAAGAGCGGAGGAAGGAGTAGAGGCGCTGGAAGGGAGTGATGACATCGAAGTGCTGCTCAAAGGTATTCAGACAGAAGAGAACGTTCTTCAGAAGGTCCAGGGGAAGAGGACGCCCTTCATTCTGGGATGATGCCACTTCCACCGGATAGCGTGCAATTACAGACTCAATGAAGTGGGTGACAATTTGCTCACCGAAATGGCTGCACACCTCCACATATTGAACAAGAAGGGATTCCTCTCCCAACTAAAGTGGTATTCAAATAACTAAAGCATACGTGCAAAACAAATGGAAGAAACACCTCCATATACGCATCTCCATATCCTTGATTGCTTACCAAGGCGTGATACGAGTAGAACAGAAACTACGGGATGAGTCCTATCAATCCATTGAAACGGTAGCAAGCGTTTGCTCTCCACAGTCGACAATCACCTCGTTTAGACTCTTTTGCAGTGCGTTTTCCGTTGCTAGGGAGGTATCTCTCATACTATGCAACCATACCCGAAAGCGCGTGCTCCTGAAGATACTTGTTGACCAGGAGAATGAACGTCTCTCTGGGAAGCTGAGAGCCGCTGATGGTCCGCGTGAACTCGGTAAACGACGAATCCATTCTCAGGAACGATTGTTTGAAACAAACAACCCAAAAGCACACTATCCAATGCTGCTGCGATGAGCTCGAATCACTTTATTCATGTTACTGAATAGCATCACATCTTGGGTCACCCCGTCACTCAGCAAGTCACACCGCTTCAACCGCTTATAAATTTCAAGTAGCCACTAACTGTCACTTCCCTTCCCTTCCCTACCTCCATCGCCCGTCGACTCTCTCCAATGTCCACGTCCTCCACATACCAGCACCGCCGCAGGGCCCGGGCAGTTCGCCGCATCATGTACATGTGGTTCGGCTGGAGGTCGCCGTACTGGTTGCGATGTGTCCCGATCATCAGCAATGTCCTCGCTCCGACAGACGCGTGAATCTGTACGGTGGGGATAACCAGCCCCACGAGGAAGAGCAGCCAGGTCCATCTGCGGAGGTCGGCGGGTGATGTACCTGTGATGATGAGTCCGGGGCTGCCCTCGAAGCTCTGCACGCCACTGTTGCGCAGCTGTTCGTTCAGCGCGGGCTGCAGCAGGTGCACGAAGTATTTGTGAGCGTAGAAGGAATCCGCGGGTTTCACGTGCTGCGGGTCGTCGAAACTGAAATCGCGGCGATTGCAGGTGGAAGAGCCGGTCCAGACGATGCGGCCGGGAAGGTCGGCTTCTTTTAGAAGTTCCTTTAGTTCCATCGTCAGGATGAACGGACAGAGCACCAGGCGGCAGAAATCGGCGCTAAAACCGAGATCGGTCTGGCCGCCGCCGCAGACGGAAACGAAGTTGGGGCCGTCGGCGTAGGCGCGTCCGGTGGTGCAGAGGTAGGTGAGACGGCAATGCAGGAGGGCATCGATGAGGACGTCCCAGTTGACGTGGTCGATTTTGATCGTGCTGTTGTTCAGGTAGAGAACGTCCAGCCAGGCGTATTGCTGGACGAGTTGCCGCGCTGCGTAGAGAACGTTGATGGGGTTTGTCATATCGATCGCTACGATGGAGACACTCGCGTATTGGCGCACATGCTGCAGTTTGGACTTGATTCTAGGTGATCACGAACGCGTCCATGCTACGAGAGTCCACGAGCAACATCCCGCACGCCCACAATGACGTGATAATTCTTCTTCACGAGTTTCTTGCACAGACTGTAGCCGATGGCGTTGTCGGCTTCCACGACGAAGGCGATCCGCCGCTCCTTGTTGCACAGCATCAAATTGTCTTCGATGTACCGATTTATCCAATCGAAAAAACGGGTGAGTCGCTAGAGGGTGATGCATTCGGGGAAAAGCAACGTCCTTGATGGGAATATAGGCCGACAGCCAGTCCACGATCGCGAGGAAAGTGGGCGACGTCCATACACGAGTCAGCATCCAAACGAGGATGCTCAAGTACAGCGAGTGGATGGTATTTCTCGTTCGCTTGAAGAACTTCCGCATCTAGATGTCTCGGATTGTTGTGGCTTCGTTTTCTTCCTTTCGGGGAATGATGAGCGTTCCCTGTGAGAGCCTTTCAGGTGCGCCGGTAGCTCAGTGGTAGAGCATTCGATTGCAGATTGAGAGGTCGACGGTTCAATCCCGCCCCGGCGCTTTTTTCTTTGTGGCATGTAGCCGCGTTATTTGTTTTTGCCTCACAGAATGATGCTTTTGTCTTGTTATCCATCTTCATATCCACTGCCTCCATTCCATTCCACTCATTTGCAAACAAACACGTCAATTCTCCATATTCATGGGCGCAATCGGGAGTGACTGCATCCGGTTGGGATCGTACATCGCCGGAGCCTGCGCGTTCTTGTGGACATGCTCGTAGTGATCCTGAAGTTGCGCGTTGGTGGTGAACTGCATCCGACAGCTCTTTTCCGGACAGCGAATAGGATGTCGCTGGTCATGCACATGTCGGATGTGCGCGAGCAGTCCGGAGCGATAGGTGAACACTTTCCCGCACCCGGGGACCTCGCAGCGATGCGGACTCTGCCTAGTGGATGATGGCCGCATCATGCGATCACGTGTTGGTATGCCTGCGGAGGTGCGGCTCCAACAGCCGTTTGGTGCGGAAGGACATGGTGCATCCGGGGAAGGTGCACTTGAAGGGGAGTTCTCCCTATGCGTCACCCACCCCCCTCGTCGCCACGGTATGCTGCAGAAGATGCTGCTTGAGCTGCGTGCTGGTGCGGAAGGCCTTATTGCAGCCCTGGTAGCCGCACACGTAGGGTCGTTCATTGTTATGGATCCGCATGTGACACTTGAGACTGCTATTGGTAGCGAAGGCTTTCTTACACACCTTGCACTCGAAGAGCTGCTCGTGAGTTTTCCCTCCAACCCACCTTAATCTTCTGGTGCGAACGCAAATGCGACAGCAGCTGACTTTCGAACTTGAAACGCTTCTCGCAGCCCGCCACGCTACACTTATATCGCTTCTCTACGTCTCGTTTCCACGGTTTCCACACCTGTCGACGCGGGGTGGTGAAACGCCGTCTTGCACACCGAGCAGAATTTGGAGCTATTTCCGCACCGGTTGGAACACACCGGACACCGTTTCCCGCGGCGAAGCGTTGATTGGCTGTTGCTGATCAAATCGGATGTCTATATGAAACTCCCGCCAACTTTTCCCACCCACACCGCCGTGTCCGAATTTCCCTCCACTTCCTCCGATAACGGTTCTTCCCGCTCTCGCGACCGAATCTCCTCCTCACCGTGCGTCATCGTGTTCAAAATTCCCGCGTTTTCGTCCAGGTATTCTTCGGTCACCTGATTCCCGCCATTTAACATGCTCTCGTACATCGTCGGCTCGAAGTGCGTCGTTTCCGCGGTTTCCTCCCGATTCCCGCGGTGAGCGATCGGAAACTCCATCGTAGGCTGCGCGTTCAGTAATAAGCCCAAAGAGCCGTTCACATCGGCCGTTCCCTCCATCTCCGGCAACATGCCCTCCGTTCCCTCCATCTCCCCCAGCATCGCCTGCGACTCCCCGTGTCCCGCGGGAACCTCCGATTCCAAGCAGACCCGCTTGGGGAGCGAAGAAGTCAAGATTTCGTCACTTCCCATCGGACGATGCTCTTGCGAGAGAAGCTCATCGGAGGGTCGCTGCGGCAAGTAGACGGCGTCCTGGCCATATGCTAGAGGGTGTGAGGTGAAGGAGGGAAAAGTTGGCGGGAATTTCGGATATTGTTCAGACGGTCCTTCGCGAACAGTTGTTCCAAACGGTCCGTTAACATGCGGTAATATTTCCACGCCTTTTTCTGGAATGCGAGGGATCATTCCTACGCGCAAAATACTGTCGATATTCGGCGTCTGCTGCAGAATTCCCGGGTCTTTTGTCGCCTGGAACAAAATTCGCTCGCGCCCGAACGCCTGCGTCATCCCGCGGGTAACCGTCTGCAGGAAAACGCCCAGAGAACGCGTCACGTTCTTCCGCGTTCGCTGAGATGAAAAAGGACGAAAAAACCCACGTTTCCTTGCGCTGACTTTTGGGAGACCAATTTCTGCAAACCCGCGTAGGTGACGAATATCGCCTCTTTTTCGAACGCCAGGTCGCCGTATTGCACCACGTTCACTTTCTCCTCCCACTAGGTGAAAATACCCCCGATTTCCGACCTGCAACAGATTCTTCGCGAAAGCGGCGATTCGGCAGTGGGGAAGCTCGGCGTCGCAAACTCCCTCCAAAATGTCCTCCAAGGAAAACAGCAACTGGCCTTCCTGCAGCGCCAGCCGCAATTTCACTGATTGCTTGTCTTCACGCAAATAATCCCATGTCATGCAGTTTTGGCGACGAATGCGAAGCGACGGAACCGTCTATAATTCAGATTGCACGTTCTCACGCACGCCGCTGCTCGTCGTCACATTCACGTAATTCCCGCGGAGCTCGCTTAGATAGTCGTACGCCTGCGGAGGGTGCGAGGAAAGTGCGGATTGGTCGGCGGGAATTCCGATCATCGTGTGGCTCTCGGGACGGTTCCCGTCGCCCATGTTCATCACCCCATCCTCGATCATCTCCATTTGCCCGATGGTTAGGGGGTGCTCGTCGTGCTGACGAAGAGCCGCGTTCCCGTCCACTTCGCCCATCGGAATCGGTTGCGCCGGGTTGATCGGAGCGGCCGGAAGCACCATCGACTGGATGTACGGGTGTGCGCCGGGAACGCTCACGCCCATCGGATTGGGCGTCTGACCGAAAAAGAAGGGGAGATGCGGATTGGGCTGCTGGATGGTGCTCCCAAAGGTGGGTATCTAGGAATGAAGGAATACCCACACAACCACGTAGACGCCGGACTGATTTGAATTTGGAATGCTCAGGTACGACGAGTAGTTCGACACCGAAGAAACCGGACCCTGCTGTCCTGAAAACGTGATGTTTGGTATCATCTCGTTCTCCTGCCCATCACCGCCTTCCATTGAAAACTACGTGAGCAGCAAGCTGAGGGTGTGTCTCTCCCTCTCGACTCGGGTGAGTCGGTTGATCCTGTGGCACATCGGGCTTTCCCGTCGTCTACAGTCCCGATTCATCGACCAATGCGTACGTTTGCGTTGGGCTCCTGAAATGAACTCATCTCGTTCCCCAACTCCTCTGGTCGCTACAGCGTGACCCGTTGCCATCGTCCCTACCGCGCCTCCGTCGTAGGGTTGCTTTCCATCCTGTCTCTGCATTCGCGAAGCAGCAGACAAAGCAGTAAAGAAAAGGATGATGGTGGTGAGGGTACTTTCTGATGCCTGCTATCGACGCGATCGTTGTCTATCCACCCTATTGACTCCAAACAAACACAACCCAATTGTACAACACATGATCTATTTCTTTGGATTATACGCACTGAACACCATTGAGAAAAGGTCGTTATAGGACTCCGGTACCGCGAGTCCCAGCTCCGTGATGTGGGACTTCAGTGCCGTCACGTCCAGCAGGAGCTGGTGCTTCATCTTCTCCTCGTCGGTCGAGTCCACGCCCTCCGTCGCCGCCGCGCCGGCGTTTCGCTTCCGATGCTTCGACAGTACCTCCTCCATCCGCGCAATCTTCCCTTCACCCCCTCTCCCAGGCCTACGGTCCGCAGAATGTCCTCCACGTTCGCGCGGAAGAGCGAACAGACCTCGGCGACCAGCTGCGTTTCACCGCCTCTTTTCGCCTACCTGCTGCTTCCACGCCGCGTACCGCTCGCCGTCGACCGCCATCAGTTCTCCGAAGCGTTTATCGAAGCTCTCGTACGCATAGAGCACGCGGGCGACGTAGAACGAGGGTCCGGTCGGCGCTACGTTTCATCGTGACTCCACAGACCCACAGGGCTTGTTGGTCATGCGATAGCTGCTCGTCACCGACCGCGCGCTCGCGATCGACACCGATGCCGCCGCAAGGTTCAGCAGCAGCAGCGCCTGCAGCAGCGCCGCCAGCGCCGGCTCCGCCTTCTCCCGCAGCACGCACTCCACCGCCCGAGAGAGAATCCGCAGCTCCGCGCTGTCTTCGCCCAGCACCGTCGCCGCGTGCGTGAGGAAGCTTCCTCGCAACGTCTGCTGCAGCAGGAGACAGTCCTGCGTCGCAGGGGGAGAAAAGACCCACATGCGTCAGGTCGACGAGCTGCGCCACCGCGCCGTCGCCGGGCTGCGGAGAGACGGGGGAGGAGGGCTGCGGCGACTGGGTGGCGGCGGCGAAGAGTGATTCGTGCGAGGGGATGGCGAGCGACTGCGACTGAGGGAGGAAGAAGAAAGCGACGGCGAGCGAGTCGGTCACGAAGACGAGGAAGCGGGCGACGAGCGCCAGCGCCAGCTGCACGAGGTCTTTGCAGCAGCGCGCGATGTAGACGTCGCGCGTGAAACAGCGACACAGCAGCGTATAGGTGGTCTGTTGAAGAGTCTCCCACACAACCTACCGCCGTGGCCTCCAGTCGGAAGGGAACGTCCTGCTTCTTCTTCTGCTGCACGCTGGCTACGTGTCAGCGGGGACTCGTGGACCCACCCGTGGTCTCCCGGTCGCTCTCCCGGTCGCTCTCGCCCGGCTTGCGCAGCAGCTGGGAGATCTGCGAGGTCATCAGGTCCAGCGACAGCGAGGTGATGTACACCGGCAGCTCCCACCGCGCCTGAAACGCTCGCGTCTTCGGATGCTCCCAGAAGGCGCGACGACTCACCGCCAGCGCCGCCACCTGCTCCAGGAAGCCGCTGCAGAGCGCGTAGTTGCGCTGGAACACGCCGTGGGCGCCGCAGGTCTGCGCTGGAGCCTCCTCGCCGCGCCTACGAAGAGGTTCGGCAGGCGACGGAAGGTGTAGTCGACGATGGGGCTCCAGAGCGCGTCCGCGAGGAAATCGTAGACGCAACGGCGCCGGCCGTCGACGAGGACGGTGATGTCGCGGCTGCTCGCCAGCACCGCGGAGCAGTTGCTCGTCAGGAAGCGCAGCAGCGTCTCCAAAAGCACCTCCAGCCCGCTGCAGCTGTTGCGCGTGGCGCCGTCCAGTTTCTCCTACGCCTTAGAGGGACTGCCGACGCCCACGCGCGTGATGATCGTGTCCAGGAAGGGAGTCACGAAGTTCTCGCGATAGTAGCGCTGGATCTCCTCCACCATGTCCAGCGTCACGTAGCTCTTCAACACCAGACTCAGCCTCCTGGACGTCAGACGGTGCCGCCAAACCCACTCGTTGAACGCGCTGCCCTGCACGTTGCGGTCGAAGACGGAACGCAGAATGCTCACGACGCTGTTCCGGAGAGCGTCGTTGCGGTCCTTGCTCATGATCACGAAGGGGACGGAATCTAGGGTAGAGGAAGGGGCACATGGCGACAAGAGAGGTAGGGAGCCAGCAGCGACGACACGCGGGCGACGGTGCGGCAGCATCGCTGGAGACGCAGGATGTCGATGACCTGCATCTGGGCGGGGTTCTTCTGCTTTTCCTAGATTCGGAGAGACACTCTCTTTCCTACGTCTGCGAGGATCCCCTCCGCCTCCTCGAGCAGCGCGCTCACGCTGAGCAGTCGCTGCAGATGGTACTTCTTCTCCTCGATTTCCTTGTAGCGCGCGAGCATTTCGGAGAGCTCCTTGCACTCGCGGAGCAAACTTTCCCTGTGAATCTTCAACTGCTCTTGATTATTGACGAGCGGGGTCTGTATCGACTCCAGTTTGTCCTTCAGTCCGTTAAGTCGCATCGCCAGCGAAATGAAGGAATCATAGTTTGTGTTCATAATGCTGCTGATCGCATTCTCGCAGCGACTCAGGAATTCTGCGATGTCCGCCTTCAGATCTTCCAAACTGCAAGAAGACGCGTACTTCGCCAGAAACTTTTCGGGATTGAAATCCGCAACCAGGAAATCGCTCTCGCCAAACAAATAGACCTTTTCTTTCACTGTTTCAGGAGTGGAATCCATGGCTTCCACGATCCAATTGAAGGGAGATTCAGAACGGAGCGAAACTGATGATGATGGAGCCCACGTCGATCCCGGTTGGAATCCTCTGCATTTCGTCCCCACTCCCGCTCGCTTGTACGAAACAAACACGGACCAATCTCCACATAGCTTCCATTCGCCTTAGAACTTCATGTCATGAGGACGCTGACCTCTCTCCAGAGTGAATCTCTCGTGGAGGTACTCCTTCAGCATGGGCACCTTCTCGATGCACTTCACCAGCTCGGCATCCACAGCAGCCTGGGTGGCCTTGCGCTCCTCAGAGACCTCAGGCTATTCATCAGAAGCACCCCTTCACAACCCACCTTGTACTCCTTGGTGAACATCTCAGCGGGCTTGACGGCGGGGGCCTTGAAGTAGGCATCGTTCACGTTCTCGGGAATCTTGACAGACGAGATGTCCACCTTGGTCTGGGTGGCAATCACGTAAGCCTGGTTCACACGGCGCAGAGGCACCTTGTTGACCTGGTAGGGTCCTGCATCGTGACCATCCAACGGAATGACCTACCAGACACCAGAAGGAGTCCCGAGGGGAGCTGCTTCAGGAACACGACACGCTTTCCAGCGAAGCGACCAGCCAGAACAATCAGAACGGTTCCGGGAGTAATGGTGGCACGCAGCTTGGTAGGCTTAGCCTCGACGGGAGCAGGAGCCTCGATGGGGAAGAACTTCGACACAGTCTT
The DNA here is from genome assembly GCA_039096215.1 of Blastocystis sp. NMH. Taxonomy (NCBI): domain Eukaryota; class Bigyra; order Opalinata; family Blastocystidae; genus Blastocystis; species Blastocystis sp. NMH. The sequence continues at coordinate 215,109 of JBBPEA010000008.1, forward strand.
GGACATTCTATACCTCTACAAGGAATTAGCGACTCCGTCCACACACAGAAGCCTTTTCCGCTCTCTCACGCTCCAGCGGACTTGTAAACTCCAAAAGAGCATCTACTTACATCTGTGGAGACAACAGAAGTAATACTTGAGAAACCAAAGAACCGAATGAAAGTTGCCCCACCCGATTTCAACAATCCCTCGTATTCCGACGGTACCCAGGGGTTCCTTTCCTTTCATCGCCCCATTTTCCACAGTATATCCACCAAATAAATGAATCATAAGAAACAACGAGGAAAATGGAAAAAACACCTTACTGATGTCGAGTGAGAAACCGATAGCGCGTCTTGCACGCATCCGCCGTCCGTCCAGGCAGTTTGCGACAAATCTGCGTCCACGAAACGGCAGTCATTTTGTTCACGAGCGAGAGGAGCATCTTGTCCTCCTTCGCGGACCACTTCTTGTGTGAAATCGTTGGCTTCAGACAGCGGTTCCACTCGTCGCGACACTGCACAGCGTTCCGTGTCACCATCTTCTGGGCGATGCGTCCCCAGTTCTCCTCTCCGTAAAAGTACAGATACAGCAGCAGCCGCAGCTTCTCCATCTCGCTCCAGTGCCCCTTCTTCGCCGTCAGTTGCAGCGACTGGTAGTAGCGCGAGCGACACTGGTCCCACGACCTTCCGGAAAGGCGTTTCGCCACCGCCTTCCACGCCTTCGTTCCCAGCTCCTGCACCGCCCTCCGCAGCTGCTCGTCCTCTTCCGGGGTCCACTTCCGATAGGCCCCCTGCATCTCCAGCTCGCAGACGAAGCGCTGGAAGCACTGGAACGGGACCCGTCCGTTGCCCACCTCGGCGGCGACCTGGACCCAGTTGCGCTTCCGCGAGACCCGACTGGCCTCGAGGAGCCTGCGATCCTCGTCCACGGTCCACGTCGCCTGGTTGATGAAGGGGTCGCAGCAGTTCATCCAGCGGACGAAACAGTCTGTCTGCGAGTGGTCCACCTTGCAGGCGATCGTCTCCCACGAAAAGGTGTTCAGGAGACTGGGGATCAAGAGGTGGAAGAAATGCGTCTTTTCCTCGGGAGTGGATGCGGAACGGTACTTCTGGAGGGTCGATGACTGCTCGGGGGGGACCGAGCCCAACGCGATCAGCTGCTTGCACTCTTCCAGAACGAGGTCTCGCAGCTTGCTCTCGCTCTTCTCCGACCACTGCTTTGTGGAGATCGAACGCTTCGTGGACTGGTAGGTGAGCGGGGTTCCCTCCGGAGAGAGGAAGCGGGGATACGACTTCAGCTTCTGTGTAAAGTAGTGAGTGTTGCTTCGGATGGGGAACGACCGCAACACGCGAAGGGAGTAATTCTGTGGCGAGTCGTTCGGTTCCGCCGGCTTCTTTTCACTCTCATCCGGTTCCAAGACATGCTTCCCCAACAAGATGTGAATATGCTCCAGTTGCTCTTGGATGCGATTTTGCATGTTCCAGTTGAGCCACAAGGCGCGTTCCTTCTCCTTGATCTGCTCCTGGATCGCTAGCGCCTCCTTCCTCCTCTCCTCGTCCTTGTCTTGCTGCTGTACACATAAACTGTTTGATATCGCGCTAGGCTCCACGATCTGAGGGATGTCGGTGTCGGCAACGTTGAACTCCAGCGACGCACCGAATCCGTTCAGATCCTGAAGCAAATGATCGATCTCCATGCTTTCTGTGCAATCGAAGAGTGGACGGGGTTTGACGAATGCAGCAACGACGCCTCCTCACAATCAACTCGACTTACGAATGAAACTGCTTTTGAATACGGACTTTCTGAACCAGAACACGCTTCTGGCAGTGCTGGCGTGCGCCCAAGTGACGAACACTGGAATTGAGGTGGAACCCTCTCAGGACAGTACGTTTCGTTTCCAGCCGACTCCATTGAAGATGAGCCTGTTATGAATACTCCGGAGGGAGAACTGCGTGGCGTTGTCGCGATTTGCAAGTACCTTGTCAAGGATACTCCGCTGTGCGACGGCTGCACGTACCTGGAGAAGAGCCAGGTCTGCGATTCACTCCCCTTCTGACACCCCAGGAATTCGCCGCTGCCTGCAGAAAGCTGTTTATCCTTTCTGCTGGAGGTCTGAAGGACATGACGGCGGATTCTTCCGACGAAATCAAGGCCACCTATGCGGGGGTCCATGCATGTATGGTTTTTCAATGATCCTTCCCCTAGACCTGGACGAGATCACGGCTGCGCTCGGCGAGAAGCCCTTCTTCCATGGTAGGGGAGGAGTGCATGTGTTAGGCTAGGCGAGAAGCTGTCTCTCGATGACCTTCTCATCGTGAGCGCCATCTACCCATGCATCGCGAAGAAGAGCGCGTACCCGTGTCCCGCGTCCATCAGCAAGCAGTACATCGGCTTCATGAAGTACGTGAAGCGTGTGTAGGAGTCGTTTGCCTCTGCGACGTAGTGCGGCGGTGGCGGTTCTGGAGGGCGAGGCCCCGAAGAACGCTCCGACGTTCATCGGCTCGACGGTGGTGGTGGCGCAGAAGACGTGTCCGAAGGTGGTTGCGAAGCAGCAGCCGAAGAAGGCGGAGAAGAAGGCGGAGAAGAAGGGTGAGGACAAGTTTGCGACGACGGCGACGACGATCGCCATGGAGAAGCGTCCTCGCGTGTACGAGAAGAAGGTGATCCTTCCGAAGGAGGGCGAGGAGAACATTCTGATCACGTCAGCGCTTCCGTACGTGAACAACGTGCCTCACCTGGGCAACCTCATCGGCTGTGTGCTGAGCGCCGACACGTACGCGCGCTACTGCCGTGAACGCGGTCTGAACACGCTGTTCATCTGCGGCACGGACGAGTATGGCACAGCCACGGAGACGCGTGCGCAGGCGGACCACATGACTCCCCGTGAGATCTGCAACAAGTACCACGCGATCCACCGCCAGGTGTACGACTGGTTCGATGTCCACTTCGACCAGTTCGGCCGCACATCCACGAACGACCCGCACAAGGACATGGACTGGCCGCAGGTGGGTCCGGAGGAGGAGATCAAGCGTAGACGCAAATCGCACAGGGTATTTTCAAGCGACTGGTGGAGGAGAACCAGCTGGTGGAGCAGGAGAGCGAGCAGGTGTTCTGCACGCAGTGCGACCGCTTCCTGGCGGACCGCTTCATCGAGGGCACGTGTCCCGTGTGCGGCTACGAGAAGGCGGGCGGCGACCAGTGCGACAAGTGTGGCAACCTGCTGAACGCGACGGAGCTGCTGAACCCGGTGTGCAAGGCGGGCGGTCCGAGCCACAAGGTGGAGAAGCGTCTGACGAAGAACCTATACCTGAATCTGCCGGAGCAGGCGGAGCAGCTGAAGAAGTGGGTGGAGGAGACGTCAGTGAAGAACGAGTGGTCGTCGAACGCGATCAACATCACGAAGGGGTGGATCGAGAACGGTCTGAAGCCGCGCTGCATCACGCGCGACCTGAAGTGGGGCACGCCGGTACCGCTGGCGGGCTACGAGGACAAGGTGTTCTACGTGTGGTTCGACGCGCCGATCGGGTACATCAGCATCACGGCCAACTACACGCCCGAGTGGCGACAGTGGTGGTGCAACCCCGAGAAGGTGCGTCTGGTGCAGTTCATGGGCAAGGACAACATCCCCTTCCACACAGTCATCTTCCCCTGCACGCTGATGGGCACACACCAGCCGTGGACGCTGGTGAGCCAGATCTCCTGCACGGAGTACCTCAACTATGAGGACGGCAAGTTCAGCAAGAGCAAGAACACGGGCGTCTTCGGCGACCAGGCGAAGGACACGGACATTCCCAGCGAGGTCTGGCGCTTCTACCTGCTCTCCAACCGTCCCGAGCAGTCCGACTCCGCCTTCTACTGGGAAGACCTCGCCGAGAAGAACAACAACGAACTGCTCAAGAACCTCGGCAACTTCGTCAACCGCTGTCTATCCTTCGTCCACAACCGCATGGCCGCCACCGTGCCTCCCTGCGGACCCAAGACCGACCGCGAGCGCAAGCTCATCGACGACGTCAACGCCACGCTCAAGAAGTCGTTCCAGGGAGAGGTTCCCACGTAGGTACAACGAGGCCATGAGCGCGACACACCTCAAGGCCGGACTCCGCTGGGCCATGGAGATCTCGCGCCTCGGAAACCAGTACCTCCAGGACGCCGAGCCCTGGACCGTGCTGAAGACCAACCCCGAGCTCTGCGGAACCATCTGCAACGTCGCCGTCAACCTCGTCTACCTCATCAGCAACATCTTCGAGCCCTTCATGCCCGGATTCTCCGATAAGGTCTGCTACCAGCTCAACTTCGACCACGGAAAGATTCCCGACACCTTCGAGGAGGTTATTCCCGCTGGACACAAGATCAACGAGATTCTCCCCATCTTCAAGAAGATCGAGCCGGAAGAGGTGAAGACGTACCGCGAGAAGTTTGGAGGCCATCATTAAGTGGATTTGTTTGTTGGGAATAATCGTGGTTGGTTTGTGGAGTTGGTAGTGGGCGTGCAAATCAAAAATGAGTGTTTTCTTGCTGAATCCATCTCCCTAAAGACATCACGCACCTTTATGGCGAGTGGAATTGTTACACAATGGTAATCGATGCAGTGGATCATTCTCTGCTTTCCTATCCCCCCGAAAACCCCTTCCCCTTCCCATCCATGCAACCACTCCCTCTCCCGTCCTATCGATTGAAACAAATCTTTCCAATCCATTCACCATTGAATTTTCAATTACCTCCCCAAATTGGAAGCGTTCTGGACGACCGAATCTGCACTTTCATTTGATTGGTCGAGGGCAACCATGAAACGGTCGTCGTCGGCTGAGAGAATCTTACTCTGAATCTTCGCTCCTCTCTGCACTTTGTTGTTCATTAATTTCTTATTCTATCTCTTCGTAGTTGGTTATGATTAGCTACACCTGGATTCCCTACTTCACAGGATTTGTTGCCTTCTGTATGGCCTACGGAATTGGTGCCAACGATGTGGCAAACGCGTTTGCTACCTCCGTCGGTGCCAAGGCCATCACTCTGCGAACTGCCTTGTGCATCGCTGCCGTCATGGAATTCTCAGGTGCCTTCCTCATGGGTTCCCACGTCACCAGTACGATTGCTAAGAACATTATCGATCCCTCTGTCTTCGTGGATCAACCCGAAGTTCTGATGGTCGCTAACATGTGTGCTCTGATGTCTGCCGCTGTCTGGCTGATCATCGCCACCGAGTTTGGTATGCCCGTGTCCACCACCCACTCCATTATTGGAGCTCTGGTCGGCTGCGGTATCGTCGCGAAGGGAACGAGTGCCATCAACTGGAAGAAGGTTGTTGAGATCGTGATCTCCTGGTTTACCTCTCCCGTTCTGTCTGGTATCTTCTCCTTCCTTCTGTTCCTCTTCGTCCGTAACGTCATTCTGCGTGCCAAGAACTCCTTCGAGCGTTCTCTCAAGTTCTATCCCATCCTGGTCGCTTTCTGCTTCTTCGTCAACATCATGTACGTCATCTACAAGGGCACTCCTCAGCTGAACCTGTCCAAGACCCCCTACTGGCTCGGAATCCTGATCTCCATGGGTATTAGTCTCATTATCGGTTTCGCTCTCTATTTCATCATGGTTCCTCGTCTGCGTGCCAAGTCGCTCGCCATCTCCGAGGAGGCTCCCAAGCCCACGGTCGTGGAGGGAGAGAAGACCACCACGGTGGTGCCTGTGAACACGGAGACGACGGTGACGATGACCGAGAAGCCTGAGGAGAAGCCTAAGGAGGAGAGCGTCATGGAGAAGGTCCAGCAGAAGTTGTCTCACGATGTTCACGCCGAGCTGAAGGATGAGACGTCTGAGGTCTACAAGATTCACCAGCACGCCGAGAAGTTCGATGCTCGGACGGAGAACGTGTTCTCGTTCATTCAGGTCATCACCGCTACCTTCGATTCGTTCTGCCACGGTGCCAACGATGTCGCCAACTCTATTGGACCCTTCGCTGGTGTCATTGCCATCTACAACACGCGTGAGGTTGTCGCCAAGTCGGCTGTCCCTGTGTGGATTCTGGCTCTGGGTGGTGCTGGAATTGTGATTGGTCTGGCTACTCTCGGTTACAAGATCATGGCCTCGATTGGTGTCAATCTGGTCCGTGTTACTCCTTCTCGTGGTTTCACCATTGAGATGGGAGCTGCCATTGTCGTTCTCGTCGGATCCGGTCAGGGTATTCCTCTGTCCACGACGCACTGTCAGGTTGGTTCGACGGTGGGCGTTGGTTGTCTGGAAGGAACCAAGGGTATTAACTGGAAGCTGCTCGTTGAGGTCTTCGTGGGATGGATTGTCACCATGGTTGTGGCTGGAGGACTCGGTGCGGGTATCTTCTACTTCGCCATGGGTACTCCTTCCATGCTAGTTCCCTTTAAGTAAATGTTTAGCATTTCGTAGTTGTCTTGTTTATTGATAATAACGGTTGATTATGAAGAGGTGATCAGTCGCTCTTGATACCAATAAAGTACTTCTATTGACTTTGAGACTCTCAACAAACACTCCATGGTACACTAAACGCCATACAGCCTCAGCAAGCGATCAATATCTTGCGTCATATAGACGCTCAACGGACGATACACAGGCATCTGGGCAAACGCATCTCGAATAGTGACCAAGCGTCGCAGACGCGCCCGCGCAACCTCGCGTGGATTCAACTCCACATGACACTACGCATCAAATCGACACTCCAACGTCTACCAACATCTCGGTGAGCTGGAAGTACTCTCTCATCACCGCCATGACATGATTCGGATCCGCTTCTATCTCCTGCTGCGTCGCCATGACCAGATTCATAAACTGATTCACATACCCCGCGATATCCGGACACAGAATCGAGTTCAGCTGAGAGAGAGCCACTACACATTACCTTCTCCCATCACAACCCACAGACTACACTATTGGGAAGAACCGTGATCACGTCCATCGGATTCATCTTCGTCGGGTTGATGAAGTAGGAGCTTCCGAACACAAGTTCTCGATTGATGAATGGGTACTGCGAGAGATCCTCCAGAGAGTGAAGCTTCGCTCGCAGAATGCCGCAGATGGACGACAGCGTCACTCCGTTTGCGGTATAACGAAGACCGGGAAACACTGCATAGAACCACGTCTGGTTGAGCTCCGTCTCCAACTCGGAAACCATTAGATAGCAATGAACGTTCTTGCGCAATGTCTCGTCCATCATGTTCACCGGGAGGTAACGGTGATAGATGGAGAGGAGATCCTTGACGGAGTAGACGTCTTTCTCCTTCTCCATCAGCTGCTGAAATGCCCTAACCTGAGATGCTAAAGAAGAATCGATCATTTGAAGCCGATTCCAATACTAACAATCACGCCTACACTCAATTTCCTACATTGTCAATGTAGTACTGCAGCTGATAACTGATCATACTAATCTTCTCACTTTCCAGCGACCCGGAGTCCATAAGCCACCCGCTGCTGTGGTTAGCGGAAACGGGAACATAGGCAAACATGGCTAACTGGTTGGCCTTCATGATGATCTTGTTGTAATCCGACATATAGCTCATCTTCCTCTGTTCGAACCGATATGAACCGGGACTACTCAATGCCTCATTGATCAGAAGGAAGGTATTGTAGATATCCGAGTACACATTGTCCAGGGGAACCTGGGTATACGTCACAGGGCCCACCATCATGCCAGGATTCATTTTTCAAAAGAAACTATGACCCTCCGGAGGGAGTTACATTCGCCTAACTCAGTTTAAGGGGATTTCTAACCTATGTAAAGGAACCTTCAACAAACAATTCAACCCAAAATTACATATCCTCCTCCGGCGCGTTGGAGCTCTGTGAACCCATGTTCTTTCCAGCACTCATCACCTCGTCCACCAGCAGCAGCTGACTCGCAATCACCGTGCTCAGCTGAATGAACTGTCTCTTCACGCGGTAGTTGTCCCAGATTCCCTCGATCGAGGGGAGCAGCGCCTTGCCCGTGATCACGTCCAGTCCTCCCTTCATGTTCTCCTTCTTAATCTCGTCCTGTACCGACAGAATCGTGTCCTACTCCTCACTCTCCTCCCTCTCCCCCACCATCACATCAAATCCGCTATTCTCTGCCAGCGTCTTCGGAATCACCAGCAACGCGTCCGCAAACGCACGCACGCCCAGCTTCGCCTTCCCCTCCACCGTCTCTGCGAACTCCTTCAGCCGCGTACACGCCGCCAACTCGAACGCTCCCGCGCCCGGCACCAGCTTCTTGTCCTCCAGCGCGTTCTTCACCGCGCGAATGCCGTCGCGCGCCGCGTCCTTCAGCTGCGACACCACCTGCTGGTTCGGACCCTTCAGCAGCAGCGTGCAGGAAAACGGGTTCTTCACGTCCTCCACGAAGCAGAACTTATCCTCGCCCAGCGTCTGCTCGTACACGCTGCCCGCGAAGCCCAGCACGTCCGGCGTCAGGTCCTCCACGCTGTTCACCGGGATGCCGCCGCACGCCAGCGACAGACGCTCCAGGTTGCGACGCTTCGCGCGACGCAGCGCCATGATGCCCGCCTTCGCCAGCATGTCCAGCGACAGCGGGTCGATTCCCTTCTGGTTGATCACCACGAAGTTCTTCCCGTTCTCGGGAGTGCACATGAAGTTCTTGAAGTCCACGATCGCACGCACCTTGTCGTCCGTGAACTTCCGCTCCGCCGCCACCAGCTCGTCGCGCTCCTGCGCCGTGCTGTACACGAACGTCGAGTTTGCCTCGCTGGGTTGCAGCCAACACTTAAAAACCTACCTCTTCTCGTACTCCAGCGACACGTTCAGAATCAGAATGTAGCAGTTCTTCAGCGACTTCGGCATGTCCGGGTGGCGCGTGCCGTGGTCCATCACCTGTCTCTCACGCCTCTCCCCCATCGCTACCAGACCGCGCACCAGACGACTGTCCATCGCGTCCTTCGTGATCATCTCCATCTGCTCGATCATCAGCACGTCCAGCGGCTTCCCGGGACGCTTCACCGTCAGCACCGCGTCCGTCACCATCGACGTCAGGTGGTCCGCCAGCTGCCATCGCATCCCCCCACCAACACTACGTCCTCCGGAAGTTTCGTACGCAGCGACGTGCGCGCCACGTTGTACAGCAGCTCGCGGTCGTTCTCGATGTCCTCCTGCGGCTCCTGCGTCTTACGCTCCTCCCAAACGTCTACAGCGAACTCGTCCAGGAAACGAAGCGACTCCGTCTTCGCCAGCTCGAATCCGTCCGTCAGCAGGCGCGGATGCACTCCCTACAGTGATATCCCTCTCACACTCCCACCTCACTTATATAACGCGCAGCCATCTTCATCAGTTCGCCGATGAACAGAACCGTCGACGTAGTTCCGTCTCCCTACAACGGTCCAATCCGCTCCACCAAAATGAACAGTGATGTCATCCTGGGCAGTTGCCGTCCGCGCAATCAGCGTGGCAGTAGGGTGTTGGATTTGCATTTCGTGGAGAAGAACGTTTCCGTCCTTCGTCAGCTTGATTTGTCCAGAACTGTTTACTAGCATCTTCAGCGTTCCTTTTGGACCTATGTGATGAGGCACTCCCGTCCACACCACGCACCGAGATTTGTCTTCAACACTTCCTGCATTCCCGTAGCCGCAGTCAGCTGAACAGCCATTGCCTGCTGCTTCTTCATGTACTCGGCCTTCGGATTCAAAAGGTTAATGCTCGACATCTCTTGTCAATGAATTCGCAGAGAAAATGAGTGAAAAGGAAAGGCGGGAATAACGGGAATCCGTCCGTTTACGCAGTCACTAGACGATCAATTCTCAAGAAAGAAATGACCAAGAGAACGAAAACGAGAAAATGTGCTATTCGGGCCAAGGTCCTTTCGACAAAGGACAACCGAATAACGGAGAACGTGAAGAAGCGAGAAAAGGAGGAGAAGGCGAAGGCGGAAGCTCTCGTTGTTCGTAAGGAGCAGATCCCGTCCAGCATGTTCTTCAAATACAATACGGCGCTGGGTCCTCCATTCCGCGTCCTCATCGATACCAACTTTATAAACTTCTCGATTCAGAACAAGCTGGACATTGTAAAGAGCATGATGGATTGCCTTTTGGCAAAGTGCATTCCCTACATCACGGACTGTGTGATGGCGGAATTGGAAAAGTTCGGTTCTCGCTACCATCTCGCTCTCTGTCTGGCAAAGGACCCGCGTTTCCAGCGTCTGACTTGCACCCACAAAGGAACGTACGCTGATGACTGTATCGTGGAGAGAGTACGGACGGTGAGACCTCATACTGTGCCTGATTTCTAGAATCGCTGTTACATTGTTGCCACCTGTGATAAAGACTTGAAGCGTCGAATCCGCAAGATCCCCGGAGTTCCGATCATGTTCATCGTGAACCACCGCTACACCATCGAGAGACTCCCTGAGGCTTTCGGAGCACCCAAATAGTTCCTTTAGATGGCTGTTTGTTTTAGCACCATGGGAGGTTTAGTGGTTGTTTCGTTTCTCCATGGTCACCTCCTTCCGTTTCTCATCAGTCCATCTCCGAGAAACATGACAAGCCCGTCTAGCTCAGTCGGTAGAGCGCCAGGCTCTTAACCTGGTGGTCGGGGGTTCGAGCCCCCCGGTGGGCGATTCTTTTTGCCTTTTATTGCCACATGAAAGCCAATCCCCCAATATGCAACCATTCTAATACACGCTCTTTATGAAGAAACAGGGAACCCACAAGATGTTCATTACTTCTTACCCTTCTTCTTATTGTTCTTTCTCTGCGCAGACTCGTTGGCGATGATGGCAGCCGCCTTCGTCACCGTCTTCTTGTTCATCTTCCGCTTCGTGCCCTACCCATGATTCCCTACTCTAAATCCAACCTCATCAGCCTTAGGAGCAGCAACCTCCTTCTTCTCGTCCTCCTGAACTACACATTAGGAGATAGTACCAAGAATACGCTCAACGCCCATTTCCTTGAAAATAGCGTCAAGATCCTCCTCGACGACCTTCTTGGGCTGAGGCTTCTTGGCCTTCTTTCCCTTCTTGGGCTGGGGCTTCTCCTCCACCTCCGTGACAGTGACCTTTTCCTCCTCGACAACAGGGACCTACAATCACATGAGAGCAGCAATCCTACAGTATCGGTCTCCTCAGCAAAGTCCTCCTTCAGGGTCTCAGTCCAGGGCATCTCAGGAGTCAGATGCAGATGGTAGGAGAGGTGAATCGTGCGGTAGGAGGTATCGGAACCCTCGGTTTCGTTCAGGAGGGAAAATGCGTTAGCAGCAGACATTACGATATACTCTCTAGTCGTAACAGATCCTCTCAAATCGCTACAGGATTAGTACTGTTTCATCGAATGGAACACAACAAGTGGTGATTCCCGCGGTACTCTCATCGCAGAGGGCAGGCGCTTTTTGATACGCCTTTGAAAACGCAATAAGAATGCAGCATTCAAGAGGGAAGCAGCTCGTTTCGATGGTGGAAGCGAATAGTCGTTCGCCCTCCGCCTCTCCCTATTCTTCTCGTACGGTCGTTGTGGATGGCGTAACAGAACAGCGGTAAAGAACCGAAATAATGATTTGAGCAGTCAAGGCGATTTGTTACTGAGTAAGTTAATGGAAAACCAGCACAAGGCGACATGTCGGTGCTTGTATTTGACTGTGATTTGTAGCGGCAGCTACACAGACCAGAAAGGGCACGAAGGATAGGTTATCGAAGCACTCGAAGAAGCATGAGGGTCAAAATAGTTCTCAATCCGTAGAGGAGGATATCGCTTCGTTTGTAGTGTATAAGATGGGTTGTAATGTTCCAGAAGAATGATATCCTGAAATCGCAGGTTCCCGAGTTTGTCAGTCCTGTTTCGTCTTCAGCGAAGCATTCAAGGGACCCAATTGCGCTGAACCCGATTATTACGAGTGCGTCATCAAGGAGTGAAGAAGTCCCTAAGGAAACCCATACGAGTTTGAAGGATGCTCTGAAGAAGAGTCGGTCGAGTCAGCAAGAGGCTACTAGGAGGATGACGACGCGGCTACAATCCAAGAAGGAGGAAGAGAAGAAGGAGAAGATGGCAAGCGAAGAAAAGAGGCGAAAGAAAGAGGAGAAGAAGGCGAGGAAGGAAGTGGAGAAGGTATCAAAAGAGGAAAAGGTATCAAAAGAGGAGAAGGCGAAAAGGAAGGAAGCGAAGAAGGCGAAGAAGGAAGAGAAGACGAAGAAGGAAGCTGAAGAGAAGGTTAGGAGAGAGGTTGAGAAGAGAGCTAGAAAGGAGGTTGAAGAGAAGAGGGTAAAGGAAGCTGAGGAGAAGGTTAGGAGAGGGGCTGAAGAGAAAGCGAGAAGAGAAATAGAGGAGAAGGCTAGAAGAGAAGCAGAGGAGAAGGCTAGACGAGAAGCTGAAGAGAAGGCTAGACGAGAAGCTGAAGAGAAGGCTAGACGAGAAGCAGAAGAGAAGGCTAGACGAGAAGCAGAGGAGAAGGCTAGACGAGAAGCAGAAGAGAAGGCTAGACGAGAAGCAGACGAGAAAGCTAGACGAGAAGCAGAGGAGAAGGCTAGACGAGAAGCAGAGGAGAAGGCTAGACGAGAAGCAGAGGAGAAGGCTAGACGAGAAGCAGAGGAGAAAGCTAGAAGAGAAGCAGACGAGAAAGCTAGACGAGAAGCAGAGGAGAAGGCTAGACGAGAAGCTGAAGAAAAAGCTAGAAGAGAAGCTGAGGAGAAGGCTAGAAGAGAAGCTGAAGAGAAGGCTAGACGAGAAGCAGAAGAGAAGGCTAGACGAGAAGCAGACGAGAAAGCTAGACGAGAAGCAGAGGAGAAGGCTAGACGAGAAGCAGAGGAGAAGGCTAGAAGAGAAGCAGACGAGAAAGCTAGACGAGAAGCAGAGGAGAAGGTTAGAAGAGAAGCAGAGGAGAAAGCTAGAAGAGAAGCAGAAGAAAAAGCTAGACGAGAAGCAGAGGAGAAAGCTAGACGAGAAGCAGACGAGAAGGCTAGAAGAGAAGCAGAGGAGAAGGCTAGACGAGAAGCAGAAGAGAAGGCTAGACGAGAAGCAGACGAGAAAGCTAGACGAGAAGCAGAGGAGAAGGCTAGACGAGAAGCAGAGGAGAAGGCTAGACGAGAAGCAGAGGAGAAAGCTAGACGAGAAGCAGAGGAGAAAGCTAGAAGAGAAGCAGACGAGAAAGCTAGACGAGAAGCAGAGGAGAAAGCTAGACGAGAAGCAGACGAGAAAGCTAGACGAGAAGCAGAGGAGAAGGCTAGAAGAGAAGCAGACGAGAAAGCTAGACGAGAAGCAGAGGAGAAGGTTAGAAGAGAAGCAGAGGAGAAAGCTAGAAGAGAAGCAGAAGAAAAAGCTAGACGAGAAGCAGAGGAGAAAGCTAGACGAGAAGCAGAGGAGAAGGCTAGACGAGAAGCAGAGGAGAAGGCTAGACGAGAAGCAGAGGAGAAAGCTAGACGAGAAGCAGACGAGAAAGCTAGAAGAGAAGCAGACGAGAAAGCTAGACGAGAAGCAGACGAGAAGGCTAGACGAGAAGCAGAGGAGAAAGCTAGACGAGAAGCAGACGAGAAAGCTAGAAGAGAAGCAGACGAGAAAGCTAGACGAGAAGCAGAGGAGAAGGCTAGACGAGAAGCAGACGAGAAAGCTAGACGAGAAGCAGACGAGAAAGCTAGAAGAGAAGCAGACGAGAAAGCTAGACGAGAAGCAGAGGAGAAGGCTAGACGAGAAGCTGAAGAAAAAGCTAGAAGAGAAGCAGAGGAGAAGGCTAGAAAAGAAGCTGAAGAAAAAGCTAGAAGAGAAGCTGAAGAAAAAGCTAGAAGAGAAGCAGAGGAGAAGGCTAGAAGAGAAGCAGAGGAGAAGGTTAGAAGAGAAGCAGAGGAGAAGGCTAGACGAGAAGCAGAAGAAAAAGCTAGAAGAGAAGCTGAGGAGAAGGCTAGAAAAGAAGCTGAAGAAAAAGCTAGACGAGAAGCTGAAGAGAAGAAGGAAGCTAAAGAAAAAGCAACAACGAAGCTCCAAGATACTCCAACACCTAGTAACTCCGAACCTCTCCCACTCCGTTACCCAGAGCATACAGCAGCTTCACAGCCAGCAAGAGCAAGCCTCAAGCGTAGTATTCCAGATTCAGAGATAGAGGCTACTCCCGTCAAGCGGCGACGATTGGAAGCGACAAAGAAGGTTATAAAGGAGGGCGTGTCTTTCTTCGAGCGGTACTCAGCGCTCTTTAGCTCATTGCTCTTCATTGCGACGACTCTCGTGGCATCTCATTAGTTTCGTTTTTCATTCACATGTTTGTTAACAGAGAGAGCTCTTAATCCACTAGATATCTACTTTCGTCTCTCCAGTCTTTGGCTCCTCAGCCTTCTTCGATTCTTCCGCCTTCGGCTCCTCCGTTTTCGCCTCTTCCACCTTCGGTTCCTCAGCCTTTGTTTCTTCGACCTTCGGCTCTTCCTTTTTCGCTCCTTCCTTCTTCACCTCCTCAGTTCCCTTTTCCACTGTCTTCAACTCCTTCTTCGGATCATCCTCTCTCAGACACAGACAGATAATGGTCACAATCACAATCGCCACGATCACAAGGACAACGAAAACAGAACAACATGGACGCCGCAGCTTTGATCGAATACAAATCACCCGAGGCACATTGATCAGATTCAAATACCTTGATTACCTTCGAGAACTCTGTAGGATAATCTCTTGCTTCTCCCTTGTAATTGTGTTCCTCAGTTGCTGACTGTTCACAATCAGATATGAAGGAGCCACACACTATCCATCATGATTTCTACACAAAAGAGACCGTATGCAGAAAAAGTATCGAGATCGGCAGCTCTCAAGTTTGTTGCTACCGAAAGGGCAAAGACAAGAGCAAACAGATGGGCAAACATATTCTTTTTTGACATCAGGAAGTGTTTGGGGTGAAACGAAACGCCTAAACACATATCAACTTTTCATGATTTATATCGGAATCACATTCTAGGACGAAAGAAAAGCGATTCAGCATGAAGAGATACGCTTACTGTTCATTGCAGATGATGAGGAGTATTACTGAATCCAGACTCTTGTATCTAGGAGTTCTTTGCGTGTCTTATTTGCTTCAAGAATTGATCTTCCTGTATGATTGATGACAGATTGTCCAATCCCCGCGGTGTTCCATTTCCCCATATTCAGTTAAAAAGAGATGATTCAGTTCTTTCTTCAATGGAACAGCCTCTTGCACAGTTCGCAGATCTTCATGACAAACGATACAAACAGTATCCCCTTTGCTTATTCGAGATGTACAAGGAGAAGATGCAAAACGACCCCATATTCAAAATCGTATGTGTGTTGTATCCCTATTAGTACAGTGTGATCCCGTTTTTGATAGTCTGAAATGGCTGATCCGGAAAGGTTATGTCATTTTTTACGATATGCAGGTCGGTAGGAACTGAGTCATCTCTTTAGGATAGTAAACTTGCAAAATGGACAACGCAACTATCTCTGTATTCGTCTTTGCGTTACCTTCAATTATCTGAACAAACAGTTATTTGTCCCGCTGATACTCCAAATCTATCCATACAATATGTACAACTCTCCCCCATCAATTATGCTAATCACCGACAAGGGTACGTTCAAACGAAGGGGATGATTGTGAGAACACCAACGTAACAAATCCGCCACTTACGTGGATGAATCTGACTGTATCTATACAGGCTATATGAAACAGTGGGAAACAGATAGCAGTTTTGTGGGATACAGATACTGTTTTTCATGATTAGGACGGAGGTCTTCAGGGACTGATTCTCAATCTCAGAACGAAGTTTTCCGAAGTCAACCCCTATGAGGAGTATGTTGTAAACGTTTTTCCTAATATGTAGCCCTACTTGTCCCTTTCTTCTCTTTGTATGATACCTAGTTGTCAGTAATCGCATCGATCCTCGTTCTGTGAAGAAGGGAAGAATAATTAAAAACGCTGATCACTGTACCGTTTTCGAAGGGTATTATTCGGTTATGTTTCCTCTCCATAGTATTCTGAATGGTACTATTCCGGTTGCTATCAAGGAATGGACGGTGTATCCCAAAGACGAGTATCACTTCAATCGTGAAGTGCGAATCAACATGAATGTGGACCATCCAAACATCATCAAGACCTACGGCTACTATCAGGAGTATTACCTTCACTATCTTGTGATGGAGCTTGCTGATAGTGATTTGAGGGATTTCCTTAAGACAGAACTCCCAATGCAAATACGAAAAGAGATCATCAAGACTATGGGAAAGGTACTGTGCTACACGCTGCAGCAAGGAGTTGTTCATCACGATTTGAAGGTGGCTTTTCAGTTTCGTTCTGACGGGTAGCCAGAGAACTTCCTTATGAAGGACGGCGTTCTCAAGCTGGCGGACTTTGGATTGGCCAAGACCGTCGATGAGATTGACGGTGGGTCTTTTGTTGCGTTGTCATGTGTAGTCCTGAGGTACACGAACTTTTTGGGAAATGTTCTCCAGTGGGTGTTGCTTTCTTTTCTTATTGTAGTCAGTCGCTGGAAACGCGACAGCTTCGCTTCGATAAGGGCGCGACCCATTTCACGGATGATGAAAAGCGAGATATTACTCAAACTGAGGATATCTATGCGTTGGGTATTTTGATTATGGAAGTACTCGTGGGACCCAATACCGTTTCTTGCTATGTGAACTCCCTCAATCATTACACCAATGATTCATGCCTTTTTACTGTGAAGCTCCCTACTAGACCAGAAAAAGATTTTGAGTATTCCTTGTATAACCTGAGGAAAGACCCATGTTTTTTTTCAGGAGGGGATCTTATGAGTAGTGATTTGCAGCATCATCAATGATTGTCTTAAGGGATACAAGGAGCGACCATCCATCGTTGAGATATACGATCGGATCTGCTGCTGGTACGAAAAGGAAACTCCTGTCATTCCATATGCATTCTAATGGTCTCATTCTTGTTGTTTATTGCATTATTCTATGCCATTTGGACATATCGAAGATGGGATGGAAGGGATACAGATGCGAAGATGAGTCCATGAGTATCCCACCTTCTAAAACAATGCTATCTGAATACGAACTACTTAATTTATCTTCAGGGAAGCGTTACACACGAGTTTGCAACAAAGATGATGGATACAAAACCATCACGGGTTCCATACACAGTGCTCATGAAGGAGATACCATGGAACACGGATTCATCCGTCCGTCTTCGATTCGGAACCTGTTCGACCTATTCATGTGGGTTTGCTAGTGAATATACTAAAGGAAGGGATCACTTTCACTCTAAGGAGGATCATCCGTGTATTCGAGACGTCGTTGACATTGAGAATCCATCTCCGTGGCAGTCGTAGGAATTCGTCCATGACTTTTCCCTAGCTACGTGAACGTTCTCGAGGATATTCTGACACTGGCTACTCGAATCACATCTCTCCAACTCTATTCTCCAGCGCCACATGCAACGCGTCTCGACCATTCTCCCGTACGACTTCGATTGGTATATGAAACAAGCAATTGTATCTGGCAACCTTACTTCCTCCCTGCTCACTGAATCTGATCACTCACTTTGCCATGTGGTCTATTGGCGGAACAGTTCTTTCCCTCTCTCCTTTTTTATCATCCCTACAGATCAAGTGGGGGTCATCTTCCATTAACAACCAGAGCGCAGATTGAGAAATACGAAGTGACAACAATCGTTACGACTTCAGAATTTGCCGAAGTTTTGCTCCTTCTTCTTCGCGATGACCCGACTGCTATGACAACGCTCTCGGCTATTATTCTCGTTGTTGTTGAATAGTATTGTATACCATAGAACGACCCCTGGATCTCTGAAACCGCCCAACAAATAGCTGAGTTGTTCTCGATCAGTCTCTTTCAGAGCACCGATCTTCTAAACCCCACCATTGTGGTTGGTGCTTCATTTCTCTACGAAGTCTAGATGTCGCGACAGCTCTCATCCATTCGAGGAGGTGTTTTATCATTGCCAACTCAAGGAGGTACTGTATCATTATCAACTCAAGGAGGTGCACCGACTCAAGGAGGAAACCAGTCATCACCTCGCGACAATCTCCACCCATCCATGCGGAAACCCTATCGATTGCAACCACCTCCTCAAAACACACCCAACGTTTCCTCGCGAAGACGGAAACTCCGACTCGTTCGCAACCAACTCAAGAAGGACCGGTCCTTCCATATTGCAAGCGTTGACGATTACGACGATGCAAACGCCGATGTCCAGCAGGAAACGATCCTCTTTCCCTTCCTGACCTACGACCCGGGACTTTTGGACACCGCTGTGGTTCTGGTCGCCACAAGTCGAACGCAGAACGTCTTCGTAGGTTTCGTCGCGATGGCGTAATCTAGACGACGGAAAGCACCCATCTGCAGCTGCTCGCCCAGTGCGATCTGTGGAAACAACGCATTCTCCCCTCTATTGAGGAACTGGTTTATCTGTCGGAGCGTCCGCTGAGCATGGTGGAGGAACTCCTCATGGAACTGATGGTTCTGAAGGAGAAGGGAGCGATTGTGTTTGCATCGGTACGTGCAATCCTCGTCTGTGATGCAGGATTTGATCCGAAGAGACGTTCTCTTCCGAATGGTGCGTCCATCCATCGTTCTCTGCAGCGGAGGACAGAGCTTTGAAATGGGCGACTGGATTACCAACGCCGTGAACACACTGAAGCCTTCGCAGCAGCAGTTTGTGTTGAGGGAGTTCACGCGACGCGTATACGTTGACACATTTGTGAGATGCAGAAAGACGGAGTTCTTAACCTCAATTCGCTGTCTTCCGACATCGATCGCTATACTAGATCCATTCTACTGGAAACGGGAATGAATCGACTGCGACTGGTCGTGGAAATCAACGATTGTGCGTCCTGCAACTGCGTGTTGTTTCTCCGCTCCTTCCTTCTGTTGGTCTTCTCTCGCGCTGTGTTGGTAGATGTCCCGTCATTTGTGCTTTCGCCCACCAGGAATTGGGCTGCATCCTCTTCTCCACCTCCTGCCACGACCATAACACCTTCGGACACGTCGGAGGCCCGCTCATGGGCACTTTCGTGCGAGTAGGGACGGAGAGGGTTCTGAAGGGAAGATGCAATCGGCGCCTTCGCGACGCCTTCACGTCACCGACAAGATACAGGTTCGCGGTGTGAGCACGGAAGAAGAGTTGATGGAGGAGTTCGGAGGGGATGGAAAACCTACACAGTCCCACGTGCTGCTGTGCTCTTCCTGCCAAGGGAGAGGAGCGATTTGGGTGAAAGGGATGATTGTGTCATCAGAGAGTTCTCGAGGCGAGTGGATTGATACGCACGAATTTGGAATGTGGAGGGATGACGGAGCGATTGAACTGCTTCATGTGTAACAAACATGTTTATAGTATCAAATCACATCTGAGACGAACCGTCATAATACTTGCCGAGGTCGTACTTCTCCATGGCCTTCTCGCGGTAGTTGGGCTTGCGGTTTTCCACCTACAAATCGAAATGAGAAACGAATGCTACGTCGGGCATCAGGGGCTGAACGACCATCGTGTCTCTCTTGATCTCGCTGGCATGAATGCCTTGGAAGATCATCGTCAGGAACTGGACACTCACGATCGCTCCGGCAATGATCATAATGAGACTAGGTACTCAACATAGACACAGCCATACGACAAATGGGAATCGATATACTGCATGTACGATTCGGGAAGATCAATCAGATCCTTAATCTTCTTCGAGGATTCCGGAGACCAGAGAAGCGCAACGAAGATACATTCGGCTATCGAGAGCAGAATGAGAACAATGTTATCCTGAATCGTCAGTTACTCAATCCACAAATACGAAAACAAGGAAACAGTGCGACTTGTAACAACCACAAAGAACAAAGACGGGGAAGAACTGATCAAAACACAGACAAAACGACTTACGAAGGTGATCAATCCAACGCTCAGACCAATGTATATGTTAACATTCATCATCTTCTGCTATTCCTCACTGCAACACGCCATGTCCCTACCACCGTGAAGAAGAAGTATCCCGTAGCACCGATCATCACCAGTCCAACCTACTCATCACTCCTTGCATTTACCACAACGAGTGTCAGGATCATGTTAAGGATGTTGATAATAACGACTCCAGTCGTTGATACGCAACTTTTACAAGACATTTCAAAGCTATTGAATCTAGTATGGACCGAGTACGATTGGAATACGAAAAATGGAATCCAAAAAACGGACTGTTTTTTGTTCCTTCATGATCCCATTCAAGAAAACGATGCGGTCCTATTTGACTCCCTTCAACAATCCATTCCCACTGATTTTGAACAGGATTCAGATAGACTCTCCTTAACTGAAAAGGATGAACCGCGGGAATGAAATCATAGTCGCACCTCCTAGTATCTTCGCGTTCTAAGAGGAGAAATGGATTCCCCAGTGCATCTAACCTTTCAAAAATGTCTCGCCTTTCACACGGAAGACGATACGGAGAGTCAGATGATTCGGTTTCAACAGGTGGTTGAGGAAATCCTCAAGGGAAAGCATTTTCTGAAAGTACTACGTATTGCCTTTATGGAATGTAGGATGAACAGCTGCTCTCCGATTTGTTCTCCTTGGTATGTGAAAAACAGATTTACGTATATGGAGCCACGCACAGTACTGCATGGAGTCTGTTATCCCTGTAGTTCATCGTTTGGGCAGTCAAGAGCCCCAGTTGTCCCTTTGTTTCTCGATTGCCTGCGAGTCCAACAACGAAAAGTTTGCCATCCCCATCCGTATGTGCCTCACTCCATCGCAACCCTTCGATGCGTGTCCCGATATCTTCTTAGTATATGACCAGAGTTGTCTCCTACCGTCTGTCTAACACCTAGGCTTGTCACTGAACAGAGAGTTCCCCTTCATCAATCTCGAGACCAACACGATCTGCACTCCCTACATGCAGAACTGGGATGCAAACAAAGTACCCATCCTCCTCCCTGACTCCCCAGTCCCTCGGACTCCGCGGCCTGGTCTCGGACCTACACTCCGTCTTCTCCGCCACCTCTCCGCTCTCCCACACGTATCTTTTTCCTCTCTCTCACCATCAGCGCCGACAGTACTCTCGACCGCCTCTTCTCTCCTAGACTGCACCTTCCTCATCCCGCCCAGCGCCTATCAGAAGCTGCGGAAACTGGGCAGCGGCGCCTGCGGAAACGTCTACGAGGGGTAGGGACGAGAGCGGGTGATCCCACAGATTGTACAACGAGCACGAGGTGGCAATCAAGGAGTGCGAGGTGCGGCAGGAAACGGATCTGCGACAGATCATTGGCGAGTTGAAGGTGATGACGAAGCTGCGTCATTATAATGTCATTCGTAATTATGGATACAATATCCATCGGGAGGGAAACCGCACCGTCATCACGTACATCATGGAGAAGGCGGAGGGAGACCTGAGGGGAAAATTGGGGGATTTGGTGCCCGCGGGCCGAGAAAAGCCCGCGCGACCCGCCGTCGATTATCGGACCAAAAAGCTGTATGTGTTCCAGATCGCAACGGGGCTC
This sequence comes from Blastocystis sp. NMH, assembly GCA_039096215.1. Classification (NCBI taxonomy): domain Eukaryota; class Bigyra; order Opalinata; family Blastocystidae; genus Blastocystis; species Blastocystis sp. NMH. The sequence goes on from JBBPEA010000008.1 coordinate 236,474, forward strand.
TTTTACACGTTCCAGCAAAGTGTGTATCATAATGACTTGAAACTCGATAATATCCTCCTCGTCAACGGCGATTGCAAGATCGCCGATTTCGGTCTCTCGAAGATCATCGAGGAAAGTGGGCAAGCGGGTGCAGTGTAAGATGTAGGTCAGGACCTCAGCACCTCACGCGTGGGAGTAATTGGGAATATGCAGCAGTCGGGATGATGGAGGCTCTTCACATAGTCAAGCTCCAGAAGTGTCGCAAATCGCGTCGGGAGAGCGTCTACCATCGGATGAACTCAAGAAGATCCTCCTGAAGGCCGATGTGTATGCATTTGGCCTTCTCGTGGGAGAGATTCTCACTGGGTACATCGAGACGTATCTGTATTTGGGGGAGAAGAAGAAGCAGCTGGGAATGAATGTGAGGGTGGAACGAGTCGATGAGGGATAGATGGCCGACTTCATGAAGAAGGGGTACAGACTGCGGCCCAACGAGCTGCTGAAGCAGGATCCCGGTTTGTCCAATGAAATCGTCTTATGGGTAGAGATTTATGGAATCGTCTCCGATTGTCTGAAGGACTACGTAGGCGTGTACGGAGAGTACGAGGGTAGGAAGATCGACCCGACATGTCAGAAGTGTACTGGCGCATCGATACGTGGTACAACCACGACACACCCGAGATCCGGGATTCTATTGTTTGTTGAAATCAAACGTGATCGGGGTTTGACTCCCTTTTCTCTCGTCGTTTTCTCCACAAAGAACGATGCATCGTGCTATTGTTTCTGCTATTCTCTTCATTAGCGTTGCACTCGCGCAGTCGGAAGGCGTTTCCGGTTGCGGAGGTAGTATTCGCGTATCTCAGGGAATACTGAAGTACGTGTTTTCTCGGTCCTCTACCGCGCAGTGCAATTGGAAAGAACCCGAATTTCTCCGATATCTCTGTTTCTCTTTTGACTTCCGATGGAGTTCTCCAGGAGTCGACGGCGTGCAGTCCGCAGGGATTCTTCTTCCTCCCTATCTACGACATTGTAAGGGTTTGTTCCTGCTATAAGCCATCCAGGGCGAGTACGAGCTTACCGTGTCGAAGAAGGACGGATGGTACGTCAGTCCGGAGTCCTTCCATGTACGCTGCGTATGTTCCCGTCTCATCCAAACAGGTGTCGATGAACGAAGAAGGAGTGGTGACGGGCTGTGAGGACAAGAAGGTGTTTGAGATCACGGGTTTCCGCATCAGCGGTCACGCCCACGACAAGCAGACGGGAGCGGCAGTGAAGGGTGTCCAAGTGAGTCTTCTCTCGCAGGATGGACACACGCTGAACACCGTGGAGACGGACGAGCAGGGCAACTACCTCTTCGAGAACGTGATCAGCGGCGACTACACGCTCCACGCCGACCACCCTTCGTGCGTGTTGGCGGAGCCCACGCGTCAGTCGGTCTCGGTAGTTCTTCTCCCCCTCTCTCACTCCAGATCGGCTTCGGCAGCGTGGCGGTGACCGAGGACTTCGTCGTCTCCGGCTTCAAGATCACCGGTATCGTGGAGAACAAGTCCGGCAAGCACTCGCTGGCCGACATCGGTCTCCTTCTCCACCGCGAGGATGGTGGTGCGTCTTTCTCCCTCTTCTCACCCAGAGCCGCTTGCCTGCGAGTCGACGCTCGCCGGCTGTCTGGTCTCGCTGGCTCCCTCGGGCGCCTTCGAGTTCCGCGACGTGCCTTCCGGCCGCTACCTGCTGGTAGGATTTCCCCTCCGCTCCCACGCAGCGTCCCTCGCTGGCCGCCAGCTCGCTGGAGTGGGCGATTGAGCCCGCGGAGCTGCGCGTGAGCGTGGGCGCCGCCTCGGTGGCGCTGGGACCCGCCTTCGCCGTGGTGGCCTTCACGCTGCACGGACGCGTGCTGGATGAGACGCAGCAGCCTGTCGCTGGCGTGTGTGTGCGTGTGAACGCCAACGGACGCGAGGGAGAGTGCTCCGACGCACAGGGATTCTTCCACGTGAGCGACATGGAGGAGCGCGAGTATATGATCGACGTAGTGATGAGGAAAGAGTTTCACACAGGCGGAGGACAGTCGCTTTGTCTTCTCTCACTATCGCATCCAGGCGCAGCCGGGAATGGAGCTGCCGCCGCTGGTGATCTCGCGCTACCAGGCGTGCGGTCGCGTGGACACGTCGCTGCTGCGCAACTACGTAGCGTCTCTCTCTCCTTCTCACGCAGGAGGGACTGCCGCGCCGCTACACCGTGCAAGCGCTGCAGGGAGACGCCGTGGTCGCCTCGGAGGAGACGCCGGAGCAGTTCTGTCTTCTCGTAGCCCTTTTCCTCTCCTCCCACGCAGCTTCCTCCCGGTCGCTTCGAGATCGCCGTGAAGCCCGTTCCCGCTGCCGCGGGCGTGCCGGGCGTCGTGTTCTCGCGCGCGACGGTCGTGGTGGGTCGTCAGAAGGACGCGTCGGGACTGGTGCTGGAGCCGGTGGCGCAGCGTGTCGCCGGAGAGGTGGTGCGTCGCAGTGCTCGCAGTGACGTGCGTGTGTCGCTGCGCAGCGGCGAGCGGGAGCTGGGCGCGACGACGGTGAACGAGGAGGGTCGGTTCGCCTTCACGGGCGTTCTTCCCGGCGAATATGTGGTGCGTGTGCGCGACGAGGTGAGTGAGAGGGAGAGGACTCACGCAGGAGGGCTGTTTCGGCGAGGAGCAGCAGGCGGAGCAGGCAGTGGACGTGCGCGAGGCCTCCGTGACCTCGCTACGCTTCGAGGAGACGGGCTTCCTGGCCACCGTGGTCTCGCCGGTGCCGCTGCACGCGGAGAGTCTCTCGCAGGAGGGTCGGGAAATGCTGGAGTTCCCTGCTGGCGAGTCGCGACGCTGTCTGCAGGCTCCGCAGTACCAGCTGGCGCTGAGCGGCTGCGCGGAGGTGGCGTCGCCCGTGGTGCTGTCGGCCGCCTCGCATCGTCTGGAGGTGACGCCCTCCGCGTACTTCGTGGAGGGTTCGATCGCTCTCTCCGCCGGCGTGGGCGTGGATGTGAGTGATTGGGAAGCATCTCATTCTCAGGTCCGCGTGGCTGCGGAGCAGAACAGACGCGTAGTCAGCGAGGTGACCGCTGTGAAGGACGGCGAACGCTTCCTCTACCATCTGGTGGGCTTTCCTCCCCCCTCTCACGCAGACGCTGGTCCCCGGCGAGTACTCGCTGCGCTTCTCGGCGCCCAACACACCGTACCTCTTCCGTCCCGCCGTTCTTCCCCTCGCGGTGGCGGCCGGTCGCTGTCAGGAGCCGCTGAAGCCGGTGGCGGCGGCGGAGGGTCGCGTCGTGAGCGGACAGATCGTGCCGCCGCTGGCGGGAGTGGTCGTGCGCATGACGCTGGAGGGCGCTGCGCCGCTGGAGGCCACGAGCGACGCCAAGGGCGTGTACGTGTTCCCTGCGATCGACCCCGCGACGCATTTCATATCCTTTATGGCAATGAGAAGGTCGATTAACGCCACTCGCTGGAGGCTGTGAAGGAGGGACATGTTTTCCACGCGTCTTCCGACGGACTCAACTTCTCGCACCAGAAACTCTCGTCGCTGCGTGTGATGGTGCTGGACGCGGTACCTCCAACGCAGCCGTTTCACCGTAGAAGGAACAGCCGGTGGCTGCAGCGCTTCTCTCGCTGAGCAGCGACGGCTTCAACAGCAACCAGGCGACGCGCACAGACGGCAGTCTGGTGTTCGGACAACTGTTCCCCGGCGACTACTTCCTGCAGGCGCAACTGAAGGAGTACCGCTTCGAGCAGCCCACGCAGACGGTGTCGATTCCGGAGGGCAGCGCGGTGGAGCTGACGCTGCGCTGCACGCGCGTGGCCTTCAGCGTGTTCGGTCGCGTGACCACCATCACCGGCCAGCCGCAGAGCAAGCTGCGCGTGGTTGCTGAGGCGAGCGAGGGCAGCAAGCTCAAGGAGGTCGCGTTCACCGACGCGCAGGGAGCCTTCCGCGTGCGTGGATTGCGGCCTGGCATCGCCTATCGACTGACGGTGGCTGGCGTGGAGCATCTTCTGCCCGCGGAGCTGCGTGTGGAGGTGGCGGACCGTGACGTGACGGAGACCAACTTTGTCGTATTGACGGTGCCGTCTGCGGCGGTGAGGATCGAATGATATTGTGACGCGTAGACGCTGCACGGAGTGGTGGACATGGATGGTGCCATCGTGGAGGGACTGCAGGTGGTGGCGAAGGGACCTGCGGGCAAGAAGGTGACGAAGGTGTCGGCGGGAGGGTCGTTCGAGCTGGAGGGACTGGGCGTGGGAGAGTACGCGCTGCAGGTGGAGAGCACGGGACGAACGAAGGTGACGTGCAAGGAGACGACGGTGAAGGTGGAGCGGAACGTGCTGAACGAGGCGGTGGTTCGGTGCGAGAAGGTGGAGAACGAGGCGATGGAGATCGAGGGAGGCGGCTCGTTCATTCTACTCGCTGTGGCGCTGGTTGCGTTGTTTGTGTTCGTGGAGAGGGAGCAGCTGCGCTATGCCTTTTAAGGAGTTGGTTTGGGTTTGATGTGTTTGTTGTGAGAGGATGAAAGGGGGTTGGTTGATTTGGAGATCGATGCATTATTACAAGTGATTCAGAAAGTAGATGAGCATATTATTTACAATGGAACGATTTGGAGAAGTTGTTCCGGTATGCCGATGGTGTGATATCCAATTCGCTGTTTGAAACCAAATGGAACCATTTCCCATCACTTCATTATTCCAACAAACAACCCAAAAATCAAGATCTGTTCCATAGAGCTGGATCAGATTCCACACGTAGCTGAGAAAGAAAACAGCCGAATCGCAATCCTCGAATTCATACTTGGCATTCCCTTTTGAAATGAAGGTCCATGATTTCACTTCCGTTGACAGCTTCTTGAGCACGTCCTCGTAGTACAGAAAACTACCGTTGTTGTCACTTGACTCCCCCTTCTTCTTCAGCGCCTCGTTTAGGTAATCCAGAACCATCATGATGGACATGGTGATATGATCAAACTCAGGGTGCTTTGTGATTGTCCGTACCGAATCATACTGCCGCAGCAACTCGTAAACCTATCGCTCACAACACTCCATCTCGCCCACGAAGAGCATGTTATCCGCGAGTTTGTCGGACGTCAGAAAGGACGCAACACTGTCCAGGTAGAAAGACAGCAGCTCCGACGTTCTAGAATGAAAGAAGGGGAAAACAGAAACATGTTGATCATCGTATCGTCCGGAATGTGCTCTAGCTGTGTTTTCAGCGCCTGCAGACGCCGACTGAGGTATATCAACAGCTCCACGAGTTTGCGAGACGCATATCTGGATGAAACGAGCCATCGATTCCCACTTGTCCAGATTCTTCGCCTGCTGGAGAGAATTGCAGATCACCGCCATGACGCTGGAGACGATGTAGAAGTCCTACAGATTCATCTCGTCGTATGCAGCGACATTCACGCGATGGATGTGGGTGGTGAGGATTCGGATCATGACGACGATCGTCAGACAGCCGACGGACCAGGGATCCTTCTCCGTCCGCTCCGTGAAGAAGGCGTACTCGGGAGCCTTCGCCTTCAGGGAGAAGAGATACTTCATGAAGGAGGCGCTCTGGGTGAATGTCAGAACGATGGTGATGAGCAGATAGAGCTGCTCGTCGGTGCACGTCGCGTGATTCGTCAGCAGTTCTGCGTGATTACACTCACTTCACACCCACTCAGCAGCTGGGGAAGAAAGACGTATTCCGACTTGGCGCAGATGAACTCGAAGAAGCCGGGCACTTTGTGGAGGAAGTGGTAGAAGAGAACGCAGCTATGTGTTGATAATGATAGATAAAGTACACAGCCGGCTCCTTCAGGTCTCTGCAGATGAGCTCGTAGATGGTCTCGAAGGAAATCGAACACGCGTCTTCTTCTTCCACGTGGATGTCGGTCGTTCGCGTATTCCTTCATTATATCGTCACCGTAACGCATACACAAGACGTTTCAAGGTCCGCACGAAGGGGTTGTCGGTGGCGCAGTTGACGGAAAGCAGGAGCGAGAGGAGAAGTTGGCAGCGGGTCGCCGAGGGAGACTCAATGACCGTCTGCTTCTTCGGCGCAGAGAAGAGAGAGAAGAGTTGAAACGGGTACAGAAGAAGAGATGGAGAAGACTCCTTTGGAGCGTATAACTCTGCATCAAGTGCGTCGACAGAGGGCTCCATCATGCGTCGCAGAAGAGAGAGAATGAGTCCGGACGACCAGACGGGCGTTTCTTCGGGAGAAGGGATGATGGAAGCGGAGACGGGCATTCCCGAACAGATGAAGAGGAGATCGAGGAGGAAGTAGGAAGAAAAATAGGGAGAAACGGGAGAAATCGTGTGTTCGATGTCTTCATTCCGAAGCATGCGCGAGAATAGCGTGATTAGAATACCGAGCGCCTCCATGTAGAGTTTGTTCGTTTGCTGCTGGGGAGAGTGCGAAACGATCACGTCAACCACGGTCTCGATGAGCAAGAAGGAAGTCTCGCCATACGTGCGGATGAGTGTTGCTGAGCACTGAGTGCGCAAATGAAATGATACAGCGACTGAGGTTGCTGGGAGTGACGATGGCTTCCGAGATTTGGGGGACGTTGAACAAAACCAAGAGCTCTTCGTCGCTGGCTTCTTTCATAAAGGTGTTGAGGAAACAACGCGTTAGAAACAAGGCGTTGGTTGCCTTCTGAACTGCATCCAGATACTCATCGTTCTATTCATCATGGTGATAATCTAGTATCACAGAAACACAGCGGAGAAGTCGTCGGGGAACAACGGTAACGACTTCACTCATGTGTTGAATGAAGACTTCAAAATTGTGCGTTTCGGGAGAGTGCTTCACTACAATCAGAATTTCATATTCAAACCCCACTCATATCACGGCTCCAGCATACACAAATGGACTCTAGATAGGAGTGATTCACATACTGAAGATAGCCCTTGAGGTCAAACACGCGATCCCAAATTGGATCGGCGGGAGAATAGGAATCGGAGAGGGTGATCAGCTTGATCTCATTGATATCGTTCTTGTCGACTCCCCCGTCGCTCAGTAGGTTACCCATGACAGAGTTCCTTTGAAGGGGAAGAATGAATGGAGTTACCTATGAATATGGTAATTGATCTCGATGAACTGGTTGATAATTTAAAATAATGACATCACTTGAGCAATCAGAATCCCACCATCAACAAAGATCGCGCTATTTTCCACGCGCCTAGGATTCTCCATTCCCATACCAGTCAAATCCAGTAACTCACTTGACCACATTGTGTATTGCGGAATGTCGGCAACCATTGCCAAATACAATCCCATCGAGGGAGCTACATGGAAACAAGGAGAGGCGTAGGAACGGACTCTCATGTCCGATTGTAGTGTTCCCTACAAGGCATTAGCGCATCTCTTTAGTGAGGTGGAGAAGATAACGGAACGGTAGTGCATCTTTAAATCCATGTGATGGTTCAGAAACAAGATGATTACGCTTACGGCGGACTATTTCAGAAGTGTAATTGCAACAACGCCGGAAGACCTCCTTCCGAGCGTGTATCTGATTCTGAACGAGGTTGCCCCCACATTCAAGGGAGTGGAACTGGGAATCGGCGATGGTATCATTATCAAGTCGTTGCAGGACGCTACCGGAAAGTCATCGTTTTGGGTGCTTTCGTCTCCTCATCCACAGTGCCAACATCAAAACCGCTATGAAGAAGTGTGGTGATCTCGGCGACGTCGCGCTCACGTGCAAATCCACGCAGCGCCTCATCTTCCCGCCGCCTCCCCTGACCGTCCGCTCTCTCTTTAAGGACTTCAAGTCCCTGGCGGAGATGGAAGGCAGCAAGTCGCAGGATCGCAAGAGCGGCGTCATCAAGCGTCTGATGGTGGCCGCGCGCGGCGAGGAGATCAAGTACATCATCCGTGGTCTCCAGGGGAAGCTGCGCATCGGTCTCGCGGAGCAGTCGGTGGTGGTGGCTCTCGCGCACGCCGTAACGCTCACGCCGCCGTCGTCGACCCTCCCGCCGCCACTGCTGGACGCCGCGGCCACCACGAACCCCGCGCAGCTACAGCTGCAGCTGACGGAGGCGACGGAGCTGCTGAAGCAGGTGGTGAGTGAGTGTCCGTCGTACGACGCGATTGTTCCCGCGCTGCTGAGCCACCCGCTGGCGGAGCTTCACCAGTACTGCCACCTGACTCCGGGCATCCCCGTGCAGCCGATGCTGGCGAAACCCACGAAGGGCATTTCGGAGGTGCTGGACCGCTTCCAGGGCCACTTGTTTACGTGCGAGTACAAATATGATGGCGAGCGTGCGCAGATCCACAAGCTGCCCGACGGGTCCATCAAGATCTTCAGCAGGAACAGCGAAGACAATACTTCCAAGTATCCCGATCTGATTAAGACACTTCACGAGGTGGTCTTTCTCGTTGCATTTCATCCGCAGAACATTTCTCCGGACGTTGAAACGTGCATCCTTGACAGCGAGTGCGTCGCATGGGATCGCGAGGCGCAGCGCATCCTTCCCTTCCAAGTTCTCTCCACGCGCGCGCGCAAGGTACCGATAGACGTTTCTTGGGACGTAGGACGTGAAAGCTGAGGACGTCAAGATCAACGTCGTCATCTTCATGTTCGATTGCATCTACTTCAACGGAAAGTCGCTGCTGCAGGAGCCGCTGCAGGAGCGGAGAAAGGTGCTTCGGGAACACATCCACGAAGTTCCCGGCCGCATGCAGTTTGCGACCAACATGGAGGTGGGCGTTTTGAGGAAGTGTGAGAGGCAGCTCGACGACACCGAACAAATGCAGGCGTTTTTGATGGAGTCGGTGGCACATGGATGCGAAGGGTTGATGGTGAAGACGCTGGTGGACAATGCCACCTACGAGCCATCGAAGCGGTCGCTCAACTGGCTGAAGGTGAGTAGTTGATGGTGGTTTGACAGGTAGCTGAAGAAGGATTATCTGAAGGATCTGGGAGACTCACTCGATCTCGTTCCCATCGGAGGTTATTATGGAAAGGGAAAGCGAACGGGAACGTTTGGAGCCTTCCTGCTGGCGTGTTACGACGTGAACTCGGAGGAGTTCCAGTCGGTGTGCAAGCTGGGAACGGGATTCAGCGACGAGGATCTGAAGAAGCATTCCGAGTTCTTCAACCAAAATCTCGCCGAAAAGAAGCCGATCTACTACAAGTTGTCCTAGACGCAGCGATTCACGTGTAGTGTTCTCAGTGACGTGGAACCGGATGTTTGGTTCAATCCGGTACAGGTTTGGGAGGTGCGAGCGGCCGATCTGTCAATCTCGCCTGTCCACACCGGAGCCATCGGATTGGTGGACGAGACAAAGGGAATCGCTCTCCGCTTCCCCCGCTTCGTCCGAATCCGAGAAGACAAGAAACCGGAGGATTGCACGAATTCGGAACAAGTGGCTGATTTTTACCGCAGCCAGTCTATTGTCAATTTGTAATCTTTGGAGCGTGTTTGTTCCATTCCTTCTCCCTGTCAACGAAATGGACCCCTTTTTTGACATCTTTCATGCAGTTCCAAAACGCACAAAAAATGAAGACTTCACATCTGGCTATTGCGATCCTGGCTATTGCGATCTGCTTCGTTGCAGTGGAGGCGAAGCCGAAGGGCCATAAGGTCGCTATCCAGTCTTGCCGTGATGTGTAGAGAGAGCCCAAGATCACCAACAAGGTCTACTTCGATATCGAGATTAACGGAGAAAAGGCGGGAAGAATCGTCATGGGACTGTAGGGCTGCATCATCTCTCTGACGCAAAGGTTCGGAAAGACGGTGCCGAAGACCGTGGAGAACTTCCGTGCCCTGTGCACCGGAGAGAAGGGAATTGGCAAGTCTGGAAAGCCCCTCCACTACAAGGGATCCATCTTCCACCGCATTATTCCCAACTTCATGATCCAGGGAGGAGACTTCACCAACGGCAACGGAACCGGCGGCGAGTCCATCTACGGAGAGAAGTTCCCCGACGAGAACTTCAAGCTGAAGCACACCGGACCCGGTATCCTGTCGATGGCGAACGCTGGAAAGGACACGAACGGCTCTCAGTTCTTCATTACGACGGTTTTCCTCTTATCGTGTTGTTATGCATAGGTGAAGACCCAGTGGCTCGACGGTCACCATGTCGTGTTCGGAAAGGTCATTGAGGGAATGGACGTTGTGAAGATGATCGAGGCTGTGGGTTCTGGCAGCGGCACTCCTTCCAAGTAGGTTATGGGGGTGGGAGATGAGCTTTAGGAGAGTGGTCATCGCCGACAGTGGTGAGCTTTTGGATTAAGTGTTCTGTTTGTTTCAAACGCCTTCGGATTCCAACAAACACCCCATTCCCTCATGTCCCCTTCCACATCGAATTCCACCTCCTGCTCCTGGTCGCACCCCACGTACGAGTCCGTCATGAAGTACAGCATCCATTTATAATGACCTGGCTGGCTGGGCGTCGTGAACACAAGGTCCTTGGCGCTGGCGCGGTCCAGATCCACCTCCACGATCGACTGGATCGTATTCTCCTTCGGGTCGCCCAGAATCAGCCACCACGTCTGCCGCAGCTTCTGCGGGAACTGCTGACTGCGCACCGCCGTGTCAAACCCATCCTCACCGGCGCTCAGTGACACGTGCAGCACGCCCTCGCTGCCCGTCTTCACGGTCGTCGCCTCCAGCTGCGCCGTCACCTCGATATCGGGATACTCGTTGCAGAACTCCACCACGTCCGCCACCTCGCGCTCGCTCAGTCCCTCCAGCAGCCGACTGCGCGTCGCATCCTCCATCTCCGTGAAGTCGAAGATGTTGTCGACACCCTCCGCCTCGAAGCCGCGACTGCGCTCCTTGTCGAAGTGCGGCAGCTGCAGCAGACGCGAGTCCTCGTTCCACACGCCCTGCACCACCATCTGCGCCAGTTCGATCGCCGCGATCGCCGGCTTCAGCCACATGTTCGTCGAACACACGTTCACCATCGCCTGCATGCCATTCCTCGCCCATCGCTACGTGCAGCAGACGCAGACACGTCGGAAGGATGCGCAGCGTGTCCTCGCGCAGGTCCGTCGTCACCGCGTCGCGACTGAAGTAGCTCTGCAGCAGCACGTTCACCTTGCGCGACACTGCCGTCGGGTTCTCCACCACGTACGTCAGGCGGTTCTCCATGCGCTTCAGCAGCTGCTGCTCGTGCTGCCGGATCGGCATCTGGCTCTCACGCTCTCTCCACGCCTACGTCCTCGAACTCCGTCGCCGACGACAGAATCTGCAGCAGACCGCGACGTTTCGCCTTCGCCGTGATCGACAGTGCGAACAGCTCCGTCGTGTGGCACCGCACGTACAGGTGCGCGCTCAGCACGCCCAGATTCAACGCGGCCAACGCGCCCTCGTCGGTCGTCTCCACCGCGCCCGCCTTGCTCAGCTCCTCCACCGCGTTCTCCGTCAGCACGCTCACGTACTCGCTGATCTGCTCGTCCGAGACGCCCGTCAGCGCGTAGTAGACCGGGTTCTGCGGCAGGCGGCGGTAGAAGAAGAACCACGTCAGCCATTCCACGGCGTCCTGCATCGAGCCCACGCTCTTGCTCACCACCGCCGCGTTCAGCGGGTCGGCGAGGTTCAGGTGCAGCGACGACTCCACCGGCAGCGGCTCGAACAGGAACTTGTTCAGATAGGCCTTGCGCGACGTGTGGCAGAACACCAGCGCCTTGCCGCTCACGTACTTGCCGGGCGTGGAGGCGAAGCCAATCATCTGCAGCAGGTCGGCGATCGGGTAGTCCACGTAGCGGTGGTCACGTCCGTCGTAGAAACACGTGTCTGGGAGTGAGAGAGAGGAGGAGAAGAGACCCATCACGAGAACGAGATGTGCCGACACCTGCAGCGACCAGCAGAGGTCATAGGTGGCGACGAGCACTTGGATGTAGTCGTTGCGGTACAGCTGGAGGACGAGCGACGCGTCGGAGGCGTTCATTCCCTTGAGGTTAGAATAGGAACAGGACAGTGATCAGAAGTATCTGATGCAATCACGGAGGATGGTGAAGCATGGAACGTATCCATACCCATCACTCTCATTCACCAGAACTCATCATTCCAAAAGACAGAAACACCACTTACCTTATAGTAGAAGGCAACTCCCGCCTTCAGCACCGTCTTCAACGCTGGATCCACGACGCTGTCCAACACGCTCTGCAGCTGGTCCTAAACGTGAGAGAGAACACACACAACGACCTCGGGAATGTGCGTGAAGCGTCTCGGTCGCACACTCGCGCTGACAAACGTTAGAATGTCGATAGCGGTCATCTGCGCCTGCTTCCGCGACGGCACAAACACCACCGCCGCCTTGTCTGCGGAGAGCGCCGCCACTGCCGTGTACACCGGCTTGCTCATCGCCAGCAGACGCGTGCCCGCGTGGACGATGTCGAAGTCCTGGACGCGGATCTGCAGCGGCTGCACCTTCACGCTCGAGTGGAAGCTGAAGAGACCCTTCTCCACGCCCAGCCAGCCAGCCAGCGATCGTGCGTTCGCCAGACACGCAGACAGCGCCACGAAACGGAAATGCAGCTGGAAGCGGTGCTGCGGGTCCGCCTGCGCCTGCGCCTCCATTGCTCGCAGACGGGACACCACACACTCCAGAATGTGACCGTTCGCGGAACCAATCATGTGGAGGTTGTCGATCACCACCAGACGCACACGCTACGCTCCAACTCTCTCTCCGTGCCTACCTGCAACAGCTTCAGATGAAGACCCTTGCACGTGAAGTAGTCCAGCTGCGACGGCGTCGCCGTCACCACCGTGCAGTTGCTCAGCGTCGCCGTGTCCTCCTTCGGATCGCCAATGAAGCCACCGACCGAGATGCCCAAGCCCTGCTGGAACCGCTGCGTCCACCGCTCTCGCTTCAACGCGCACACTTCCTCCACCGGGTTCACGTACAACACCTTCGCGTCCGGCTGCGTGGCGAACAGTCGCAGCATCGCCAATTCGCTCACGAAACCCTTTCCGGAACCCGCTCGCGCCGCCAACAACACGCTGGTGTCCGACTCGTACACCGTCTGGAACACCTGCGTCTGGATGGGGTTCAGACTGACAATCTCTCCCGCGTACAGCGCCTCGAACTGAGGGTTGTGGAGAGCGCTGAGCGGCAGCGGCTGGAGATCCAGCAGTTCCGTGTGCGGAGGGAACTTCTCGGGGAGGATCAGCGAGCGGAAGGAGATGACGTGCGTGGTCTCCGCCTTCAGCCAGCTGTCCGAGAGAATGCGCAGGAAGTACTGCGGAGGCATCGGGTCGAAGAGTGGCACCGTGAAGTTCACGTACTGCGTCTCCTCCGCGTACCGAGCCTTCAGCACCCAGTACTGGTAGTAGAGGAGCTGCTCACCGTCCCCGTCCTCCACCAGCAGGTGGAATCCCTGCGACGGACCATGCACTTCGACGTCGTAGTCGAAGTCCGCAGTCAGCGCCAGCTCCACCGACAGCACCGAACGCGTCAGCGGGAGAATCGTCGCCTCCGCACTCAGACGTGGAATCTTGTGCACCATCGACGACAGCTTGGCGCCCAGATTCTTGATGGTCTCGCCGCGCGTTCCCACCAGCTCCTCCAGATCCACCGGCGTCATGTCGTAGTAGCGCTCGAAGGGAATCGGCTTGTTGTCCAGACGCTTCAGCACCGACGCCGGCAGCGTTCCGAACTACTCCTCAGGAGACCTCAACGAACCCACCTGACGCAGCGGCGACTGCGTCTCCCACTGCTGGTGCGACACCATCTTGCAGAGCGTCAGACAGCGCTGCGCCAGCGTCGACCAGCCTCGCAGCACCGCGATCTCAAACAGCGCGCGCAGAATACGACCGGCGGACTACGCATCAGAGGAAACTCATACTCCTACCTGCGTGATGTAGACCATGTCGCAAGCCATGGCGAACTTCTCCAGCGTCACGCGACTGATGTACGACTGCAGCAGCACGTTCACCTTGGCGCACGGGTTCTCCACGCTCTCGCGGATGGGGATCGGAACCTTCTTCATCAGCGAATCCAGCTCCAGCTTCTCCTCGGGACGCACCGTGATCTGGGAGAACTCGCCCGAGAGACTGAACAGACGGAACAGCTCGATCTCCGTCATGCCCGGCTTCAGGTTGGCGTTGTACGTCGCCACGCTCGCATTGCTCAAGTAGTAGTAGGAAGCGATGCGACCCAGTCCCGTGCTCTCGAAGATGCCCGTCTTCACGTCGTACTTGATCAGCGCGTTCTTCGCCAGCTGGGTGGCAGCGCTGTGGATCAGGTCCACGCGGAACTGGAGCAGCGTCGGATCCTCCTTCAGCGACGCAGGGTCCACGCCATACAGCGAGGGATTGCGCAGCATGCGGATGTACAGATACGTGTAGCCGAGCCACGCCACCGCCTCCGCCACGTTCTGCACGGTTCCCATCACGATTTCGGCGTTCAGGTTGTCCGCCAGCTTCCGGATGAACTGCGACTCAATCGGCAGCTGCGCGTTCATCAGCGACAGGTAGTACGGCAGCTCCGCCGCCTTCGTGATGATGATGCCCTCACCGCACTTCTCGAACTGCGGACGACCCGCGCGTCCCAGCATCTGCAGAATGTCCTGCGGAGACAGCTCCACCCACGCGGAGTGCTCCGGCGAGTACATCTGCGTGCCCTTGATGATCACAGTGTGCGCCGGGAGATTCACTCCCCACGCCAGCGTCATCGTCGACACCAGAACCTGGATGAGACCCTTTCCGAACAGCTCCTCCACCGCCGTTCGGTCCGAACGACACAGACCGGCGTGATGGATCGCGAAGCCCGTCGGGAGCAGCTTCTTCAGCTCCTCGTTCCGAATCGTGTACTGTTTCACCGCGTCCTCCAGCTCCTGCTTCGACACCTCCGTGGGGAAGAAGCGATGGTGCTCGTCCTTCTCCACCGCCGTGTCCAGCAAGTACTGCGCCGTCTACCCGTCACGTCCTCTCTCCACACCCACCTTCGCCGTTTCCTTCCGACTGTGCACGAACACCAGCACCTGCTTCTTTCCCGCCTTCTCCATCACCTTCTCGTAACAGATCTCGTTCATCAGCGCCATGCTCTTGAACGACGACTTCTCCGTCACGCCGACGAACTGCTGCTCCAGTCCCACCGGACGGAAACTGCTGTCGAAGTGGAAGAGACCCTTCGCAGGGTCCACACGGAGGAAGGCGGCTACGTCCGTGTAGTTGGGGAGTGTGGCGGAGAGTCCCACCAGTCGCACCATCTCCTGTGTCACCTCCACCTGACGGAGGGTTCGCGCCACAAGCGACTCCAGAACAGGTCCTCGCTCGTCGTGGAGCAGGTGGATTTCATCGATGATGATCAGACGCACCAGCTGCGTGTAGGTCCGCTCTCCCGACTTGCGTGTGATGATATCCCACTTCTCCGGCGTCGTGATGATCAGCTGTGTTTCCGCAATCTTCCTCGTAATCCCCTCAAACGCCCTACCTCCTCCTTCGTGAGACTCACATCTCCGCTCAGCTCGCGAACGCTCACGTCATACGGCTTCAGTTTCTACATCACAGACGTTATCCAAACCTACGCGACCGAAGCTGTCTACCATCTCCTTCACCAGAGCCTTCATCGGAGCAACGTACACGATCTTGAACTTGTCCTTGTCCACCGACCCGTCCTCACGGCGATGAAGGTACATCTCGTGGAGGATCGTCATCAGCGCCACGTTCGTCTTTCCAGCTCCCGTCGGGGCGCACAACAACATGTTCTCCTACAGTCACACTCCCACCACAGCCCAACGGAGCTCAGCATCGCGCACTCGTACACCTGCGACTGCACGAGATTCAGCTTCTTTACGCCGTCGAAGCCCTTGTGGAACCACTCCGGCATGTCCTCCACAGCCACCAGTCGGTGACTGTTCAGGTACTCGGGGTCACTGTACTTGTTCGCCGCCGCAGGAACGTGGATCTCCTCGCGTCCGGGCTTCAGCAGTTTGTGGGTTCCCTGTGGCAGGTGAAGCGCCTTCTTGCTCATCACGTGGCTTCCAGCGGCGAACGCCAGATCACTCAGCGATAGCTGCGCCTTCGGCTTCGGCACGTTCAGCTCCGCAGCCACGCCCAGCATCTCCTCCTCGCGCAGCGCCTCCGCGTCCAGCTTCGCTCCCTGCTCCTTCGGCGTGTGTCGCTCCACGCGCTCCGTTCCAGCCAGCTCGTTGCGCGACAGTCCCCACTCCTTCGTGCTGCGGTTCGCCTCCAGCGCCTTCAGCACGCTCGCTCCGTCCAGCGAGGTGTCAGCCAGCAACTCCTCGGCGATGGCGTGACGCGCCGCCTCGGACTCCGCCTGGCGCCAGCGGATCACGTACGCGATCTTAGCGCGGTTGCTCAGCAGAAGCGAGATCAGGTCGGGGTGGTCGAGACCCACCAGCTCCACCAGCTGCGCCTCACTCTCACGCTCGTCGCTGTTCCGCAACGCCTCCAACACCTTCTCCGCCAGCGCCTGCGCCTTCTCGGCGTCCTTCTCGTACTCGCCGATGCGGCGCTGCAGCCAGAAACTGTCGATGTCTTCCACGCGGAGACCTGTCTCCTCCTCTTCCTCCATCGGCTCCGATCGCGCTTTCAGCGCCTCCGTCTCCGCGAGGTCTTCTCCCTCGCTTTCCTCCTCCTGACTCATCACTTCGTCCAGCACGCTCTCGTCGCTCTCCACGTTCATGTCCAGAGCGATCGTGTCGTCCTTCGGTTCATTCTAATCGTCAAGGACGTTAAGAACACTCACGTCGTTCACGTCTGGGTTGAAGTCGGTGATCTCCTTGCTCAGCTCCACCAGGTCGCCAAACTCGCGCTCGTTCATCTTCCCGAGAAGCGACTCACAGCGCTGCTGTTTTCCCTTCATGTCTCCGTCCTTCAGGATGGTGAGGAGCTCGTTCGCAACATCCGCCACAACGTCCTATGTGTTACAATCTTCCACAGGAACAACTCCCGATGCATCCGGATAATAACGGGTGATGATTGACAACAGCTTTGTGTACCGAACCTCGGTTTCGGCAGTCTTGGGATGGTAGAGTTTGCTCGCATACTCGTCCACAGCCGTCAGCACGTTATTCACGTTCTTGTTGATGGTGATGGCTCCGGTTCTCCTCCGTTTATCAGTTGTGGACTCCCGCAGCATGCGCTCGCGCTTTCTGAATTGTCAAATCCAAAGGACAGCCCACTGTTGTTCTCTCTTCTCCTTACGCTTTTGAACTTCCTCAGAAACCAAAATGGCTCTGTCGCCCATCTTCGGAAGTGGTTTCCCACGGAGACTCTCAGCGGCTCCAGATGGTTCATGTGTTCTGCGCCTTCCTTCTCGATCTGCCTCCAACACCTGGCTCGCATTCTAGATCGATTACGCAATTCCAAAGCCCCCAACAGTTGCGTAGGCGTATTGGCGTTCTTGAATTGCTTTTTCGGCCATTCTGAGTTCGAAACAGATGGATCAATACCTCAAGAAAGGAACAGAGAAATGCGTAGTCCTTCCTCGAAAGAAGTAATTTGAAAAAGCGGAGTCCGGAAGAAGTGGCTATTTCGGTTGAGGAAAGGGAGGCGAAGAGGGGGGTTACGCGGTAAGAACGGGAATTGGGTGGGGGAGTAGGGTAGGAAAGAGTACAATTATGCACTTAAGGGTTGTGGTGATGATGACCAAAAGACAATGGAGAATAAACCCTACGGCTACAAGAATACCCTGATAATGAGGAGTTCATTTGAGTATTCAGAATGATCAGCAGATCTTCCTTCGTTAACCAGTTTCCGATGTGGTGTCGAGACCTTCCAGGATATGGGCTTTGTCATTCTTGACAGTATTGATTTCTTGCTGGATTGAACTAGACATTCCTAACCTACAACCCAGTGAAATCACATTATTCAATTGCGCATTCTACTACACACACCATCCAAGCATCCAGTAATCATTGTTCATTCCTTTTACCACTCGATGCTCCAGCTCTGGAATCCTCTATTAAAGAGGAGATGTACCAACCGTATTGATTTGTTTCATTGTACACACCCTTTTCCTGTAAACACTTTGAATAAGCTGCATGCACAATAGCAACCGCCATTAATCATGAATCCCATTCTCCTTTTTCTCGAAATCGCGTTAAATTACATCCTCTTTCCCATTTGGTGGATCATTGGATGTGTCGGATACATCTACGATTGGTTTGCTTGTAAGAATGTTCCCGTTCCCAAGAAGATCCTGGTTACGGGTGCCAGTTCCGGTATCGGAAAGGCTACGGCAATTGAATACGCAAAGGAGGTACTCGTCTTTCATTTTGAATGAAGCGAAGGGAATCACGCTGGTTCTAGTTGGCCGTAATGTCGAACGCCTTGAGGAGGTTGCGAAAGTGTGTAGAGAAAAAGGATCCACAGTGATCACGTTTGTTTGTGACCTCCGTGACAAGGAGAAGATGGAAAAGTTCTTGGTTGAGGAGGACGAAAAGGCTCCCATCGACCTGGTGCTCGCGGCAGCGGGCGTGATGATTCCCCAGTGTGGATCCACGGAGGATTATGCGGTGGTGACTCGTGAGCTGTATTCCATCAACATCGATGGAACGTTCAACACGATCCTTCCCCTTTTGCCGAGAATGCAGAAGCGCCGCAGCGGTCAGATTGCTCTGTTCTCTTCGGGTGCCGGCCTCTGCAGCCAGCCGATGAATCCCATCTACAGTTCCACGAAGGTGACGTTGATGGCGTATGGCGAGTCGCTGCGCTTCATCATGCGTGACTACAACGTGTATGTCAGCGTTGTGTCTCCGGGAGCCATTCGCACCCCCATGACGGAGGTTCCTCACCTCTCCGCTATGCAATCCTCTTTGGCGTCCCCGGAGGGCATGGCGAAGGCGATTGTGTATGGTCTGAAGAGAGACTTCATGCACGTCGGTTACACCACCGCTCAGTACTTCGCCGTCAGCGTGTTCTTCCGTGACATGCCTGCGACCGTGAAGGACTTCTTCTTCCGCGCATTTACTCCCTTCCTGAAGAAGACGAATCAATATCTGATTGAATTCCATCCGGACCCTGCAAGAGCGGAGTAATCGATTGTTTGTTGCAAACAGGGGAAATCTCCCAATCTTTTCGCATTGGTTTGGCTTGAGACTTTGCTTTGGATTTTAACAACTTTTCCGCTTGTCGCTTGATGTTGTGTTTCTTCCGCTCCTTCGGTCCGGTATTACTTGTCTGGTTGCTTGAGAGCGATTGTACCTTGCTCCTCAGTGGTTTCAGCTGTTCCGTGAGAACGCCATTCATCTGAATTCGCTTTCCGCATATCCGGCAGACGCGTTCCTACGGTTAGCGTTATTGCAGAACCGATACGACTCGATCACGGTATTTGGTTTTCTCGTTAGCAGTGATTGGCATCACTCTAAAAGACGATGTATTGGAGCAATTTGCGATGCACGCACAATGTGGACAGAATAGGAGAGAAAAGGAGGAAGGAAAGTCTACGATGGGAATCACCCAAATGAGAATACCAATCTTCCGCTTTTTGCAAAGAGTTTGCGCTTTGATTCTAACCTAGAACCAATTATGTTTGCGTACATGTAATGTTGAGAAAGGGCAGGATTGACGGAAACCATTTTCTCGGCGATCTGTAGCAAGTAGACAATCCTCTTGTCCTCTTCCGTCACTATGTTTCCACTCCAAACACATCAACTACTTGCTGATGCCTGTTTGACCGTCTGTTCCAAGTCCCTCTTGTTTCGCCGTTCTTCAAGAGTGAGAGGAGCCATGACTGCATTGCTGTTTGCGATTGCGCCATTCGGCATGCGCCATTGGCGCTTACCCTCCGCCTTTGAATCCAAATGCATCGCAATGAAGGAATTCAAGTTACCGTCTAAACTTGAAGACCTAGAGAATGCTGATTCGGAATTTATGACCGTTTCCAATGTGATCGATTTGGAATCGTGTGATGCGGACGAGTGTTCCGCAATGCTGAACAGTACATTGTACTTACAGCTCCTTAGTGAGTAGATATCGTTAATGAGATTGCCGATTCTCGTTGTTACGAGTTGATTGCAGAGTCCCAGTACTTTGACGTTCTCTATGCCTTCGTGAAGTAATATTTCGTGAAATGGTTGAGCGATAGGTATTTTGGTCAACTGGGCGATTCGATAAAGAGTCAGTTTCTGGAGATGCTTTTGCGGTGTGGAAGAGGGTTTGTAGTGACATCGATTAACAAGCCGCTATCTCCCGAATCGCTTCAGCCTTTCAAGAACGCTCTGTTTATGTAATCGAATTGCATTATTGATTACCCTAGATACATATTCTTCGTTTCGCGAATGATAAAGGAAATGGAGGCAATTGCCGATTCCCTCATGGAAAAGGATCAGGTGGTTCCAGAGAAAGGACGGCGGGTAGTGTCGAATTCTATATTCTCACCTGTAGAAGAAACGACGCGTAATCAATAGCGACGTCAAGTGGGGAGATTACCTCTACGAGTCGTTCGAGATCCTTCTGTTTGCTCTGCGAGGAAACTTGAACGCCTTCTTTTCCATGGGTCTTCCCGATGAAGTGTTTGCATCCTTCGATTTTCACCGTAGATGTTTCTCCAGCTCTTTTCGACCCCGTGTCTGTCATTTCTCGAGCACAGTGAAGACTTTGACAACTCTCGCGTGATCGAGGTGTCACTGAATGTCCTGGCGTCGCTTCTCTCTTCCTACAGGTTTCTTCTCCTTCTTTCTGTCACATAGCTCTATGTTGCCAGTGGTCAGCTCCATCTTAGTTTCCATGATGGCATCGCACGATGCCATGCCCGATCTCGTCGCCCGTCTATCAAAACTTCTCTTCGACCGCTGCAACGGAAACTGCGAGCTGGTGACGGAAATCGTCAAGGAAATCTCCAAACTCGACTTCTCCGAATCCAAGTCCTCCACCGACGTCCGCAATTTGAGTCATTTCATCGTAATCCCCGCGGTTCCCTCCTCTCCAGACCCTCTGTTCGGAGCAAGCCCCCTTCGCGCTTCTTCGCTCACTTCCCGCGCTGCCGAAACTCCTCTCGCGGGAAAGTTACGCGTTGCGATTGGCGGTGCTGCAGAGTCTCGGCAACCTTCTCCTTCAAACGACCATTCCGCCGTCTTCGGAATCTTCCTCGGAAATTTCCTCGGTCGCCAATTATGCGACAGTGGCGCAAAATCGCGCCAGTATTTTGGTGCGTCGTCAGTCGATGGTGGAAACGAGCGAAAAAGAGAGGGAAAAAGAGGAAGAAAAAAAGTCCCCGACGGGAATCGATCTCAAGACCGCGCTTGCCATCGTCGCGTTGCTTCGAGAACGTTCGAAAGATATCAACGCGTTCGTCCGAGCGGCGGCGTTACGTTCGTTGAATTCGTTGGTTCTCGAAGGTCGTCTGCCCGTAATCGAGACGATTTCTGTCACTCGCTGCGCGATGGAGCGAATTCGCGATAAAGCAGTTTTAGTTCGGAAAAATGCCATTCTTGTATGTGTTTGAAAGGAGTTTCATTCAGTTACTTTGCTCACTCATCGAAAAGAACCCATTCGAATCGAAACTGAATCTTTCCCTCTATCAATCCAAACTGGCGGAAATCGCCGCTCTTTTAGCCACTTGTGACGATGACGAGGAACGAACGAAACTCCAACGCCTTCACGACTATTACGAAAACGCCCGCATTTTCACCACCCTTGTCTCGGTAGTCAAAAATGGGGGATCCCACCTAGTCGTCGGTAGACCCCATTGCGCAACTTTTGGCCAGCAAGGCCGAGGGAGACGTCCTCAGCTGTCTTTCCTTCTTCCCCGCGGCAGTCGCCTTCCACGTGCCCGGCATTGAGCGGGCGTTACGTCACATGTGGTTGTTGGTGTGGAACCCATCCCCCGCGGTTCAGAAAATGCTTCTTCTCGTGAGGGTGAAAAAAAACGACTCATTTTCAGGCGATGAAGGAATTGTATTTCGAATCTTCTGCCATTGGAAAACCGTTCCCGCCAAATGTCGTGGCGGCGAATCTGATTGGCTTGCTGCAAGGAGCCTCCTTGGCTGAAACGACTTCCTTCGGCGAACTGGTCGTTCATCTGATTGGCGGGAATCTTCTCTCGTCACGTGTCGTCGACGCGGTGTGGAGTTACGTCGTCGACACACATGTGTCGGCGGTGAATGTGTTTTTGTGTTCCATTGTTGAGGAATAGTGTTCCTGCGCGTTGTATTTGTTGAGCATGGTGGCGGCTGCGTCACCGACGATTGTGTTCCGGAACAGTCAGCGAATTGTGTCTCTGATGACGCATCTGCAGACGAGGGAGTTTCAGGATGCGAAGTATGTGTTCGGGGTTTGGAAGATGTGTCCGGAAAACGCGTCATCGGAGGTGCGAAGGAAGCTGCTGCAGCTGACGGAGGGGTTTTTGGAGAAGACGATGGGGCAGGGTGCGTCCAGGGGGTGGTTTGCGGCAGCGAGTGAGGCGGTGAATGTGTTGTTTGCGCTGGCGCAACGGTTTGATGTGGTGGCGGAGAGGTTGTTGTGGCGTGTGGCGCGAGAGGTGTTTGTTGGTGATGGTGATGATGGTGGTGGTGATGATGGTGATGATGGTGATGATGATGATGGTGGTGATGATGATGATGGTGATGGTGATGGTGATGGTGATGATGATGATCACAGCAATGCAACTACTGAGAATAACAATAGTAACGGCAATGACGTAAGTGATCATGCCAACAATATCCCTCATGACCACAACGATATCACTCATGATCAAGAGATTATAACCAGTGATCATAGAAATATCACAAATGATCATAACAATATCACAAATGATCATAACAATATCACCAGTGATCATAACAATTACTCAAATGATCATAACAATATCACAAATAGTCATAACAATAACTCAAATGATCATAACAATATCATAAATGATCATAACAATATCACAAATGATCATAACAATATCACCAACAATCAAAGCAACACCACCCATCATCCAACCAACACTCCCAGCGAGACCGCCGCCGAGTCCCCCTCCCTCCCCCTCAACCCCACCGAGGCCTCGCTCGCCCGCTTCCTCTTCCTCCTGGGCCAGGTGGCGCTGAAGCTCCTCCAGTTCACCGAGCAGGTGGCCACACAGGCCAAGCGTCTTCGCCACCGCAGAGAGGAGGAAGAACGACAGAAGAAGGCTGTCGCCAATTCCATGGGACTCGTGACCGTCTCCGACGACATCGAGGAGGAAGAAATGGAGCGAATCAGCGCCAGCGAGATCGTCGTTAAGTAGTCATCGTTCATCAGATCGATCGTAGCAACTTCATCGGTCGCTTCGGCCGCGTGGTGAAGACGATCGTGGTGAACAAACACGACCGCTACGGCAAGCAGCTGCAGCAGGCGGCGCTTCTCAGCTTCTGCAAGTTCATGTGCATCAGTCGCATATTCTGCGAGGAGAATCTGAGTGTGGGCGATGGCCGTTTCGTGAACCGTAGCTCCTCTTCACTCTCCTCGCGCGGAGCGACGACGAGGAGATCCGCAGCAACCTCATCATCTGCATCGGCGACCTCTGCTACCGCTTTCCCAACCTTCTCGAACAATGGACTTCGCGCATCTATCAAGTGCTTCGCGACGAGGTGACGACGTGTGTTGACAGTTATCACTAGTCGCCGCTCGTGCGGACCAACGCGCTGTCGGTGCTATCGCACCTGATTCTGAACGACATGATCCGCGTGAAGGGACAGATCGCCTGGATCGTCGTGCTGCTGGAGGACCCCTGCGAGCGGATCCAGACGCTGGCGCGCGTCTTCTTCACCGAATGGGGCAAGCGGGCCAACAACCCCGTCTACAACGTGCTTCCTGAGTGCATTTCCTCGCTGCTGGAGATGCCACAGATCTCCTTCGAGCAGTTCCAGCGACTGGTGCGGTTCCTGATCCACTTCGTCGACAAGGTAGGTCGTGTGGCGGCGACGACACGCAGGAAAAGCAGCAGGACCAGCTGGTGGAGAAGCTGCTCCAGCGCCTGCCGCTGACGACGGACGTGTACCGGTGGCGGTGTCTCTTCTACTGTCTGAACTGTCTCCCTGCGACGAGTGCGACGTTGAGCAAGTACCTGCAGAACAAGCGAGTGCTGAAGGACCCGCTGCGCAGCAGGGAGGTGAAGGAGAGCATGCTGCAGGTGGTGGCGAAGGTAGCGGTGGCGGAGCGGGTGGAGGGTAGTTGCGACGGGCGGCGAAGCCGGAGCAGCAGGCGGCGCTGGAGGAGCTGGTGGCGTTCGTGAACGAGTGCAACAAGGAGGAGGTGACAGTGATGGAGGAGGAGGGTGGAGTGAAGAATGGGGAGACGGGAGTGAAGGAGAGTGGGTCGTCAAGTGCATCATCGAAGAATGGAGTTGGTGAATCATCGAAGAATGGAGTTGGTGAATCATCGAAAGAGGTGATTGACGAATCGAAGGAAGGAGTGGATGAATCGAATGAAGCAATGAATCAATCAAATGACAGTGCATCATCCAAACCACAACCTGTTCCAACCACTCCAACGAAACAGTCTTCATGCTCAGCCATGCACACGCCCATTCTCGAGTCAAGACTCAGCGCGAAGAAACGCTCGTCGCACATGACAACTCCGGAAACCACCAAGAAACGCAAAATAGTTCAGAGTGATAGCGATTCACTTGTTTGTTGTCTATTAATCCATGGGCGAAGATGATTGATAGGAGACGTGTTTCCCTTATCGTTATCTTCATTATAAGCGAGCTCTATTCTCTTCTACAAGACAAATCAATCATCACCCTATCATCTCGTCACATCAACCTCCCTCTCTCCAACAACACAACAATGATCTTCATTCATAACAACAAACACCCACAAACACATCAAATCAACACCAACGACGCATCCTTCGCACACAACGCCCGATTCACCGCTCTCACCATCCTCTTCACCGCCGCATTCTCCACCTCCGCATACAGCGCAATCACCAACCCATTCACCTTCTCCCTCTCCTCCCTCCCCAGCAACTCCCCGTCCACAAACGCCAGTCCCGCCACCACCTCCTTCACAAACCCCGTCTCCTCCCGTCTCTCCCGCGCCACTCCCACCAACCTCTCCAGAAACCCCGCCACCGCCCCGTTGTACACACTTTCCTCCCCCTCCGCCGCCGCGTCGCGCTTCCTCGTCGCTCGCACCGTCATCAGCGTGCTACCCTCAACATAGCCCGCCATCCCCACAGGAAATACCGACTCATCGCCGCCACCATCGGAAACCGGTCCGAAATCGCCGCCTCGCCCACGCCTTTTATCGTGTAGATCACCGCCTCGCTCAAAAAAAGGCAGTTTTTGTCCTGCTCCGGGTTGCAGTAGCTCGGGAAAAATACCGACAATATCTGGCGCAGACGCGGGCGTTTCGCCGTGGAGGAGTCGAAGAGACTAGAAATGACCCCCCTGGGTGTTGCCCCACAGCAATAGCAGGCTCGAAAGCACATGCACGGATCGAAGTTTGTCGAACAGAAATAACCGCGAAACTCCCTCGCAGGCCGCACACTGAACCGTTTCCCCCGCGGAAAACACGAGACGCGCCAGCGTGGAGGAAACTTCCTCCAGCGAAACTCCCTCCATCTCGCCGAAGGTAATGGTCACGTCGACGAGGGCGGAAATCGCGGCGCTTTTCACCGCCGGGTCTTCGTCGTCCTCGCTCGCCATGCACATCAGCAGACCTAAGTACTGGGTCGCCATGTCGCGCCAGAAGATGGCGGCCGATGCGAGCGATGAAACGGCTGCGCAGCGCTGTGCGGGAATGGCAGAACCGAGATTGCGAACCACGATGCGGTCGAAGAGGCTGCGAACGTCGCCGCGTGAAAAGGCTTTTGAGGAGAGGAGGCGAAAGACGCTCTTTGTTAGCGAGAGAAGCGCATCATCGCTCGATGGGCTCGAATCCTCAATCTCACCTATCAGAAGCATCACTTCGCTAGTGGTCATTTGAATCGTGGAAACATACCTGAGAAATGCGTTCTCGTCATCGAGAAGATTCAACAACGCGGAAAGCAAAGCCGACGCCTCCTCTGTCGTGATCTTCGGGTTCACCAGTAACTGACGGAGAAGCTGGAGGACCGCATCCTTGCATGCCGGATCGGAGATGTCAAGATACTGGAGACAGCGCTCCAGCGCAAAGAAGACCTGTGGCTGCGACGCATTTTCAGACGCAGACCGCACGATATCGCAGAATGAGGGAATGTCGGGAATGAGAAAATCGATTTCCTGTTCTCGCTGCTGCTCAAATAGATAGCGAACGTAGCAGTAGAGATAGAAGCTCGTAAGCGATGTGAGCTGTGTTAGCGATACCGACACCTGTTCGGTGAAGACGGCGTTCTGGCGACGCTGTTCGTAGGAAAAGATGGCGTGAAGAAAGAGCTCTCCCGGCAATTCCGTCGTTTCGACGTCCAAAAGGGACAGAACCACGAGAAGCGAGTCCTTTACACACCAGTTCGATGTGAAGATGGCTTCTGTCGCGGTGATGACAACTTCATTGCGATCTTGTAGCGAGTAGATCACTTCGTGTCGTAGTTTGATGGGAAGTTGCTGGATACGTGCGTGCTCCTTCAGATTCTTCAGAATGGCCAATCGGACCAAGATGTCCTCGTCTCGGAGGCGAGATTGAATGGAATCGGTAGTGAGCGGATGAACCAAGATCCGCTCCGCGTAGATAACACGAATCGACCCAACGGGATCATACTGCATGTTCGTGCTAACGAGCTTGAGAATGTCTTCATCTGGCTCGATAGGATTCTGGAGCATACATAAACCGGCGGCAGCTGCGCTCCGAACAGCAATCACTTTATCTCGACTGCGTTCCATATATACTTGCTTCAGCTTCTTGATTGTGCGTTCTTCCAGATCCAGTTCCTTGCAGTGAGAAAGCACTTCGTTTATGATCTGCAAACAGCGTGCGCGAACGATGCGATCCTTTGCTCGCGCGAATGCGAGCAGATCCTACGTCTCACACGCCAAGCTGGTTACTACATCGACGAGGAGAGGGGCGAATGGAGGAATTGTCTCGTTTCCATTGCAACGGCTCGCCGACGCAGCAATAAACTGGATCAGACGCGTTACCACCTTGCCAGACGCCTTCAGGAGCAATACGGAATACACACAGTTGGAGAATTGCGAGACAAACACCTCCGCCGAGTGAGAATAGAATTCCGCAAGGATTTCGGCATATTGTTCCTGCTTCTTGGGAGTTGTCTGAAACTCGTTGAATAGGCGATAGATGAGATCTTCTTCGTCCAAGTAGCTTTTCTCCATCGAACGAGCTACTTTGCAAAAACCCAATGACACTAATTCCTACCGAAAGTGATGGAAAATAGGTGGGCTGTTGATCTTCAGTATCACCAACGTAGAGAGAGCATTCAAATCGGAGAAGGCCGCTTTCCTGTCGGACATTCACTTGTCCTCGATGGTATGGAAAGATTATGCATTGAACGCTAGGTGTCAAGCAGCCGAAGGAGTTGAAGACGTTCTCCATACCGCGTAGTCATCGTTCGTTGTTGAATTCTTGTTGTCATCTAGTGTTTTCGTCGCTCGATTCATTTTTGCCCCAGTTTAAAGCGTCATGTGACTCGATGGAGCGGGAGATCGCGGAAACGGGAGTGAACAACTACTGCTTGGAGGAGGAGGTCAGTTCGTCTTCGGACGACTCGTCGAGCGCGTCCTCTTCCATGTCGGAAGAGGATTCTTCGGAAGGCGAGCAGGCGGAAGTTACGCCGGTGGTGGAGATGGTACCTTGCGCGCTCCCTCTTCGACCATAGCAATTCGCGATGGCGCCTCTGGAGACGGTGGACGTGATCAAGAACATGGAGGATGCACTTCCGAACCCGCTGGAGGAGAAGAAGCCCCTGGTGAAGGAACTGTAACATATCGTCCTGTTTGCGAACAAACACACCACATCACAGAGCATCCATAGAAATCCTTCTGGTAGTTGGGGCAGTAGCACGTGCGGTCGTTTCCCAGCACCCAGAAACCACCCTTCTTTCCCTTGTAGTTGCCGAAGGCCTTGGCGCAGGGCACCTCGGTGACGGTCACGCGCTGCTGCAGCAGTCGCTCGGCGCCCTGCTGAATCAGCGCGTCGCCCTTCGCATAGAGCTGGTTGCAGGCGGCCACGATGGAGGGGTCGAACACATCCTGCGGCGGCAGCACGCGATATCCCGACTCTCTGCCCTCACACTCGTCCGAAACGCCTACTGACTGATGACGGTGCCCTTGGCACCCTGCAGCTCCCTCTCGGGGATGTCGCGGGCTTCCAGTACGATGGTCTCCAGGTGGTTGATGAAGGAGACCGTGAGCTGACTCTCAGCAAGAACACCTACACCCACCTCGATGAACATCACCACGCGCCCGCGGCCGTTGCACTTCTTGCACTCCACCAGACCGTCGCCGTTACAGTCGCTGCAGCGGCGGCGACCCGTGCCGTTACAGGTGTTGCAGGCCACGCGCTCCCCGTCGCGGGTCTTGAAGCCGTCCGTACAGAAGGGGCAGCGCGAGAAGCCACGGCCCTGGCAGTCGTGGCATTGGATGCGGCCACGGCCGAGACAGTTCTCGCATTGCTGCAAGTACTCGGTGTGGGGGACGGTGATGCGCGTGGTATTCTCGGTGAACATCGCGGGAGCGTTCACCGCAATATCCCACGGCTGAGGAGGCACACCATTGTTGTTGCCATCCAGCTAGAGTGAATCCGTTTCCGAAAAACTACGTAGCCTCCATCGTAGGGACGACTCTGCCAGTTCGCCTCACGCTTCTCCATAAAGGTCTCCCACGTGCAAGTGTAGGATGTCCAGGTCGTAAGCTACGTCTCAGAAGCGCAACAGGCCAAACGTCCTCAATCGTCATCTTCTTAGCTGCCGCCTTTCCCCAGAACCACTTCTTTTTCACCATTCCCTCGAGCGCGACACGCATATCCTCTCCGGTGATGGTTTCCTTGTTGTAGGGGCGAGAGGTCATTTGAACTGCCTCTGGATCTCACAAACCATAAGAGAATCTTACCACCGCCCACTACAGGCGCAACGGGAACTGCGGTAGGAGCACCAGTTCCCATATTATAACCCTGCATCACAGTGACAATCGATGTCCCACCTGAAATTGCGGAGGAGTTACGCACTCGGCCACCGTGTTGGGGAAAACAGAGTTGGGGTTGGTATTCGCACTCATCAAACAATAATGAAATCGGGATGACATCGCGTGTGGGAAACCATGATAGTCATGGGCGGATCCACACTGAACGTGGAGTAGAGTTGAGTTCACTTCCGAGTTAGGAGGAAGCGAACAAGCAGCGTAAGATGGGTGGAGAGGACGAGAAAGCATGGTAAGGGGACGTTGAGGTTCGTTCGGAGTTACGTCCCTAGAACGCATCGAAGACGTGTCCTAACCGTTTCTGTAGATCGTACATGATCATTTGAGATGACCATTTTCAATGACACCGAGTGTGCGGATGTGGACGGCGTCTGCCGTTACATCGAGGAAATGACATTCAACCACTTCCTGACAGTGACGATCATCTTCTTCTGTGTCGTAAGGGTCTGGAGACGGAGCTAACGACTAGTACCTTATCTTTATAATCTATATCTATTGCGGTTTGGGAACACGGCTCGCCCATTACAAGAAATTGCCAAGAAGGAACGTGGACGTGGGTCGGCACGGTTTGTCAGATGTACGACACTCGTTTCTTTCGATTACGATATAGCAAATGAAGAAGAAGGCGAATGCGAGTCGACAACGCATGAAGCGCATGGTGTTCAAGCCATACGATCCTGCAGACAAGAGCTATGGCGCTGTTTGTAGGAGTGGAGGGGACGGCTGATGCGAAGACAATGACACAACCAGCGAATACACGCTTCTTAACTACCAGACAGCCGTTGCGACGTCTTTCCAAACTCTAGAGGATGATATAACGAAGCAGTATCCCAATCTGAAGCGAGCTCCAAAGCAAGATCTTCGGTCGTATGTAAAGCTCCTGCAGTCGCAGTTTCCCAAACTGACGGACGCTATCTGCGACAACTACGTCCGTTTCCACAAAGCGATTCACTCGTAGATCAAGACGTATGAGTTGGCTCGGTTTAGTGACCACGAATGGACGGGCGAGATGTTCGAGGAATGGTACGGGTTCCTTCGCGAGTTCACCGACGCACTGGCATTGACAAACGACAGCTATCCTCTGAACGAGGTGCGTTCTCCACTTGTGTATCAATCCTCGCAACCGACGCCTGTTCTGAGCGAATATACGTCGGAGAGTGATGAGTCTTATGTGATCGACATGAAGCATGATGACTTCGACTAACTGTACCATTGACTGTTTGTAACAAACACATCCACTCACAACCAACAAATAAGTCGAATAGTTTGCATTATTGATGCTTCAATAATGCAATCACCTTGCAACGAATTTGCTGATAGGTACGATCGTATCCACGTCCCTTCATCATCTTGTGGATCATTGAATACTTATTGCCGTAGATGGCCACCAACTCCTTCAGATCCTCCAACTCCTGCTTCGACCACGGGCTCTTGTTCTTCATTTCAATAGCAATTCTCTCCTTGATCTGCTTCGCGTTGCGATTCAAAAGACACGAAACCTCTTCAAGGGTGAGCTCACCATTGGTATGGCGCTGAAGGATAGCAACCTCTCCCTCGCTCCACTTACTCTTCTTGTATCCACCAATCAGTCGCTTATAGTGCTCACGAACCTGCTTAATATTCATGTGGCATCCCATCTTCTTCACCACAGCAGGCCAGAACTTTCTTCGCGTCAATCCTTTCATTTCCTTCACAATCTCGAGGAGACGCTCATCCTCCTCCTTCGTCCACACATGCTTGGACGATCTTCGTCTACGATCCCCGTGACAGTCAGCTGCAACATATACCGTATCAGTGGAACTCTCCGTACTCTCTTGATCTTGGATCAGCCACTCACTTGCATCTCCAGTATTAAGGGAATTGGGAGTTCCATCGATAGTGTCAACAATAACAGAGGGCAGAGGCAGAAGCAGATCTTCGGCTGGATCATTGGATAGAGAGGGAAACCCATCCCCAAACCCCTGATCCAGTGTAAAGGTATTATAACCTCCAAACCTCACTTCCATCGACAAATCATCCGGGGGATTTATCAAGTCCGATAAGTCGATATTTCCACCGAATTCAGATGACGGCTCAGGACTCGTAGTATCACTACTTTCCGACATGTCACAGCTACTGTCGTAGGGATCAGACATACTGTAGAGTTACAGTTAACAAACGTCTTAATACAAAAAAAAGAATGGTGAATCCAATATTGGGGAAATGGGGAAAACAATCTGCATTCCCGTGGGAAATGAGATTGATTTGATTTGAGACATAGATCCGTTTACCACTATTGGCTATGATGTGGACAACGTCAAGAGAGGACTTTTGAAACCAACGGGGTTGGATTGGAGTTTCATGTCGAGGAGAACACTTTCTCAATCTCCCATACAGTACACGACGTAAGCGATGCTTTTACACGATATCACACATCATGAAACAAATGCACCCCACAACGACCAATAGAACCACTCAAACGATTTCATCCTTTGGCTTCAATGGATGATTCGTTCTCCCAAAGAGAGACAAACTGCCTTTCCTGAGACGTACAGTGGGTCCGGTCTTATCAAGGCGGCGCCCACTGACGAACACAAGGACTCGTTCAGAAGAACCGTTCAAACAGTAGTGGCTGCTATTTCTGCTGTACCTGAGCGCTCCTTGCCCTTTCACTGGATTGGTGTTTTTCACCGTACGTACTTTTATGGAGATTACTGCGTCCCGAATGAATCTGCTTTCATGTAATGGCTCTGCACTCAACTTGTCCAGTATCGTTGTGTGGGGAGGCTTAACCGTAGGAATGGGTTTGTCAGATTGCGATTTGATTCATGTGCTCAATCACTTCTGCTCAATGACCATTTTGACAGCGATTGATATATCGGACAATAAGGTGCGTTTTGCGTTTGATGTGTTCCCTAGTTTACAGAGAGAGGACTTGCCGCCTTTCTCCAGTTTCTCTCGAAGTGCCACCATCTTCGAGAGATCGTTATTTCGTACTCTTGTCATCGTGGTGGTTGACAAGTAGGAATAACTGGCTGATGAACGAGTCCATTCGATTATTTACGTCTGTCGTCAGTAGGCTTCGTCTACGAACCCTCCGAATGTGTAACAATCAGTGAGTTATCGGACAGCATAACGACCCAGATTGCGCGAAAAACATGTTTCCTGTCTCTCATTCCTTTCTACTTCTCTTATCCAGTCCCTTTATCTCGACAACAACAGTATTGGGAATGTCGGACTGCAACACCTTCTGACGTTGCTCATGCGAAACACTAGTCTGAAACGACTGTACATTCGCAACAACGACATCGGTGACACCGGCGTGCTCTTTCTCGTCTCCTTTCTCCGTCTCCTTTCTCTCCCCTCTCAACTCCAGACCGCAACACCTCGCTGGAACTCGTCGACCTGCGCAACAACACGCTCATCAAAGCCGAATCCATCTCCGCTCTCCAGCCCTTCGGCTCCCGCGTCCTCTTCTCCGTGTCCTCGTAGTCTCTCGCCTCCTCTCCCACCCAGCTACCCTCTTCTCGACCCCGACCGCACCGGCCTCGGACCCGTCAGCAAGCTCTACAAAGACTGCTGCATCTTCCTCCAGATGCTCCGTCTCCTCTCTCACGCCGACGTCCCGCTGCACATGCCGCGCGACCTCCTCTTCCACCCCGGACTCCCCAACCACCGTCTCTCTTTTCCTCCCCTCTCACACAGAACGCATCGTCTCGCGCCTCCTCGCGCAGCCCTCGCTTCTCGTGCAGCGCATCAACAGCGTCGCGAAGGCGCTGGGAGACGAGGCCGCCGCGGAGATCCGGCAGCTGCTCGTGGACAACCTCGAGCTGCTCGTCGTCTACTTGGGAGGCTCCCCTTCCCTGCGGGCCAGCGTGGAGACGCCGGCGGGGGGCTTCGTGGTGGAGTTGGGCGCCACGCTGAGCACCACAACGGGCGTCGTCGCACGCGCGGGGGCGGTGAAGGTGGCGCTGGTGAGGCTGTTGACGACGCTGATGGAGACGAACGTGCTGCGCGTGACGCATGCGTGCGTGGTGTGTCGGGTGAATGCGACGATCGTGGTAGGCGTCGGGAGGAGATGTCACGTAGCGACTCCTGGCAATGCATCCGTGGAACAGCGTGGTGCATGGCGTCGTACTGGACCACGTGCTCCGAATCCTGCGGATGGAGAACGAGGTGTTGACGTTCGACCTGCTGCGCAACGCTGGACTCATGAGGATGGTGGTCGAGGAGCTGGGTATTCCGGGGAAGAAGCCGCATGGGTATACGGGACATCTCGGCATCATCGCGGAGGCAATCCAGAGTATCCACGCGATGTGTTGCGAGGAGACCTTGTTCTCGGTGGGAAACAACGAGGATGGAATCGAGGTCTCCAAGGACGAGTGGGAGTCCTTTTATGCTAGTATTCACGCGTGCTCTATGTAACTGCTGCATTTATGTCATCAAATGTCTATTGCGCTTTGCTGTTTGTTGGAGAGTGCTGCAATTCAATGAAAACATGTACTAGCGAACAAACACACATCGCCTAATCAGCCTCGATGTCTCCACGGGGACGTAAGAGACCACTTCACAGTTCAGAACAGCTCCCCCAGATCCTGGTTTCGGAGCAGCTCGTCATAGAAGTGAAGCGCCCTCTTCCCGGGAGCATCTTGGCTGACTTACTTCGCACCTCATCCACCGCTAGAGCATCCAGGAAGGTTCTTCCCTGCCTGCTGCTGCTGGACGCTTCCTATCCGGCGTGACAGACCGCCCTCTCTGAAATCACGCGGATTGTAGGACCACTTGTTTTTGGGAGGCGCCTTCACCGTATACGCTCCACCATATGTTGACGTTGGTTTCTGGTCCTACAGATCAATCTATGGCAATTCTCAAACAGTGAAGATGGACTGAATACTACAATCTTACTCCGGAACGCAACACTTACAAGTCCACGATAAACGCATACACCGACATAATGAATGCAACAATCGAAGAAACGAATCCCAGTTCCTTTTTCTCCCTCACTTCTCCTACGCATAAGCAATGTCATGAATCCATACCGTTCACAATACACGGCATTGATATGAATTCCTAACAGAAAAACAATAGGAGAGTCCTTGCGCCGTTGCGCCATCGTCCCGGCGCAATGCCGATTTGTGTCATTTCGGATCAAACTGTTCCTGCAAGTGTGTTTCGCATACAGATCTATCCATCATGCCCAATCCAAAGAACAAAGAGCCTGAAACATATTCCTCTGTCCTGAATAGTATCCAGGAGATCGCGAAAAAGAAGAAGGCGTCCGCCCTTCTCCCCTTGATGCGAACCATGACAAAGTACCTCCACAAAGCCGACACGCAACTTCTGGAAGCAACAACTGGCTATATCCTTTGATGTTGTCCATCCCGCCCCGTATGGATCCTTCATACATACTGCTGCCTACTGTCCGTATTCAGAAGGAAGAGAACAAGGTCGCCAACCTTATCCATCTCTTCTGCTGCCATCTGGCCAGCGAGTGTTCTCCGGAGGAGGCCATCGTATCTGCATTGCAGTGCCATGATCGTCGTAGAAATACGCGGCGCAACTGGAAGCCGATTTAGAGAGCTCGTATTTCGCGCGAACGCTCTCGGCCTTCAAGGCGTATTGCGTCGTGCTCAAATACGCTGGAGGTATATTCTATTGTCTTTCGTCCACCTGCAGAGAACGACAAGCTGAAGGCGGTCATCCTTCGTCAGGCCTCCGAGGCGCAGAGCGGCACTGTTAGTTTGCTCCCCTGCCTCCACCCTAGAGCCAGATGCAGTCCTGTCTCCCGGAGCTGTTCTGCATCCTCCGCTACTGCAACCTGGACTGCACGGAGATGGACTCGCTGATCCAGTGGGGTCTCACGACTGGCGACCCCGCCGTGCTCCGCCACTGTCTGGGCATGATCCTCTCCCTCTCGGAGAAGTCTCCTGAGCGCGCTGCGGCGCTGCTAAAGCCCTGTCTGGCGGACCCCTCGGCCATTGAGAACGATAGTCTGGCCTCGGTGTGTCTCTTGCGTCTCTGCTTCGCGCTCTACACGACGAGCAAGGACCCGCAGTACCTGCAGACGCTCTGTCGCTTCACCAGCGGCAGCGCGGAGTCCAGCAGTCTCCAAGCGATGGAGCTCCTCTCGCAGCTTCCCTACGACGTGCTCTCGCACCTGAACGCCGCGGGCGCCGCCGGCGACGGAGGTAGCGACGGACGAGGGGACTGACGACAGAGCTGCTGGCGAGCATCGCCACGAGTCTGGAGACCCGCTGCACGCAGTACATCGCCAACGACGACACGCTGGGCCTGATCGCGGTGTGTCGCGCAACGGTGGCGCTGGCGACGACGGTGATCTCGCACTTCGGCATGCGCAGCCATGTGGAGGGCTCGCCGGCGCTGGCGACGACGCAACAGAAGCTGACGGCGCTGAACGACGCACTGCTACCCTTCGTGGAGAGTCGCAGCATCTACCTGCAGACGAGCGTGGGCTTTCGGGAGGCGTGAGACGTAGGCGCTGAAGGTGGTCATCTGGCTGGTGAACCTGCCGCAGGATGAGGCTTCGCGTCTCGCCTACGCGAACACCGTCAAGCGGACGATGGCGATGACGCTGCCGACGGCGGTGGCGCGCGAGGTGCTGCAGCAGCTGGCCAGTCGCGCGACCTCCACGCCGGAGCTCTCGCACTTCGCGGTGGAGGTGAGCTGGGCGTGGCTGCAGCGCGACGCGCAGAGCGTATCGGTAGATGCGCTGCTGGCGGCCTGGCGCGGCTGCTTCGCGTTGCACGACGTGACCAACTGCCAGTACACGCTGAAGGTGGGGATGCGACGGGGAGTCGAGCGTAGGCCGTGTTCCGCCTGCTGGACTACTCTTCGCCCAACGACGACGACTACGACCATCTCGCCAATCTGAAGACCGCCGCGCTGTGGTTCCTCGGCGAGTGCGTCGACCTCTTCCGAGACAACGGCGACGTGGACTGCGAGGCCTTCTACCAGGCCATTCTCGTGCGACTGCAGAAGGCGGCGGTGATGGGAGACTGGAAGATGCGTCGCGAGGCCATCCGCTCGCTGGGAAAGATCGGACTGGTCAGCGAGGACCCCATTCGCATCAGCATCTACGAGATGCTGCAGAATCTGACGGTTGCGGCGTCCACCGAGGAGGCGACGGTGTACAACGACCTGATCGAGCCGATTCTGGACGTGTTTGACCAGATCTACGAGGCGGTGGAGCTGGAGGAGGATGTGGCTCCGATTGTCGAGAAGCAGAGAATGCTCTTCCACCAAAGTATTGTTAATTGATTGTTGCTGCTCGCCTGTTTGTTGCAGTCTGGAACGTGGATGGACTTCGATGAAGCTGAGAATCCTGGAACGGGATTCTTTCTTAATGAAGTTGCACTTTATGTATTCTCATGGTGAAGTTCAGTCAATCCATGGAATTGCAAGGTGTGTCTGAGACGCAATCGCAAGTGAAGATAGTATCACGTTCACGTTAGTAATTCTTCTACCTATGAATAGAAGAGAATAACGACAACGTTCAGTCATTGATTATTCCAAACATGTATTTCGACTACAATGGCTTCATGCACGTTCTCGACATCCCGTTGAGTTCAACGATTGGGAGCGAAATGTCTCTTATCAAGGTTCCATTTCCCCGTACACACTCATTGCCTAGGAAACTATCGGGTTGACAAGTGGGAAGCTTTCTTTTTGTATGGGTGAATCCAACCGCGTATTAGACTGGAATATACCTCTCTACAAGCAGGGAGTTGAGGATTTTTCTATTATTACTGTTACGGATTGTGGAGGTAGAGAGGCGATAATAGAGGAGCCGGATAGAGGGGTTTCGATTGATGGTTCCTCCATGAATGGTTCTAGATCCATTCAAAGTGCCGCAGAGGATGATGACAATGATACAGTGACGCTTCGTTGTAATAGTGGAAAGTGTATATTCTATTATTGCAAGTGGTCAACGAAAACGAGCGAAGTGTACAAGTACTTTATGAGAAGCCGTTTTAAGGATCTCACAGATGAACTCATGTCCCAGTATGTTCTTGTTCGTGCCAAGGACACTAGCAAAGTGTTATCGCTCTCTCGAACGGTTCGAGACAATGGTCTTGAAAACAATGAAGTATTGGTCCGTAAGGCTAGTCGTTGGAGTTCACTGTAGTTTGCAAGCGGGATCGATTGTTAGCCAAGCAAGCTGGAAAGGAGACAGGTAACAACCCGTCTGAAGACAAATGGAGCGTGAAATCAGAAAACAAAAAGAACGCTAAGTCAGAAATCAAAAAGAAATTGCAGCCGGAAAACGAAAGGAGTATCAAACAAGGTGAGAAAAAGAATGGCTCCATCCATCTCTTCTGCAACACAGGCATCATTGTTTCCCTGTGGAGCAGAACGAACTCTCCCGTCGAAAAGATCTTTATCGTCTTCCTCAGCAGCAAGCTACGTCACCCACCCACTTCTGCCGAGCGCAAGCAGTACTTTCTCGCTCACTCCTTCGCTCCCAAGGAGCCCATTCCTCTCGACAAACCCATTTCCGAATGCAACTTTTCCCCCAACGAAATGGTTCTTCGTACTCTCCTTTTCCCCTTTCCATTTAGTTGTCCAAAAGGAAAACCCTTTAGACGCCATCTACATTATGAGAGGCGTTTCTCCCGAGCCCTTCTCCGTTACCCTCTTTGGGTCCGCTCCCATGGAGACAGTCTATGAGAGATATCTGGAACACTTTCTAGGCCACAAGCCCAATAAGCAGGAGATGCGCGGTCACGTGCTCGTTCGCAGTGTCTCGCCAACGTTCATTCTTCCTCGCGATTGTCGTCTCAGTGAAAGCGACGTGCAGAACGGCGATGTCTTGGAAGGTAGTGGTAAACGGCTCACGTGAGGCGTAGTGAAGCGTCTGAACGCGGTGGGAATGGACGTGCCGCAGGGACGCGTCGTCGACGTGTTCTGGGGCAAGGGACAGGATACCAAGTTCACGTGTATGATGTCGGCGCCGGTCTTCGCAGTCCTGCGGTACTTCGTGAGGGGTCTGCTGAAGCGGATGCCGACGAGGGCGGAGCTGAACCAATTCGTGTTGATGCGGAAGGGGGAGAAGAGGCCGTTGGAGCTGTCGAAGACGCTGGAGGAGTGTGGCATTCGGAACATGGAGCATCTGGAGCGTAGGTGTGGCGAGGGAGTGTTAGGTAGTGTTGGTGAAGGATACCAAGGAGTCTGTGTATGTGAAGGTGGCGGAAGATGGAAAGAATGTGCAGATGAAGGGAGAGACCAAGTCGATTCAGTCCAAATCGGATGCAAAGTCGGTTCACTCTCAGTCGGATGCAAAGTCGGTACAATCCAAATCGGATGCAAAGTCAGTTCAATCCAAATCGGATGCAAAGTCAGTTCAATCCAAATCGGATGCAAAGTCAGTTCAATCCAAATCGGATGCAAAGTCAGTTCAATCCAAATCGGATGTAAAGTCAGTTCAATCCAAATCGGATGCAAAGTCAGTTCAATCCAAATCGGATGCGAAGTTTATTCAGGTCAAACTGGATGCAAAACCTAAACTCGTCACCAAGCAAGAAGCCAAGTCCGGACAGTCTCCACTCAAGGAGGAAGTCGACGGGAAGACGATCACCGTCTGCATGGACTGCGACGGACTCCAGTTCTACCGAGCGGCGAAAGACGAAACTGTCAAAAGTGTCCTGAAGCACTTTCTGAGTCTCCGGGAGAAGCGTGAGGTGACGAAGGAAGAGCTGAAAGGATACTTCCTCGTGACAAAAGCCGCGCCCACCCAGCCGCTCTCCAAGAAGAAGACGCTGGAAGCTTGCGGCGTCGCGAACAACTCGGTTCTCGAACGTAGCGACTCCTGTGGGCATTCAGCGTAGTTCGTCGCGTGGAGAGCGAGACGCCAGACATTTCCATGCTGACGCTCTTCTTCGGTCCGAAGCAGGAGCGCATTCTCTTGAAATCCAAGCTGACGGTCCGCGACGCCATTCATCTCCTCGTTCGCCACTCGATGAAGTCGGAGGCGACGCAGGATATCGACGGACTTTCGCTCTTCGACCATCGTCTCCCGGACGCACTTCCGCTCGACGCGACGCTGCAGCAGTGCGGCGTTCTTTCCAACGACCTGCTGGACCGTGGGTGTTTTAGCAGAGTCTCATGTAGTGAAACCCTTCAAAATGGCGGAGAAGATGGTGAAGACGGAACAAAAGGAGAAGCCGGAAAAGAAAGAGAAGAAGTCAGACCCGGCGAGTTTGAAGCCATTGTCGCCGAGGGGTGTCGTGCTCACCTTCAACGACCAGGGACGCGTCGTCCGCGAGTTCGACAAGAATTGCACCATCTGGGCGGTGATGCACGTCTTCCTGAGTGTGCGACTGGCGCACGAGGCGACGCCCGAGGAGATGGAGGGGTGCTGTCTGGTCGACTTCAGTAGTCCGCGCGCGCCGCTGCCGCTGTCGGCGACGATCGCCGAGTGCAGGCTGGCGAACGGGACGCGCATGGAGAGTGAGGATTCGCTGGGGAATTGACGGCTAGTC
The DNA here is from genome assembly GCA_039096215.1 of Blastocystis sp. NMH. NCBI lineage: Eukaryota > Bigyra > Opalinata > Blastocystidae > Blastocystis > Blastocystis sp. NMH. Next base: position 275,883 of record JBBPEA010000008.1, read on the forward strand.
AGGTCGCTGAGTAAGGTGAATAAGGAGATCGCGGAGCGGAAGAAGAAGGCTGCGGAGCAGGAGAATGCACAGCAGGAGAGTGCATCGAAAGGAAAACAGAAGGAAAACAATTTGAAAAAGAAACAGAAGAAGGTGTCGAAGGAAGGGGACAAGAATGCGTCGAAAGAAGACGAAATTGCATTGAAAGAAGATGAAAATACGTCGAAAGACGAGAACTCACCGGAAGACGAGGACGAGAACGCTGATGTTTTCCACATGTTCGATGACGACGAGCCTGATCTCCTCTTTTTCCCCGATGAGGACGATCCGTTTAAGCAGTACGACTTTACCATTCGGTCAACAGACCATCCAGAATCCGATGCGTCGAACGCCGTGGACACGCCAGTTTCCCCGACAAACCCCATTGAAGAGCCTGAGAAAGAGCCCATTGAAGAATCCATCGAAGAACCCGTTGAAGAGGTTATCGAAGAACCCGAGAAAGAGCCCTCTGCGCTTCCTTTAGAGTACTCAATGGAGTTCGATCCGTTCTCTGCACAATCGGTTGAACAATCGTCTGACGCCTCTTCACAGCAAGGGGATGAGCTGCCGCCAGAACTCCCTTCTTTGGAGGACATCACGGAACGATCTCCGGAAGACAACGAGAACCCCCTGATGGACTACCTCGATGATCTCTACAACTACCCAGCGTCCCAAACGATTCACTTCTATCACTGTTTGTTGCAAACGTTTCAGAAACAAACACACATCGTCTTTACATTTCCTTAGCCTCAGTCGTCTTCTCCACAGGCTGGTTGGGCTTCCAAGCAGGAGTGGGGTACTCCTTAGGCTCGTGGACGGTGATGATATCAGGAAGAGTCTTCTTGGGTCCCAGTCTGCCCTCAGGATCGGTAGGCTTCATGATCTTCACCTTCACTCCCAGCATACCCTGCTTGACGAGGACGTGACGCACAGCCACATCGACGAACTCCTCGCAGGCGTAACCGGTCTTGATCATGTATCCCTCCTTGAACTTCATGGCGTTGGCACGCTGCTGACGCAGCTTTCCAGACACAATGACCTCGCAGCCCTTGGCTCCAGCCTCCAGAGCGCTGCGGATCACAGCGTACGCGGCACGACGCACGGGCAGACCAGCCAGAAGCTTGTACTTGAGAGCCTCGGCCTGAACCTCCGAGCACAGGCTGCGCTCCATCACGCGCTCAGCGTACAGAACGACGTTGTTCTCGTTGAAGCCGAATCTACCTCTTACACCTCCACACCGCCTCTACCTCTTCTGGACCAGGGCCGTCAGCTCGTTGATGCGACGGGAGTTCTCACCAATGACCTCCTGGGGTCTGGGGGCACGGATGATGATCTCCGTCTTCATGGTGGACTTGCGCACGCTGACTCCGGCGTAGCCGACATCAGCCAACTGGCGGTGGAGGAGCTAGAAGGCTCAAAACCCGATTGGGACATCTACCTCGTCGAGCTCGGCATAGAACACTCCATCGGCCACACACTGTCTCTTCTTGCTCATTCTCTCAGCAGGCATTCTTCTAAGGGTCTAATTCAAGGGAAATGTACTTGTGGTGGACTGCCCGTCCAGTGTGAGAATGTCATGTCTATCAAGGAGAAGCATTTCCTCATCAACAAACACCATAGACAGCGGTGATTTCTAAAAGGACAATGTCTGCGTACTTGTCGTAGTACCACACGTTCTTCTGCTCCAAAGGATGTAACAGGAAGTGGAGATGGTTCTCCTCTAGCCTTGACTGGAAGCGGTCAAACATGTCTGCCGTGCGGACAGTGCAACAGATGTACGCCTTCTTCACTAGGGTTCACACGTGTTCATCAATTCCACGAGCACATTCCTTCAGCGCAAATGTGATCAGCTTGACAAGTCCGTCCACCAGATCGGGAGAAAAGGTCTTTGGATTACTATATAATATCACGCCTACCACATCCGTAGCAATCAGATAGTCTGCCTTCATTTCTCGGATCATCTGCTCCGAGAAATTGCAAAAGTCAATGACGCACACGGAAGGGAGAATCGTATTCAGACGCGTAAATACATCCTTATCTGTGCTAGTTACATCACTTCGAAACTACTCTCTTCGATGTTTCCCAAAATGTACTCCGTGACATCAGCGCAGTAATCGCTCATCACCACACTGCAATCACGGATGAGACACTGAATCATTTGTCCGCAGAGTCCACTTCCCGAACCGACTTCAAGGATACGCTTTCCGTGGAACTGGTCTTCGTGGTCAACGACCCACTCCAAGAAGGCAAAGCAAGCTTCCCACGTCTTGAATGCGGTGCAGTTGAATTCCTTCTTCAGTTTCACCTGAATCAATTCGTCGGTGGAAGGAATAGGGTAGTAGCAGTAGTGATACTCCCCTTCCTCGTCCCTAGTGCATCATCTCTTTGACATAAAGCAAACGCCTTGTGATGAACACGATCATACTCCATGGCAAAGTTGTCCGAAATATACTGCAAAAATAAAACCACAACAGTTCTTACGGCGTCAACCATCATTAACTCGTCGAAGTACTTTCTTATCACCAGGGTTTCATAATTATGATCTCTTCCATTCTTTTGAATGAGAGGATGATTGATCCACTAGGAGATACGCATGGGAAAACAAGATGTACCTCGTTCACTACACGATCTTGAAAAGATTCTTCCTTCCAATCGAGACACTTCTTCAGCTCCGCCACAACGAGTTTCGAAGGCGCTCCCTGCAGATACAGATTCTTGGCTCGGATATAGGACTCCATCCTACAAATTCACCAACTACAACGGTGGTTGTACAAATCGAAACCAGTTTCCTGGAGTGGAATCGACACACTTGACTATGATGATTCGGATTGTCTTCCCGTGCCATCGGTTTTTGTGTTGTGCATCTGTGGGTTCCACGCTCGTCACACGATTCATTCGTTCAAGGGTTCCATCAACGGGTTTGGTTTGTACTGAGGACTGATTGCATAGTCGATCTTCCCCCTCTCTCGGAAGAGGAGATGCGGTGGATTGACAACGACTTGCGGGAGATACGTGATTACAGACGAAAACCCCTTTCGCATCGAATTCAGAAGTGCGAAGAGAAGCCCTCTCCTATCGAAGAGGCAGTTTCCAAAACGAAACAGCAAGCCGCTCAGCGGAAGACCGAGAAGCCGGAAGAAAAGAAACAACCCAAGGATTCGCTTCTCTATGACACGTCTATTGCGAAGGACAATCTCACTGACGAACAGTACAACTACATCCAGAATCTGCAGAAAGTGTTTTCCGACCCCAAAGCGACGAAAATCCGAGATGTGAATTCTCTGATGAAGGAAATCGGACTGACGAAGGAGGAGCAACAACTCATAGAGTCTGAGATGCGTGACTGGGAGAAGTCTCCCCAGACTGTGAAAGCAACACACGACGACTACGTGATTATCGAGAGACTCGAGCGGTTGATCAAGGAGGATCCTAGTTTGAATGATACCTACGACGCGTGGTGGAAATCCGTCGAAGCAGCTATCGGGAAGGTGAATTCGCGTTCACAACTGACTTCCGAACAGTGGAAGAAGATCCCTCCTCCTCCTCCCAAACTGGAGGAAATGATCAAGTATATTATGCCCAAGAAATGACCGTCTTTTAGAGATGTGTTTGTTGTTGTATGCGATCGATTATCAAAATAAACAGGTGATGATTCGTCTGGAATCCACCACTTTATCATTCCCAAACCGTCACTGCTAATGTCTCCCTAGTGTTAAGTTCACAGAAAGCAGAAATGGAGGATATGATCACCGCCATCGGATTCGGGGGAAGCATCTTCTCTTCCTTCAAGTCGATACTACATCACATGCGATCATCGCACATACCTGGAACTGCGCGCACGGGTGATTTCGGGACCCTGCACGTCGATACTCTGCGTTCTCGGACGAGTCTACCTCATCAAATCGGAGCAGTCCTCACCGAACGGTCCGTTTCTCTCTCGGCCTTCTTTACCTCGGACGTGACCAATGTGTTGTTCTCTATCTTGATCCCCTCACCACTCTCCCCACTTTCTAGTCGGTTGTACTGCAGCGCCACGACACGGAACCGGATGAACTCTCCCGTTTCAACGTTGAAATCCAACTGCTGGTCTCCATCATTGTAGTGCCAGATCCACATTCGTCGAATCGGGTCGTACGCACTTCCCTCCTGCACTACCCGTGATCGGAGCAAAGAAATCGCACAATTGTATGATGGAATCCACACATCGTCCATAAACTCCAGCGAGACGCGAATTCCGTTCTTGTTGCTGGAGTGAACCTTTCCGACGAGCACCTCTCCCTCTACCGGCCGGAACATGATCATCCGGAACTCCACTTGAACTTAACGCCAACAGAACGCATCTCACCTTCTGTGTGGCTTGCGCCGTCTCCAGGATACACCTTGCTCGCCTCGATGCGAACGAAGTCGAAAAAGGCAATGCAGAGTCCATATTCGGGTATGATTTTATTTGAGTATTTCCGATTAATCTCTTTTATCAGAGTCTAGAGGACAATCGTTCATTCCACGCCAAATCTCACAGCGACATGTTCTTGGCCGAGTTTATCGGGTTCGATGCGGATGACATCCTTAATGGTGACAAGGATGAACATGGCAGTAAGAATGTCTGCAACAAAGAGTCAAACCATTTCCAGTCGTTACACATTAAAAATCCCCAATGTCGTCGTCCGAATTCTTGGGTAGCTTGACCAGCACTCTCTGCACGTACGTCTTCAGGTACTTGGCGTCCATGGGCGGCACCGAGCGCAAGTAGTTCTCCAGAACCTGCGGGTTCTCGTGGATCTGGAGCAGGTGAAGCAGCGCGCGTTCTGACGTCAGCTTGACCGGGACGTAACTGTCCTGAACGCTCTTCAGCAGCGTGGGCACCAGCACGTTGAGGAGATCGACGTTCGTGTCCTTGCAGACCTTGCCGAAGAGCGAAATCGACACCACCGTCTCGAAGCGCACGCTCGAGTTCGGGTGGTAGATGCAGGCCGTCAGCTCCGTGATGAGGTCCTTCAGCACCAGCTGCTACCCATGACTCTCTCCGAGCAGATCCACCTTGTTCTCCTCCGACATCGAGTTGTAGATGTTGAGGACGTACTTACAGACCGAGATACCCGCCATGCGCACCAGCAGCACGTCGTCCTTGATGTAGGTCGCGTCGTCCTCGATGATGTGGCCGTGGTACGGCTTGCAGCGCTCCGTGTTGTACTTCAGCGCCTGTCCCAGTGCCACGCACTTGCCGTGACGCACCGCCACATCCGTCGACGGCGAGCCGGAGAGCAGAATCGTGTTCTCCATGATCGTCTTGAACGTCGCGTCGTCCGAGAACGACAGCGTCACGCCGAGGACGCCAGCCGCCAGCACGCGTACGTCCTCCTCGTCGTTCGTCAGCAGCTCCACCATTCTCTAGCGGTCGTCTCTCTCTCTAAAACCTACCTGCTCCACCGTCGTCCGTGTCGCCGGCTGCAGACGCTCGCCGACGGACGCCATGATCGCCTTGAGACTCGTCATCACCGACTCGCGAATCTCCGTGCTGTTGTTCTCCACGTCGTTGCTGAGGTCGTTGACCACGTTGTCGATGCGGTTGGAGAGACGGATCACGTGCACCAGCGCCTCGCCTCCCTGCTCGCGCACGCCCTTCGAGCTGTCCTTCAGCGCGCGGATGAACGTCGTCTGCAGCTGGGGAAGGAAGGGACGCAGCGCATCGCCACTCTTCGCCAGCAACAGGTTGAGCGCGCGGAAGATGGTTACACGCACCTCGGGAGGATACTTGTCGCCGATGATACGGATCAGCGGACCCGTCACCTGCAGCGCGTACAGACGCACGTTCTCCGCAGGAGCGTACTGCACGAGGTCGCAGATGAGCGAGGCGCAGTCGGCCTTACGCTCCGCTGACGCTACCATGATACCCTTCTGCAGCATCAGGAAGAGGGGCTTCAGACCGTCCTTCATCGTGAACGCGGGCAGCATGTAGGTGTTCATGTCCACGCCAGGCCTACAGGTGATCACGTACTCCCATACTTACTTGTAACGCTCTGTCGAGATCACCGTGGCGATCATGTTGCTAATGAAACTGACGTGAGGAAGGATCTCCTCCACCTTCTTCTTCGTCAGCAGCGCGGACAGCGCAGACCAGGCCTCCTTAATCACTGTCATGTCCGAGTCCGCGGAACGCTTCAGGAGGAGACGGAGAATCATCTGGATGTCGTCGCTCCAGTCAGCGATCGAGTTCTGGATGAATGAGCGCACCATCGAGCAGCTCTCGCGACGCCAGCCATTGTTCTCGTAGCAGCTGACCTTGTCAAGGAACGTCAGCGTGAAGTGGACGCCGAACGTCTGGATGTAGTCCACCATGCAGTACAGCGTCTCCTGGATCGCCGCCGCCAGCTCGCGGTCCTCCGCCGGCGTCTCCGCCTCATCGTTCTTGCCGTACAGGAACTCCAAGAACTCGGAGGCCGTGTCGCTGAGGAAGAAGTGCAGGAACTTGGTCGTCGACGGAATGATCTGCTGCATGATGCGCATGTGCGATACCGTGTAAGGTTTCGCGGTCAGACGCATCAGCAGGATGTTGATCACCTGACGGCCCTGGAGGAGAATGATTTGCTTCAGACCGTTCAGCGCGCGGTGCTGGCGTTCCTCGTTGGGGTCCTCCAGGTCTCCCAGCAGGATGGGAAGAATGGCCTCGAAGGCGTTGCCGCTTCCACGGCGCTGCAGCTCCGTGAGAGCCTCAGCAGCCGCAGCACGCACGTACTCGCTCTCATCGCAGATGGACACCTTCAGACTCTCCAAGAACTGGTCGCCCCAGGACTTCAGGACGGCCGAACTGCAGTTCGTGAGCACCTGCACGAAGCCGATGCAAATGATCTGACGGACTACGGGGTCCTCATTCTCCAGACCCTCGTTCAGCACGCGCAGCACGTGCGGAATGACGAACTCACCGAGCTTCTGCACCAGCTCGCCGAGGCAGCGCGCGGCCAGCGTGCGCTTGTTCTCGCTGTCGCTGGTGAGCATGTTGAAGCACAGAGAGGTCAGCTCGCCCAGCAGCTTCTTCAGCGTACGAGGCGTGTTGTTGACCACCGACTTCCACACCTGCACGGAGCTCTGACGCACGGCGGCCGTGACGTCGGTCGTGAGGAAGAAGAGCGCCGACATGACTTCGATCCACGTGTCCATTCCTAGCTCCTTCTGCAGGCGCAGCTCCACGGCGTCCGTCGAGAGACCCGTGTCGTTTTCGCTCTCGCTGATGCCCACAGCCTTGGTGTGGCCCAGCGTGTACAGCAGCTCGCCCATGAGCTGGATCGACGACTGACGGATGCGCCAGTCGTCGTCCATCATGGCGGCCTTCAGCGGCGGCAGCACCACGCTCATCTGCGTCTTCGCGTAGGTCTTCACGAGCACCTGACCGGCGCGCAGAGCCACCTCAGCGACCATATCGGACTCGTCTGCGAGACCCGAAATGATGGACGGGAGGATGACAGGAATCAGCTTGGCGAAGCGCTCTCCCAGCGTGGACGGAAGGAAGGAGATGGTCCACAAAACGCCCTCGCGGACACACGCGCGAGGATGCGACGAGTTCTTAAGCAGCTCGTCGAGAACCTGCTGGAAGCGCGTGGGATTTACGGAGGCCAGCAGATCCGCGAGGCCTTGGGCAGCTCCCGAGCGCTCGGCGACGGTGCTGTCCTCGTAGACCTTCTCGATCAGCCAGTCCAGGACGTCCTTCATCTCCTCCTCGCCCACCTCGTGGCCCAGCATTCCAATGCTGTGGGCCGCAACCGCACGCACGTCGGGCAGCGGGTCCATGAGACACTTCTTCAGAGGAGGAAGCAGCTGAGGAAGGTACGGCATCACGTCGCTCTTGTTTGCGAGCGAACATATGTTGCCCACAATCAGCGCAGCCTTCTTCTTCGTATCGGTGGCGCGATCGCTGAGTCCACGCATCAGAATCGGCACAATTAGCGACAGCGATGGGGCATCGATCGTGTGGTGGAACGACGTCTCCGTCAGCGTCTTCAGGGCGGAGCCCGTGTAAAGGTGAGGCTCCGTCAGCGCGCGCAGCAGCACTTCCTGGAGGTCGGCGATCTCCGGAGTGCGGATGACGTTGCCGATGTCCAGAAGCGCGGAGCGAGCCGCCTCCTGGATCGCCGTCTGCGCATCGTTGCAAGACTCCGTCAGAACGGGGACGATGCGAGGCAGACACGAGGACAGCGACTGGGGAGAGCAGTACGCCATGCTGCCCAGCATCTGAATGGCAGCCTGCTTCGTTCGCCAGCGCGAGTCCACGAGACCCTCCAGGACCTTCGGCATCACCAGCTTCACGCCGTGAGGCGACAGGTTGCGCATCACAGAGCGCGAGGCGCCCTTCGCAGCCTCGCGCACGCCCTCGTCCTTATTGGAGAAGTTCTCCAGCAGAAGCGGGAGGAATCGCACGACGTAGGGCTCAAACATAAAGGTGAGCGTATCGAAGAGCGCCTCCAGGATCAGCATGGCGCCCTCGCGAGCGCGCGGAGAGTCGCTCTGCGCAGCCTTCTCGATGAACTCGTTGATGTTGTACTCCTTGAACGCCTTGCTGCTCATTCCCTTAATCGCTCCGGCGAGACCCAGCGCCGCACCGCGGCGAGCTGCGTAGGTCTCTCCCTCGGTTAGCTGCTTCAGCAGCTTGTCCACGTAGATGCCGGCGTTCGCACGCAGCGCCTCGTACTTGAACAGCGGGGTCAAACAGCGCGCGATGGCCTCCTGGACAGAGGCGGCGGGAATCGCCAGCGAGCTCATCAAAATGTTCGTTGTGTCAATAATACGGGCATCGCCGTCCTCCAAGAAGCAAGTGACCTTGCCCAGAAGCACGACGCATCCCTCACGCATGTGGTCCTGCCGGATCATCTCCTCCTCCGTGTCCGCGTCCTGCTCCATGGCCATCATGCGGGCACTCAGGTATTCCAGCAGCACCTGCTTGTTCTCCTTGCCGTAGCTTTCGACGAACGCCTCTCCCGTCTGCATTCCCTGAATGCGCACGACGTCGCTCTCGCAAGCAAAGGCGTGAATAAAGAGGATGTCCAGGAAGCGACTCAGCTGGTCCACCGCGAACACGGAGCACTCAGCGCACTTCTGGAGCATGTAGAAGAGGGACTCCACGACCGTCGACATGGACGCACGCTCTCTGGGGTCCTCGATGGCCTCCACTTCCAAACACTTCTTTTCCACCTGGTTCAGAACGTTGGAAACACTTCCCGGGAATAAGAGCAGTCCATGAGCAACGGCCGAACCCGCCGCGTGGCGCACCTTGTCCACGGAGTGGCCGAGAAGCTGGAACAGAGGAATGTAGAAGCTCGGCGTGAGCTTCAGCTGCTTCTCCTCCCACTGCTGCTGCGCCTCCTCGGCAATATCGCCGTCCTCATCGTACTGGAGCATAAACAGACGCGTCACATAGAGAGGGTTGCAGCGCGGTCCCTCTAGCGAAGCCAGATTCAGCACGCTGTTCAGACGCACGTCCTCCGATGCGGAAAGCATGCCGCGATCGCCGCTCAGAAGGAGCACCTCGCGAGGCTGCAGCGCCGGCTCCGCGTCGCAGTAGGACACCAGAATGCCCTCGGGAGACGGCTCCACACGCGGAGACACGCGGAGCAGCTCCAGGAGGATCTCGCAGACCTCGTAGCGGCAGTAACGGACCGTGTTCTCCTTCAACTCGTCCTCGTCATCTGCAAACAGCTCCAGAAGGGCCGTCACTCTGCTGTGCGTGCTGGTCTCCTTCGAGAAGGCAAGCGCGCGCAGGAGGGGAAGGAAGAGCGAGAGCGTGCAGCTGGGAAGCGGCTGCTCCTTGAAGAGCTCGAATGCCACGTCTAACGTGGGCTTCACGGTGTCCACAAGCTTTCCATCGTAGAAGGGCTGGAAGAAAACGGTGTGGAGACTGTTGTCCAGAGTCGCACGGAGTGTATGGATGGAAACCACAATCGTGCAGTCGCCAAACACGTTGCGAGCGAGGGCGCACACCAAGGGGTTGCTTAGCATGCCGCTCACCCACATCAGACATTCCGAGAGATACGGAAGGAAGCCCTCGCCGGCTCCACGCACCAGTGCGGCGACCGTCAGAAGAACGTGACGGTAGGGCAGCGCGATGGTGTCGATGCTCGCACGGATGGCGGCCTGCTCCTCCAGCGTCTTCGTGCGGGCGGCGATCGCCTTCTCCGCCTCCTCCTTCGCGATCTTGTCCTTGTTGATCTCTGCCTGCAGCTCCTCGGCCCAACGGTCGTCGTTCTTTCCGAAGGGGTTGCTTCCCTTCTTTGAACGCGTCTTCCGAGTCTGCGACGACACCTCAGGAACGTAGCCGCTGTCCTCCTGACGAGGCTTCCACTCCACGTTGGCAGGAGTCTGCCAGATGGAGAGATCCTTGGAGGTCACGGAGGTCACGGCCGAGGATGACGCTTCGGAAGAAAGCTGCGGCTCGATTGCCGCAAAGAGCGCCTTCAGCACCTCGGGAACGGTAGCCAGGTTCTCAAGCATGCGCTGCGTCGCCGCCGACAGGACGCGAGAGGTGGCTGTCACCGACAGCTCCTCCGACTGCAGGATGCTCATAATGTTCGCAATCATCTCGTCGGACACCACGAGCTCCTTGAGCGTGCGGCACAGCGATCCATAGACGGCGTGCCAGGGCGCGTGGTGGTTGTGTCCAATGCAGAGGAAGGGGTGGCTCGCGCACCAGGTGAAGATGCCCAGCTCCTCCCACTGCACCGCACCATGAGCAAGCGACTGCAGCACCGAGAGAAGAGGCTCGTGCGGCAGCGGGTACTCGTCGTTGTAGAAGTGCTGGGAGGACATTGTGATGAGGAACTGCTGGAAGGCGGCGAGCAGAACCGTCAGACGGGAGCGCGAGGTCGCCAGACGGTCCAGGAGCGCGAAGGCGGACTCACGCGCAACAGGATTCTCCGTCATGATCTGCGAGAAGAAGAAGCCAAGGAAGGCCGTCTGCTCGGCGTCCGAGAGGATGCATGTGGAAAGAACAAGCTCCACAGTGCAGTGGAGAGCCGCGTGGCACCACGCAATGAGGCGCTCGTCGTCCTTGTTGGCACTGTTGTAGAGACTGGCTTGGAAGAGGAAGCTGCCCTCCTTGAACGACTCCGCCACCATCGGAGAGAGCTCCTGATTCGCCAGAATACTCAGACGAATCAGCGAGGGGAGAGCCAAGATGCCCTCGCGTCCACAGAGGAACGGCTTCGCGATGGCTCGCTTGACCGCTTCCTCCAGACTCTTCTTCAGGGTGTCCACCTCAGAGACGGTCGTGGACACCTTCAGAATGGCGTACAGACAGTAAAGCGTGGGAAGCAGCGCCGCGTTCGTCGGCTGCAGCGACCCCCGCACCACCGACAGAACGTCCTCCGAGGGACTCTCCGCCAGCAACACCGCGTGTGCCAGACAGTCGAGGAGCGTTGCCTTCGCGAGCGCATTGCTCTCCTTCTTTACCGACGCCAGCAGCACCGTCTCCAGCTGGAGAGCGGCACCCTGGCAGGCCGTCTTGCCCAGGACGCGTGCGTTCATGCCCTGAAGCACGGCGTGCACTCCCATGTACACCTGCTTCTTCACGACGGGCGTCGGACGCATCGAGTCCATCTCCTTCAGCAGGCTCTCGACGAAGGCGATGATGGCCTCGCCGTCGCTGCAGTGCTGAACGAGCTGCTTGAGCACGGCTTGGATGGTGTTACCAGCTTCCGTCGTTCCCTGCTTGAAGAAATACATGCAGGTGTCGATCAGGAAGGAAAGATAACTGCTGCCATCGACCTTCAGCGAACGCACGGCCGCCAACATGCAGGGAACCCCCATGTCCGCGTTCCGCTTCACCGCTCGGGAGAGAGACGGGAAGAAGTCCTTCGTCAGTGTGGCGTGGTCCGCCTGACTGGCAATGATACCACCGGCCATGATCACGCTGCTGGAGGGCGTCTTGCGAGCCGTCGAAAGCACAGAGAGGTAGCTAGGAATCAGGCGAATCGACCAGTCTCACCTCTTCACCAAGGTCGTCTGCGACGTCTGCTTCGCTTCCGCACCGCGGATGTGGCCGCAGAGGTTGCACGCGCAGAGAAGAAGCGTCTCTTTGTTTGCACAGCACTTGGTGATCGCCTTCGCGATAAAGGAATCCACCTCCTCCTCCGTCTTGAGTCCACACGTAGAAAGGAAGTAGTGAACACTACACACCATCAGCTTGGGACTCTTCTCGGCAATAGCTTCCATAAGCTTCAACTACCCACTCATCTGCGCCAACAGCTTCCTACCTTTGTCTCCAGCACACTGTCAGCAAGATCGTCCGCCGCGTTCATATACAGAATGCAACACACACGGAAGAGTCTGTAGACCCTAGTACTCACCGTATCCCAACGAAGACATACCATTTCGCTGAGGCATTCATGTAATCGCTAATTAGCACCTTCAGGAACGGCTTCTCCACGGGAGTGAAGAAGTTTAGACACGAGAGCAGCGAGAAGTAGCTCTCGAGGAGATCGGATTCCTCCTTGGAGGCAAATCGCCAGTTATTCATGAAAGCAGTTAGAACAGTCTTTGCAATCGCTTTGTCAACTTCAACAGTATCTTCTGGTAACAGGGCCGCCAGAGTCTACGCATCGACCCAACCCATCACGCCTACTTCCAGTTTTTTCAGAAACTCTGGCAGGCAAATATTGCCCTCGATTGATTTCAAGCAATCGTCCATTTTTCTAGTAAAGCGATTCCCTTCTCCCATCTTTTTCCGGGAAATTTCCTTGTGAATGGACAACAGCACTAACACTAGCGAGATTGACAAAAAGCAAGCGGCTTCGATGGCGTTCACTCTCCTCGACTGATTCCACAAATGAATTCATCATCACATTCTGTTGCACTCAAATGACGAGAATCCTGAAAACACTTCTCCTTTCCGTGGTCATTTCAATAGCAGTAGCGGAAACCGTTCATACCCCAGTGAAGGAGAAACGTGTGCGAAAAGTCGAAGCAGACTGACTCGTAGAGGGAAGGGTTGGAGACAGATTCCGTCGTTAACACAAGGAGGGTGCATCCTACCGATGTCCAAAAGGAGATGATGGAGCAGATCAATACAGCGATGGGCGCTGAAGGCTGTCTAAGTCGTTTTGTTTCCATAATGGGTAGTTTCTCTTCCGCGTCGTCTCAGCGAGAGTGAAATGACGGATGATGATCGAGTCTACCGTATCGAGGACATTGTGAAGAGAGTACAAGTGGATAGGCGTGTTATGGTGACCTACATGAACTATCCATACCTCGATCAGTTCTACGTCTCCTACATGACGAGCCGACTCTGGAGATATCGGAATTTCATGGTTGTCGCCCTGGACCAGGAGACCTACGATATCCTCCACTATCAGGGTTTCCCCGTCGCCCTCATCAAAACCGAGGTCATCCCGCAGTACAAGAGGACAACTGTGAGTAACTACGGCGACCACAACTTCAACGTCTTGGTGAAGCTGAAGCTCGTTCTCTTCCACAAGATCCTCTCTATGGGTGTTTCGTGCCTCTTTTTCGACTCCGACATCATCCTGTTCAAGGACCCCTTTTCCGGCTTCCCCCAGCCCGAAGACTATGATTTCGTCGCCCAGAGAGACGAGCACATCTGCACCGGCTTCATGTACTTCCGTCCCACGAAGAACAGTTTCGACCTGCTGAAGCGATCGCTGCAGACGATGGAGGGTCGCGAGATGAACGACCAGGACGCCATTCAGGAAATCGTGATGCAGAACCGTATCAGGGATCTGAAGTGGCACTATCTCGACGACAACGCGTACTCAAAGGGAAGCATCTTCTTCACCGCCCATCAGTTCCCCTGGACGCCGGTGTCCCCCTCGCAGATCATGGCGCACAACAACTACGTAATCAGCCACGTCAACAAGATGTATCGACTGAAGGAGGCCGGTCTCTATGCCTTCGACGTCAATCACGAGTATTCCGACCCAGACGCCACGTACATCACCTTGGAGGAGTACACAGACCGCTTCCAGGACCAGACCATGGAGATGCTCGTTCGTCTCGCCAACGCGCTCAATCGTCATCTCGTTGTTCCCCAGCTGTCGTGTGTTGAGGGGTTGGGTCTAGTGCCGCCGTGCAACCTCTGCGGCCACCAGCACCTCTACTGTATGAATAGCATTCTTCAGAACGCCAATCTCCCCTGGAAAGAACATGTTGGTGTCGAGCAGCATGATCACCTGTAGGTGTTTTTCAACAATGTGCACGTTCCCGACGACGTGAAGGTCAGCTACCTGACCACACCCATCGTCTATCTCGTGAGATCCGAATCGCAGTGCGCACGCAAACTCCAGGATCAGAAGGCAAACTCCCTGTGCATATTCTACAAGAGCAGCACCATTTCTACTGATGATGTAAAAGAACTATTCGAGGAGCTTCAACACGAAAAGGTGATTCGCATCAAGAGTATTCCAGTGGATTTCACGGTGAACTGTCCTGTTTGTTGGAATAAAAAAGGGCCCAGCGGGGAATCGAACTCCGGACCTCTCGCACCCAAAGCGAGAATCATACCACTAGACCACAAGGCCGCTGCCTGAGTCCGTTCCACCCACGTTATGAGAGCTCAATCCGTCAAGGGAAAACCGATCTAACAGGGAATCGATCTCGGAGCTCTCCGCACCCAAAAAGGAAAACCGACCATTCAACCAGAATACAGGCATGTTGAGTATGTGGATATATCTCATGTACTGTGCACCTATCAATTGGAAATGGAAGGGATTCCAATAAACAAGCCCACCAAACCGCTTGGGAAGAGTGTTTAGAGATAGTATTCGTTCGTGGGGATATTTGAAATAACCGCGGGAATGAATCCAATCAAAGACTCTGTTCTATTGGGCGAAGTCTATTATAGGACCGTTTCGATTATTCGATTGCCTTCCTGAATATGAACACGCGTAGTGTGGTTGGCTGGTCTGATGAGGAAACACGTGCCCTCATTGATGGCTACGGAGCACTCATGAGTTTACCACGCGATCCAACTTTTGCAGGCCCTTCGGGTCATTGTGTTAAAAGGAAGATGAAGGAAGTATGCGATAATTGACTGATTGATGATGAGATGGATTGGAATCAAATCGCCCTCAACGTTTCAAGAGTGAACAACACACATCGCAGCGCGAAGGCGTGCCGAATCAAATACAAAGCACTCGAGAAACGATTCAAAAGAGGTATGATCATGGCGCCCTATGCAAGGGTTAGAGATTCTTGTGTGGCTTCTGCACGGAAGTCGGCCGAGTTGGGTCTATTTCACGGTCATGTTGAAGTACTATCCAGTCATATGGATTCGCTCACGGACAGTTCGCAATGAGGGAATTGGCTCACTTCATAGCCCATCCATACGAGTGATTACATTCATGAGAGCCCTCCTAATTCATATCATACGCCGTCCTCCAAACCACGTTCCAAAGAAACTGGCACAAACCCCTTGCCGCATCATGGAGCTCCTATTCATGATCCACTTGTGTCATCATGGATCCCTCCACAAGCATCTGTCAGCGAATGCCCCAAAAATGCCGGAGGAGGCGAATTGGTTCCGGTTGCAGAGGTGCAAACGACCGAAAGCCCCATCGCTATGATACAGCCCGATATCCAGGAATGGAGACTTGTACCGGGAGACGATCTATCGTCCCAAAACGAAGGATTTGGATCACGTGACTCTGAAACGGGACCCAAATCATACAACCCAGGAGGCGAAGCAGCTAAAAGAATACGAGTTCTTCGGTCGCTATTCAACGGAATATGGAACTCCATTGAAACAACAATGAGTCGAATAAATATGGACTTTGGAAACCTGGTCCCTATCTCCGACCCTCATCCCTCCGAGAATTGCGTGAATCCACATAGTTCTGATTCCCGTAACAGTCTCTAATCCAAATTTGCGTTTTTCAAACAAACAGAGCACTTTAACAAATCCATTCTCTTTGTTTTGATTGCCTTTTCTACTAAATCCCAAAACTGGACACGAGCGACTGCATCCATATTCCGCACGTCACGATTGATCTACCTGAAACAGCCCACCCACTCCTACGCAAACTTCCCGGACGTTCCACCCCTTCACGACGCTGGGGACCGGCATCTCGTTAAACCAGATGAACACGCCCAGAACTATACCTCACCACCCTCGTTCGCAGCCACTCCTGCCAAACAGCGTCGCAGGGTCGGAGATGCGCCATCCCTTGAACTGCCACGTCTGCGCTCCGGCGAGGATGCAGACGACGCGGTCCCACTCTCCAGCGGACAGTCGCGAGGGGTTGTCGATGAAGCGGAACCGCATCGCGCGTCCGTTGATTTTGTGTGTGAGAACGACCTCCTGGGGCTTCAGCGGCGATTTCTACATTGGAGGGGGAATCGGCTCTCACTTTCCGCATCATCTCGCTCGACACATACTCGCCCTTGTCCATGAACTGCTCCACGTTGTACATCGTGATCACGTTGCTTCCCGCAGACGGAGCAACCACGATGATCGCCTCCATGCTGTAGTTCCCAGATCCCTCCGTTGCCTGCGTGAGGAAACCTTCTTCCGGATTGATCGACATGGACGTCACATCTGCGTTCGATCTCCGTGTCCAAACGCCTACTCATACGACCACTCCAGCCTTCTTCTGTACGTCCCGTTGACTTGTCGTCTCGTCGAATCAGATCAATCTACAAGTCGGTGCAAAGTGACACATCTCACCGCTTCTGTGAAAGAAGACTTTCCATTTACTGCAATAATCTTGGAGCGCGTCTCATACACTTTCTCATTTCCAAGGATAGTGCGCAGACGCTTGTAACTTTGAATACTCACGACCTTCTCGGACATTTTGTCTCCTGCTCCTTGTTCCACCGTCACTCCTGAAGATGCCACTCCCGCAGTCGGTTTCACGTATCGGAACGGTACGTTCAACTCAAAGTACTCGCATTTGGAACTCTTTCCCTTGAGATAGTCTAGCAATCCCTCCTTCTGTGGGAAACTGATAGGATCCACACCATTATCGACGCACTGAAGGGCATAACTGGCTTGGTCTGTATTCGGATTCTTTGAAAACACCTTCCAGAAGAAGAAGAGACTATCAAGTGTATAGAATGCATCCTCCTTATTCGTATTCTTTGTATCCACGACTCCAAACTTCTTCATACAAGTAAAGGTCTTCTCTGGAAACCCATGACTCCCAATAAAGATGAACCCGTCCTTCCTTTCAACAGTGCGACCTTTCGCAATTCCCGACTTCAGCGTTTCCACAGGATCCATTGTTGCTGGAGTTTATGACCAGCGAAGCGAATACCGACGGGAGTTACGCATCTGCAAAAAATCAAAGAAAACTCATTCCCTGTTATGCTCCGAGCCCTTTCCTTCCTCAGGCATGGGACGACGGAGGTCCGTTTTCTGGCGCGTCCCTTTTCCTATGCGTTTTCATTCGGAAGTATCTTGATTTGTAGTATTCAACATGAAGATATTATTTACGACAGTGCTTTGGACGGTATTGAATGAAAACGAGCATCATGTGTAGATGCAATCCGCTATGAGAAGATTTTGAATCAGGTATCAATAGTCCTTGAAACGTCATCGCGATAGAACAAGCTTAAACAAAAACTGCTGACTATTGGAATCTGTGGAGCCCCGAATTCAGGGAAGAGTACGCTTCTCAACACCATCGTTGGCAAAAAGCTTTCTGCGGTCAGTCACAAAGTCAATACGACACGGTCATCAGTGCTTGGAGTGAAGAACATTGGAGACACGCAGCTCCTCTTCGTCGATACCCCCGGAATTCTCCAGAAAAGGTACCGGAATGTCGGGAGTGCAGAAGTAGTGGAAGCAATCGCGAGGAGAAGGAACTTACGGGAGTAGCACGGGAGTCTCTGAAGAAGGTGAATGTGTTTATGACAGTATGTACTCATACCGACTCTTTCCGTAGATCATTGACGGTTCCATTCCGCTCACGTACCTCAGTCGCGAGGTGATTCATTCCTCCATCGCGTTGTCGCAACAGAACCACTCGTCGCTGCTCCTTGCTCTCAACAAGGTGGACAACATCAAACCGAAGGCACTCATCCAAGAGCGTAAACAAGCCATCATCAAAGAGATCCCCGATTCCTTCCGCCAGTCGGTACGTCCTTTTTCTTCCCTTCACCTCAGATGAAGCCATTGGAGGTGTTGGAGTTGTCGGGAATGCGAGGAGATGGGCTCCCCTCGTTGCTGGACACGTTGGTGAAGATGGCGAAACCCGAGCCGTGGGTGTTCAGTGAAGGCGTTGTAACGAATCGGACGCCCGAAGAGCAAGCCTGTGAGATCACGCGAGAGAAGGTGTTTCAGTATCTGAACCAAGTGGGTTTGGGAAACATGTGTCATCGCTAGGAAATACCGTATGAAATGATCTTCGAGCACATGGGATGGACGAAGGAAAGGGGGATTCTGACGCTCCATCAGCGACTCATCGTAGATACAAACCGTTGGGTGGAGTGTAGGTCCAAACAGCTTCAAAACAGCGGATCGTTAGCAAACTAAAGCGACGGATTGAAACGGCTGCAGCAACCGACCTGTGTATTCTCTTCAACCGTCCTCTTCGTCTTGATCTGAAGGTGGCGGTGGAGAAAAAGTAGTCCTTTACATTCCCAGCTGTTTGTTCAAACGCTCGTGAATCGCATTCCAGGAATACACAGAACTCAGCTCCACGCAGATCGCGTCGAAGTCCTACGGGTGATTCCTCCCCAACAGCCCAACGAGAAGCTTGAACTCGATACTCGGCTGCAAGTCCTCCATCAGCAGTCGTCTCACTCCGCTGCTGTCCACGTCCAGCTGAATCACCAGACAGCCGTCGTACCACACATCCTTCGGCTTGTTCTCTTGCTTCACCCAAGCTGTCCACGCCTACTCACCTCGCGAAGAACCTTGTACACCTCGAGGCGCTGATATGCCTGCGGAGTCAGTCGGACGGAGAGTTCTACTCCTGACTGTCTCCTTCATCCTACGCATCGTCTGCGTCGCCTCGTTCTCCTGGAGCGTGCGATAGTAGCGGAACGTGTCGTGCTCCCTCACCAACGGAAGATACTGGTCGTACTGGCGACACTTCGCCAGCGAGAGGAGGAAGGAAGATCTCTGTGATCGACTCTCCGCCAGCCCTACTGAACAGCTGTCAGATTGCTCGTTCGCGAAACCATCTTCGCGAACTCGCGCTTGTAGTCATCGCATCGGTCGCAGTACTAGAGAACAATCAACGGTCAAACGAACCTAGAGAACAAACAAGGACCAAACAAACCTCCAGGTAGTCATAGAAGGTCTCTCGCAGCGGGAGAACGTGGCTCCGACGCATCGACGCCAACAGCGTGTCGGCAGCCGCCTTGTCGTTCTGCGCGAGAAAGGAACCGATGACGGCCGCGTAGATGCGCGAGTGCTGTAAAAGAGACCCTTCCTCATTACGCGACTTGATGAGCGCGTAGAGGTCGACGCACTCCTTGAAGCGCTTCGACTCGTAGAGGCCGTAGAGGAACTCGGGAACGATGAACGGGTAGCGAGAGGAAGAGGGGTCGCAGGAGAGGAAGTAACTCATGCCCTCGTCGTATCCGCGGAGGAGAAGAAGCGAGCGAGCGTAAACGCCGGAGAGATCACCTCCGGGAGCCAGGAGAGAGGGATCGATGCGAGACGTGACTCGAGAAAAGAGCGCGTCATCGCGCGTTGTCGCTGCTAATCGAATGAGGGTCTTCCCCAAACCCGAGTGGAAAGAGCCCTCGATTGATCCAATGTACCGGTTCGCCACCTTCGCTGCCAGGGAATTGAAGCGACTGCTACTCAATTGCTGAACAATCTTGTTTAGCGTCTACTCCTATCACAAATCTACAACCGCTACTTGTTCTGTGACAGGAGCAGTTTCGACAAGGAGTCTCTCTCCAGCCTTGCATTTCTCCATACGGTTGGATCGGTCGCTCAAAAACACCGATAACAGTTCATTCGGAGTCATATCCGCAATGAGTTTTCCCATTCCAGCTCGCGATGAATACAACCTACCACTCATCTTCTTCCTATGCATGTACCGGACTGTCCCTTGATCAGGGACACCAAATAGAGAATTGTTTAACACCCGCGATCCCATTCCAGCAAGAGCCATCTTTCTCCCTCCATAATGCATCCGTACACATGCATTACAGATCTCGATGCTTCCACGAAGTAAACGGTATGAAAGCATCGATGTGAAGAAAAGAGTGTATCTTCAGTTCTGGGATGCTTGTGCATTCCTGTGATCAATCTGATACGAAAGGACAAGAATGAGGGTTTGTGGATCCATACAACCTTGGGCCAACGTATGCGCGTTCCGTGATCTCTGGCGCTTGTAGATTACCCTCAGCCAACTCAAGCCACAGCAAACGACAGGAAACCCCTTTCGACGAAGTCATGATTCGTTCTTGATAATCAAGGATGGCGGTACTTGTCGTTCCCCAAGCCCTCAATTCCATTACCCCCATTCTTCATACACGTTTCACTATTTTTCTTTTTCAAACCCGCCTACGATGGAGAAGGATCTTAGTTATGGTAGATTGCCCACCGTACTGGTTGAGAACGTAGGGATTCACTCATCCGGAAAAATATACTACTACCACTGCAAACACCCCGGCTGCACCTACAAAACGACGCGTTCTGGCCATATGAAGCGCCACGAGCGTATCCACACGAAGGAGCGCCCCTACAAGTGCACCTTTTGTCATTACATGGCGTCGCGCTCAGACCATTTGAGGAGGCACATGAAGATCCATTACAAGACTATTTGCGCTACTGATTCACCTGTCTTGTCCGATGGACCCTCTCGTGTTATTTGCACCTCGTCGTCTCCTTCCCCTGCCACGTCTCCTTCCCCTGTGATTTCTGCGTCTTCTTCCCCTTCTCTTGTTCCTATTGCGCCTGCTGCGACCCCGATTCCCTGCAGCTTCCTTGAGCCGTGTGCCTATGATAACGGAGGTAAGAGTCGGATCTGTTCGTGATGTCTAGTTTCCATCTTCCTAGGATTCCTACATCATTGCTACCAGAGTCAACGCATCTAAAGTTCTTTATAATTGCGCACAATTTGGATGTTGACTTTCTTCTCAATTGATGTATGTTTGTATAGCATAGATATTCTTTGCTTCGTATCCTTGACTCTGTTTGTATTTGTGTTTGTTCACAATAACCTTTGCAAATGGTAATGAGTGTTGGAAGGGTGTTATATCTCATAGAGTAACTACAATCAAGGGTTCCAAGACGACTGGATGAGTGTGGACGCGTAAGAAGCACTAACGATTGTCTAAGGGAATAGTCCGACAGAACCATTCCGTCCAACTGTACAGACCAATAACTATTATGACAACGATTTTGGTTTTGGAAATATGCAGACGATGGACGAAGAAGACTATGAGCATGAACCTCCTCTTCTCGAAGGTTGAATTTTATTCGTATGATTCATCCATAGAATTGGGAATCGATTTTAGCCACATTCTGAACAAGATCCTGGTCGTGATTAATCCGCGAAAGCGAATCGATTCCGTTCTCGTCAACGATGCAGATCTGACAGGTCCCATCCTGTTCTGTTTCATTCTCTCCGTGTTCATGCTTCTAGTCTCTGCCTTTGAGCTTTCGTAACGTGTAGAAGGGCCACATCCAGTTCGGATATACCTTTGGCTTCTTCTTCATGGGATGCTTCCTGATGTACGGATTCCTCTCTTGTTTTCATTCTTCGATATGTCCTCCTGAATCTACTAAACGAGAAACCGTCCACCAACATCTCGCTCACCCTCGTGACGAGCATCCTCGGATACTCCATCATCCCTCTTGTTCTGCTTGCTCTCTATTCCGTTTTCCTGAGCACGAGGCAATATCTATCGAGTTGTTTGACGTGTAGGAACATAATGGGTCTGATTCTTGGGATTTTCTGTGTCGTGTGGTCTTCCTACTCCGCCTCGAGGTTTATCGAACTGCTTCTGGGAAGCAAGGACCAGCGCTACATCATCATGTATCCTCTTCTTCTTCTCTACGCCACGTTCGGAATGATCACTTCCTTCTAATGGTGTTGTTTGTTATCAAACAGCTAAATCGCAATCAATGTCCAGAGCATTCGGGTCCTCCTTCGACTCCTCCTTTCCACTCTCCTCAAGCGGAACCGTAATGCGGTGCTCCAAACCGAGCATTTCTAAATACGCATCGGTTTGATTATTCCCTCGTTCGACAGCCACCGTTCCGTCATAGCCATCTGTAGAGAACCCAAAGTACAGTGGCGCAATCTGTTGAAAATTCTCCGGAATCGGAATGCCGCGAACTCCATCTCCTCTCTCCTTCACCAACTTTTCCACGACCTGCTTTGTTTCCTCCGATATCGTCAAATGATCGGGAAGCGGAAGCGGCTTTCGATCCCTCGTTTCCAATTGTTGTGTTTCTCTCACCACACTCAGCCAATCAGCATCGTAATACAGCTACATGAAACTCCCCCAACACGCCCACCTTGTTATCCTCCAAACACGAAGAATCCACTTCCAGCGACACGACTTGCATATAATCGCGACCGCGAACACACTTGTCCAGAGCCAGAAAACGCGTGGTTCCATCGGCCGCAGCAGGAGGGTGGCCATGCGAGTATGCTGTTTCATTTTCTGGATCCGTCTCGGCAGACTGGGGATGTACGGGCGATTTCGAGTGGAAGTGAGGGTAGATGGCGGCGAACTTGACGTGGAGATGGGCGGAAAACCAGTAGGCTGGCTGTTTGTCATGTGATAAAGAGAAACTCACCTTCAGCTCGTCGAGGACCGACATGAGTGGAGATGATCCCAGACACATGTCGTTTACTTCATCTCTACACGTCAAATGAACACAGGAGAAGGACTGGAAGTGGGGTTTCCGTCGAAGAAGTTGGGCTGTGTCGCCATACTGATAGATGCGCGATGGCCAGTCGTGTGTTACCATCACGTCCACTTTAGAGGGGTATGACAGCAATTTGAAAATTTCAAGACGACGGTAATGGAAGGAGGTGACGTATCCCGAGTCCATTCTGCTTCTGTCGAAAGGAACACGCTCGGTATAACCGCGGTCAAAGTCCATCTCCTTGTAGATACCGGACAATCCTCCGATGGTCAATCCCTTATAGCGAATCACGTTGGAACTTCCCATGAAATAGATGTTCGGAGCTACCCATCCTCCGTAATGTAGTTCGTTTTGGTAGTTGACCGCCTCGTGATTGCCTCCCACATAGATGGTGAGGATGGGAGCCCTCACTTCTCCGTTATAGTACTTGAAGAAATCCATCTACAGTGAACCCACATCCTTGAATGCACCATGCGCAGGTATTTATCGGGCGATTTCATGCATCCGAGGTCTTCCTGATTCCTCACAGCCTGGAAATCTCCGGTAATCACAAGCAGGTCGATGGGCTTTCCCTTCTGCTTGAACACTTCGCACATCCGGTAGTAGTTGTCCAACTCTCCGTGTCCACATCCCGTAACAGCGATGTTGATCGAAGGCATGGTAAAAAGAATGGGTTAGTGACTGTGAACAAACAGACCAAACAACTAATGGGACAGATATTAGAACGTGTTCACTCTCTGCAGTATCTGATCTTGGATCTGCTGTCCGGCGCAGCAATGGTGAACCAGACAGTTACGATCCTTGCAAACGATATCATTGCAGCCCACCGAGCCGTTGTCGCGAACCACCTCGATCTGCACAGTGGAGCTGTGGATGTTGGAGCTGTGGAAGACAGCCTTCACGTCATCCATCACCTTCTGGTGGTTGCGCTCGTGGTCGCACACCACGTGCACGGAGCCGATGACGATATCATCGTTCAACTGCCACACATGGAGACCGTGGAAGGAGGTGACGCCGGGGACGGCGCTGATGGCGTCGCGCAGCTTGGTCACGTTGATGGACTTGGGGGCGGTTTGCAGGAGGACGCCGCAGACGCTCTTGAACAGCGGGACGCAGGTTTGCAGGATGAGGATGACGATCAGCAGCGAGCACACGGGGTCGGCGTAGAAGCGCCACTCCTGATCCGCGGGCACGTAACGGATGATCAACGCACTGGTGATGGCGGCCACGGAGCCAAGCGCGTCGCCCATCACGTGCAGCAGCACGGCCTCGATGTTGCTCGAGCGCTTGCGCTTCTTCTGCTGCTTCTTCTCGGGAGCCACCTCCACCACGACGGAGTCGTGATCGTGATCGTGATCGTGTTCATGCTCATGTTCATGTTCATGGTCGTGTTCATGCTCATGTTCATGTTCGTGATCGTGTTCATGCTCATGTTCGTGTTCATGTTCGTGTTCATGCTCATGGTCGTGATCATGGTCGTGTTCATGTTCGTGTTCATGTTCGTGTTCATGGTCGTGATCATGTTCATGTTCATCATCATCATCGTGATCGTGTCCATGTCCGTGAGCATGTCCGTGAGCATGTCCGTGAGCATGACCATGAGGATCCTCTCCCGTGCAGCCGAAGAAGAAGATACCCACAATGTTGATCACCAGACCCAGCACAGCCACCCACAGGTACAGGTTGCTGCGCTCCGCCATGCTATCCTTCACCTCGCCAATGTCGAACATGCGCGTCAGCGCCTCGATCACAATGTTCAGACACACCGACAGCAGGAACACCGAGTTGATCATGGCTCCGAGCGTCTCGAAACGACTCCACCCGAACGTGTACGAATCGTTGCTGCTCTTTCCAGAGAGCGATAGCGCCCAGTAACCCACAATCAGAGCGATCAGATCACTCGCCATGTGCATGGCATCCGCCTGAAGAGCCAACGCTCCGGCGTAGATTCCAACCACAAACTCGATAATCATGAATCCACCCGTGAGGAACATCATCGACATCAGACGGCATTTCTCGGTCTTCATGCGATCCGTCTTCTTCTTTCTCTCCTCCATAAGGTGCTGCTTTTCCTCATCTGACAAGTTGTACTGACGCTTCGTATGAGCGGGCTCAAACTCATGGGCCGAACTACACTCAATCTCACCAATCACCACCTACAGCAGTCCACGAATATTCTTGATATACATCTTGGTAGGCTTATTTGCAGAGGCATCATACACTCCATGGTTGTCGAAGTGTCCATTGTGGGGATGATGGAGGGTACCGTTCACGACGAAATCCATGTGGTCCTCGTGCATCACAACCTCATAATCCTCCTTGTTCATCAGAACCTTCTCAACACACTCGCTATCACTCCTGCAGCTCGGACAGTCACAGGGAGAACACTCACTACACCTCATCATCTCTGAACAGTCCTACGCATCGTGCGTCTCCAACGAATTGTTCACCGTCTTCTCCTTTAACTCAATTTCCGTGCTCATTGAAACAAATAATGACCACTTCCACGCCCCTTGTACGACTCGCAAAATGATTGGCTGATTTCAATCCTAGATGAAAATAGGAGAGTCATCCTCGATTCCTCGTTTATTCACCCCTCCTCCTTCTTTTCGCTTTTGTTTTTTCTCATTTTTTGGCGATCGGATTCTCCCCTCATTTCCTTTTCCTACGGCGATGCGGGAGGCAGATCAACAAGTTCCTCAAAAGGTGGAAACTGGAGGTCCAGAAAACGAGGAATTGTGTTTTTATAATAGCAAAAGAGGCGAGAATGTGAGGAAAGAGTGAAATGCACGAGAAGGTGAATCGGAGTGCATATCTCGCAAACTGCCCCATGGGATGCACTCGTCTGTAAATGGGCGATTCAAGTCAATGTAGATGAACCAAATAAATGGGCAAGTGCTGTACAACAAACAAGAGCTAAAGTGACTTGGTATCCATAATCTCGTTGAATTCTGTAATGGAGAGAAATACTGGCTCCAGATGCTTCCTCAATTCATTGACATGGTTCTTTCTTTCCAGAATACTCGACACGGGTATTCGCAACGTATCCTCCTACAGATCATCTTTGGTTTGCTTCCATACAACTACGATGCCCTCTAGTGGAGGGTACATTGTGTTCTGAAGGAACGAAGAGATCTCCTTCAAATCCTTATGCTTGTTCACTAGCAGATAGAATTCCGGCTTCGCTTCGGATAGGAAGCGAGAGGGAGAGTTTTCCAGTAGAATGTACAGCATTAGCTCCATTTGCGTCAAATTGGTTTTCCGCTGTTCCAGTCCTACCAGTAATTTCATGATCAATGACATACGAATCACTTGATTATCAAAGAAGAAGAAACGAGAATGCAGTCTTCTCATCTTCTCATAGTAGTAGTCAATCGATTTCTCGAAGAAGTAGCTTCTCGCATACCACTGGAGGTACCGATCGCTAGGTCTCATTCATTCTACTCCCTTACTCCTCTTCGGACAATGCGATCGACAGCTCCCTCGCTTTTTCCTTCATGTCTTCATATATCGTCTTCCAGGCGTCGCTTGTGATCTGAACGCGAATCATCTTGTCGTAGGTGCTTCCTTCGATCCGGATGTTGTTTTTCGTGGCCAGCGCACGGTATTCCTCCACCTTGTCAAACTGCTTCAAACGGCAGTACGATCCGATGATGCTGTCAATGCACATACCATGCAGAATCGGAGCCTTCCCGTTCGCTTTCTCGCACATGGCATCGGCAAGGTCGATACACTGCTGGAAGCAATTTGCGAGCTCCAGCCCCTTCAGCAGCTTCCAGTTTTGATTCACATCGCGATATCCCGACACGTCGTAGCTGTTTGTTCTGATAACGTTCATTCCTTCATCCACAAGTCGTTTCGAGAAGAGGAGCATCGCGAAAGAGCCTAGGATAAACCTCATGGAGGAATCCGACAGTAGAGACGAGACGAGTGGTGCCACGTTTCTGGAACTGTCTTCCAAACGTTGCTTGCGAACTGCAGTTTGTGCTCCATCACGGCGGATGTCATCAGTAGGTCGGCTGAAGACAGTGAAACATCGACATGACCCTGGACTTTACCCATTTCTGCTCGTCCTACGTCTCGTTTTAGAAGGTACTGATGAAAGGAAAGGAGCATCTTGAACTGACGTTGGCGAAAGAGACAGGAATATAGAATTTGGAGTACCTGCATATGAGTTATCGTATTCATACCCACGTTGCCTTCCATTGGAATCCAGATGTTGGCATACTGAAACAGACGTTTACGCAGCTAGAGGATGACTCCAGGACACATATACAAACGGTCATCACGTTGTTGACCTGGAAGTCGTTCCGTATGGATGTAGCCATTCTGGACAAGTCGGACTCGGAGAGAGGCATCGATATCCGGTTCATGAGCGCAAATCTAATCATGAGGACTCTGATGGAACCAAGTCACTTGTCTTCGTCATCCATCGTTTCAAACACCTGTGCAGCAGCCGAAGGAACGTAATCGGTCTCCGAATCCTCCTCTGTTGAAAACAAGCGTCCTGCCCCCATTTGCAAGAGCGACGTTTGTGGGAATCGGTGTTGCGTGCCGGCCCAGAGAGATCTCGCGGTTCGAACCAATCCACAGGAGCGTAACATTGACATCGTATTCAACAAACACGCCACGAAAATAAACGAAACATGGTCAGTCCATTACTTCTTCTCCTTCTTCTCTTTCTTGTCCTTCTTGTCCTTCTTGTCCTTCTTCTCTTTCTTCTCTTTCTTTTCCTTCTTGTCCTTCTTTTCCTTCTTCTTTTCCTTCACCTCTTCCTTCATCTCTTCCTTCTCTTCCACCTTCTTCTCCACCTTCTCCTTCTTCCGCTCCTCCTTCAGCTCCTCCGCCACCTCGTGCATGGCGTCAATGTTCTTCTGCGGCGGCACGCCCGTCTCGTAGAAGTTGAGCCGCTGCTCCACCTGCTCCTTCATCTTCAGTCCGTACAGGTCCGTCGGCTCCTCCGCGAACGAGTCCAGTCGTGACGCGATCGAACACTTGTTCGCCAGGTACCGCGAGATGCGGCCCTTGTTCTTCGCGCCCGCTCGCCCGATGAAGCTGCTGTGGAAGATGATTCCGTACTTCGGCGTGTTGCTGCGCGTCTTCAGCGCGCGGAAGAGTGCCTTCTCCGCGCCGAGGATCTGGATGGTGGAGGCGGGACACTTGGCCAGATTCACCAGCGAGCCCGAGTGCGAGATCAGACGCGCGCCCACCACCTCGCCGATCAGCGCGGAGAGATTCGGCGCCACGCTGTGCATGCGCTGCTGCAGGTAGTCGAACAGGTCCTCGCGGTACTTGCTCAGCTCCACCACTCTGCCGTGGAGAAGAATCGATAAACTTACTTGTCTGCGAAGAGGTTCACGCTCACCAAGTCCATCTGGTTCAGCTCCTGACCCATCGACGCACGGCCCGCGTTCATGATGTCGCGAGCCACGTCCTCGTCCAACACCACCTGCTGCAGCGCAGACACGCAGCTGTCGTCCTCAAGGAACTTGCGCGACTGGATCAGCTTCACCACGCGCGCGTACAGTGTGTTGTCCTTCACGATGTCCTTCAGCTCCGGGAAGTGCCAGCTGTACCACTCCTTCACACGCATCGAGAACGTGTTCAGGTCCTTGTCGATCTGCGTCAGAAGTCCCCCACGCATCTACCTGGTCCAGAATGCAAATCGCCTGGATGATCATGTTGTCTTCGCGGTTCACGTTGAACTTCACGTGCGCACGGCTGTAGCTGTGGCCCAGACCCAGCATCGCCTTCTCCGCAGCACCTCCGCCCAGAGACGTGTTGAATTTGCTGTAGTGGAAACGGATGCCGCGCGTGATCTCCAGAATCACGTCGCTCGTCATGCAGGGAATGTTCAGCGCATCCTGAATGGCCTGGCCGATTCGGCTGTCGATCTACGAACAATGAGAGGCACACCACCGCAACGCACCACACCAAGGACAAAGGTGCTATCCTTGATCTTCTTCACCGAAGGGAGATTTGCCTCGAGGAACACTTTCAGCGTGTCGCTCAGAACGCCCTCGGAAATGTCGTTGCAATTTTCCAACGCACTCTCGGCACTCTCGAACGGCTGTCTCTTAAAACCAAAACCGCACACCTACGCAGAACGCCTTCAGCTTGACCAGCTGACTGAACTTGCTGAAGTCCGTAATGCTCTGTTGAACCTGGATGCTCACTCCCATCCTCCCGTCTCTACCTGAGTGGCTAGTCCGGCAATCTCTTCCTTCTCCAAAACCTCGTAAAGTGAGTATCCAGAGGCAGCCTCAAAAAGGACATAGGTTGTTTTACCCTATCATCTAACCAGACCACCAAAGGCGTCCTACCATTTCGAAGGATCTATGTGGTTCACCGATTTGGAAGAATCCTCTACTCTCGAGAAAAGACGAGGAAACCAAATAGGGTCAATACGGTGGGAAACGACCCTATTCCTAAACACGAGCCAGAATGAGGTAACAACAAACAGGACTACAGAGTTTCTCGGAGCGCCTTTTCAAGGATGCTTCCTCTTCCACAAAAACAGGATGGACTGATGGAGCAGTTGGGAACGCCTTGCCGCACATCCGCAACCTCATATGACGCACACAGGAAGCAGGCGCTCTCTTCATTTCCCTCCATCTGGACACATGCTAGCTTAGGAAGTGAACGCAATGAAAGGAAAGTTGTCCGCAAGCAGGCATACGGGTGGATGATGATTGTTTGCAGCGTGGGAAGATCTTCCTAACAGCAAAAAGGGAAGCACTACTCTCCAAAGCCAGTGTCCGCACATTCTCGAGAGCACATTTGTCCAAAGAGAAGAAGCGTAGGTTTGGCAGATCTAGCATTGGGGAGATGCAGAGAGAATACCAACGAAGAACGCGCTCTCTGTGTTTTCAAACGACCGGTATCCGATGGTGCATTGGGTAAGCTTCGTTAGGTGACTCAAGTCCAGTGATGTCAAGCAATGGAAGGCGAATCGGCCGGTTGTGAACGATTCGAGATTGGACACTCCAGAGAAGGATGCCTCTCTTGTAAACCGGAAGGATCCGTTTCCGATTGAGAGACTGCGGATGGAGGGCATGTCGATGTCCACCCACTCCGTTCCTGCAAAGCAACTATCACCGGTTACAAAGGATATCAGCTGAGGAACCCCCATGATCTTCAGCGCGTATGTGTCAATGAAGCAGCCATCCGCGAGAAAGAAGGTGCTCAGCTTCGGGAGGTTGCAGAATGATACCACACGGATGGAATTTGTACCAGAGGCTCGTTTCTCCTCCTCCGATAATCCTACGTCTCAATCACCGTGATGAGGTACGATAGTAGGTTGATGGGTTCACGGATGAAAAGGCTCCTTCTCCAATCACTATAGACGTGAGTGATGGAAGATGCGCAAGTTCCAGAGACTCACAAGCAATGCAAGATCCTCTCTCGAATCGGAGAGTCTTCAGAGATGAAATTCCTTCAATAAATATGGAAAGAACGGATCGCAGACTCCGCGGTCCAACGTTAATTCTCTCCAAATGATCGCAAGAGAGAGACGGGAAAGCAGTCAGTTTGTTCAATGAATCTGATGAAATGTCGATCTCTTGAATAGATTCTCCGGAGATGGATAGGAACTCCACTTGATTGCAACAGGACATGGGGAAACGAACGATTTGAATTGAACGAAACGAAAGAGATAGATGGAACACGTTGGGAAATAAAGACACCATGGTCAGAAAGGATGAAATGTCTTCATCGATCTCTGTAACAGAAACTGTACGAATTGAATACATAATGTTCGATTCCACAGGTTTATACCGCAAAGAGGACCATTGACGAAGAGTAGAAGATAAGGGCGTTGCATTTCCACCTACATGTGGATAGGCGAGAATGTATACATATGTGGATGTCACGGACACGAAATGGGGGAAACGAGCAAGATGGAAACATGATTATGACAAACAAATTGCAAAATCAATTAGTTGGATGCAGCACCATCCTCCATTTTCATGTGATTGAACTCGGACTCCGCCTGACCGATGAGATAACCGCCAATGAAGCAAGCAATGTACGCGACAAGACGCTGGCAGATGTCAAGTCTACGTCGTCATTTCCTTCCTTGGCATGTACCTCTTCCGGCGTCGCTCCGCCAGGAACTTCTGGTACTCCGCCTTCTGCTTCGCTTCCTGCTCGTCTTTCAGCTTCGCAGCACTGTACTTCTTGAATTGGTTCAAGTTGTAAAGACGATAGAGTCCGGCAGCAACGCACGCCGCAACGAAGGGGATTGCAATCTTCGTGTTCATCTGTACCGAGAAAGAAAAAGTGGATGAAACAAACACTGCAAGCTAACAGTTCGTGGTTAATCAAATAAAAGACTCGCTTCGCCAGCTCCTTTCCCATGGAAATCACCCGCTCCAAGAGATCATCCGTCATTCCGCCAAATGTCCGGAGAGACAGAATCTCCTCTCCTTCGTTGAACACAACCGTTGCCCCTCCCTTGTTCTACACATCAAGTGTCCTTCCCTGTCCCACCATCTTTGCCTCCTCCGATTTCGTTGGATCCGGGAGAATATCTCCGTTTTCGCCCACCAGCAAACAGAGAGAGGCAAACTTGTTGTTGATCGGAATTCCCGAGTCGTCGAGCGCAAGCATCACCGAGTTCATGATCACTGCCAGTAGGTGGCATGAAGGAACGAATTTGCTGCAAATAATAAGGATATGGATCCGTCGTCACAGATCACTTGAATAAACACGTTGATGGTGGTACGAGGAAAGAGAGATCGTTGAATCACGTTCTCCAGTAGCTTTTGGATCATGTACTCCATTTCCATCAGAGTAGCGTCTAATCGTCAAACGAACACGCAATCCCGACCATCCTTCTCATTAGTATAGGAAATCTTTACACTAATCACAGCCTTATCGGAAAACTCCACGTTTGTCGTTGGAATACGCTTGGGACCATACACTGCTGTTACGACAGTCGTCTTTCCTGCAACTCATAGGACGAAAACGCATCCCACCCTGTGAAACCGTCGCTGAGCCGTCGGCTCGGTAGGTCGACTCTTTCTCCAGATGAAGAGGTCGGAGCGCTTCCTTCTGTCTCAAATCGTCTCGCAGATTGGCTCTGAGTGCCTCCACATTCAAAACAGCCTCCATCATTCGTTGGTGACGAGAATAGTGTCATTCGTTTATTGAATCGAGCGATCGTTCTGCGGCTACCGGCTCCGCGTATGGAGAGATGAGCAAAGAGAAAGGTTCCTACGAGCAGGCTTTCAAGATGTTGGTCCGCGTTTTGAAGAAGGTATGCACCGTCCATCTCATCATCTCGTAGGTCGACCAGTGGCGTGAGTATGAAGATACCCTGTGTGATGCCTTCTCGTCGATGTGTGGTCTTTCGAAACGGCTGCAGTCTGTGCAACGAGGGGAGAATCTGTACGACGAGTCGGGAACCAAATTCGCTGTCGGTGTGTTGGCCTCCTATCCGGGTTCTTCTCATGCCCTATCGCAGCGTCTCACTCTGGACATCAACAACAACTGGTCAGTCCTTTCCCAGCAGCTGTAGGCGTATCTCTGCGAACGACCACTAGTTCTTCTCTCCACGCTCTCGTTGTGTATGAGATTCAGAAGATAGAAAGCGAGGCGCTGAAGCTCTTCCCGGTGCGTGTTTCCTTCACTTCTGACCATCAGGTGATTCCGGTGGGAGCAATCGCGGCTCAGGGAAGTGGCACGCCGTTGACGGTGAGTGAGTGTGTGTTGTGGATTTGCCAGATTCAGAAGATGATCACTGCCGAGTCGGTTACTTGAATAGGCGATGAGGAGTAGATATCTCCGGAAGAAGGATCTCTTCTCCCAGTACACGACCAA
The DNA here is from genome assembly GCA_039096215.1 of Blastocystis sp. NMH. NCBI lineage: Eukaryota > Bigyra > Opalinata > Blastocystidae > Blastocystis > Blastocystis sp. NMH. The sequence continues at coordinate 308,503 of JBBPEA010000008.1, forward strand.
TCAGGTGGAGAACCTTCAGGAAGCCGCGTTGATTTGGCCAGCGTCATCCAGCGAAGGGATGGTGAATGAAGAGACGCTACGAAGCATCACAGAGCGAGTGAGTTTGCTGAATAAGTGAAGTGTATTGTATTATGGGAGTTGTTTGTTCTTATCCTGTTATGATTAAGTGTTCTCTCCATCCTATATCCCATAACAAACACACAAGAAACGAATGTAAAGATTGTAAAGCTCTTCGCGATAGGAGAGCATGTTCTTCAGATTCCGACGATTGGCTCTACGCATCACCGCCCTCTTCCACACCCACTGGAGCGAACCCACTTCATCCTTGGATAGTACAACATAAAACGACTTGACGAACCCGATGAGCCAGAACAGCGCCACATTTCCCCCGACAAATCCTCCAGCCACCTTCACGAAGGAAAGAAGGTCGAACGCCGGCAGGAACCGCGTCGCATACCGCTTGAACGTCTGAAACGCCTCTACGCTCCCACCTCGTCTCCATCCCCACCTTCCATTCCCGGCTGGGCGACTCGCTGCGGCAACGTGTCCAGCAAACTCACCATCAGGTACAGCAACAGACCCAGCAGTCCCAGGCCGAACAGCACGGCGACGTAGACGAGGAGCCGGTTCAGCGTTGCCAGACGCGTCTTCTTCTGCACGTGGCTCCGCAGCGTCTTCTCGGTCTTCTGCAGGACCTCCGTGCAGTCCTTCTCCAGCACGCCCAGATTGTCCTGGATCTTCTGCTTGACCACCTGCGTGATGAGGCGAGCGAGAACGGACCAGGTCGATGCGGTCGCACGGCTTGGAAATCATGTTCACGCTGTGGAAGTCGCTGTCGAGGTCCGAGTTGTCGTCCTGCGTGAGGTAGATCGTCGGAAGCTCCCAGCCGTGCGTGTTCTTCACACGCAGAGCCAGATTCTACGTCGGATGTGGGGAGGAAACCCACCTGCGTGGTCTGGTTGGACACCTTCATCAGATCGGCGATGCTGTTGAGGGTGTCGATCTTCGTGAGGTAGTAACACATCTTGTCGTAGTGGTCGACCTACGAATCGAGGGAGCGATTCAGTCCCACATTCAGCATCTTGACCACTTCCATCGTTCGGGATCCCAGCGCCTGCTCGTGCGGATCCAGGAACACAAAGATCAGATCGACGTAATCGGCGAGGAAGAGGAGGACGCGATTCACATCGAAGGGGTACTCCACACTTCCATCCACCAGACCCGGAGTATCGATGAAATCCACGTTCGGAAAGCAACGCTCCTGCGATACGGATACGATGGTGCTGAGGTTCTCGATCAGTCCCTTGCCGAATTTCTCGATTCCCTTCAACTGGGGAAAGTAACGCAACGTCGCCTCTCCCTTGAGGGGAGGCGCTTCCTTCACACTCGAAGTCACGAGAGTGAAGCCACGGCTCTCAACGGCCGCTCCTGTCGGGAGAACGTTTTCCTTTAAGTACCCTATTGGATGAAAAGAAGACACCGCTGGTACAGTTGATGAACGAAGACTTTCCGGAAGAGTGATTCCCCAGAATCATCACGGTCGCCTTGTTTCGCGGACAGAGTTTGACGATGCCCACTTCCTTCGCCATCTCCACAATCCCCTTATCTCCGCAATTCTGCATTGTCGTTGGATGCCTGTACAGGTCGTACACTTTGCGCAGTACGCCGTCTTGCGTTGACATAATCTCCTAGGATTCACAGAGTCCCTATCTCCCGTACCTCTCCTTGCTCTTCTGACCTGTCCCGAACAGATCGCTTCGGTGCCATCGTTGAAGTATTTGGGTATATGCGTTTGGATCGGGATGGACCCAATTTCGTTTTCTTGATTGCTCATTATCACACGTGCGTTTTCAATGGTTTGCAGTGGCTTGGGTGGGTAACTCCAAAGGATTTCCAGGGACAGAAGCTGTGCTACTTTCTTTGCTATCTCATCATCATCTCCTTTTCCGTAGGAACGAATCGGTTTGTACTAATTAGCTAATTGGAGCGATTGCTGGTATTATTGCTGATAGTTTCTTCCTCGCCTTCGAGTTTGTGTGCTGCGGCGGAATTGTTGCTGCTATTGTTCAAACTCTCGCTTCATTTCACTCGCAGGTGTGCGTCCCCGACTGGCCGATGTACAACAGAAAGCCGATTCAGTGGGCGAAGAGCGATAAGACTGATTAGTGGGTATCTTGTATATTACGTGGATTTCTGTGTTTGTGACAAACACTTTATTTTGACAGGATTGTATCCACCGCTGCGGTGAATTCGGGCATATCGATCTCGTCCTCCACACTCCAATTCGGGTTCTGAACAACAATATTGGCGAACGCGGAATAGATCTTCCATAACTGGGTCTGGATATCAACCACATCCACATCGGTCGTCACGACAATCCGGAGTCCGGTTGCCGTCTCCAGATAGTGAAATGTATATGTTTTTGTCCGGAATGAACGAAGTCCGTTCTCATTCTCCCTAGATCGTGACGACTTCCAACGAACCCCACTTATCCGGAGAGATCTTTTCTATAATAGCGTTCATCGAGAGAAGAAAACCGCAAATCAGCTTGGTCTCCTCCTCCGGATTGCCTTGGAAGGCGTTATACGTCCGGTTGTATTCCCTGTAGAATATCCGTTTACCGTTGCGATTAAATAGGGTGCACGTATAGTACATCAATGGAATAGTGGGAGTATTCGAGTGTTGGCGATCCGTGTATGAACAAACAGGAGTATTATACAAATGCACTACTGCCACGCCATACCCTCGACATTCACCATGTTCAGAGCAGCAAGGAACGGAATCTTTCTCCAACCGAGTTGGAAGAAGAGAATCCACGCGACTAGAACAACAGCCCACACAGTGCAGCCGATTAGCGAAACGCGGATATCTAGACACGGATGAGTATTATTCGGAATGACCAATGGATTACCACCTACACTTTGCCATCTGCTTTCCCTTCTCGGTTGTCATCTTTCTGTCTTTCCACCAATTCAACACAACCAATAGCCACATCATCGGGAGGAGAAAGAAACCGCTAATGTAGTCTACTCGTGAGAATCTCCTCGGACTGGTACAGATCCTCGCCGTTTTCATCTCTTCATCCGAGATATCGAATTGTTGTTTCACGCTCATCCAATGTGCACAAAAAATGGAGGAGTCCTGAAGTGAAGAATGATCGTGTCGGTGGTCGTTTCTGTCACTGTACACTGTGCTCACGTGTGATATTCAAATCATGCATTCCAACAAACAGCGCTACTGCGTAAGAATCGGTGAGTTCAAAACGGCAAATCCGGCGGAGACGCCTCCTTCAAACGAGCTCGCCACCTTGGTCCGAACCAGAACGCCCACATCCGTGGCCGAGAGCAATTCCTTCTTCGACACGTCCATCAGCACCGACGAGTAGAACCCAATCTCGCTCACCGACGGACACTGCTCGCCACAGCCCATCTTCACGTGAACGGCGTCACGCTCCTGCGGGAAGATGCGCTCCATCAGAATCAGATTCTCCAGCTCCTTCCTACGCCTCACCCTCTCTCGTCACACCCACATGTCGCCTCGCAGCAGCGTCTCTACGATCTCCTCTCTCCAGATGTTGAACCCGCCGCCCTCCCGCTGCGGCTTCAGCACGAACCGCAGCGGATCCTTCAGCACCGCCTCCCTCACCTCCTTCAGCTCCCCGCGCGCCACCGCGTCCGCAGGATACATGTGTGCGAAGCACCGCCGCAGCTCCGCAGCCTTCGCGTCGTCGCCCAGCAGCCGCTCCACCACTCCCGACATCGACAGCTGCTGCTGGACCTTCTTGCAGCCGGCCAGGTGCAGCACCACGTTCGGACACTACATCATAGCGAGAGGAGACGCCCACCTTGACGGCGCGACTGCACTCGATCTGCTCGCGCACCGCCCACTCGGCTGCCGAGGGGTAGTCTGCAGGCGTGTAGCCGCTGCGGAAGTAGACCACCGCCACCTCGCGCCCATCCACGCAGAGAGCGCCCTCGTGGACTGTCAGCGAGCGCTGCAGCTGCTGATGCGTCCGGTAGATGCTGGAGATGCCGAACTGCGAGAAGAGCCGCAGTGTCAGCAGCGACTGGTCCACGTTGTTGTTTTCCCCCGGCTGATTCACCACCAGCACCAGCGTGTCGGCGACGTGGCTGAGTGTGAGCGGCGAGAGAGAGACTTACTAGAGGGCGTTGTAGGTGCGAACGGCTTCCGCGAGCGCGGCGCAGGTGTTCTCGGCGGTCACGTTGAAGGGCGTGGTTTGAAGGTAGTTGTTGATGTCGTCGGTGGATACGCCCATGAAGGAGGCAATTTCATCGACGTTCGTTCGGTGCGATGAGAGGAGATATTGGTGCATCTTGGTCAGTTGCTCCTCCTCCCCCGTAAATGAGCAGGAAATGGTGTTCAGCTCAATCTGCAGCATCCGATCGGTTTCCTCGTCGATCATGTAATCCGAGCGGAGAAGACCCATGATGATGGGCTGGTAGAAGGGAGACTGCAGAGCCTTCCTGGCAATGCGAATAAGATTACAGGTGAAGTCGTCCGAGATACTACAAATGAAGAACACAGATGGAGCACACTCCCTCAGCTCGGTAAACAGGAATTCTGGATTCTCACAGATGCGCAGCACCAGCTCCGCAAAGAGTTTGTTTAGCCGGATTCCGTCTTCGTACTTCGACTTCGCCATCTGAAGATCAGACTCAAGCCACTCAATTCACCGGAAAGGGAAAGAGAGAAAAGGGCATGTGCGTAAAATACTGCTTTCCAGTCACGGTTTCTCCGTGAAGCAAACCATTTGCCAACGCAAACGAAGCAGCCGGTTCCACGTAAGAAGTATAGTCCATTGAGAAAAGAAGTGAATACAAATTGCTCTGACACAAGTGAGAATCCAAATAACCGCGGGCTCCTAGTGCAGTTGGCACACAATGGCTGATGCATCCGTGATGACGGAGAGGGAGGTTCGGAAGCTCCAAGATGCGCTTCTGGAGTCGATACGAGACTTGCGAAAGAGTCATGCTTCCTGGAATGGGTATCGGGAGTCGTTCGCGGTCAAGCTGCAGGAGTGGGACTCACTTTCCGAGAGTGTAGAGTTGGAAACGAGTGATGGGTTGTTTCCTATCCGTTCCGAGGCGGAGGTACAAACAGCACACGAAAGCAGAGAGGAGGTGATGTCAAAAGGCCGGAAAGTGGATGGCGTTCTTCTTCAGATTCTTCAGGACACGTCCCGTTACTGCAGCGATATCAGAGAATTGCTTGGTATGGATAGAGAGTGTGAATTCATCTTTCAGATCCCCATCTGAGCCTTCTCCTTGCCATTCCACTTCGAGTGAGCGGAACGGAAACAATGGACACGTGTTCCATCGTGCAGAGGCTTTCCAATTACGAGTTTGAAATGAAACAGAACTATGCGATCTTTGTGTGGAATTGACAATAAAGTCATCTCTAGAAGTCCATTCTTGTCTCTCTGTCCCATCAAACAACTCAAGATGTCGTCCAGACATACATTCTCACTCTGAAGTATTCGGAGCTTCCCTTTCCCTTTCCTTTAGCTTAGATTGTTTCCACTTTGCGTGTTTGTTGAGTTTCACATCATATGCCATTTATCCCAAATAACCGGTTTCGTCGCCTCTCCGTTTTCAACCCATTCGATCGGTCATGAGTTCTGAGTTGAGACTGTGTTTCCGTGTCATGCAATAGGGAAAACGATTCATACGATGAGCAGTTCGACGAGGAGATGCGTGCTCTCGCATTGATGAAGGGCAACAAGCCAAAGGAAGTGATCAAGGATGAGGTATGAGAGGTACAACGCACTCTGATATTCGTAGGATGGGTTGAAGCGCACCTTGAATCGAATGAAAACGGACCTTCCTTGGAAGGAGACACTTGACATTTCAGTGGACGTCACACAGATTGAGAACCCCGAAGATGATATCAAGAGAGAATTGGCCTTGTAGATGTCCACAAATAGTGTGATAGAATAGCTACGAAGCTTCCGTCAAGGCGACGATGGAGGGACGGAAGATGCTCAAGGAGAATGGTATTCCGTATCTGCGGCCAGACGACTATTTGGCAGAAATGATGAAGGACGACAAGAAGATGAAGATGATCGAGAAGCGGAAAGAGACGATCGAGGAGGAGAAGAAGCAGAAGCTGCGACAGGTGATCATTCGCAACAAGAACAAGAAGCGCAGCAATCGGAAGAAGTACTCGCGACGGTCCCTTCCTTGTTCCAACAAACACTCCAAAGCATATCAGAAATCGACATCAATACACACCGCTTATTCCTTGCTGACCTCCTCGAAGTTCTCCACCAGCTCAGGAACATCGTCCTCAGCGGGGGCCTTCTCAGCCTCGGCAGCCTTCGCCAGATTGGCAGCATTCAGGTACTGTCCCAGACCCAGCTGGTTGATGATGCCGGGCATCAGCTCCGCCAGAGCTACCCCTCACCTCCCAAACTCATTCCTACTCTTCTCCTCGGGCTTACCGAAGATAGCAGTGGTGTTGAAGCTGGGGCTAATCCAGGCTATCGCTCACTACACCTCCATTCTCCCTACTCGAACACTTGGTGAAGTGAAGGACCTTACCGTCGGTGGGGAACAGATTCACCTCCTGAATTCCGTCAATGGGCTGGCAACCGACCTTCTGAAGAGTCAGCTTCAGCTTGGAGTCTTCAACAGCAGCGGGCTTGTGAACAACCTTCTTCGTTCTTCTGCTGTTTCCCTTTCCACGAGTAGCAGCCTGCACATCACGAAAACGGTCCAATTCCAACCACGTTACCGAACTTAGCCTTCAGCTTGTTACGAGCGTCCAAAATCTCCTGAGGAACGGCCTCCATTTCTCTTCAACTCTATTCTGATATATCAACTGTGGACGGAAAAGAACCAGTCGACCGAGTGGCTCGTTTTACCCGATTCCCGTGGAACCCGCCACGTTCATTGGGTCTATTTGCGTCTGTCCTGTCCTGATAACAGTAATTGGAAGTAGAGTAATGTAAATGCAAATAGTGCTAGGGAGAGGAGGTGTGAGAGACAGGGAGAATAAAACTATGTTTACTGAGAGGAATGCAAACCACCATCCATAGGGACTCTACTGTGGACAATTCATCAGTGCGAAGATGCCAAATCATATGCACTCATTTCCAAGACTTCGCAGTCCGTTCATCCCACAAACAAACCACTAAAACAATACCTAATTCACAACCTTCGTGTCCTTCAAATCGCCAGGCGCTCCGGTAATCTTCTCTCTCGCCCGAATCACACTTTCAATCTGCTTCTCCAGTTTCTGAGCAAGCGCCTTCGTCGCAGTGCTCCACTGACTCACCTTGCACTTCTTCGCATACATCTTCAGCGAACGCGCAATCGGATACGCCAGCTCCGGGAATGCCACGTTCTTCTCCATCAGCTTCAAATAGTCCGCGAGAAGCGCGATCGCCCGCGACACCAGCGCATCCTGCACCGCACGCGAAGTCAGGAAGGTCTTGCTGATCTTGATGGCGAAGTTGGTATCGGGGGGTTTCGCCGTCACGTGTCCCGGCTTCTCCATGAACTTCTCGTTCTATTGTCACAAATAAGAGATAACCTCACCTCGATCACGTCCAGCAGCAGCGGAGCCACCGGAATGAACACGCCCGTCGCGGATATGAGCTGGTTGTACAGATCCGCACAGTGGAGACGCATCGGGTAGTAGCGGGCAGTCGGAATCAGCATCACCGTGCTGTCGATCACCTGGATCAGCGGGTACACCAGCGGCTTGAAGGCCTCCTGGAGAGATGGCTGCACTGCCATGTAGGTCCACAGACGTAGACAGTTCATGAACTGCCAATTGTACACCGAATGGATTCTACGTGGAAACGAGCACCATGTATTACTCTGTTTCCGAAAGAGAAGTCATCGCGTTGCGAACGTGAATCGCCAACTGGCGGATGTACACGAAGGCGTGCTGGTAGGCCGTTACCGTATCCATTGCATACAGCTCCGTGACGCAGTTCCGCATCACGATAAACCGTTGGTGTGTGAGGTCGGTGTACTGTTTGCTCTCTCTCACGAACGCCAAATAGATCATCTACGAATGAATGGATGAATCCACGTCTCCTACCTTCATTGCCTTCTCCATCAGGAACTCGTTCTTTGAAACCAACTTCCGCAACGTCAGAAACGCATTCAAACGGTCTTTCTATCCGGTTACCACCCAATGATTCGTCTCACTTCGTTCTCCGCCTTCGACCATTCCTTAATCAGGAAACTCAAGTACTTGTTCGCCTCCTTCTTGCTCATTCCCTTCTGATCTTCTTCTTCCATGATACGTCTCTGAATAGTGGAAGGTTGGCTCGAAATGAAGCTGGAAAGGAAGGACGGAAAGCGCCCCAATTCGGGTCAATTGGACAGAAACGGGTTCTGGTTTGGGACTACTGACCAAAATCGTCCCGATTTGCCTACTCAAATCAGTTCATTCTATTTGATTTGAACGTGTCTTTACTGAAGAAATGAGTAGTACACAAGGACAGACGATTCAAATGGTGAAAATTGCACGTTCGCGAGTCATGTATAGCCTGGAGTGCCGGCTCCTTCACAGCCATCGGAAACGCGTGACCGTGATCGGTACGTTTTGCTCCGTTTGAATGAGTCGCAAGGGATCGCGAGTCGAGAAGACGCGACCGGAGTCGCAGCGGCCACCACAGCCACCGTCACCACAGTCGCAGCCACAGCAGTAGTCGCGACAGACACAGTCATCGTGATCGTCACAGTCGGGACCGCAGTCAGGACCGCAGTCGGGACCGCAGTCGGGACCGCAGCTACGATCGCAGCCATGACCGTAGCCGTGATCGCAGCAGTCGGCGGAGAGACGAGCCTTCTGCTCCCAGCGGAGAGGACAACCAAGTCGGTATGGAGTAGAAACATGAAGTACAGGACTCGCTAACTCGTGACGTGCGAACGGTGTTTGTGTCCGATCTTCAGGTGAAGGTCGATGAGAAGTGGTTGCGCTACTATTTCGAGCAGGCGGGTGGAGTAAGTTCACACTATTAAATCTCAGCCATAGGTGGTCACCATCAAGCTGATTCGCGACAAGTACTCGGGACGCTCGAAAGGCATGGGATACATCGAGATGAAGACGCTGGAGGACGCGTCGAAGGCGCTGATGCTGAACGGTCAGAAGATGTGCACGAAGCACAAGGCGTGCAACTGCAGCGGGTTCCCGATGAAGGTGAAGCGCAGCGAGGCGGAGAAGAACTGGTCGGCGATGAAGGAGAAGGCGCCGCCGAAGATCCAGCCGTCAACGATCTACGTGTGCAACCTGCACCCCGACCTGAGTCGTCGCGACATCATCGACTTCTTCGAGTCGGTGGGCGACGTGGACAACGTGGAGATGGAGCTGGATGAGCGCAAGCAGTTCAAGGGCTCCGCCTACGTGAAGTTCCGTCGACCCGAGTACGCGTCACGCGCGGCGCTGAAGACGGACGGCATGGAAGTGCTGGGTCGGAAGATCAGCGTGAGCATCCCGCAGCGACAGGGCCGCCACTGGCGCCTGGAGGACGAGGAGGGCCAGGAGAACATCGCGCTGGACCCGCAGCGCCGCGGACTCATCATGCGGCACCTGGCGGACAGCAAGAAGGACGCGGAGCTGAGCGCGATGATGCAGCAGGTGAGCAATCCCGGACAGGTGCAGTCGGTATTCTTGGCTCGCACGTGGCACGTAGGCGCTGGGACCCGACGGGAAGCCGCTGATCCACGGCAACGCGAGCAACTGTCTGGTGCTGCGCAACATGTTCACGCCGGCGCTGGAGACGGACCCCAACTGGGACGTGGACATCCAGGTGGGCAAGCAGAGGCGGGGTGACACGTAGGAAGACGTGAAGGCCGAGTGCCAGAAGTACGGAAACGTGTTGCACTGCCTCGTGGACAAGAACTCCGACGGAAACGTGTATCTAATGTTCGGAGACCTGCCGAGTTGTCGTCGCGCCGCGCAGGAGATGAACGGACGATGGTTCAATCGCCGCCAGATTCAGGTGGCGTACGATTGCCGCTTCGCTGCCACGTAGATATATCCCGCTCGGCGAGTACGTCAGTCGCTTCCCCGACGCGCGTCGAGCCGCCTCCATCGCTCAGTCTACTATGGCCAATTCAGTTTGATGTGTTTGTTGGAGAGTTTTTGTTATCGACCGATCGCATCGTTGGAAACCAATGTGGGTTTGGGGAGAAAGGCTCTTAGGGTCGGCGGGGAGACTCTTAACAAGCCCGTCTAGCTCAGTCGGTAGAGCGCCAGGCTCTTAACCTGGTGGTCGGGGGTTCGAGCCCCCCGGTGGGCGTTTTATTGCTTTTTCTTCTCTTCACTCTGTGGTTGTTTTCCTTTTTCACTCCCTTCACATTCATTGCTCCAACAAACAGTTCATTTGCCAGCCAAAAGCAACGATCCCTTCTCATCCCCGATCACACACAGTCCCTTCGTCGCCGCGAGACAGACGACGGCGGAGGACAGCTTGGGTGCCTCCGCGAATCCCGTGGGTCCCGTCGTGATCACCTTCAGATCGTACGCGCGAAGGATAAACAGGTCGCCACGCTCCGACCCGGCAATTACGTTCTTTCCGGAAGCGTCCATCGTCACCGCCGTCAGCTGATGGATGAATTCGTGGCGAGTGATCACCGCTCCCGCCAGATCGAACAGCGTCATCGTGTAGGAGGCCTTGGAGTAGGTCAGGACGTTGCCCGCCTCCGTGATGGCGCACCAGTCGACGGGCAGCGGTGTTCCGTCCTCCTTCTCGTGGTAGAGCGACCGCAAGTAGGTTCCGTCGCGCAGCGCCCACAGAATGACTATCCGTCAGTCCCTGCCGCCATCGCCACCCGACCCGTCCTCACTCGCTGTGACCACCAGATTCATGCGACTGGCCACCGCCACGCAGGTAATGCGTCCGTCGTGTCCGCGAAGCACGTGCGTCACGCGCGGCTCTCCCTTCTCGCCAAGCGCCACCACTGCCACGCAATTGTCCTCGTCGGCGACCGCCAGCGTGACATCGTCCTCCGCCAGCGCCAGACAGCTCGTCTGCTTCTTCCCATCATTCCCCGCCGCCATCGTCACCTTCTCCCCCAGTCGCCACTTCTCCGCGCCCGAGACCACGTCGACGCACCGCAGGCCGCTCGAGCCCGTCAGGAACACACAAGAGCAATCGGAAGCGAACGCGCAGCCGGCAGCCGACGCAGGCACCTCCCCCACGTGCGGGAAAAGCCCCTGCTTCAGCCGCGCGTCCGCCGTCGCCGCGCCGCTGGGTTTCACGGCGTGGCGCAGCAGCCCGCCGTCGGCCGCCAGCGTGAAGAGAAGTCCCTTCGTCGCCAGAAAACCCGTCGCACGCACCGCGCTCGGCAGCGGGAGTTTCGCAACGACCGCCAGAGGTCGCGGGGACTCCAGCAGCGTCTCGGAGGGGCCGCTGGACTTCTTGGCGCGGTGGGGAAGCGAGGTCACGGGGACCGGCGACTGGCCGAAGTTGTCGAAGATGGCGGCCGCCTGCGCGAAGAGTCCGGGGTTCGTCGCCCGCAGGCCTGCGAAGAGCTTCGGGTTCGCGTAGGAGAAGTGGTGGAAGACGTTGAAGGCCTTCTCCGCCCGGATGCCGCGCTACGCTCGGAGAGGAAGTGAAAAGACACCTGTTTGCAGCCGAAGACCAAATCGATCCACTGCGGGAGCCCCTTGCTGACGATCTCGCTCTCCAGCGCCAGTCGCTGCAGCCGCACAAACTCCTCCGCCGAGCGCGCCCACGGCGGCAGCACGACGTCGCCGAGCGTCTCGCCGTCCTGCAACCGCCCGAGGTTCAGTCTGCGATGATACGAAGAGGCCAAGCCCACCCGTTCCCGTTCCGGAACATCTGCGGCACCGTGAAGAACTCCGGAACCAGCTCCTTCACGTCGCCGTCGCTCTCGGTGGACCCGCGCCAGGCGCTCGCCACACTATGGAACTGGCGGTCGGGACGGTCGAAGCGACCGTCCTGCACGAACACGTGCAGCGACGTGAACGGCTCCAGCCGCAGCAGCCACCAGATGACCAGCGTGCTGTTGCTGTAGTGCGTTGCGTAGTGCCGCGGCGGCGGCGCCAGCAGGTCCAGGTCCTCCGTCGCCTGCTGCTCCTGCTGCGCGCGCAGCTCCTTCATCATCTCGAACTTCTCCTGGACCAGCGCGCGGCGCTCCGGCTTCTGCGCGCCTATTGGCAGCGAGAAGTCACGATAGACTCTCGGGTCGCTCAGGTCCAGCTGCGCGCTCTCGTAGTCGCGCAGCACCCATGGCATCACGTAGTACTGGCTCAGGTCGTTGTAGCTGCGGCCGGCCAGCCGGTTCACGCGCAGCAGGTAGGCCAGGTTGCTAAGCTCGCCGCGGGCCCAGCGGGCAGCGCAGTCGTCGTTTTGCCACCGCTCCTCCGCCGTCTTGCCGAGGAAGCGCGACAGGCGAGGCAGCTTCATGGAACGGAGGTGGCTGTGGAGCGTCTCGCGAATGGCCGTCGAGGACAGAGCGAAGAACGCGGAGGTCGTGTCTGTGAAGAAAAGCTCCACGGCGAGGTCCAGCGACTACACGTGGGAGAAATGACGCAAATCCACCTCGAAGAGACGATATTCCTCGCTCTCGAGCTCTTCAATCTTCCAGGCAGCGCTCTCGGGCAGTCCCAGCGCTCTCCACTTGTTCTCCCCCTTGAAGTCTCCGTTGGCGATGCGCGCGTCCAGCGCCGCCATCTTCTCCTTCATGCTCATTAAGTACTCGGGGTCCACGAGGAAACTCAGTGAGGACCGCGTCAGCGTCAGCGTTCCCGGGATGTGCTGCATGGGAACGATCATGAGCGCGTGGTCCGAGAACAGAATCGCGCCGTTCTCCGGTAGCACTTCCTCTTCCTCCTCCTGCAGCGCCGTCTGCGTCTCGCTCGTCTTCGTCTCGTCCGTCTCCTCCCAGACACATGCGGCGGGGTGCGTTGTAGCGGCGGGGTCGTCAATGAGGAACTGGTGCAGAGACTGTATCGACTCCAGGGGAGACAGCGTCAGCAGACTACGCGTCAGCCACGATAGAAATGATCACCCCGGACGACGGTGGCCCCATAGACCGCGCTCGTTCCGCAGCTGCGAGCGGATCTCCTTCCAGCGTTTCTCCGCCATCACGTCTCTACGGTGTCAGCGATGGACAAGGACGACTCTCGCTTGCAGGACTTTTCGTAGTCCGAACGCTCTCTCTCCAAGAAGGGAGAGTCGTCCTCGAGACGAGGCAGCTCGCTGAGGAAACGCTCAAAGAGCTTCGCGACGGTGAGACGCACCGCGTTCTACGCATTATCGTCGTTGTGAGGAGCCACCTCGTCGATGTGCGCCCAGTGGGCTTCTCCCATCGCCGCCGCGAGATTCTGGAGCGCGGAGACTCGGACTTCCAGGTCGCTCGCGGTCAACACGGACTGGCCTACAAGTGACACACAGCGCGAAACCGGACAGAGAGAAGCCGTCATTTCGTCCTTCTTCCGGTCCACGTTCCAGCGCTTCTTGCTCTTCGTCTCCACCTCGGCGAGCAGACTCCGCACCATGGCGTCGCATCTCTCCTGGACCTCCAGCACGCGGTCGTTCAGACAGGGACAGCGACGCAGACACGTCAGGACCGGCGCCGCGAAGCGAAGGTCGTTGTCCAGCGACCGGTCGACCAGCTGCTCCATGACGGGAAGAAGAACTGTCGTTGAGAGCGAAGTCGTGGGCTTCGAAGTGGTTTCCGCTTCCGGCTCCGCCTTCTTTGCCCCGAACGACAACAGATCTTCCTCCTCCTTCTGCCCGCAGACGATGGACTCTCTGCCGCTCTCCAGCACGTCGCAGGCGGTTTGCAGCAGCACTTGACACATGTTCCGCGTAGACGGCGATGGGATCACTTGGATCAGCTTCCAGTAGGTTGTGATGAGACTCCAGTTGGTGAGGAGATGCGCGGCGTCTGCATCGACGATCGAGAAGAGGACTTGGAACAAAAACTCCAGACTCCGACCGAACACCGGCCAGATGCTCTCCTTCTGGCATCGCTGCAGCACGGCTGCGAAAACATCGCAGACGGTCGTCCAAACATCGCCCAGAATCGTCTTTCCCTCCGCGTCTCGTCCGTAGACCTTCTCCACTGTGGAGAACAGACCCAGCAGCGAGAGCGAGAGGTCGTACGGCAGCGTGCCGGAGGCCGAGAAGGTGATGATGTCGTTCAGGAAGTCCGTCAGGTACTCTTTGCAGTTGGGATTGGCAAGCAGAGGCGTCATTGTCAGGTACCAGTTGGCAAAGAGAACGACCTGCGCCTGGTGGTTCTGCAGGGACGCAAAGTAGGAGTCCACCAGCTTCGGACAGGACGACAGGGAGGCGGCGACGAAGGGAAGCCAGCACACTTCCTCCTGCTCGAGAATGCGGATCAGCACGATCTCCGACGTCTCCCAGGGCGTGATATCAGCCGTCATCGCTGCCCACTGCTGGTTGACGTCGTAGCCGGAGATGAGGTCCTTCATCACCCACATCAGGTTGTACTTGAGCTCGTCGATCAGCTTGGCTCCGTTCCGCATGACCCACGACAGACACTTGTCCTTTGTGAGAGTGCATAGTCGCTCGCGACAGGCGTCATTCATCGCCCACTGCTCCAGCAGACCCACCATGGCTTCACCGACAGGCAGACTCAGCAGGAACCGTAGATCGTCGTCGGAGAGGCTCTTCATGTCTATGATGAACGCTTCCCAACAATCCTACCGGAACACCACGCGTTGACAACGGATCCGTTCTGCAACTCGAACACGATGCGCTTAAGGCTGCAGGAACGCAGCCAGGTGCTGTCTTCTCCCTGCAGCGCCTCGCAGAGCCAGTTGCAGACCTCCTCCTTCACACTCGTCTCCTTCCAGATGGAGCCGTTCATGACGATCTCCTTCAGGAGCGACTCTTTCACCTTCACGCACGCGTCGCAGCCAAGCCAGCAACTCACCGCCTCCCACAGTCCCTGCGCGCACGACTCGACAGGGATTCTCGCCAGCAGCCATCCCAGCACCTCCACGTCCTCGCTGGAGATGTTTCCGGCGCAGCTGGCTACGGCCGCGTCTAGCAGCTTCACGACCAGATCGAAGTAGAGAGCAGCCTCCTCCGACGAGAAGGGCGCGTGGTTCTGGAGGAAGGGGAAGAAAATGGAGACGCCGCCCAGCACCGTGACGGCGGCGCCGATGCCGTCGGCGGCCTTTTCTCCCGCACACCAGTAGATATCGACCAGCAGGTTGAGAATATAGCCGGCATGTGCGGGTGCGAGCGCGAGGAGACGCTTCAGGTTCTTCGAGGAGACGTGCTGTGCGAAGAGGACCGAAAGGAGGGGGAGCAGCGAGGGCGAGGGGATCAGCTAGAGGAAACAACGCCTTCCGGACCCACGTCGATCAGCGCGTCGCTCACGGTGGCGAGCGCGGCGGCGGACTCCGGCTGGTGGACGAGCGCCGTCGCTCCATGGAGCCACTTCTCGCGGTCCTCAGCCGCGCAGTGCTGGAAGCAGCTGAGGACGACGGGCAGCAGCTCCGGGCGCTTGATCGCGACGCCCGACCCGACAGGGATGTCGGTGAAGGCGGCGAAGGCGGGTCTCAGCGCGTGGACGATGGGAGAGGGCAATCCGAGCTGCGGCGGCGTGAGAAGCTGGTCGCAGAGGAGCGAGGTGAAGCAGAGGATGAGCGACTCGGGGATGACGCCGGAGTGAGGCGTCAGCAAGGACTGGGATGAGAGGAGGAGAAAGGAGAGACCAGGAGAATGGGTTCGGTGGCGACCGTGAGGAAGCGGCGGTAGAGCTCCGGCCGCTCGTGGAGGAGGAGGAAGAGGAGAAGAAGGAAGCTCTGGCGTTGTCGCAGCTCCTCTTTGCTGAATGTGAGAGAAAGGAGGCAAACGGACGACGGCGGCAGCGATGACAGCAGCGTGAGCGTCGAGAACACGGTGGCTTCCGTCCGCAGAAACGGCAGGTCCTTCAGCGCCAGCGCGTAGACGACGGGCTCCACGAACTCTGCGAGGTGGTTCTTCGTGCTGCGTGTGAGAACAAGGGCGACAAACGACAATTCAGCGACCGTGTCGGACACGGTGGGCTGGAGAAGCAGAAAAACGAGCAGATCGCCGTCGATGGTTTTTTGAGCGTGATCAGAATTGTTGACAGCTTCTCGAGCGTGATCAGAGTTATCGACGGTAAGATCGCCGCAGACGCGTCGGAGCCAGCGTTCTTCGCCGGCGGCTGCGAGCGACTCCTTCATGGTCGTCTGTCGCTCGGGAGTCTCGTGAGGGAAACAGAGCATGATTTCGCGCCGCAGCCAGCGCGCCATCGCCGACCAGGACTCCTCCTTCCTCTCCTTGCACTTGGCGAGGAGACGCGTCAGCTCCACGCCGCACAGCAGACTGCAGCTCGAAGAGACCTCGCTGCGCTGCATCGCCTCGAGACCGCGCTGGGGGACGAGTGGGAGGAAGACTGCGTTGAAGTGGTCGAGGATCGTGAGGAGCAGACTCGTCGAGCGCATCCACTCCTCGTCGCGATTCTCGCCGCTGTTGTCATCGCCGAAACTCAGCATCTCCTCGTCGTCGGGGAAGCACTGCAGCTGACCCTTTAACCACGAGAGAAGGAGGTCGGAGAGGTTTGCGGTGAGAATGCGCGAGCGGTTAGCGGAGGAACGCGAGAGCACCTCCAGAACAAGCAACTCCTCCGGAATGGACTTCAAAGGCGTGTTCATTCGCGCGGCAATCCATATCCACTACGGTGAATGGCACGCTGCGATCCTACTTGCATCAGCCACATGATGAGTTCGGTCGGATGCTCTCGAACGGAGGAATCCGACGCCGGCTCCCAGTCACGGTAATCCTTCAGAAACGCAGAAGCGAAGGAAACAAATAGAGAACGGGAATTCTGCCATCATCAATCCCAATCCATTTCCTACCGATTCATGTTTGGATACCGCATCCGTAAAATGCATCCACAGCTGTTCCAGCTGAACGCCCGACTTTAGAACACTACAATCGCATGAAAACGAGTTCGCATACCTCCAAGCGGGATTTATACACTGATTTGGACAAGCAGGAACTGTTGAAATCGGTTTTGACTCCTAGCGAATGATGAACAACGATAATAACAACTTCCTCTCTGTTGACAGTGGACTCCATACCGATCTGAAATGAAAACTCACGGTAAAAACAAGAGAGAACTGAGATCACCGAAATGCACGTGCAGTGGACGGGGATATTGATAATCATAGCGCCCCACACTGCAGATCAAATGGGTTTTCGTGAGTGAGTTGGTGATTGCTTTGGTTGTTGTGGCATTGTGCTAGGGATGTCGTCATGAATATAGTCAGATGAAATGGAACGAAAACAAGTGATCAGTCAATGTAGCGATATCTTCACCCTTTCCTCCTTTTCATGTACTCCACATCCTTGCAGATTCACTCTCCCTCCCGCGGGAATTCGCCCACAGATCCTCTTCCTCCCTTGTCGTAGAACCCATTCTACTACCCAAACACACTCGTACCCTCCCAAATCAACTCATTCCACTCACTCTCCTTCCCAGACATTTCTTTACACATGTTTCGTCCCTTTCCAGATCAAGCAAGAACGGAAGACGAGTGTCTGGACCACTACGAAACGAATCTTTCCAGTGGTTTGAGTGAGAAGGAGGCGCAGCGTCGTCTGACGATCAACGGGCCAAACGAACTGGAGAAGGAGAAACCAACTCCTATGTGGAAACTCGTTTTAGAGCAGTTTGATGATTACCTTGTCAAGATATTGCTTGTGAGTGCGGCCTTTTCCTTTGTACTTGCCATTTTTCAGAATAATGAGGGGATTACAGCGTTTGTGGAACCCTTTGTCATTCTGCTTATTCTAATTATCAACGCCATTATTGGAGTATGGCAGGAGAACAACGCCGCGAATGCACTCCGCGCCCTGAAGGAGATGCAGAGTGAGTCGGCTCGGTGTATTCGCGACGGAAGAATGAACCATTCGCTTCCCGCGTCGCGACTGGTCCCCGGAGACATTATCCAGATTCAAATCGGAGACAAGGTCCCCGCTGACTGTCGTCTGCTCCAACTCAAAACGACGACGCTGCGTGTGGAAGAGAGCGCGTTGACGGGAGAGAGCAAGACGATCATGAAGGTGTGCATGTTAGGTGTTTGTGAGAGTAGGTGCCGGACGTGACGGTGAGCGAGAACGCGGGCATCTCGGAGATGGTGAACATGGTGTTCTCCGGCACGATGGTGACGAACGGCTACGCGCTGTGCTGTGTGGTGCGGACAGGCATGGAGACGGAGATCGGCAAGATCCAGCAGGCGGTGATGGAGGCGCGCGACGAGGAGGAGAAGACGCCGCTGGGCCAGAAGATCGACGAGTTCGGCGAGCTGCTGGGGAAGGTGATCATGTGGATCTGCGTGGTGGTGTGGGTGATGAACTTCAAGCACTTCACCGACGAGGAGTTCGGCGGCTTCTTCAAGGGCTGCATCTATTATCTGAAAGTGGCCGTGGCGCTGGGCGTCGCCGCCATTCCCGAAGGACTCCCCGCCGTGATTACGCTGTGTCTGTCGCTGGGTACGCGCGCGATGGCGAAGCGCAACTGCATCGTCCGCAAGCTGCCGTCGGTGGAGACGCTGGGCTGCACAACAGTCATCTGCTCCGACAAGACGGGAACGCTGACGACGAACGAGATGTGCGTGGTGGAGCTGGTGCGCGTGGGCAGCGACGGTCGCGGCGTCTGTCACGAGGTGGAGGGCGTCTCCTACAACCCCGATGGCGCCATCAAGGGATTCAAGGGCTACGACCTACGTGAGCGAGTGAGCGAGAGGTGACGCACAGAGAGCATCGATCTCTGCAACATCGCGAAGGTGTGTGCGCTGTGCAACGAGTCGGGCGTGGAGTTCGACGATGTGAAGATGAAGTACAAGGCGATCGGCGAGCCGACGGAGGCCGCGCTGCAGATCCTCGTGGAGAAGATAGGTCTTCCTGCCTCGAGCGACGTGGTGGGAATCGAAGAGAGAATTCACTATAGGACCCACACGCGGTCTCGGTACAGAAGAAGAACCCGAGCCAGCGCTGCAGCATCGCCACCAACTACTGGAAGAGCAAATACGAGGTGAAGGCGACGCTGGAGTTCAGTCGCACGCGCAAGTCGATGAGTGTGATCTGCGCGCCGAAGGTGGGTGAGCGAACTTGTCTCCATCGCAGGGAGTGGTCGGTCGCAACGTCATGTTCGTGAAGGGCGCCCCGGAGAACGTGCTGGCGCGCTGTACGTCGGTGTGTTCGGAGGTGGGTGTTTGTGACGATTCTCACGCAGAACGGAACGCTGCTGCCGCTGACGCCGGAGCTGCGCCAGCACTACAACGAGCTGATTCGCGACATGTCGGAGAAGGCGCTGCGCTGTCTGGCGGTGGCGGGGAAGCTGGACCTGGGCGAGTTCAGCGACTACGACGGTCCGAAGCATTCTTCGCACAAGTGAGCGTGGTGAGCAGAGGTGACGGGAAGGAAGCTGCTGGATCTGAACAATTTCGAGGCGCTGGAGAGCGACCTCACGCTGTTCGGCGTGTGCGGTATCAAGGATCCTGCGCGCGTGGAGGTGCGTGGGAGCATTCTGAAGTGTCGCGAGGCGGGCATTCGCGTGTTCATGATCACCGGCGACAACAAGGCCACCGCCGAGGCCATCGCGTGCGACGTGGGTATCTTCGAGCCCAACGAGGACGTGAGTCGCAAGAGCTTCCTGGGTAGTTCTTCATTTTCTTCTTCACTCCAGCACGTGACTTCATGGCGCTGAGCCACGCGGAGCAGATCCGGATCCTCTCGGGCGGCGGCGGTCGCGTGTTCAGCCGCTCGGAGCCGATGCACAAGAAGCAGCTGATCGCACTGCTGAAAGACATGGGCGAGATCACAGCGATGACGGGCGACGGCGTGAACGACGCGCCGGCGCTGCAGCAGGCGGACATTGGCGTGGCGATGGGCATCAGCGGCACGGAGGTGGCGAAGGAGGCCTCGGACATGGTGCTGGTGGACGACAACTTCAGCACGATCGTGGCGGCGATCGAGGAGGGCCGCTCGATCTACCAGAACATGAAGGCGTTCATCCGCTACCTGATCTCCTCGAACATCGGCGAGGTGGCGTCGATCTTCTTCACGGCGATGCTGGGCATTCCGGAGGGTCTCTCGCCGGTGCAGCTGCTGTGGGTGAATCTGGTGACCGACGGACCTCCGGCGACCGCGCTGGGCTTCAACCCTCCCGAGCCGGACATCATGCAGAAGCCGCCGCGCGACAAGGACGAGGGCCTCATCACGCCCTTCGTCTTCTTCCGCTATATGGTGATTGGTCTGTACGTTGGATTTGCCACGGTGGGCGTGTTTGTTTACTGGTACGTGATGGACGCGAAAGCGCCCGACAGGCATCCGTTGGTGACGCTGCGTCAGCTGATGAACCACAGCAAGTGTCCCTCGTGGAGCGACTTCACCGTGGGCGAGAGAGAGGCGACTGAGGAGTAGGTGGGCGACTACGGACACTTCAAGTCCCCGTGCGACTACTTCGAGAAGGGAAAGGTGGTGGCGTCGACGCTGTCGCTGACGGTGCTGGTGACCATCGAGATGATGAATGCGCTGAACGCGCTGTCGGAGGAGTGTTCGCTGCTGGTCGTGCCGCCGCATCGCAACATGTATCTGGTGGGAGCCATTGCTGCGTCCTTCCTCGCACACTTCGCCATCCTCTACATCCCGTTCCTGGCGAGCATCTTCTCGGTGTGTCCGCTCGGGTGGCGCGAGTGGAAGATCGTGCTGGCGTTCTCGTTCCCTGTGATTCTGCTGGACGAGATCCTCAAGTTTGTCGGAAAGTACGTGCTGAAGGGACATGGAAAGAAGGAGAAGGAGGTGGAAATGGTGCCGCTGTTGAGCATCAACTAAGCGGAGTGTGTCATTGTGATTGGAAGCGTTGTTTGTTTGGGATAGGTCGAACGGGAACTGCAATTCGTGGAATGAAGGATACTCCATCCATCAACAGTAATCACCCACACAAATCGAAATGCCGAAGGAACGACCCGCTCGCAGCAAGGTGTACTCGGCAGGACCCGCGCCAACGGGAGCGGCAGGTGGATTAGGTCAGCACTTTATCAAGAACATTGCGGTGGTGAACAACATCGTCGAGAAGGCTGGAATCAAACCGACCGATATTGTTTTGGAAATTGGTCCCGGAAACGGTATTCTCACGATGGAGCTGCTGAAGAAGGCGAAGAAGGTGATTGCAGTGGAGCTCGACCCGCGCATGGTCAACGAAATCCAGAAAAAGGTCCAGGGAACGTGAGGCTGGTGGATGGAGGTGATTCCCAGAGAGTATGCGACACATTTGCAGATTATTCACGGTGACTTCCTCAAGGTGGAACTTCCCTACTTCGACCTGTGTGTGGCAAACGTGCCCTACGTGATTTCGTCCGGCATCGTGTTCAAGCTGCTGTCGCACCGTCCCTTCTTCCGTGCGGCCGTTCTGATGTTCCAGGAGGAGTTCACGCAGCGTCTGTGTGCGAAGTAGGTGATCGCCCCATTCTCTCCCGCAGACCCGGCGACAACCTGTACTGTCGTCTCTCGGTGAACACACAGTTGCTGGCTCGCACGCAGCAGCTGTTGAAGGTGGGTCGGAACAACTTCAACCCCCCTCCGAAGGTGGAATCGCGTGTCTGCCGCATCGAGCCGTACAACCCGCCTCCCGCGGTGAACTTCGTGGAGTGGGACGGAATGATCCGTCTGTGCTTCCAGCGCAAGAACAAGACGCTGGCGGCCATTTTCAAGAACAAGAAGGTGATCGAGATGCTTCAGGAGAACTACCGGACATTTTGCGCGCTGAACAACAAGGTAGGAAAGGGAAGCGATTGCGAGGTAGATGCCGGAGGAGAAGGACTTCAAGGAGCTGGTGATTGCCGTGTTGGAGGAGAGTGAGAGCGGAATGATCGATTGATGGGTAGCTGGGTTTGCGGAGTCGCGTGCTGCGAAGATGTCGATCGAGGACTTCTTGACGTAGGATTGGGAAAGAAGGGTGAGGGGAAGGCTTCTGAACGCGTTCCTGTCGAAGGATATTCATTTCGCTTAGTGTCTTTTATCGTTGTGGGGTGTTTGTGAGAAATAAAGAATAAAGATAAGCGAGATGCAATCACATTGTTGTTTCGTTGAGACGGATTTCTCGTTCTTGCTCAACGACCCCCTTAGTTTGTCCAGAATCACGTGCTTCGCTGTGAACAATGCCGATGCTAGGTGTGTACCAGTTCTTTATGAAACTCTTTTCCTCTCCAGATGCAACAGAAGAGGAGACACGGAAAGAGATCAAGGCAAATCAAAACGAAGAAAGGTATAACAGTACAGATGGAAGCCAAGAGAGTGGAAGTAATCGGAATGGCGGTTTGCGTAACAAGTAGAACCCGAGAGTGTACGCGAAAAGAATACATGTTTAGGTGAAAAGGTCCGGTCGTACATGGATTCGGTCATTGGTCTGGACCCAGAAAAGCAGGACAAGGCGGAAGCGATGAAATTGGTAATGGAACTTGAGAAGTATAGTACGACGTGAGATTAACTCGATGGATTGACTGTAGTTTCACCCTTCCCTCTGGAGAGCACATCATGATTCGTCCCATCCTTCCCGTTGACAAGTATGCAATGAGGGATTGTGGGAGTTGAAGGAGAGTATCATTGTAGTAATTGAGGAGGGAGCTGTATCGCAGCATTCTCTTTCTTTGCGCTTTAACACGTGTTCAACGCGAGTGTTTGATTCCGTTCTGGATTACTTCTGTAACGTTAACTTTGACTCGCACTTTGCCATCTCTGTCCTTCTGCAGGAAGATGGAAAGTGGCAGGGAGTTGCCTCGGGTCGCATCATTCAAGATCTCAATAAACCTTCCGAAGCTGAGTGGGCTGCACTGGTAGTTGATGCAAAACACGGTCACAAGATCGGATCCTGCATATTGTACTATCTCAGTTATGTCGCCATCTCGGGGGAGGATGACGTGTAGATGGCTCGCTCTTTTGGAATCGAACGTCTGATGGCTGTCGTCCATCCCAACAATTACTGTGTACTATACTGGATGGAGAAGTTGGGTGCTTTCCATCTTTTCAAAGATGAATGGTGAAATTTGTTTATCGACATTGAGGTATAGTGATTTCTGGAGCTTCAAGACTCCGATCTACGATGAGTGGATTAAAGATCCAGATGCAAGAGCACTCCTGCAGAAAGCATCTTCGGGGCAGGGAAGTCTCCCTGAAGAGCTGCGGCAGGTCCTTCTTGAACATGTGTACTGTGGGTGTGGGAGAACGTAGTGATGGATAGCTCTATCAACATACTCCAAACCGGAAGCAGGAAAGGACTGTAGGTGAATGGGGTGGGATTTAGTATAGGTTATCTCAATTCAAAGCGTCATCTTATTGAAAAAACGGAATCAAATTAAATGGCTATGTTTGTTGTATTCATGAATCCACTGACAGTGATTCGTTTCGATTACCATGAATCCTCAACCTACTTGTCCTCCCGGGCAAACGCCACCTGTCCAACGACCCCGTCCCGTTCCAACAGTGAGTCCAGAAGAGGAACGGTTCCGACAGTACTTCCTCTCCGTAAACCCGACGTTTGACGTATGAACTGCATAAGCGAGTGAATGTGAAGAGACGTTTCAAGGAGATGAGCGCAACGGGCATCCGAGAGGCGTTTTGGAGACTTCCGGAAGTTCGGCAAGCCATGAAAACGGTGCAATACCAACGGAGCAGCGGTATTCCTTCCGAGTTGTTGTTTGATCAGCAGCCGCTTGAACAGAATGTGCGAATACAATCCCTCTTTCATTTAGAACCAAAAGCTGTTCACGATGACAAAGGAGATCAAGGAGCAGATCTTCCGCCAGTTCCCAGAAGTGGAGTACGCCTACTCCAAAGAGGTTCCTGCGAACCGAGGCGAGGCGCAGTTCTGGGCACTCTTCTTCCGCTTCTACATTGCTGATTTGCGCGAAGATGCGTTGATCGGAGGTCTAATTGTGATATTCGTGTAACAGAAAGAAGTAAACATTTTCACGAAGTACAAGCGTGAAGTGGAGCTCCTGAACAAATCGAAGGAGGAAGACTTGAACAAGAGTTCGTTGTTGGAGATCTCTGTGGAGGATTGTAGCAACAACCCCAGCGAGGCACACGGAACGGTCTATGAGCCCTTGACCAATGATGGTAGTCCTTTCATTGTCGATTCATTCACCAGATACAGAAGTGGATGCGGAATTCGGTGATATGATGAAAACACTCTCTCGACACACAGGTCTCATTGCGAAGCTGATTCAGAAACGTTCTTCCGAGAAGAGCGAAGTGATTCGGACGCTTGTGCAGAACACGGAAGCCTCCCCTCATCGCATTCCTCAGCCGTTGCACCAACACAATCATGTCGATTACGATGAGCAGATGCGTCGTCACGAGCAGAACGACATGGAGGAGACAAAAACGGAGGACGTCGTTGTGACCGATATGGAGCGAAACAGCTTCTTCGCACGCATGGGTTCGCTGAATCCGAACATTTCTACGTGTCTCGTGATAACTGCTTTTCAGTTTTACTGTAGACACGACAGGAGAACAGCGATTACGTGTTGGAGCAGATGCAGCGTGCGGAAAAGGAGGGTCAGAATGCATGTAGGAGTGGAAACGGGAATTTATGGAAGCCAATCTGAAGATGCACAATCTGATTCCGGTGGATGCGCAACCGATCGTGGAAGCGAATCAGCTTCGAGTATATTGCATTCTCCACCTCGCGTGGATGCAGTTGCAACAGCGACATGCTCGACCCGAAGAGATGCAGAAGTTTTTAAAGCAAATTGGTGGTCTGATCATATCCTAAATGAGTGAAGAGGGTTACTCCTTGACGGAAGGGGCAATGCCAGAAGATGGTGAAACAGGGATACAAGCAAAGCGAGAAGTTCTCTTATTTGCTGTTGGAGTGGAAGCACGAGTTTGAAACACTATGTAGACTATGTAAGTCATTTGTTTGTTGGAACTGATCTCCACTTTCGCCCTCTTGTGAAACAAGATGGATTCTATTCAGCAGGCCCTTCGTTTCTTCTTTGAAGAGGAAGAAAGCGAGGATCGGTCAACTGTAGCAGTTTTGTATTGGTAATACGAAATAGATCACGGTGGAGTGTTGCGGATATGAATTTGGAGATTCAATCCATCGGTCGTTGCTCTGTTTCCTGTTTGCAGTGGAATCGAGAATCCGGAGATTTGTGGGCGTGTATCCCGTTATCATAACGAGCGAATGGTATCGTCATTTCTTGGTTTCAATCCGAGGCCGATATTCTCTCTTCCCTTTGAAAGAGAATCCTATTTGGAATCATCGGCACTTCAAGTATACCTCTTTGAGAGCCTTAGTTCAGAGAGTGCTACTCAGATCATATCCTTTTCCCTCTTTCATTAACTCCTTCACATGCAGTCGTTGGGCAAAGAACTGCCTCTTATCGGAATGGAGTCCGTTTCCATCGCCTGTTTACTACAGAATCCGCTCTATTATTTGCTTTTTATTGACTGCGGGAAGCAATCCCCTTGTTCCCTTTTGTCTTGTTTCATCAATCCGCCACCCCCTTCCTCTCCTGAAATGAATCATCTTTGCTTCTTGACGGATCTTAATTCATGTCAGCAGAAGTGTGATTACCTCCTCCTTCCTTTCATTCGCGATTCCTCTCCAATTGCTCATTACCGTGTCTGTTCTTATCATCTCTCACATTTAGGGTTATTGGAAGAGCGTTTCCTAGTATCTCTTTGTCAACACAATCTGGGTGAATTGGTGAATTCAATATCATCTATTCGTTCCGAGGGCTCTGTGTTCCAACGTTCTTACTACCAACGGTTTTGTCCTGATCATCTGAATCCTCCATTCCACCTGGAATCCTGGATTCAGTTGTCCAAATCAGAAGCGGTTCCTTCAACAACCGTTTGCTCCCTTTTTCTCCTCTTTCTCGCAATCAACTCTCATTCCACCTCTCTTCCCCTCATCAAGCGTAATCGGTCCCAAATCACATTTTGCGATCCTCTTCTCCAGTCCTTCCTCTCTTCCCTCGCTCCCCCCACTCCCCCCGATTTTGACAACCAGGATGCTTCTCTTCAGCGGGTTCTTCAACTAGAGGATTCTCTTCCCCATGCGGCCAAGTCGTCGCTGCAGCTGGCAGCCGAATTCATGTCTCTTGGAGAGATAGACAAGTACATTTCGTCGTCATCTCCGATGCAGGGCGCGTTTTCACTTTCACACTTTCCAATCATTTCCACGCGAAGAGGTAGAAACAATCGAACAGGATTCACTGGCGGGACAGCTATCGAGGGAATTGCGGCAATTCGATGAAATAGCAACGGAAGCGGAGAATAAGATTGCTTCTGGAGAATACACGGAAGTGTTACAGTCCCTCCTGGGTTTCCGTGGCGCATTTGCACATTACCCCAAGTATTTCGAGCTATTGTTGGAGAGTGCGTTGGAACTTCATGAGACATCTCTCGGAATGGAGTTGGTGCACGTGTTGTTTCCTCACATGACGAATTGTGGCTCGGAGCGTTTTTTCGAGTTGAATCGTGCAACAGTGAAATATTACAAAGGAACGCATCATTCCTTGGTAGTGAATTGAATGGTTCGATGATGCGTAGGCCATCTTGTCTCTGAAGATGCTGCTTCAAGCTGGTAGTTACGATCTGATTCTAGACAGTACTCCCCACGAATGGGGAGAGGATGCGGAGTTGCTTCACCTAATCGACTACGCGAAGGATGCAGGAACGCTCTTCCACGCTTTCAACGATTCCATTTCGGATATAGAACTGGATGCAACGATTTCCTTTCTCTCTTCCGACCAGTCATTGGCATGTTTTTCCTTCCTGGGCTCCTGCCACCGTCTACGAGGCCAGCGCTACCTTCAATCCAACGACTTCTCCTCGGCGCTGCAAGAAAGCGAGTCAGCCTACGCATTGACGCATGATCGCATCACCACCTGCCAGCTAGCGACCTGTCTCCTGCACAGCAACGATGTCGACCGCGCGATCTCTCTTCTCACGCAAAGTCTCCGTCGAGAAGATCATCCCGAAACACATGATCTGTTGGAGACGGCGCTTCGGTCTCGGTGAGTGTTTGTCGTAGCGATAACACAGAGACCAGCAACACGTGGTAGCCGCAAGGAAGGAGCATGCGAAGAGTCTCGAAGAGGCGGGAAAACTGGAGGAGGCGTTAGAAGAATGGATGAAAGTGTTTGGGGAAACTGAAGAAACCAGTGTAGCGGAAACGATCGCACGACTGACGAAACGATTAAGAGAAGAAACGAAGAAGCGACGGGGTTTGTTTGGACGATGGCATGTCCGAGAAGAGTCGAAGTCGGAGTTTAAGTATGATGATCGATATGGGGCGTTGAAGACGGAATATGAGATTTGTTGCGATAAGCTGGGAGTGAAGATTACCGATTCGTTGGAAGAGGTGAAGAAGCGGTTTCATGCTTTGGCGTTGCAGTGTCATCCCGATAAGAATGCTGATACAGAGGCGCAGGAACGGTTCATTGAGATCCGAAAGGCGTATGAGTATATTGTTGCGAACTATTCGGATCCGTGAGATTGTACCATTTGACATGTTTTCTTTGTTGTATTATTCTGTTGTTTTGCATTACACCACTCCTTCGTTCACTCACTCTCACCACCCTTCGCACAGCATCCTTCCACAATTCTTCACTCTACGCCCAGATTCATGCATCCCAACCATCCCAACAATTCCTCACCCGGCTCCTTGTCATCATTGTTCGCACTCTCATTCATGCTCTCTTCTGTAAAAGTGTTCGCTGTGGCGAGTCGCAGGTATTTTTGATGGAGACAACCTCATCTTCAGATTGCCCCTGATTCGTCGTTCTTTTAGCTCCGAATACACGAAACGTTTCTGTTCACTCCTTGCTCAAATGTAGATTTTCTCATGCCCTCCGCAAAGCGATTAGTCGCTTTGAATAACCTGGATGCGTCGGTAATTGTTGGAACGGGATTGGGAGGACGTATTATGGGATATGACGTGCAAAACTACCTTGACAACTTGAAGAAGCCATCGAAGCGGGCGACTCCTCCGCCAGTGAAGCCGACGATTGCTGGTAACCATGTTGGAGTGGCCGAAATCGTAGGTGCCAACTATGTCGATGAGGCTGTGGAGACAAGCCAGAAGACCCAGCTGGATATGGACCAGCTGATTAAGAAGCAGATTCCTCATTCGTATGTGAATGGATCCACCAACGTGACCAATCTCCTCTCCTTCCTCCATTCGATTTCAGAAACATCGGGAATCACGCTTAACGTAGTCGACGTGGCCGTGAAGGCGATTACCAACTCGCTGATCCGTGAAGGACAGAAGACGGTGAGCGTGAATGTGTGTCTGGAAACCGGTTACAACACATCCAGCTGCTTCACGCTGCCGAGTGGGAGATGAGTCCGTTACTCATCCGTAGACGTGGAGAAGCTGAATCTTCTGGACATCCACGACGCGATCGCGAAGGGCAAGCAGTCTCCGTCGCCTCTCACCGGCGACGTGACGGTGAGCGTGTTGGACTCGGTGGAGCGCGCGGGCGGCATGCTATCGAGCGCCACGGAGCTGGGGACGCTGACGCTGGGCAAGCCCTTGCGAACGGTGGTGGTGGGCGAGGACGACGCAATAAAGACGTGTACGATGTGCAGCTACAACTTTTCGTTCAACGCGCTAAAGCTTGACGAGACGAAGAGCCAGGCGATTCTTTCTTCTCTCCAGTCCTTCATGGAGAATCCGGAGTTCCTCATGGAGTAGTTTTTGTCATGTGTTTGTTCGAGAAGTGTGAAGAGTTGAGAATGGTATAGAAAGCAATGTATTACAAGACAATCCATCATGAAAAGAGAGCAAAGGAACAATGCAAAACCCATCACACACGACGAAGATGACAACCTCTCAAACAAACATATCGTAAAAGCACCTTAATGGACGATCTGTCCCCATCCGATCAATCTCCAGTGATTCGAGATTCGTCGACTCAACGCGATCTTCTCTCCCTCCTGCGTGCACACCTACGCCTCACGCCTCGCCCTCTCCCCCACCGGCTTCGTCAGCGCGATCTTCGCCGTGTCGTTCTTCACGCTCATCACGCGTCCGCCAGTGCTGGTGGAGCCGATGTTCACCATCAGCACCTCGCCCTTCGCCAGCTTCTTCACCTTCGCCTTCCCGTCCGCCTCCTGCTCCGTCACGCCCAGCAGTCTCCGCAGCAGGTAGAAGGTCACGCTGATCTCCGTGAACACGCTCGGCAACTTGCCCTTGTGGCCCAGCACCTGGCCCACCAGACGGTCCGCACGCGTCAGCGTGGGGTCGATCTTCGTTCCCACGCCGATCAGTCCGCCCGGCACCGCATACCGCAGCGTGTTCTTCTCCGCGTGCAGCGACTCCACGCGCGCGTAGATGGGCGTGTTGGTCATCTCACCCTGCAGGTTCTTGCTGACGATGCCCGGAAGGATCTCGATCTCGTCGCCCAGGCGCAGCACGCCCTTGAGGATGGAGCCGCCCGCCACGCCGCCCTTGAGGTCGTCTGCGCGCTGGCCTGGCTTGTTCACGTCGAAGGAGCGGATCACGATCATGTGCGGCGCGCTGGTGTAGTCGCGGACCGGTACGGGGATCGTGTTCACGATGTACTCGCAGACCACGTCGATGTTGTACTTCAGCTGCGCGCTGATGGGGATGATCGGAGCCTTCTCTGCAACCGTGCCGGAGACGAAGTTACGGATGCTCTCGAACTGCACCATCGCCTGCTCTTTCTTGATTAGATCGATCTTGTTCTGCAGGATGATCAGGTTCTGCAATTTCATGATCTCCACGGCAGCAAGGTGCTCGCTCGTCTGCGGCTGCGGGCAAGGCTCGTTTCCAGCGATCAGCAGGAGAGCTGCGTCCATCACCGCCGCTCCGTTCAGCATCGTCGCCATCAGCACGTCGTGGCCGGGACAGTCCACGAACGACACATGGCGCATCAGCGTCATCGTGCTTCCGCATCCAGGACGCTTGCACTTGGGATGAGGCTCGCAGTCCGAACCGAAGGACGCGTAGCAATCAGGACTAGAAGGTGACTCCACAGAAAGCGAGGCAATACGCAGGACAGTCGGGATTGTCGCACTTGTAGATCTTCGCGTTTGCATATCCCAATTTGATAGTAATATTACGCTCAAGCTCATTCTTGAAACGCACAGTCTACGAACTCAGAAATGGCTCTGCTCACCGACTTGCACTCCAGAAATCGCTTTCACGACGGTCGACTTTCCGTGAGCTACGTGACCGATCGTACCTATGGAATCACCCCGCTCGCGAGCGACAAAGTACCAATGTTGATAGTTGCCTGGTACTGCATGATTTCGGGATTGGTGGGAGACAGATTCTCCAAACCAACATCACTCGTCTGTTCAGCCATGGTCTGCGGGGTTCCTTATGCGGTTGAACCAATTATCGCTCAAGAACCGCGGAACCTGCGCTTTCCTTCTTTTGGTCGGTTCGTGTAACTGAAACAAAGAAATTCGCAAAATACATATGGTTAACACAGAGAATTTAGAACATGCCGAAAATGTCGTCCCTACCCATCATCTCCTCTCCCCATACTCACGTGTAGCCCTTGTTCGCAGGCGCAGGAGCAGCGGGAGCAGCCTCCTCCTCCTCTTCCGCCTCCGCCTTTCTGCGAGCTCCACGAGCACGACGACGTCTTCCACTCTCTGGAGGAGGAGCAAGGGAACCGTCGGCACCCACCTCCACCACGTCATCTACCTTCTTCTTGTTGTGTCTCTGTAAATGAGCCATTCCTCTCCATCTCTCACTCTCTTGTTCTTGATCGCCACGTCCACGTGGAGAGTCTCACCGTCCTGAAGCGAGTAGTCCTGCTCCTCCTCGTCCGAGAGATCCTCGGGCTCGTCCAGATACTTCTTGTACTCCTGGAGAGCAATCTTGAAATCCAGAGCCTCCGATCTCTCCTGGAAACCAATACCGATGTACGCCTTCTTGCGGTCCTTTTCGATACGCATCACGAAATAACGAGAAGAATCCAGCACGGGCTCGATCACAGAAGGACCGTCGTCACGGACCATGGTCGAAGCAAACACCTTCTTCTTGTCGTCCACCAGCTCGATGTAGCACGCCTTTCCACGCAGAACGACGTCCAGAGAGCCGAACCAGATCTGATTCGTCCAACCGGCAGCACGGTATCCCATACCCGTGTTTCTAGGGGGAATCTTATACACGTAGCATCTGCGGATGTGACACAGATTCTGCTCGAAAATATCGTCGTCTTGCATTGCTTTTCAGACAAATGATGGAGGATGCATGACATCCGAACACCCGCGGTTATTCAAACAAACATAGCAACAGAAGATACACTATTAATGATTGTGTTCCACGAACAGAAAATAAGGGATTAAGACTCCCACAAGAATACAAGCAATTTGGTAGAGTCCAACGTGATGTCCAACCGATGGGAGGATGTGGGTTAGAGCAACATAGATGAACGTTCCGGCGCTAAAGGCAAATGCGTAGCCGATCAGCTTGGCGGGGATGATACTTGAGCCGAAGACGACAAGTAATGCTGACAGAACAGTTGATACAGGGGTGGCGGCGGAGAACGTGGCAATGTAGCGAGACGCTACAGAAAGAGAAAGAAACAAAGGATACCTTGTTGGAAGGATACGTGGAGTTGCTTCACAAAGATGCCAACTCCCAGCGACGCAGACACCTTATGAAGTAGGAGAGCCCAGAAAAGCGTGTGGATGACACTCGTGTTGCTCGAAGTGATGCTCGACCCGATAGCAAGTCCATCGAAAAAGGAGTGAAGACAGAGTCCCGAGATGGTCGCTCGCAGCTTGGGGATCGCATTCTCCGTTACCATGATAGTCACTTCCTCCTTTCCGTTATCGGAAGCACTTTCGTTGCTGTGATGCTCCTCTCCGTGACTGTGACCTTCCGAGTGATTGTGGGTATAGGAATCGGCAATGAGCATAACCAAGTATCCAATCACGACGGCTAATCCAATGTCCTTCGATTCTAGATGGGTTGCGGCATGCCCATCGCCATTTCCAGCAGGACACTCACATCCATTCAGAATGGCTTCGGGAAGAACCACAATAAAGCTGCACCCAAGCATGAGTCCAACTCCGATGAGACTGATGGTCTTCCCCGCATTCTTCGATAGGTGCATCATGAGGGGAAGAGAGGTTGTCACGAACGTGACAACGAAGAGTGCTAGTGAATAGAATACAACAACAAGAAAGGAAGAAGCCATTATGATCAGCAGCATGTTCCCGAAGATATGTCATTCTCCTGCGGATTTTGATGGTAGGGAGCGACTCTCTCTTTTCCCTCCAACTTGGACATCATCACTACCCCTTTGTTTCGGGATATGGTATCTGTTTTCTAGCGTGCTGATTGATAGGATTCAATTAATCATCTCCTGAATGAGATCTTTGGATCCGTGGCGTCGCAGCCGCAGCGCGTAACGGACGTGTAGTGTAGCTGCTTGTGAGTGATATTCAGACAATTGCCATCTGTTCCAGATCCGGGCGCATCCATTCACTCTCTTCCCAAGAAGCGCCCAATCCTCCCTCCATCACCTCCGGTGAAGAAGCGAAAACTCATTCTTCCCGATCCTGATTATGTATCTTCTGGTATCCCTGCGCCATTGGCATCGGAGGTGGATTCGCTGTTTGAGGAACCTGTGAATGGTGACACAGATGGTGATGCGGAGAATGGTATTTTTCCCATGAAAGCCAACCCCTCTTCTGCAAATCCTGTGAATCTTCCTACATACTCTTCCGATTCCACTCCTTCCACCAACTCCAACCTCATCCCGACGCACTCCAAGCTGCCACAGCTGTACTGGAAGCTGATTCCCTACGAGTTCTTCAACCGGATCCAGTCTGCCACCGTCGACACCCTTCTCTCCTCCGACGCCAACGTCGTCGTCTCCGCTCCCACCGTGACCTCTCCGCTCCCCTCTCTCCCATAGGGCTGCGGCAAGACGGTGCTTCTCGAGCTCGCCGTCATCCACCTGCACGACGCCTGGCTCCGCTCCGGCCACTCCCTCGCCGACCCCTTTCCCTTCCTCGTCCTCTACGTGTGTCCGACCAAGGCGCTCTGCCGCGAGGTCTTCACCAGCTGGAGCGCCAAGTTTCTCCCCTACAATCTCCACTGCCTCGTAGGTCTCCTCGGAAGACCTCACGCCAGGAAATCACCGGCGACACGGACCCCGTCGGGCTGCGTAGTCTCCGCCTCCCCTGCACACGTAGAGGAGACGCAGCAGCTCGCGCACACAACCATCCTCTTCACTACTCCCGAGAAGCTCGAGATCCTCTCGCGTCGCTGGAGCGTTCCCTCCGCCGGCGACGCGCTCGCTGGCCGCATCCGCCTGCTGCTCATCGACGAGATCCACCTGCTCAACGAGCCGCGCGGCGCCAACATCGAGACCGTCGTCGCGCGGCTGCGTAGTCGTCTCTCCCCTCCCCCCTCACTCCGTGCGAGCCACCGCCGCAGCGGCCCCCATCCGCATCGTCACGCTCTCCGCCACGCTCCCCAACTCGCGCGACGTCGCCGAGTGGCTGCAGGCGGCGCACTTCTCCTTCGACGCCTCCTACCGGCCGGTACCAATCGACCGCGTCGTGCTGGGCTTCCCCAACGCCGCCGGCAAGAACCCCTTCCTCTTCGAGAAGTATCTCAACTACAAGTGGCGTCCGTCTCCGCCTCCCACGCAGAGTCTTCGGCGTCATCCAGCGCTACTCCCCCCACAAGCCCGTCCTCGTCTTCTCCTCCACACGCAAGGGATGCATGTGGCCTCTTCTCCCCTCTCTCCCGCAGCTCCCTCGCCAACCAGCTCCTTGCCGACTGCGACCGCAACGGACTGGCTGCGCACGGCTTCCTCAGCGCCGAGCTGCAGCAGGGGTCTCTCTCCGTCCCCACTCCCACCTAGTCTCCAGCAGTACCTCCCGCGCGTGCAGGACGCCTCGCTACGTGCATGGCTGCAGCGCGGCATCGCCATTCACACGGCGGGGCTCGGTAGTCCTCCTCCTCCCTTCCCACGCAGCTAGCGGCGACCGCGCCCTCGTGGAGGCGCTGTTCGAGCACGGCTTCGTGCAGGTGGTCTGCACGACCTCCACGCTGGCGCTGGGCGTGAATCTGCCCGTGTTCCTGGTGGTCGTGAAGGGCACCAAGCAGTGGCGCGGCGGCCGCGGCTACGAGGAGATCTCCGAGGCCATGCTGCAGCAGATGATCGGTCGTGCGGGACGACCGCAATTCAACGAGCGGGGTATGGCGGTGATTCTGACCAGCGAGGAGAGTGTGGCGAGGTGTGTGAGAGCGACGCCTGACACGGAGATACGCGAGTGATGCGGAGCCGCAGGAGACCATCGAGTCGCACCTCACCGACCGCATCGTCGAGTGCATCAACAACGAGATCGTGCTGCGCTCCATCACCGATGCCGCCTCGCTCTTCCGCGTAGGCCTCGCAGCCCCCTCTCCCCCAGTGGCTCCAGGGCACTTTCTTCTACGTCCGCGCGCACAGGAACCCCGGCCACTACCACCTGCAAGCCCCGCAGACCGACACGCGTGAAGCCGTCGATACGCAGCTGCGCAGTCTGCTCGCAGCCTACGTGTCGCAGCTGCAGACGCACCGTGTCTCCCGTCCCTCTCTCTCCCACAGACCTCATCACCGTCACCGACGGACGCTTCGGACCGCGACTCGGCGCGCTGCTCATGCAGAAGTTCTACCTGCGCTTCGCCACTACGCTCGTGGTCACCAGCGTCTACCAGTGCGACAGCGAGGCCGCACTGCTGCTGCACCTGGCGCACGCCGCCGTAGAACCTGTTCTCCCCTCCCATGCAGGAGTTCGCGGAATACCCCGTCAAGCAGGGCCAGAAGACCTTCCTCAACCGCGTCTTCGCCAAGCTGGGCCGCTTCCACTTCCGCGGCAAGGTGCGCTCGCCCGCGGAGAAGGCGGCGGCGCTGCTGATGGCGCTGCTGGGGGGTCTGCGCGTGGAGGAGCTCTCGCTGCGGCTGGAGGCGGAGGCGGTAGGTCGCTCGTCTCCCTCGCCAGCAGATCGCCCGCACCGCGCTGCGGCTCTGTCGCGCCGCGCTCTTCTTCCTCGCACACAACCAAGAGTCTCGCTTCGAGACCTGTCCGCAGTTCTGTCTTCAGTCTGCTCCACAGTCCATCTCACAGTCTATTTTACAATCCACTTCACAGTCTATTTCACAATCCACTTTACAATCCACTTCACAATCCACTTCACAGTCTATTTCACAATCCACTTTACAATCCACTTCACAGTCTATTTCACAATCCACTTCACAATCCACTTCACAATCCACTTTACAATCCACTGAGTCACTGCGGAGCGAGGAGAGGCCGGTGACGCGCGTGGGGACGCTGCTGCTGTGGACGCACCGGTTGGAGCGCGCGGTGGCACGCCGCACCTGGGGCGAGGGCGGCGACGCGCTGCGACAGCTGGTAGGCGCTGGTAGGCGATTCACGAGCCAGGACGGCGTGGGGCCCGCGGCGCTGCGCAGTCTGCAGCAGCACGGCGTCGACTCGCTGGAGACGCTGCTGCGCACGCCGGCCGTCACCGTGGACTTATGAGGAGGGGAAGAGACGTAGCTGGACGCGATCCTCGGGCGACGCGTCGGACGACAGCTCCAGCGGCAGCTGGAGGCGGCACCGCGGCTGCGACTGCGTGTGGAGCCGGTAGGTGTGGGGAGCGAGACTGAGGCAGCGGGGAGACGCGCTGGCGCTGGCAGTGGCGATGGAGGGCGACGGAGAGGCGAGAGGCGGTGAGAGGGGACTGTACACGCTGCTGGTGGAGGACGGGGCGGGCCGGCCTGTGATGTACCGACAGGTGTCCGCAGAGGGCGTCTTCACCGTGCCTGCGCCCAGGAGCGGCGATTCCTACGCCATTCACTTCCTGAACAACCGGTGGATCGGAATGGACCAGGAGATCGTCTACGGACACGCGGCGCAGGCCGAGCAGGCGACGGTGGAGAAGCACAGGAGAAAGCAGAAGCCGCGGAAGGAGCCGCGTGAGAAGGTGCATCCGGAGATAGCGGCGAACCAGGACGAGATCGACTTGCTTAGCTTCATCTCCTGGGAAGATGATGGAATGGCCGGGAATGGAGTGGAGTTGGATAATTCCGTTCCGAACGAGAGGAAGCCAGCCTCTCAAAGTAATCCGGTGATTCCACAAAGAAATCCTCCGACCGTGTCATCTCATCTGCAACAACCATTGTCCTCTCCTCAGCCACGAACGATTCCATTCCGGTCCCAATTGCCCGTGTCGACATCTTCGCAATCCATGATTCCATCCAATTACCAACAATCCACTCCATCCTCGCAACCAATCACCCCATACAACCCACAGCAATCCATTCCATCCTTGCAACCCAGCATCCCATCCCACACACAACAACCCACTCCCCAAACCCCACCTAACATCAACGTCGACGCCTTCCTGAACACTCTCTTTCAATACACCTGTTTGTTGGAAAAGAAAAAACGACTGAATTAGGAGCCTTATCGACGCAGATGCCCTGGAAAAGTTCGCGGGAAAAGCGCATTTGGCAGTGAAAGGAGCTGGAATGAGTCGGAACACATCGTCTTCCTCCAGTTCATCAAGCGACGATGATGATCTGGATACGGGTTTCGAGGAGCTGATGGCCACCGTAGGAGCGTGGATAGATGCATCAAACGTAGCATCACGGAGAAGATGCAATGAAGGAAATCTTCCGGAAAGCCGATGAGAAACGGATAGCGAAGGAGGAAGCGGAAGAGTCACAGAAGAAGAAGAAAGAGAACAAACAAACGATTGCGCAACAAAGCAGGGAAAAACTGCCAGCGGCGATCTTCAAGAAGGGGTCGAAGAAGAATTTTTCACCGGATAAACGACCCTACGAGGAAGTGGTGGTCGGCAAGCGGGTCGTTCTTCCCAATTACTACAACGAGGTGATTGAGCGTAGAGTTGGGTTATCCCTCTTCTGTGACATGTAGCGACTCAACGAGATCATCGAGGACGTGTCGGATCTAAAGTGGTTCGATGTGCGTTGTCCGCTCGAGTTGGAAAATGACTACCCGATCTACTGGCCAGGGCGTGTAGAACTCGTTGGAATCACTCACGGATAGATTCTGTCCGATGAGGAGCGCAATCTCTTCAACACAACGGAAGAGCAAGATATCCTGCTTGAGGGAAGCGGAAATGTGCTGATCGAGCTGTTCGGCTATCGCGACTCGCATTCCGATTACCATCCGTTGGTATCCCATCTCGAATTCACTCACAGTCTCGTTGCGAACAAGGAGATCATCCACGACATTTTCGATCCTGTAGTGAATCGCGACGGAGCCGCCTACATCGGCGATCCGAATCGCCATCTCTTCAGCAAGCAGTCGATGGTGCGCTACCTGAACAACGGTCTGCGTCTCCTCGACCAGCTGATCGCAGAACGACACTATTCCCGCGATACCGTTTCGCGCATCACAGCCCTGGAGGAGAAAGAGCCGCTGGCCCCCTCGAACACGCTCTTTAAAAAAGATTCGAGCTACGAACGACGTTTAGCGAAGGTACGGGTGGGAGCGAGTGATGATCAGAACACGGTCGGCGCAGTCGACACCTCCGACACGAAAGAGACACTGCGCGCGGGGGAGCTGATCGGCTACTACTACAAGCCGGTGTGTGTGAGAGAGGAGAATGAGAGGTAGTTCGGTCCGGTGGGCGACAAGCGCGCGTATTTCGAGAAGCGAATCGTGTCGATCACCGAGTCGCACGGGCAGAAGGTGCTGAAGCTGGAGAGCAACCACACGTGGACGATCAGAGAGGGGTGGAGCGTAGACTGACGGAGGACACGCAGGTGAAGCGGGTGGCGGACGCGGAGGGGAGGCCGGTGGAGGGGAGTTACCGCTGTCTGAGCGAGTACGCGCTGGAGGTGACGCGGACGGCGACGTCGCTGAATGACGTGGAGAGTCTGAAGAAGGACCTGCTGGACATTCGCGACCTGTTCAATAAGCGTGTGAGCGAGCTGTGACCTGTTTGTTAACAAACAAGTGAAGCAGATTTCAGCAATGACTCGGCATTGCGCTCCTCCGTCTCCTCGCGCTGTCCCTTGGCGAACTGCAGGAACACTTGGTCCAGCGTGCACTGGCTCAGCGTGTAGTCGACGATCTCCAGCTCCTGTCGCCGACTCTCCAGCAGCCGGAACACTTCCCACATGGGGAGAGTGGTTGGTAAAACGACGATGGCGTGGCAGCCGTGGATCTCGCGCACCTCGTACTCTCCGAACTTCTCCCGCAGCAGCGCCTGCATCTTCTGCATCAGCGCGGGATCGTCCTTCAGCTTGAAGTCCAGCGTGTAGCCGTCGCCGTACTTGCTCTTCAGGTGCTGCGAGCTGCCGAGACACTGAAGCTCGCCGTTGACCATGATGCCGATGCGGTTGCAGAGCGCGTCCGCCTCCTCCATCAGGTGTGTGGTCAGGAGGAAGCTACGGGCCTTCGAGGAGGACTTGATGATGTTCCAGAGCTTGCGGCGCGAGACAGGGTCGAGGCCGGTGGACGGTTCGTCGAGAATGATCACCGTGGGGTTGCCCATGAAGGCGATGGCGACGCAGAGACGACGCTTGTTGCCGCCGGAGAGGTCTTTCGTATACTTGTGGCGGTGCTCCGTGAGCGCGAGCGAGTCGAGACACTGCTCGATGACTCCTGGCAGCTTCTGCTCGTCGATGCCCTTGATCATTCCGTAGAAGCGCAGACACTCCTCGACCGTCATAAAGTCGAAGAGCACGTCGAACTGCGGACAGTAGCCGAGCACCTTGTACGCCTTCTGCACGTCGCCGGGAATCATGCAGTTGTTGACCATCGCCGTTCCCGCGTTGTAGCCCAGCGTTCCCATCAGAATGGACAGGATTGATGTCTTTCCGGCGCCGTTGGGACCCAGGAGGCCGAAGCAGTCGCCGTGCTGCACGCCGAAGGTGATGTCGCGACAGGCTTCTACGGGAGGCACCTTCTTGGTTCCGGGATACACCTTCCAGACGTGGCTGACGGCGATGGCCTGGTCCTTCAGGTGCTGCTCCACGCGCTTCACCTCCTCCGCCACGTCGCTGTCCTTGTGCTCCTGCTGCGTCATCGCGACGTCCACCTTCGCGTTCTTGACCCAGTAATGGCGCTCCACGAGGATGGTGAGGACGAAGAAGACGACGAACTCCACCGCGAGGTAAACCATGCCCTGGCCGCAGTTCTCCCAGCTGAAGGGATCGAACATGAGGCCGATCACCGAGGCGACGGCGGCGCTCTGCGCGACGCGGTTGAAGGTGTCGAAGAAGGTATAGCCGGGGATGACGTAGAGAATAGTGTTGACGATCTTCGCGTATTTGTTGACGGCGGGCCACAGATTCAGTACGGCGGAGACGACGCCGCCGCTGAGCATCAGCAGCATCATGATGTTGGAGAGACCGGTCTCGGCGGTGCTCACCTTCTTGAAGCAGAACTGGAAGATGTAGCAGAAGGGCAGCGCCGCGAGGATGAAGAGCAGCATGGTGATCGTCATCGCTCCGACGGCACCACGGATCTGCGTGAAGCTCGCGATGATGACGAAGGCGAGGATGGGAGGCAGCGAGAGCACCAGGTCGAAGACCAAGTTCGAGAGCCAGTAGAGGATGTCCACGACGCCCATCAGACGCTGTTGCAGACGCGCCTGGGAGATGCGCTCGCGCGCAGCGGCCACTCCGGCGTAGATGGGAACGAAGTTGAGGCCCTCCGACGCGTAGATGCAGAAGAAGATGACGAAGAGGACCGTCAGGATGCTGGCGGTCGTGGAATTGGAGGCGATCATCTTGTAGTCCGCTTGGAGACGCACGGGAGCCCCCTGCTGCGCGCTAAGGAGCGAGGAGTCCAGGAGCGAGGCCACGCTCTTGATGGCTGCGTTGTAGGAGGTGTTGTACCAGATGGACAGCTGGGAGGCGGCCACGTCCTTGGGCTCGACCAGAGCGACGTTATCGCCGGACGCCAGGAGGTACGCGGCAACGGACTCAGGCGTGAAGGTGTTGTTCAGGCTGGAGGTGATATCAACGATGGAGAGTCGGGCTATGGGTGAAGAAAGAGGACGAACGGTACCGTCGGCGGGGAGCGGGATGGAGTTCATGAGCGAAGTCATGTAGGTCTTCTCGCTCTCGTCGCGGTAGAAGTAGGGAATCTTCATGACGACGTCCTTGTCGGGAGAGTACAAGTTGCTGAGACTGAAGTGGATGGTGTTCGTCTGCTCCACGCCGGTGATCTTATCGCCGAGGAAGAGCATGAGGGATCCGACGGCGATGAGTATGATGGGAGAGATGACTTGCTGCATGAGTTCCTTCTTCTGGCGAATGGACATGAGCGCCTTCTTCCAGAGCAGGATTTTGAATTGCTTCCACGCGCTGAACGACGATTCGACCACGGGGAACTCGGTCACTTCCATGGAGGAAGCAGCCTTGGTATCCTTCTTGTCATCCTTCTTATCACCCTCCTTCTCCTCCTTCTCCTCCTCCTTGCTACTCGTATCCGAACGCATCCGCTCCTGCTCCTGCTGGAGCTCCGCCTCCGCGGCCAGCTGCACGAAGACTTCCTCGAGCGAGGTGGCCGTGATACCGCTGCTGCTGATGTGCAGCGCCTCCTTGTTCTTGTCCAGGTTCTCCAAGATGTCTCCGAAGAAGGCCGTCGCCTTGTCGGGGATGTTCATCGCGATCGTTGTGTGAGTCGACTCCTCGATGAACGCCTCGGGAAT
Organism: Blastocystis sp. NMH; assembly: GCA_039096215.1. Taxonomy (NCBI): domain Eukaryota; class Bigyra; order Opalinata; family Blastocystidae; genus Blastocystis; species Blastocystis sp. NMH. Next base: position 349,221 of record JBBPEA010000008.1, read on the forward strand.
GCATCGTCTCACCTGCTTCAGCAGCTCCTCGTCGTTGGCGTCCTGCTCCTTGGTAATCGACAGGTGGTAGCCGACGCCGAACTTGCTCTTCAGGTACAACGAGGTGCCCGCCACCTGCAGCTTGCCGTGCGACATGACCACGATGCGGTCGCCGAGGAAATCGGCTTCGTCCATGAAGTGCGTGCACAGCAGAATGACGCGGTCCTTCTTCTTCTTTTCCAGAAGCTGCCAGATCTGGCGACGCGAGGTGGGGTCCATGCCGGACGTGGGCTCGTCGAGGAACACGACTCTACACGTGAAACGGACGAGGCGACACGTACTTGGGATTGCCGATCAGCGCCATGGCGACGTTGAGACGACGCTTCATTCCGCCCGAGAGCGTCTGCACCTGCGCGTCTCCCTTGTCGACCATGTCGATCTGCGATGAGAGACAAGCCAAAGCGCTACGTCGGCCAGCAGGGTCTCGATCTGCTCTTTCAGCTCCTCCTCGGGGATGTTGCGGAGATGTCCGAAAAGCGATAGGTGCTCGCGACAGGTCAGTTGCGGAATGAGCAGGTTCTGCTGGGGACAGACGCCGAGGTTCTTGCGGACGAGGTCCAGACTATTGCGCAGCGAGTTGCCGTAGATGAAGGCGTCGCCCTTGGTGACGTCGTAGAGACCCGTGAGGACGTTGATCAGCGTCGATTTGCCCGCTCCGTTGTGGCCGAGCAGGACGGTGATTTGTCCCTCGTAGCTGCCACTCATCTCTCCTCGCCACACCTACAATGCGACGGAGAAGTCATCGACGGCGACAATAGGCTTGTCTTCTTTCTTCGCCGGCGCGAAGGACTTGGTGAGCTTGCAGATGCGGATGCCGGGGAGCTTCGCCGTGTCGGCGTCGACCGGTTCCACCTTCTCGAGGTCCTCGACGATCTCCTCTTCCTGGGTCTCCTCTTCGGGAGCCACCTTCTTGCTGGAGGGGAGGCAGAAGCAGCAGGACTCGCTGGTTCCGTAGCGGTGCTTCGTGACCTTTCCCAGATAGTATCCGAAGAAGCACCAGAAGATGAACGAGACAAACAATGAAATGACAAGCCATCCGTAGGAGGTGGGAAGACTCGACGCAGTGGTCTACGTCGCATCTCTCTCCCGCTTCCTACACTAAAGAAATTACTCGCCGAGATTCCGTTGTAATAGACGGAGCCAGCGGTCACCAGCATCGCCGCGATCTGAACGCCGGTGGACGCCGGAAACACGAAGCTGAGCAGAGCAAAGGCCCAGGTCGGCATTCTCTACGCGTCATCACTCTCCTCGGCAGCGACGTAGAGGAAGAGGCCTGGACAGGCCGTGAGTAGGTAGCCGATAAAGATGATTCCGGTGCCCGTCTCCGCCTTGTCGAAGAAGGCGGTGAGACCCATGGTGTAGGAGGAGAAGCAGAGGGCGATGCTACGTGAGAGAGAGGAGTCGACGCGACGAGAAGAGTCCGATGAAGACGACGAAGAAGGAGGACTTGTCGAAGATGAAGAAGAAGGAGAGGATGGAGGCGATGAGCGCGGTGACGGTGCCCTGGAAGAGAAGCGTCAGCAGCCAGGAGCCGAACCACACGACGTCGTTCAGGCCGGTCATCAGCAGCGCTTCCTACGGTGGTCATCGGAGCCAAGAGGCACTTGAATGCGCGTGCTTCGCTCCTCGAGGAGACGTGTGGTGATGGTGGCCATGGGGAAGGCCATCACGAAGATGAGGTACATGGGACAGATGAAACGAATGCTCTGCGTGAGAAGGGGTGAACGGAAGAACCTGCACGCGAACGTCGAGCGAGTAGCCGAAGTTGGGGAATTGACGGGTGAGGAAGGAGAGGACGGACGAGTGATGCGTCTTGGCTTGCGTGATGACGCTATCAACGAAGGACTGGAGAGGAACGAAGAGCGTGCTCAGCGTCGCGGCTTCGGCATTGGGCTGCTGCTTGTAGGTTTCCATATACGGCTCCCAGTTTGTGATGAACAAATTGTCGGAAGCGATGTGGAGGTAATACTCGACAGAACCCGTGTGAGAAGGCAGGAGCTCGGTGAGGTTCTTAAACTCGATGGCCATGCGGATGCGGGATTGCAAATACAAGGATCCGACGTCCGATTCCTTCTCGAGACACAACACAGATACATTCAAGGAGACTTTGACAAAGGACTCCGAAAGAGACTCGATAAACGGAGCAACAAGGGTGTTCTAGATGTCATAGTGGAAGATTGAATGAACCGAGCAATCCCCACCAGGAACAGGCAGCAAGGCGATCTGATCATTCTGCCTAAAGAAACGGAGATTCTGGATACCCATAATCGGGTTTTCCGGATACACCATTGTCGCCTACAACTCAACGAAGACTCTGAATCCTACTGGTATTTCCTCATTCTTGGCATTCAAACAAATGATTGCCAGAACACCGATAAGCATGCAAGGAAAGCTAGGGTGAAAAGGAGGGAAGATGCATACAAGACATCGCTAAAGAGTTGGGACTTATTTCTCTTCGCGACAGTCCAATTCTTTTCCTCGATTATGCGGAACTGATTTGATTTCAAACCCATGATAAGATTTCTTTGACAAAAGGGAGCGTGTGACTGCGAACTGAATCCTTGTTTCCCCTTTTAGTATTCGTTTATGCAATTCTTCATTTCTGTTGCAACAATTCTGATAACGAAACACTGACACACACTAGTAAAGCAGTTCGTGTTGCATGTGCGCAGCGACTCCTTTGGGATTGGTAAGCTTTTCGTAGTTCTTTTCGATTTTGTCGAGAATCATTGAGTACGCGTTGCGCAGGTCACGAAAACCCTGGCAGAGCGTAATGTAACTACATCGTAGGGAAGAAGAGACTCTACTGGGACGTATCGAGAGCGCGAACGCATTCTACGAGGTCGGCAACCTGCATGTTTTTCCGGCTCTACATGAGAGATATGAAAGGGGGTAACATTGCGGATGTTGTCTGCCCGCGCTTGGTGGTACGATTTGAGGGCGTCGAACATATCGACAGCAGAATCCTTTCCGTTTTCCAGATAGCTAAACAACTCGTTCTGCGTTACACTCGATAGAAAACGACTACCTGTACTTCCTCTCCGATGGGATGACCGTTATCGTAGGGAGCTCTGTTATATGTGATCCACATTCTACGGGGAATGACTTCGAGGAGAAGTACTGAAGCACATCATAGATGGCAAGGAAGTCAATCATCTCCTGTTTTAGCGACGCATTGAGCTTCATAATCTCCTTCAAATGAAAACGGGAGAAAGCATGCACCTTGTTGCACTCAACCACGTCGGTTGTGACATCCACTTTGGATACGTCCGAATTCTTCAGGAACTCGTTTTGAACGCTCTAGAATCAAGAAAGCCACATCATGTACTTCCAAATACTCGTTCAGACTGCAAATCTTCTTCGGGAGATCGACTCGGATGAGGCGCTCTGCCTTTTCCTTGGTTGTGCGAACTTGATCAAGGAAGAACTCGATGACAGTGGGGTTCAAAGACCTACCTGCGTTGGACGGGCGCTCATATATTCCAAACGCTTTTTCAAATCAGTTACTAGGAAGACCAAGTAGTTGTGTCAGTGCGCCATTGCGCCAGTGAGTCGCAACGAATTCGGTCGCATTCGGACATTATTTGTTTCATCGTCGTGTGTATTGAGGGGTAGGTTGTGTTTTGTTCGTCCCCTGACCAACAAGCTCCCGATGCCAGCATGTGGTTTCTGGAGAAGAATGTCAGGAAAAGAGGTCGTTGCATTGATTTGGAGTATGGCACAGTGTTGTGCTCAGTTTCGATGGAGCGGAAATAATGGTGTGTAGTGCTTGGATTGTTTGTTGACAGAAAACACATCTATTCCAACTTATCAAATAAAGGACGGTGGGGACTCCGCAACTCCTCGTCGGGACGATAGGTCACCTCGATCACCTACGAATCACCATTCACAGCGGATATCACATCACTAGGCAGCGTATCCTTGGGTCCAATAGCCGCCGTCACCGGATGAGCCCGCTGCATCGACTCCTGAGGCTTCGGAATCACCTTTCCCGTGGCCAGCGAGATGCGCTGACGCACTCCATCCACTCGGTTAATCTTCACCTTCGTTGCCTTCCTAGATCACAAGCGACCCACACAACCACTTCGTCTCCGGATCTACAAGCTGCAGGTTCGAGTAGGGAACCGCCGACTCCACGTCGAAAATGCCTCCCGCCTGCTCATCCGTTCCCTTGATATATCGTTTTCTCTGTGGAGTTACCTCATCATTCACAACCCAATACGAAGTTCACTCCCTCCACCAACACGCGATTCAGCTTTCTGTCCACTCTCAGCACCTTTCCCTGTTTTCCCTTGTCCTTTCCAGAGATCACCTCAACCTATGTCTTTCTCTCACACGAAAAACTGTTACCATGTCACCTCGGACGATCGACCATGTACGAATCGTATCCGCTGCGTCGATCTTCCTCTGCAGCTTCACCTCCATGCGGTGCTTGATCACAGGGTGAATCACACGACGGGCTGTTTCCATGGATTATTTGTGAAACAAGCAGGGCTGAGAAGTGAAGTTGGGGATTGGAAGAAGCAACTGTTATGGATTCTAATAGCAAGATTATTGAATCGGTCAATTGACTAAGATGTATTTCGTAACAAACATACACGAATAATGTTTCCATTTATTCACAGTTCTCGGTAAGGTCGTTAGGGAAAGGTCCAGCGGGGGCGTACACGTCAACAGTGTTACCCATCTCCCAGTTCCAAGTGAAACGGCACTGAGCGATCTCCTTCTCGTCGTTCATGTTGTAGTACCAGTAGTTATCGTTATTGGTGGTCGAGCACATGGGAGGATAGTTCACAGTGACCTGTATGGCACGAATGGTCACACCCGTCTCGCTCTTCTTGCAAGCACCACGAAGAGCAGCATCGAATCCGTTGTTGAACTCGTTGTAAGCGTTACCGTTGAAGTTCAAAGTGTTCAGCTTGGGGAAGTTCACCTTATCCGTGCACATCGTGTGCAGGTTGGCGACAATCTGGTTCTGAAGAGCATCAGCCTCCTCGGTAGTATGTCCCTCGAAGGAAGCAGCCTTGTGACCCGAGATCTGGAAGTACTCCAGGTTCTTGAAGTAGCCCTTGTCACGGTTGTCAACCATCCACTGAATCACGGCAGCCATACCCTCACGCTTGAACGAACCGTCTCCGAACACAATGCGAGAAGGACGCGTGTACTCAGCCAGCGAAATCAGAGGCACAGCCAAGGTGGCATCCACGTAACGGACAATCTTGTAATCGGAGTAGAAGTACATGTCCACAGCAGCGGGGTTCTTCACCTGCTTGCTCAGCGATTCTCTCCAGAGCTCAATAGCAGGAGCCGTCATTCCAGACAGAGCAATCACACGCGTGTGCTTCAGAGCCTTCAGAGGGAAGGCGTCACGGACAGCCAGATACTTATTGACGACATCAATATCGGAGATGATATGGTCGTAGCAAGTGGACTGCACCTCGTAGTAGCAGTTATCTCCCAGAATGAAGGGATCGTAGATGGGGAACCAAGGCTCAGGAGTAGGCGTGGGAGTGGGCGTCGGGGTAGGAGTCGGAGTAGGCGTAGGAGTAGGAGTGGGAGTAGGGGTAGGCGTGGGGGTAGGAGTGGGAGTAGGAGTAGGAGGAATGGTGAAGGGCTCAGGAGTAGGCAGAAGCTCCGACACGATGGGACGAATGGCGAAACCAGCAATACCGGCGATGTTGGCGTCAGCCTCCGTCTCACGGATGGGCAGACGGAACACGAACGAGTAGCAAGCACGCAGACGAGCCTCAATGGCGAAGAAAGGCCACTCAGCGAACTCGGGCTGTCCCTCCACGGCGTACTGCAGGTACTCGACGACCACTCCGTACACGGAAGGTCTCCAGTAGGCAGTGTCGAAGTAAGGACCCTCCTCACGATCGTTGCGGTAGTACTGGAAGTACTCGGGGTCCAGACCCAGCGTGACGGCAGTAGGTCCTCTCCTCACCAGCTCGAACAGACCCAGCTTGTTGTAGGCAGAAGGCTTCTCGTATCCAGCAATGTGGTACTTGTGCTCATCGGGAACGACCTTGCAGTCCTCCTCCTTGTTGGTGTGGTGGTAGAACTCACGGTAGGCGATACCGTTCTCGTAGATGTAGTCGAAAGCCCAGGCAAGAGGCAGACCGTCGCACACCTTTCCGGTGACTCCGTGCTCCTTACCGACGCAGTCAATCAGCTCCTGAGCGGAGAGAGCGACCTCGACGATCTGATCGTACTCCTCGAAGTACATCTTCTTGATGGCGTACTCAATGGACATGGTGGTGGCGAAAGCCCACGACACAGAGCAGTTCTGAGGCTTGCAGATGTACTCGCCGAGGGTGTTCTCCTCCAGACGACGCTCACCGAACACATCGTCGCAAGGGTCCATGGAAGGCATCAGGTAACGCAGGTTGGAGTTGTTGTACACGGGAATCACGGAAGGCACAGGGGTCTGGACTCCAGAATATCTCTGCTTGGTGGTGGTGATCTCCTCAAACTCATCGGGATGCCAGTCAGCGTAGAAGGTGAACTCCATTCTGTACTTGTCCATCGTGTTCCAGTCGTGGATCTTCTCGCACGAGTCAATGAAGTATCCCAGACGGGTCTGGAACTCCTCAGTGGCGGGGTCGCGGGACGTGCACTTCATGGCAGGGGTCCACTTGCTCAGGTACTTCAGGTAACCCTTCTGGTCGCAGGTGAAGTCGGATCCGTAGTAGGTGGGGTCAGCAGGGTAAGCGGGCTTTCCAGTCAGAGGCTTGCTCTTGTCGAAATCGGGCTTCTCGTGGCTCTCAGGAACAGTGGTCCAGTGCTCCTCAACCTGCTCCAGCTTCAGAACCTTGTAGTAAGGAGAAGTCAGGAGCTTGTGCTCCTCCTTGTACTCGTTGCCCTCGGTGGTGTCCATATACTCGACGTTGAAGGTGGTGGCACCGCTGCAGCCAATGTAGTAGTAACCGGGGTTAATGCAGTAACCAGCGCTGGCAGTGAGCTTATCAATCAGAACCAGTCCGTTGGTCTTCATAGAAGCGTCGCTCACACGCACCTCACAGCGGGTTCCATCGAACTCCTTTCCAAACTTGACCTTAATGAATCCTTCCTCGCAAGTAATAGCCAGCGAGGTGGCAACTACAACTAAGAAAAACGAGCACGTACATACGAATAGCAAAAACAAAGAGAGTAGCTCTCATGCTATTAGATTAATCTGTGGTTGTCATGGCTTTGGGAGTTTCACTTGTTTTCACTTTCGCGGTTCTTTCGCACTTGAGGCGGTTCTCCTGTACGCGGATTTGAAGATTACGGGAATACCGTTGAATTAAGGAAACAGAATCTCAGCTGCTCAGTGAGAATTCAACAATCTGCATAACACGTTCTCTTTCGCTGTCATATCTTAAGTGGCTTCTATATGGAATCCAGTTAATAATGATACACCGATAATGGAATGCAAATCCGTACAGGACATTCATCCGAATGATAAACACAACGAATAAGCAAAATGATGATGCTGTGATTATCCATTCATTGAAAGGATAGTTGGTGCATACAAGCTCCACAAGAAAGCCCTCTTTACATGCATATCATTACCTTTCCAACCAATATGCACAGTTCATTATTCCTCTTTTCTGTTCTCGCAGCGAAACCAGACGGATTTGTTTATAGAATCCTTTAGAGAGCGGGATTTCAGACATGAAAACCACACACGTTCAGTGATCTGAAACGCCTTGATAGTTAAGGTGTTTTGTTGTTCACCTCCAATTTTGGAGTCTCGATGAGGATTGCTGTCTCCGTCCTTTGCATACGTATGGGGTGTTTGGCAGGAAGTACCATGTAGTGTCCCTTTCCGCTGCGTTTATTGTGTGTGAATCGGACGAAGTCTACGCCAAGATTATTCGAACATCGGGTACATTTGTGAGCGGGGAGTCGTTTAACATTTTGTCGGGTTCCCAGACAGTCTTTACCTCGCAACCTTTTGTCGCCGATCAGCAGAAGACCATGGAGCTTTGCCTCGCCGATAGTGGAAACAAGCAGTTCACCATCGTCCTTAAGTTCACGGAGAATGCCAACTGGGCCGATGGGTCCTGGGTAGCTATTTACGGAGCGAACGGTAACATTGCCTTGAAGGCGTTTATGAGCGCGAAGGGTGAAGAACCCATCCGCTTTTCTCTTTACTCTCCCGTGAACAAGGGGGATTCCTGGAAGCATTCAGCTGTGTTCGCTAATGGCTGGCAGAGCTACTCGTTTTCGGATTCTTCTTGGTCGACCACCTCGGGCTCAGCCATTTCCGTTTCGGGAACGCACTACTTCCGCAAGACCTTCACCGGACTTGCGAACATGGTGGCGATCGATGCCCGTTTTCTCTACAAGTTTGGTATTGTCGCCTATATCAACGGCGTTGAGATCTACCGAGACAACATGCCGACGGGTGAAATCACGGCGGCCACGCTAGCCACCGGAAGCTATCCCACCGCTGACTACCGAGGCATTCTGCGCGCGCCGATTGCTGGTTCCGAGTCGCAGGCGGTGCTGGCGGTCGAGATTCATCTCACTTCCACGACCCAGGAGTCGCTCCAGTTCGACGCGTTCCTCGCCTACTACTCGGGACTGTCGGAGACAAACAAGTGCTTCAACGTTCCCCAGGTGGCGAACGCCCTCAGTCCTTCATTCACGGGCTCTACCAAGGCGTTCGACTATTCGAGCGTCGCGAGCGCCACGGTCGGCAGCAACATGCTGCCTGCGGACATGTTCATTGACCTCGGCAGAGCCCCGCTTCCCATGTTCAACGCCCTCCGCATGTGGCCCGCATACAGCTGGGGCAATCTGCCTCCGAGCTTCGAGATCTCGGGAGGCTCTTCAGTCTCGGGATCTTCCTGGACCAGTCTCTTTAGTCCGACCAACGTTATTTATTCCTCCGAGTGGAAGTACTGGATCAGCCTGCTGGACCCCGTCTCGTACCCCGCGCTGAAGCTCACGATCACGACCGCCCAGGTGGCGCGCGTGATGGTTCCCGAGCTGCAGTTCCTCATCTGCTCGTTCTCGGACACTGCCGCTATCGCGTATCCGCAGTCGTCCTACTCGTATTACGCCAAGTACAACACGGTGGATCTGAGCGTCTCCGTGTTTGGAATGACGAACTGCAGAACCACGCCCGCGCTTCCCAACGGCGTGACCATTAATCCCACCACCTGCGCCATCACCGGAGTTGCCACCGAGGGCAGACCGCAGACCGTGTACACGATCAATGCGGAGGCGGGAACGAGAACCGTCAGCGGCACGGTCACCCTCACCTTCATGGAGTGCACGGGAACCATGCTGCGCATCCGACGTGTCTTCAAGGGACGTGCGAGCCGTGAGGCATTCCATATTCGCAACACTGCGAATGACGAGATGCTTCTGGACGTCCCGATGGGTCACTCGTATCCTTCCAACACCGATGCGATCATCTACTATTGCATGACGGCGGAGCGCTTCGACGTTACGCTGGAGAGCGACTATAATTCCTGGGAGAAGGAGTCGTACCTCTACATCTACGCGATCCTTCCTGAGGATGAGGAAGACCTGATGCTGAAGGTTCGTTACGACAGCTACCAGAGCAACGACATCACCTACTACCTGCGTCTCCCCTCCGTTGCTGCTGGCGGACAGTGGTACTACAAGATGGGTCAGGTGCCTCAGAACTGGTTTGGCGAAGACACCAGCGGGTGGCAGCAGGGCACGCGTGGAAGCTTCGGCGAGTCTTCCAACCAGATCCAGCTCTACAAGCGGATCTTCACCATCAACTCGCTTTCCGAGGTGTCTGGCTTCATTCTGAGCATCCGCTACAAGTATGGATGCATCGTGTACATGAACGGACACGAGGCGTGGCGTCATCACGTCTCCGGCACTCTCTCCGATTCTTCTGTGGCTTCCAATAGTTATTCTGATGTTCTTTACCGTGTCGTTTCCCTTCCTGGACGCTCGATCGCGCTTCAGGAGGGAGACGCTTCCGTTGAGTACTTGCGCCAGGGAAGCAATGTGATTGCGATTGCTATCATCGCTCAGAATGCACAGCAGAAGACTTCCGATTTTGATGCAACGGTGCGTCTGATGACCAACGAGCCCGAAGCCCACATCTGGGACTTCACGGCGACGGCGACTGGTATTAGCGACGACCCGGCGAACGCTTTTGATGGATACTACTCGACGGACGTGAGATCCAACACTTGCTCCACCAACAGCATCACGGTGACGCTGAACAATGATCGCTACGAGTGGGTCAGCTCCGTTGAGATCCAGAACTATTATAACTCCAACACGAGGGCGGTGCGTTCCTTCAAGCTCTACGCTCGTGACTCCTCTTCCGATTCCTGGACACTGCTGAAGAGCGTCTCGGGATTGACCTTTTCTATGGCTGCGCAGAGACGTCGCATCTACTTCCCCAACAACAAGGCCTACAACCAGTTCAAGTTTGAGAACTTCGCCACCGATGACGAGTCGAATTGTGCTTGGATCGTTCAGTCTCTGAACCTCTTTGCCGAGAACGTATTGATGAACCAAGTGCCGCTCAGCTACCCCACGAGCACCATCATCTTCCAGAACATTGAGATGGCCGAAGTTATACCCTCGGGCACTGGATACAGCGATTTCGCGATCACTCCGGCCCTTCCTCCTGGTATCGTTCTGGACGCACAGAACGGATGGATCTCCGGAACGGCGTCCCAGCTGATGGCGGCAACCACCTACCAGATCTCTGCCACGAGCATTCTCGGCACGCGCGCAACAGTTTCCTTCACGCTCTCCGTTGAGATCTGCAGCAACGGAAGAAACCTCATCACGGTGCGAATCCGTGCAGACGGAAACGATAAGGAGAACTTCTGGAAGCTCTTCTCGGGACGCACTACTACGGGAACGCCTCTCCGTTCTGTTGACCGTTTCCCTGTCCGCTCCACGTACTACTATCTCGACTTCTGTCTGGAGAATGGCCTCTTCACGTTTGTGGGAGGTGACTCCTATGGTGATGGATGGAAGGCGGAAGCCGGCTATACACTTACGGTCGATCAGGGAGCTCTGGAAATGGAGATCATGACGCTGCCTTATTTAAGAACGACGCCCGTTACGGGAGTTACCACGTTCTCAACGTTCTTCCCCTTCCAGGTGGAGTTTACGGAGTGGAAGGTGTATCAGGGAGATTTGGTGCCAGCTGGATGGAACACGGCTAACTTTGATGATACGACGTGGGAGACGAAGAAGGCTGCGGAGATTCCGAACAGTGCTTCGGTAACCACGTACATCCGCAAGAGCTTCCAGTTGACGAATGTGGACGACTATCAGGTGTTGAATGTGCGCATGAAGTACGCTGGAGGTGTGGCTGTGTACTTCAACGGCAACCGCGTGGCTCGCTTCAACCTGATTGACGAGTTCGAGTCCAACACGGAATCGATTGAGGTCCACGACGCCACGATCTTCTCGAAGTTCCACATCATTCTGGTGACGGCGGGTGTTCAGGAAGGAACGAATGTGATTGCGTTCGAGGTGCATCGTCCCGTGGGCACTTCGTCTTCGGAGCCGTTCGTGTTCGACGCGACGGGTGTATTTGGAGTGGAGACTTGCTCGGCCGTGATCGATTCCTTCACGCAACTCACTTCCACTCAAGTCAACACTGAAACGCTGGAGGGCATTATGGATCTGGATCCCTACACGATGGGTCTGCTGCCCAACAGCATTGGCTCGTACATCGAGTGGACGGTGGAGAACCTGGAGGGCAGCAAGTGGAACTCCTTCAACCTGATTTCGGCGGAGGACATGCGCTCCATTAGCTTCATCCTCTTCGGTATCCATAATCTGCAGGACGACCAGGAGGAGCGAACCACCATGCTGCGCACCTACGACACCACCATCAACAGTCGCACGAAGCCGCAAATCTCCGTGCCTGTCGCCCTCTCCAGCTATCGCTGGTACCGCTGGGAAGTGCTTATTCCTCCCACCTACAGCACCTCCATCATCTCCATGCACTTCGCTTACTGCAAGGCATCTGGCGCCGTCTGTCCCGGCATCGACGCGTATCCTGCCGTCGCGGAGGGTCAGATCTCCCCGTCTTCCTGTCCTGATGGCTACCGCGGCTACTCGTACCGCGAGTGCTCGAATGGTCAGTTGGGAGAGGTGAAGATGGACAAGTGCGCCTACAAGCGACCTGCCGACGTTCGCTACAAGAGCGGACGATACACGTTCGTGATCGATCTCTCGGTGACGACGGGTGTCCCCAGCTACAGCAACATCGCGACTCGGTTCTTCATGGACGAGGGAGTGCAGCTGCCGCAGGGACTGGTCTTCAATGAGCAGACGGGAGAGATCTCGGGTATTCCGAAGGAGCCTGTGAATGCGACTGCATACACCGTCTACGCCGCCAACCCATCGGGTGCTACGAGTACGACGGTGACCATCGGCGTGCGCAAGGGACAGTGCAAGGCGGAGGATGTGTTCCCTGTGACGGACGTGGGCACGGTGGCAGTCTACAAGTGCTCGACGCACGGCAGCAACCTGGGTACGAAGAAACGTGAGTGCGTGCTGGGAGCGACCGATGGAGAGTGGAAGAAGGAGTCGGGAACGTGCATTTCCGTGTTGACGATGGTCATCATTGTGTTTATCGCGATTGTCGTCATCGTGGTGGTTGTGTTGGTGCTTAGCCGATACAAGGGAAGAACGAAGGCGACCGCGGGAGCCAAGGGCAAGGGAGCCAAGAAGACTCTGAAGAAGGGAGACAAGAAGCCGAAGCAGTCTGTTAAGGTTTAAGAGATGGAGTTGTTTGTTTGCATATAGTATATTTGAGTGTATGCAAGTCGTTTCTATCCGATCCCCATCACTACCCACTTACCCCATCTTCACCACAATCCAATCCTCTCCTCACCCCTCCCCTTCCACCCACACTCTCCATTCGCACTATCAATTCACCACTCCGATTCCGCCGTGCAATTCCAGCCACACACTCTGCATGTTCCCTCGACGGAATCCATTCTCGTTTCTCCATCCATTCATTCACAATAATCTTTCCTAAACAGACAACATGGCTCATCGTAAATACGAATGTATGTGGTGACTGTCCCTCCTCTCTGAACTGCTCTAATCTCTGTGTAGGCCCTCGTCACGGTAATCTGGGTTTCCTCCCTCGTAAGAGATGCACGCATCATCGTGGTCACATCCGCAAGTTCCCCAAGGACGACGCGTCTGTGAAGCCTCATCTGACGGCGTTCATGGGTTACAAGGCCGGTATGACCCACATTGTGCGTACTCTGGACCGTCCCGGAAGCAAGGCCCACAAGCAGGAGATTGTGGAGGCTGTGACGATTCTGGATTGTCCCCCGATGGTGGTTGTGGGTATCGTGGGATACATCGAGACTCCTCAGGGTCTGCGCACTCTGACGACTGTGTTCGCTGAGCACATGGACGAGTCTTGCAAGCGCCGTTTCTACAAGAACTGGTACAACAGCAAGCGTAAGGCGTTCACGAACTACGCTGCTCGTCTGGCTACCCAGGAGGGCAAGGAGGATATGGAGAACAAGCTGAAGCGTATTGTGGAGTACTGCACGGTGGTGCGTGTGCTGGCTCACACCCAGATGCAGAAGGTGAAGATTGGTCAGAAGAAGGCTCATCTGATGGAGATTCAGGTGAACGGAGGCAGCATGGAGGAGAAGGTTGCTTTCGCGAAGAGCCTTCTGGAGCAGGAGGTGAAGGTGACGGACGTGTTCTCTCCTGACGAGATGATCGATACGATCGCTGTGACGAAGGGTAAGGGCTTCGAGGGTGTGACGACTCGTTGGGGAACGACCCGTCTGCCTCGTAAGACTCACCGTGGTCTCCGCAAGGTTGCTTGTATTGGAGCGTGGCATCCTAGCCGTGTCCACTTCACTGTGGCTCGTGCTGGTCAGAACGGTTACCATCATCGTACTGAGATCAACAAGAAGATCTACCGTATTGGAGCTGCTGGTGACAAGAACTCTGCTTCGACTGAGTTCGATCTGACGGAGAAGAGCATCACTCCTATGGGAGGATTCCCTCACTACGGAGAGGTGAAGAACGACTGGATCATGGTGAAGGGTTGCGTGGCTGGAACGAAGAAGAGAGTGATCACTCTTCGTAAGTCCCTGCTGGTGCACACGAAGAGAGCCGCCACCGAGAACATCACTCTGGCTTTCATCGATACCTCCTCCAAGTTCGGTCACGGAAGATTCCAGACTTCCTCCGAGAAGGCCAAGTTCTACGGAACTGTCAAGAACTAAGTGCGTTGTTGACGAACTGGTTAGGTTTGTGTTTGTTGAGTAACAAGAATGAGTCAAATGACAAGGTTGTGTCGCCTCAACTTGGATTTGGTAAGACAACCATCAAAGAGAACGCATTTGATAACAAACAGGACAATGACGATGACTGTGATGACTATGGCGACTCCGACTGCGGCTGTGATGGCGACGACTTCCGTGGCTGTGGCGGCTGCGACTGTGGCTGTGGCGGCTGTGTGAATGACTGTGGTCGTGCGTACCGTGACTCTTCTCTGGCTCCTCGCGTCTACAGTGAACGAGTGAACTCATACGTTACGGAGTGGGAATGGGCTGAGAGTCCAGCTCCTTCAGCTTCTTGCGAATCGCCAAGTAGGCGAGATGCGCCTTCCCCGAAAAGTGGTCTGCGAGACGCCTCTTCCTCACTCCGCCAATGCAAGCCTACTGGTCGATATCGTAGATAGAGAGCATGCCTCCGCACACGTTACAGATACGGTTCTTCTGTGCCTGCGTGGCCGTCTGCGCACTGATCATTGATTCCATCCAACAATTCCCACTTCAGTCCCTCGGGCATCTTCAGCTGCTCCTCCTTCAGGTGGAGTGCCTGCAGACTCGCCTTGATTTCCATCTTATCGTTGATGCGCTGCTGCATTTCGGTAACCAAATCGTCCTTTCCCATCTTCTCTAGACATGAAGCTTGTCATCGACATCTACCCAACTCCTTCTCCTGCTCCATCAGCTTGTCAATCTCCTCGTCCAGCGTCTTCACATCGTCGAACTCCTCCATCATCATCAGGTTCTGAATTCCCTCGCCCTTGTAGCGGTTCACAGCATTCTATTATTATCAACGGCCTCCTGCTACCCACTGTAATTCGGCGGTCGCATTGTCGAATCTGTTCTCTCAAATCCACACGTAAGTACGCCTCGTATCCATATCTCTTGGGGTCACTATCCTCTTCATATCTATGTGTATCAACGGATCGCATAGTTGCCTACGCCTTTTTCAAAAGAGGATCGTGGATTCGTCCACAGGGACCAATATCATACTTGGAAGAGGCCAACAGGTCGTGAGGACAGCATCCTAACAAGTAGGACTTGCAAACACGACTATCTCGAAAGTCCTAGGAAGATGAGTTTCCTTCACCGAATTCCAACCGTCACCTCGCGGGGTTTCGCTACTCCGTCTCTGTCGGGACCCATCAGATCGTCCAATTTTGCACGAATCGCGTCCATTGTGATTTTGTGAGCAAACCCGCGTGTGCATTCAACAAACAAATAAACTAATCCACTCTACTCATCTCTTTTGAAACATGTTTTTCCCACATCCAACTTGCCATCCTTCATCTGATACGAAAACACGGTAATCTCGTCAGGCTTCAGAGCGAGAAGCAAGAAACTCGGGTCGTTGGACCTATCCCATGAGAATAGCTCCCAGATGCAACGGATTGGATGAACTGAAGGCGCCTGTAAGCGATCCAGGATTCACAAAGACAGTTTTTCCCTTCTTCTCTACGCTCATCTTGTGCGTTCCTCCATATACAAGTATATCACAGTTCAACTACACGTGAATACCACGAACGCGACACACACCCGCTCCGCGGTCGTTGTAAGTAGAAGATCCGTCGCATTGACCATCATGTCATCTCCACTCACAGCCACAATCTTGAATCCGCACACCGTTCGCTCCACGACATTGGTGGTCGAACTCATCTAGGAAAGGAGGAAGCAAACACAGCTCACTTCGTCGAAGCACCCACGAACACAAACAACATCGTTACACAGAGTGCGGAAGAAGTTCAGTTCTCTCTCTGTGCAGAGATTTCCCGTCAGGAGCACATGCTTGAACTTGCCCGGGATCTTTTCCATTACGCCCATGCAAATCGCTTACGAGCATTTTCTTAAAGAATTCGGGAAGGTCGATTGCCTCAAAAGGGAGACACGAATCACCCGCCAGCAAAACCAACTAATCATTACACGGCAATGCTCGCCCCAACTTCACCAAACTTTGACATTCCAATCAACGAAAAGGTGGCTTGTTACCAAGATAGACAACAAGGGAAACGCGCCGATTTCGGGCACTCTGTACTCCCAAATCGGGAGCCATTTCTGTTCCATGATGTCCCGATTCTGATATTTGTCAGATTAGCCCCTTTGCATTCTTTTCATCCTGCATAAACCCTACGTTTTTGCGAGGATTAGGGTCTTTCCATGTTGGATTCTCTCTCTCATAATACCAAATCCAAATCGCACATGTTTAGACGTAAGAAGCCCGAAAGCAATGCTCCTCCCGGTATTGGTGGAGGCAGCCGTCAGAAGCAGACGCGTGCCCAGAAGCAGGCGGAGGCTGCCAAGATCGCCACCCAGCCCAAGAAGAAGGGAGAGGTGAACGAAATGATGGCTGTACGGAGTTAAGAGACCGTTTGATGGCATAGCTTCTGACCAATCCCGATGTGCAGAAGGACGTGATGAAGCTGCGCGAGGTGATGAGCCGTGTGATCAACTTCTCCACTATGGGAGTTGATATGTCGAAACTCTTCACTCCTGTCATCATGGTCGGTTTTCACTGGACTTGTGATGGGTAGATTTCCATTTCCAAGGATATCGTTGTTAAGAAGATGACCAACCAGTTCCTGGTGACCTACGCCAAGCAGAACCAGGAATTGGCTATTCTGGCTATCAACACCTTCGAGAAGGATTGGTAAGAGATGTTTGGTGGTTTTCATGTAGCCGTGACGACAATCCCACCGTCCGTGGTATGGCTCTGCGTTCTCTGTGTTCGCTCCGTCTGAAGACAGTTGTGGAGTACGTCGTCCCCTGTCTGGAGCGTGGACTGGTCGATCAGAGTGCGTACGTGCGTCGCAACGCCATCATGGGCGTGCTGAAGCTCTACCACATTGAGAAGGATCGTGTGCGTGAGAGCAACCTGGTGACAGCTCTTCAGAACCTGGTACTGGACGAGGACGCTCTGGTGGTCACGAACGCCCTGCTGGCACTGAAGGAGATCACGGGCGACCTGCCGAAGACCAAGAACCTGATTCACCACCTGCTGAACCGTCTGAAGGACTTCAACGAGTGGTGCATGTGCATCGTGCTGGATCTGGTGGCTCAGTACCAGCCCGAGAACGAGACGGAGCTGTTCGGCATCATGAACCTCCTGGAGCCCTTCCTCCGCTACCACAACACGGCTGTCATTCTGGCGACCACCAAGGTGTACATGTCCTTCACCGAGAACATGCCCCAGGTGTTCCAGCAGGTGATGACGCGTCTGAAGCAGCCGCTGCTGACGCTGATGGCGAGCAACATCCCCGAGGTCGCCTACTGCGTTCTGGCGCACATGAAGCTGATGCTGCGCCGCAGCAAGGAGACCTTCCAGGACGAGTACCGCCAGTTCTACTGCCGCTACAACGAGCCCACGTTTATCCACGCGCTCAAGATCCAGATCCTGCCCATGTTGGCCACCAGCGACAACTACATCGAGATTCTGAACGAGCTCAAGGAGTACGTGCCCGGCACCCCCGAGTCCACCTCGCGCGAGGCCATTCGCGCCATCAGCCAGCTGGGCATCATGCTGGAAGAGGCGCACACGCGCTGCTACGAGACACTGGTGGAGTTCTTCGACATCGACGTGGACTACATCCGCGCGGAGACCACCATCGTCATGCAGGACATGCTGCGCAAGCACCCCGAGAACGCCGAGGAGGTCATGGAGTACGTGCCGCGCATCCTCCGCAAGACCGAGGACCCCAACGGCCGCGCCGCCTGTCTCTGGCTCATCGGCACCTTCCCCAACTTCTGCGCCGACGCCCCGTACATCGTGGAGCCGCTGATCGACGACATTGAGCAGGTGACCGACGTGAACGTGCGTCTGGAGCTGCTGACCACCTCCGTGAAGCTCTTCTTCCTGCGCGCCCCCGAGATGCAGGCCATGCTCGGACGTCTCTTCAAGGCGCTCTCCGAGGACAACTCCTCGCCCGACGTCTCCGACCGTCTGCACATGTACTATCGTCTGCTGGCCAACGACATCGACTCCGCCAAGCGCGTCATCGACGCCAGCCAGGAGAACTCCCAGGACTTCGTGGACATGGACGAGAAGCTGGTGCACACGCTCTTCAACGAGTTCAACACGCTCTCGGTGATCTACGAGAAGCCCGCCGCCCACTTCATCACCACCAAGGAGCTCGTGGTGCCTGACCTCGGCTACGAGGAGGAGGAGGCGGAGGAGGAGGCGCCTGCCGCCGAGGCTGCCGCCGAGCCCGCTGCCGATCCCTACGACATGGGCATGGGCATGGCTGCCGCGCCCGCCGCCGCTCCCATGGACAACGGCATGGGAGGCATGGACGACTTCATGAACTTCGGCATGCCCGCTGCCGAGATGCCCGCCGCCTTCACTCTGGACGTGAACCCCGTGGTCGATAAGAACATGTTCCAGCAGAAGTGGATGTCGCTCCCCGAGGCGCACGTGGAGACCTTCCAGATCCCCAGCTCGCCCAGCGACCCCAACATGGTTGCTCAAACGCTGATGGGCTGCAACATCGCCACCGTCGCCAACGGATACCAGGGACAGGTGATGAAGCTCTTCCTGGTCGCGCAGCACAACGGACAGTTCTTCGGAACCGAGCTTCTGATCGTCCAGAACAACTGCAAGATCACCGTGAAGACCGAGGACAGCGCTCAGGTCAACGAGTACGTGGAGATCCTGAAGGGCGGTCTGAATGCTATGTAAGCTTTGTATTGCACGTCTGTTTATGACAAACAAGAGAGGAGTGTTTCGATTCCATTCGTTTTGCAATGTACTCCATGCGTTGTTGGAGAGAGGCATCCGGAAGCGCTTGTAGCCTAGACTTCTCGCGCGAATCCGTTTGGAGTCGGTTGTGTAGATCGAGAATGAGGTCTTGGGACTACGAATCGTACAGATCGGACGGAAGTACCGTTGCGTATGTCCTTTGTATACTATGAAGTCTGTCGATGAGAGCTCTAGGATGCAACCGATTTGCCATTTCTACTGTCGTTCGCTTAGGCATTGGTTCAGCTGCCTCGTCAGCGTGTCCTTTTCGACTTCCGTTCCATTGGACTACCAATCACTCCATTCCGTTGCCTGGACCATGTGAAGCAATATGCTGTCGAGCTGACCCTCCAGTTCCAAAACCCTTTCTGTGAGTTGTCTATGATGCTCTTCTGAATCATCTTTGGAATAACCAAATAGTGAAGCAAACGTAGTTTCCGTTCCAGCAACGCGCAATAGGAATTGAGTGAGGATTGTTCGATCTCACTGAATACGTCCATGTCTCTCTGTGGGTTATGCAATCTACGAAACGGTACACGGAAATCTGCTTCCAAATCGAGGTAACTGATGGACTGCATAATGAAAACTGATCCGATAAAGCAGGAAATAAAGAGTTATTCAACGAATTGGAAGGTAATCCCCTTGTTGAGATGATCGTCAAATGGATAAGTAACAAGAAAACAAAGCACAAACACAGGACATGCGAAACGTACTGTAAACGACGCTCATCATCTCTTAAACGAACGGAAGGAGAAGTTGATAGACAGGAGTGCCTGTTTCCTTCGCTCCGATATACACTAGAAAGGGAATGAAGCCGTAGAACAGAGTCATCTACCGTGGAACTCTCAACAAGCGAATGCCTACAATACCCATGTTGTATCCCTTGGAGAAGGCGTCCTTCAGCGCCTTCTTGATCTTCTCGGATCTCTTAACCATCTTTGATTGCTCTGTGGCAGAGACGTCGCACTCGCAAAACCCCGACCACACAGAAGATACTCAAGAAGTGTCTGTTGAGTCGCTTTCTTGTGTTCTTGGATTCAGACAACTGAGATCTTTTCCATATGACAGAGGAAATGAAGAATACGAACATGGAGACAGAAACGGTCAAAGGGAATGAAACGAAGGAGAAGTAAGTGGTTGTCCATTTGAATGATTGCTAGATTGCTCGTTTCGTGGGGAATGGCCAATCAGATCGCAATAAACACATCCATCGTTGGAAAATCGAAAGGAACTGACGGGAAGAGTACGGTAGAAGTATGTGTTGCAGGTTGTGGGTAATGACGTAGATGGCTGCAGAAAAAGAAGTTACAATCCGCTCCTTCCACAATCTGACACCAGAACTGAAGAATGTAATACCGTCCTCTTTCCATCATGTCCAGTTGCTTCTCTCCTTTTGCAATCTCTCTCTTCAGTTTCACCAGCGATTGACCTCCGTGATCCCGTATCCAGGAAATCGGGAGCTGCGTTCGGTGTGTGCTGATTACTGCTATGACATGCGTTCGCTCCTAATGGATACCAGCGAGTCCCTTTCTTCCCAGCGGTCCGTTGCTTATTCCCTCCAGATATGCTGCAAGTACATCGACTTCTACCGCATCCACTACGTCCTCCACTACCCAACCGAGTATCTCTACCAATACTACGTCGCCAGCTTCATTCAAGTATGGTATCTCCCATCGTGTCACGCAGGACTACCTTATTCCGAATCCCGACCCCTCGGAGTACCATCACATCGTCGCTTCTCCCACGGACGTCGCCGTCACCTCCATCGTCGTCTACCTGAAGGAGCTAGTGCTCTACGGCAACGTACGGCCGCCACACCCCTTCCACGCAGATGCAACTCCTCAGTCACTTCATCGCGAGCGTGGCCGCCGCAGACGTTTCCATCGACGGTCTCGCGGAGCTGCGTGCCATCGTGGACGCGTGTCCCTTCCGCGAGCACCGCGAGATCCCCTCGATCACGCTGGAGCAGCTCATCTCCTGGCGCCAGGTATCACTTGGAAGACGTTGCAACGTAGCTCTGCAAGGAGCAGGTGGGGAAGCTGCGGGAAGCCAATTCGCCCATGAGCGCCATCGTCGCGCCGTTCGTGGGCGAGCTGCCGCGATCCACCTGGTTGGCGAGGAGAAAGCGACTGACGCGCAGGGAACGCGAGCTGCTGTGGGACATTCTCTACCGGAAGGATGTGCTTCCACGCGCCGCCGTGGAGTCTGCGATTGACAGTGGTGACGAGTCGCTGTTTATCTGCATGAAGAGCTGCTTCGAGGTGGGAGAGGAAAGAGAATGTGACGAAGGTGCTCTCGCGCGTCATCGAGCAGGGACTCAGCTTCGTCTCGCTGGCGGTCGTCGAGGTGATGACGCTGCTGGGAAACGTGGGTTACGGGAATAACGGTTACTGGTAGATCGAGACGGCGCCGCGCGGCGTGGACGTTCTGCACGCGCTGTTTCTGGATTTCGTTGGAGACTGTCTGCAGAACCGCGTGGATGTCACGGTGCCTCTGAACGTGACACTGATCGTTGCATTGGCTGGCGACTGGCATGTAGATGTGTGGACGGCTATCGCAGGGACTGCTCGGGGAGGTGGTTCAGTTTCTGGTGGACGCGGAGCCGGTTGAAGACGACCAGGACGTGGAGACTCTTCTTCAGCTGCTGGCTTGCGTGACGTTCGCGTGGATGGAGAGTGTGACTTTAGAGATGTGTCGCTGCAGCAGACACTCACGGAGCAGATCCTCCATCGCTATCAGAGTCATCTATTGATCGATGGAGCTCTGGAGGCAGCAGCGAAGTGGGAGCGTGAGCTCATCCTCCGTTGTGGTCTCGCAGAGGTCCGAAGCGAGGCGATTGATAGAGTCCTTCTGCGGATACGCAGCAGTCCCTCAGATTTCATTCGTCGAGGCATGCAGATTCGTTATCTCTTGGAGGATGTGAAGGAGAGCGTGTCCAACTACGAGGTGTTAGAGTGCTTACTTCGCATTGCAGCCGTAGGGAAGGAGGTGGAATGGGAGCGTAGAAGGAGGGTGATGCCGATAAAAGCATGGCTCGTCTACTGTTGCTTTTGAACACGGTCCCCGATGAGCAGCGAATAGCACTGTAACGGAATGGCATTGCGTTAACGTGCAGAGTGACGGTGCTGGCGGAATTCCTTTGTAATATGGAAGACATTGTTTCCTTCGTTCAGTCCATTTCTCTCGATAATCTTCTGATGCTGCAGTCGGAATTGATGGTTGGAATTGCTGTGTGCTGCGAGTCAGATTCTCCGCTACCCACCCCGCGCTCCCTCGTTGGATTTGACAGAAGAAATGCTGATCAAATACGAAGACATCCTCTCTGGCATTATTCAGGCAAAATCGACTCTAGTATGAATCACTTTAGAGCCCTCTTTCTTTGAACAAACACTTCCAATCCACACTACACACAACCATCACTCCACTCATTCCCCCAAACACCAACCACTCATCCACACTCTCTATACAAGTCCTACTTCATCAACCCATACACATGCCTACCAACTACTCCGATAATCCATCGATTCTCGTTTCTTCTCTTTCATATCACTCCTCTTCAGTTCAATCGTCACTCCTTTCATTTCGATGGTTTCATTAATAGGAGTGTCATATCGATTCACTTCACATTTCACATCGATACTCCCACAATCAATTCCTTCGATATTCTTTACACTCTTTCGATTCTTCTTCCATCCGTTTTCATCTTCATATACAAATATACATCCATTACTCGAACACCAAAGGATACGACCTCTCTTATCCATACACATGTCATTCACATTCTCACCACATTCATCTCTATTCGTCATTCTCATTCATTCATTCATTACATCACTCGTGTTGAATTCTTCTCATTCCCAATCGATTGATATCGAATATGATTCCCACTACTTACATATATCATTCTTATCATTATTCATTCGTTCATATTCATACCCTTCTTTCATCATCTCTCTTCTCATTACTATACTACTCACTTCTTCTTGTGATTCTATACTCCATTCACTTGTTTCACTTCGACGAATGTTCCAACCACTTATCGTACGCTATCAATTCAATCATTTCTATCATACTCACTTCATCACTTATCAAGATTCTCTCATTATCAATTGGACTCTCACAAATACATCGAATTCCTCGACTATCAAACCATCCTCGACTTCCTTTCAATATACTCATTGTTCTCTATTGTTGAAAATGAATGGGAATATTCATACCAATTGAATTCGATTCTCAGTACTATCAATACGTCGAATATGAACACTTCCATCACTGTAACCAATCATCACCAAATCACGTTCCCATTTATGATTCTTTACAATTGTTGCATGAGATTCATTCTCTTCAATGATGGGATCTAATTCAATAATAGGATGATCAATCCATTCAATTTGAGGAATCTATTCATCAGTTCCATTTCAATCAAATACACTCCATATCATCAAACTACCATCAACAAATACACTACTCAATACTCCCATTGAATATTCATTCTCTTCTATATTCAACCAATTCAAGGATGTTGCATATCCATGATTATGTTTCAAATGAAGAAGTATATGAGGTGATCCTTTCGATAATGAATAGATTGTTATCACATTATCATAAGGAGGATTGGATGTCGATATGGAACGAATGGAACGATGATTCATACAAAACCCAAATCGATTATCAATACAACTCACTGCCAACAAATTGTTCCACAATGAAATACTCACAACACTACTTCCACAATTGAGGATATGAGAATACTTCATTGATTTGCATTCATAACTCTTCAATTGAATCAATTCATTTGAATGAATAATCGAAAGAGGAGATTGAAATAGTCCAGGAAGTGTGAAAGAGTTAACAATATGATAGGATGAATTGAGTAGAGAATAGGGAATCGATCCTCGAACTGATATGGATCGATCGATGGTTGAATATGAGAGAAGCGGAAGAGACTTGGGTTTGTCATTCTTACAATATTTGCCTTTCATGAATCGTGGTACGGTTTCTCCTTCATGATTTAAATGTAAGTGTTGAAGAATGAGGTCAGGAGAAGAAGCAGTACTATGAATGATATGAATGAATGTAGATGAATACAATTGACAGAAACAGCATGTTAAGGAGAATCGTTGTGAGTTGGGATTGTAAATGCAAACAGACTATGTATGAAATGAATGAATGAATGGAATACACGATGATATCGAAGCGCAGGAGCACTATTGAATGTTCTGTTACAGAAGGGACATATTTCCTAGTGAATAAAGAGGAGAGAAAATGCGTTCTTTTTGATCGATAGGTGACGAATCGAGTTGTTTGAGTCTGGACATGGATGAAATAGAATTGAAAGTGGATTGCGGCAGAATGGCGCCATTGGCGCATGAGGTAGAAAGATAGATAGATGAATGGAATGAGTGGGAATGGGTATGCCTTTGCTACGATTTGCTCAAGTAATGTGAATCGTAGTATGGAGGCTCACGATCTCTTTGAAGTTGATTTGTGTTGTATTCGTTATTACCAAATAGAAGAATGGTCTGAGGGTCAGTTCCTTTGGAACTGGAAGCGAAATCAAGATCCCTGGTTTGACCATTAAGACTCCCCTATCGTAGGTTAGTCCTTTCATTCGTATATCGATTAGGTATAAATTTGGAACTGAATATGAAGTGATTCTTAATGACTTGATAGGAAAGAATAAGGAATTGTAAGAGTGGATAATTGGTATTAAACGTAGTTTTACAAAGCGTGAGATCATTCCCATGCTTCAGCGTGATATGCGAGTGAAGAAAGCCCCGCAGCGTTTCCAGGACAGCTGCGATGTGAGTCAAATTGATATTTGCATTTGCTTTGATGAAAGGGTGTTCGATCAGGTTTTGGAGGGTTGCATAGTTGGTGATATGTAATTTAGATTTGGAGTTCCGTAATACTAACGGAATGAAACCTATTTTCGTATTCAACCTACACATTCAGGATCGTCCGTCTTCTGCGAGAGAAGGTGCGAAGAGTGCCCTCCGTCTAGCAGAATTGGTAGTTTCTAATTTGTTTTCTCTCATGTAGTTGAACAAGTCTACCGACTTAGAACGTGAAGCTTGTGATATCCGCAAGCGCTTCGAGGATGAAACTGGAATCCCTGTTCTTTTCTCGTTGTTTTACCTATTCCATGTTTGTTGATACCTCGCTTTTCCATTTAACTGGCACCATTTTGATATCGCCTCAATAGGTATTCCATTTGGCTACTTTTTACTTAATTCAGTCTTCATAGTGTTAATGGTAAGTTTACTAATTCTCGAAGTTTTTTAGTC
This sequence comes from Blastocystis sp. NMH, assembly GCA_039096215.1. Lineage (NCBI taxonomy): Eukaryota > Bigyra > Opalinata > Blastocystidae > Blastocystis > Blastocystis sp. NMH. Next base: position 374,543 of record JBBPEA010000008.1, read on the forward strand.
GATTGATATGGAAACTCGATATGCTTGTTATATGTATTGGTTTCATTGGATTCCGTGAACCTATGTTTCGGCATAGATTGGCTCCCCGCCATTTTCTGAACGGTCCTCGAATTATACCATCATGTAGTGGATGATCTCTTCTTTAAATTTTCATCATTTAGATTGGCGTAAACCGTGTATATTCGAGTATGTGACTGAAATGATAAAAGAAAATGAAACGCCTTCGTTGAACCAATCAGATTTGTTTCCTCGTATACTCGCTTTCCCTGAAGTCACAATTATCTTTATCATGGGAGAGAAGAGTATTGAGCTGACATCGGTGACTGAGGAGAACACGGAGACTATGAAGGATGCGGTTGTGGATACCAAAACGAAAGAATTACAGCCTGTTCCGTTCTCTGTCATCATGAGCCGGTTTGCAACGAAGGGGGAGATCGTTGCGATGTATCTGGGATACCTTTGTATGTTATGATGATGCCATTGATCATAGGTTCGATTCTATCGGGTGCTGCTTCTACGCTCTCTTTCCTCTCTTTCGGCACGATTCTGGACGGTCTGAACATGGTGGAGGTGGACACCAACATCGTTATGAGGGCTCTCATTTGGTATGGTGTCATCAATCTTGCTGCCAGCGTCCTCTGTTATATTGAGAGACTTCTTCTAGGATGGTTTGCCGGTAATGACACGAAATCAATAGCATTGTAGAGAATGTCACGAAACGTTTCCGTTACGAGTATATGAAGGCTCTTTTCCATCACGATGTTGAGTTCATCGAGAGTATGAGTCCTGGTCTTCTGGGTCAACGATTCTCCGACGAGTCATCTCGTATTGTTGAGGGTTTGGGACCGGGCTTGGGTCTCATGTTTCGTTCTCTTTCCGCATTAGCCTGTGGATTGTGTATTGGTTTCATTATGGTATTTGCTGTACTCTCTCCTATTCTATAGAGTTGGCAGCTTACCCTGTTCACACTCATTGCCTTCCCTTTTCTAAGTTATGCTGGAATGTACTTCGGAGAGACAATGGGTAAATGGAGTCAGTTGACGATGAAGGAGCATCAGGAAGCAGATACAGTGGCTGAGGAGTCTTTCCGTAACGTGAAAACGGTAGCTGCACTGGGTGCTGAGAAGAAACTCTTGACGAAGTACCACACCATTGTTCGCAATTGTGGAGACTTGGCTACGAAACTCCAGCGTAAGGCCGGTTGTGCTCTTGGTGGTATGGCTGGCTCAAACGAACTGGCAAATGCTCTGATGTACGTGTTTACCGTTATCATCGTGTACTATCAACGAAAGGGGTATCCCACAGACCTTATCAATAATGGATGTATGAACACACCGAACACTGTGGATGTGTGCTTTGCAAACTCTACCTTTGTGAATGAGGCTTGCGCTCAGATCTGTGGTATGGTGGATTCTTGCTGGTTCGATAAAACCAGTTCGTGCTTGATGGGAAGCAAGGTCGCCATCATGATCTACGCTGTTCTTAACTCCTTCATGGGCATTGGCAGTTCTTTCACGAGTCTCCAGGTTCTGGCAAAGTCGAAGATGTCTGCTGCCTACTTCTTGGAGGTGATCGACCACGAAGACACGATGAAGAATGACGGAAAGGTGGTTCCTTCCGATAATCGCGGCGATATCGTGTTTAGTGACATTGGTTTCAAGTACGCTATGCGTGACACCCAAGTACTGAACCATCTCAATCTCACTATCCACGAGGATGAGATGTTGGGAATCGTGGGAGAGAGTGGATGTGGAAAGTCAACAGTGCTCAAACTGCTCATGCAACTGTATGCTCCGAACGAAGGAACCATTACGTGGAATGGACGAAACGTGAACGATCTGTCGACAACGTGGATTCGTGACAACATCAGCTATGTTGCACAGGAGCCCGTGCTGTTCTCTGGTACCATTCGCGAGAATCTCATGTATGGACGCATTGGTTGCACAGAGAGTGAAATGATGGAAGCAGCGAAACTGGTCGAGGCGGACAGTTTCATTCGGTCCTTCCCGAAGGGCTATGACACGTTTGTCGGTGAGCTTGGAACGTCCCTTTCGGGTGGGCAGAAACAACGCATTGCGATTGCCCGTGCGCTTCTGCGTCATCCGCGTGTCTTGGTTCTTGATGAGGCTACAAGTGCGTTGGATTCACAGAGTGAGGCAATTGTGCAGCGAGCGATTGAATCGATTCGTCAGGAGAACAAGAAGAACGGAGGAAGTCTGAGTATTGTTGTTGTTGCCCATCGACTCAGCACGATTCACTCCTGTGACCGCATTGTTGTGTTGGATGAAGGACATGTTGTTGAGGAAGGAACACAATCTGAACTAATGGGAAAGAAGGGTGTCTACGCGGCACTGTATGAGAGCCAGGAAACGGTCGGATCTGTTGAGGTTTCTCCCACCGAAGAGACAACAGTTGAGGCGAAATCAGTGGCGTCGTCTCGTGCACTGAACTCAACGGCGGAAGAAACGGAAACCAAGGAAGATGAAAACGAGGATGACGAATTACCTGATGAGATTGACCCGTCGCAGATGATCCGAGTACCCTTGATGAGAATGTTGCGTTTCGCTGGACCACACGAGTACCTCTTTTGGCTTGGACTCATCGGAACTGTGTTCAGAGCCTTCTATCCGCCCGTTTATTCGTATGTAACAGCCACTATTCAAGGACTCTTGTATGATCCCGATCTGATCACCTTCCTTCATGAAGGTTGGAAGCTGAACATCCCCGTGGTGGTAGCTGCTGCTCTCACATTTATTGGAACGTATGAGAACTGGTGGTTCCATGGTGTTGTGGGAGAAGATATCATTGTAAGTGTTCGTACCCAGTGCTTCCAGAAGCTCCTAAACAGTCCTATAGCATTCTTCGATGAGCCGAAGCATCTCCCTTCTATTCTCACCTCTCGCTTGAGTATTGATGGTCGTCGTATTCGAGATATCATCGACAGACTCTCTCCTGTACTGGAGAACTCCTTGCTGGTTATCATGTGCTTGTTCTTATGTTTCGGACCGGCTGGTAATTGGAAGCTTGGACTCCTTGCCGTTATCCTCTCCCCATTCCTTGTTAGCGTTGAGTATCTCCAGAACATGATTGTATTCAGAGTAACTGAAAAGATCGATAATGACCTCACACTACGATCGGGAGAATTGACGGATTACCTGCTGAACATCCACACCATCCATTCCTACAATCTGGAAGACACCATTCAGAAGCACATGTGCCATACTCTCCAGCCCATAGATAAGCTGACCAACAAGCGTACCTCCCGATCCGCTCTGGGTCAAGGACTCACGGTTGCTTTCCCCTCCTTCTACATGCTTGCAACGTTGGCGTTAGGAGCCGTGCTCGTTGAAAGGGGAGAAACTCAGTTTACGAACATCTTCACAGTTGTGATGGGTGTCTTCATGTGTGCTCAGTTCGTTGGCATCAACATTGCCTACACAGCCTCCTTTAAGCTTGCCCAGCGTTCAGCGAACAACATCCTTGCTCTTCTGGACAATCGGAACGAGAATGAGGAGGCGCGAACGATCAAGAAGGAGGGTCACAACGGCGACATCACCTTCTCCAACGTTTCCTTCACGTATCCCACGCGTCCCGACGTCCCCATTCTCAAGGACGTCTCCTTCACCATCCCTGTCGGCAAGTCGGTTGCTTTTGTGGGTCCCAGTGGCTGTGGCAAGTCCACCATCATCTCCCTCATCCAACGCTTCTATCGTCCCGACACGGGCTCCATCTCACTCGGTGGTGATCTCATCGAATCACTGAGTCTGGATTGGTATCGTGGATTGCTTGGAGCCGTCAATCAGGAACCGGTGATGTTCGCTGGAACCATTCGCTACAATCTCCAGCTCGGTGTGGAGAAAACGCTGACAGATGGAGAGTTGGAGGAGGCGTGTCGTCAGGCACTGTGCTTGGATTTCATCAACGAGATGCCTGATCGGTTCGATACCGATCTAGGAGCTGTGGGAAAGGCGGTGTCGGGTGGTCAGAAGCAGCGTTTGGCGTTGGCGCGAGCGATTCTGCGCAATCCCTCGATCCTTCTTCTGGACGAGGCGACGAGTGCGTTGGACAGTGAGAATCAGGATAAGTTCTTGACGGCGTTGAAGGCGTGGAGAGAGACTCACCCGTGTACGGTGGTGACGGTGGCGCATCGTTTGAGCACGATTGTGGACAGTGATATCATCTTCGTGGTTCACGATGGTATAATAGCAGCTGAGGGAACACATGAGGAGTTGTTGAAGAGTTGCGACTTTTACGCGAATCTGGTTCGTGGACAGATGGAAACGAGTCCTATGGCTTAATTCGACAGCTATTCGTTTGTTTACTATTCATCAAGCAAAGGCATACCCATTCCCACTCATTCCATTCATCTATCTATCTTTCTACCTCATGCGCCAATGGCGCCATTCTGCCGCAATCCACTTTCAATTCTATTTCATCCATGTCCAGACTCAAACAACTCGATTCGTCACCTATCGATCAAAAAGAACGCATTTTCTCTCCTCTTTATTCACTAGGAAATATGTCCCTTCTGTAACAGAACATTCAATAGTGCTCCTGCGCTTCGATATCATCGTGTATTCCATTCATTCATTCATTTCATACATAGTCTGTTTGCATTTACAATCCCAACTCACAACGATTCTCCTTAACATGCTGTTTCTGTCAATTGTATTCATCTACATTCATTCATATCATTCATAGTACTGCTTCTTCTCCTGACCTCATTCTTCAACACTTACATTTAAATCATGAAGGAGAAACCGTACCACGATTCATGAAAGGCAAATATTGTAAGAATGACAAACCCAAGTCTCTTCCGCTTCTCTCATATTCAACCATCGATCGATCCATATCAGTTCGAGGATCGATTCCCTATTCTCTACTCAATTCATCCTATCATATTGTTAACTCTTTCACACTTCCTGGACTATTTCAATCTCCTCTTTCGATTATTCATTCAAATGAATTGATTCAATTGAAGAGTTATGAATGCAAATCAATGAAGTATTCTCATATCCTCAATTGTGGAAGTAGTGTTGTGAGTATTTCATTGTGGAACAATTTGTTGGCAGTGAGTTGTATTGATAATCGATTTGGGTTTTGTATGAATCATCGTTCCATTCGTTCCATATCGACATCCAATCCTCCTTATGATAATGTGATAACAATCTATTCATTATCGAAAGGATCACCTCATATACTTCTTCATTTGAAACATAATCATGGATATGCAACATCCTTGAATTGGTTGAATATAGAAGAGAATGAATATTCAATGGGAGTATTGAGTAGTGTATTTGTTGATGGTAGTTTGATGATATGGAGTGTATTTGATTGAAATGGAACTGATGAATAGATTCCTCAAATTGAATGGATTGATCATCCTATTATTGAATTAGATCCCATCATTGAAGAGAATGAATCTCATGCAACAATTGTAAAGAATCATAAATGGGAACGTGATTTGGTGATGATTGGTTACAGTGATGGAAGTGTTCATATTCGACGTATTGATAGTACTGAGAATCGAATTCAATTGGTATGAATATTCCCATTCATTTTCAACAATAGAGAACAATGAGTATATTGAAAGGAAGTCGAGGATGGTTTGATAGTCGAGGAATTCGATGTATTTGTGAGAGTCCAATTGATAATGAGAGAATCTTGATAAGTGATGAAGTGAGTATGATAGAAATGATTGAATTGATAGCGTACGATAAGTGGTTGGAACATTCGTCGAAGTGAAACAAGTGAATGGAGTATAGAATCACAAGAAGAAGTGAGTAGTATAGTAATGAGAAGAGAGATGATGAAAGAAGGGTATGAATATGAACGAATGAATAATGATAAGAATGATATATGTAAGTAGTGGGAATCATATTCGATATCAATCGATTGGGAATGAGAAGAATTCAACACGAGTGATGTAATGAATGAATGAATGAGAATGACGAATAGAGATGAATGTGGTGAGAATGTGAATGACATGTGTATGGATAAGAGAGGTCGTATCCTTTGGTGTTCGAGTAATGGATGTATATTTGTATATGAAGATGAAAACGGATGGAAGAAGAATCGAAAGAGTGTAAAGAATATCGAAGGAATTGATTGTGGGAGTATCGATGTGAAATGTGAAGTGAATCGATATGACACTCCTATTAATGAAACCATCGAAATGAAAGGAGTGACGATTGAACTGAAGAGGAGTGATATGAAAGAGAAGAAACGAGAATCGATGGATTATCGGAGTAGTTGGTAGGCATGTGTATGGGTTGATGAAGTAGGACTTGTATAGAGAGTGTGGATGAGTGGTTGGTGTTTGGGGGAATGAGTGGAGTGATGGTTGTGTGCAGTGTGGATTGGAAGTGTTTGTTCAAAGAAAGATGAGTGATTGGCGAAGTGTGCGTGAAAAACAGGCCACTGGAATGCGATTCCGCAAGGAGATCCAGTTCGGCGAAGAGGAAGTTGATGACGACGATGATGAAGTGATTGATCAGACAGCCAGTAGTACTGGAATGTCAGAGAACGGCAACTCTGCTGAAGAAGCAGATCTAGATGAAGCCACTCTGAAAGCCCTTGTTCGTGATTTTGCTCCATTCTCATTTGTAGGAGAAGAAGGCAAATTTCCGTGCCGCAATGAAGCGAGGCATTATGTTTGGAGCGAGTGCCGGTAGTATGGTGGGAGGCATGGTTGGAGTGTATGACGCTTTCCGAACAACGGGCAATTCCAAATTTGAAATGACCAGAAGCATGAAGAATTTGACTCGTTCTGTTCCGGGAGGCATCATCTCCATGGCGGGGTAGGTGTTTCCATATTCTTGTCACACATAGATGGTTTATTCTCTACCAGGGTACAAAAGTGGGAAGTGCGTATGCTCGTGGTAAGAGTGACTTCTACAACAACCTCTTTGGATGTGTTGTTGGATTCCTTCCTTTTGTGAAGATGCAATTCATGCGTCGCTATTACTTCTATCCACTGATCATGATGGGTCTTGACATGTGGAGCGACTGGAAGGAGCGAAAGAATGTTGTCAATTAGAGATCATCTTTTAGGTCATTGTTTGTTTCCACCAATGTTGAAGTCCTTTATTTCTTCCCTCAAGGTGAAGGGATTTGATCTCGTCGCTCCCTTTTGTGGTACTTATTTGTCCTCCCTTTGATCATGGGTAGTTCAAGATTATAACCAAAAGGTTGAAGTGGAACATCAACTGCCCGTGTTGAATCAGAAGAATACGCTGGCTCTTTTGATTGGTATCCACTGTGTGTGTAATCCATGTCATAGGCAACTCTCGATACTTATGGCCCATATTTATCAAGGATTTGGTGGATCGGAACTATGAACCCAATTCGTCGCCGAATCCTCTTGATGAGTATTCTCTTTCTTCGATGACTATTCAGATATACTTCCCTGTGTATAGGAGATGCTTTGAAGAACATTCCAGTAGAATCTAAGTGCTTTTTCTATTTTACCAAGAATGGACAGCACTTCATACCGTTCCAACGACTTGCTGAAGTAATATTTAGAGGATTATTCATATTTAGATTGCTAACTTGGGCGTGAACAGTCCACGCAGCCATTTGTGTTACAGTCCAGTATACAGTTCTTGGTTTGGCTTGCGCGCGGTGATTATCTTCGATATGGACTTTAAGGGTGCTTCGCTAGATCCGTTGTCTGCTTTAACAAATACCATCGATCCCGGTATCTTTCCATGTTCGCTTCCAATCTAGAGGACGACGAGAAGGCGAAGAATTTGCTTGCGGAGCTGATGAGCTCAACCAACTATCGCAAGGAAAAGTCGTTGGACGGAGTGTGGAGACGTTGGCTCTCCGTACGCACTCTGTTCCGTGAGCAGAAGATGCCGTACACATGGAACCAGGCGGCCTATCACTACTCGAAGAACCAACTCTATTTGAAGGGTGACATGGATCGGATGCGAAATGGAACGTACAAAGAGTCCTTTGATTGGATTGATGACTTCAATCGGGATGTGATGAACTACCGCTATCATGAGTATTCCCTTGTTTGTTCTTAACTGAATATTCTCACGGTTATTTGGGAGTTATGCCGACCCTCGGTTATCTCCAGATATCGTACGTATGGATTTCCTCCAACAACTCACGACGGTTGACGACATCAAGTCAACCTTGGAGTCCATTCAGCAAGAGGAAAACGGTCTCAGCAGGCGGATTCTCTTCAACTTGACTGGCAGTCAGGATTTCTATGACATACCGGATGACGATACTGCGGTGAAATCGAGTGTCATCGAGTACAATCGCATTGTGTCCGATCTTCAGTCGATCGGCTCTTCTGTGGAAAGTAGTTATTCTATCCGTTCATCACCTGATTAGATGTCACGGGAGAAATCAATTCCATTTGCAGTGAGTTGACTTCTTGCAGTAGCGAAGCAGTGAAAGCTAGTGCGGATATCAAACACTACAACACATTGATGGTTTGTATCCGTAGTGTGGATGAGATGTAGGTGAATGCCGGGAAGTCGCTCGATCTTGTAACGGCAATGATAGACTTGAATAAATCGGTTTCTGGAGTAATGCATTCCTGCTTTCCCATCACATAGATTGAGCGGTCACTGGAGAATGAAGAGTACGAGAAGGCTACGGACTACATTCTGCGATACCGCAAGGCAATTCTCACAGGCGACATTAGTGCAAAGGACGCGACAATCATGGAGAAGGTATTCTCTTCCCTTATCCTTCACGTAGTCAACAGCGACGCTGATCAAGGCGCTGAGCGACCAGCTGGACCTCAACATTCTGAAAAAGAAGACCACCCAAGTGTTTCGCTACTGTCATCTTCTCGACAGTTTGGGCGAGGCGCGCTCCATTCTCGACAAGTGGTCGTTTCTCCCTTTTCTCCCACAGACTCGTCGGCTATCTCCTGAGCGACCTCGTCGACCAGGACGCCAAAGACTACTCGCTTCTCCAGAACCAGCGGTCTTCGCAGAACATCGGCGTCGTCGTGGGGAACATGCTCAGCGGCTGCTACAAGAAGGGTGTGGAACTGATCGACCAGTGCGAGGAGCAGTTCGAGTCGACGTTCCGCATCGAACGTCTCTGTTTTTCCCCTCTCTCACGCAGGTCTCGCCTACTGCTACTTCATCCGTCGCGTTTTCCTCCACTGCGACGACCACTGTGCGCGACTCCTCACCTACTACGCGACCATCCGCGACATCGCCACCATCGCCGAGAATGCAAAGCAGGTGCTTCAGCAGTACGTGACGGCGGAGTCGGGCGTGGAGAATCGCGAGCTGGACCAGCTCAACCAGGTGCTCAACGAGCTCTCGCTTCTGCTGCAGTACAACGAGTCGTTTTCACGCTACTTCAACGGCAAGGCGGGCGACGCGCTCGCCTTCGTCGCGCAGCTGCCGCCGCTGGACCGCAGCTACCTCGACAAGTACCCGTCGACGAGCGTGCTGCCGGTGGAGCTCGTGAAGACGCTGGCAGCCATCGAGCAGAAGAAGTGTATCCCGCAGGGATCGCAGCTGCAGAGCGCGAAGGTGGCTTCGGAGATCGTCTGCGACGTAGATTCTCCAGCAGTTCTGCCAGTGCTACACGTCGATGGAGGAGAGTTATGCGGTGAGTTTGCAACGATTCGCTCACCGTCAGCTCTACTCGCTGAACCGCTCCATCTTCAACGTGACCTGCGATCCCGACACCCACTGCACGAGTCTCCCCGAAGAGTCCTTCTACCTCTTCGAGATCATTCTCTCGCGCGCCGTCTCCCAGGGCAACGTGCGGAACATCTGCACGGTTATCAGCGTCATCAAGGGCAGCATCGACCAGTACCTCCACAGCTTCTTCCTCGCCGTCATTCGCGGCCGGCGACTCCTCAACACGCCCTCGCTGCAGACCTCGCTCTCCCGCGAGCAGCTGAGTGTCGTCTTCACGATGAACGACGTCACTGTCGCCTTTCCTCCCCTTTCCCACCCAGACCTCCATCGACTTCCTCAACAAGTTCGCCAACCGCGCGCTGCGGGCGCTCATGGACGTCTTCCCGCAGGTCCCCGGCGTCGTCCGCAAGAGTCTCGACGACCTCAGTAACGCCGCGCTGCTCCTCTTCAACGGCTGTGTCGAACTGGTCATGCGGCGTTTGTGTCAGGATGGGGAGTCACGCGTAGGATTCAAGGAAATGCTGGGACCCCTCGCGCAGAAGGTGGAGAAACGAATCCTCGCCGGCAACTTCGCGGCGACGTGGGTGTGGGAGAGGGGTTTCATGGCAGCAACGACGTGCAGGTGGAGCAGGCGGCGGAGGAGATTCTGGGCGCGGCGATGAATATGATCCACAACTCCGTCGATCCCTACGTGGAGTGTCTTCTTCCCGAAACGGTAACGACGATGATGAATGAGTTGGCGGCGCTGCTGGCGGCGCGATTGGAGAGCAGCATCGGACGCATGAAGTACTCCCAGCAGGGCATTCTCGCACTCGATAAAATCGTGCGAGGAATTAGCAACGAGCTGATTGCAGCGGGCGGTAGCGAAATCCGGACCAACTTCGCCAAGGTGAACACGATGATTGCGGTGCTTAGTTGCGATGACGTAGGGAAGGGGTGCGGAATCTACGGAAGGTGACAAGCGCGTACTCGCTGGTGATCAACGACAAGAATGAGATGAGCAAGGACCAAGTGAAGGCGCTTCTGGCTCTCCGAGTTGATTTGAAGGGTTAGATGAATCGTGTTGGAACGTGAGCGTGTTTGTTCGTAGAACTGTTCTCCATCAGAGAATTGGGTCACATTATCCTTGGAAATGGAGTGGTCTGTGAGAGCCGTTATTTTCCTGCTGGGTTTCATTCTGGCCTGTGTCTTTGTGATTGTTCCCGTTCGCATCACGCCCAAAACCAAGAAGACCGCGATCTTTTTGGACTATTCGACAGCTCCGATTCTGATCGTTCTTCTCCTCGTTGCTTCGACCTGCATTCCCTGGGTTGTGGTCGTTCGAGGTATTCTGGGAAAGCGCGCTCCGGCGTGGGCCGTGGACGAAACCAGCACGAGCTACCTTGTCCCCTACACCGTCGTGGTCCTGTTTATGGCGCTTGCGTATGTGTGTACCTCGGCAGAGTACACGAAGTGTTTCGTGTACATTGCAAACAAGTTCTCCAAGGCGGCACTTGCGTCCAAGAATCCCAACATTCTGGGCTTGTCCCTGTTTACGTTGTTGGCGGCCATTTTTACTCTCACAACGAGTAACGATATTGTGGTTCTCACCCTGACGCCCATCATCTTGGAGTTCTCGAGAAAAACCGATGCACATCTGCTTCTCCCGCTCTTGCTGGCGGAGTTCTGCTCTGCCAACTCATTTAGCGCCGGACTCTTGAGTGGCAACCCATCCAACATCATTCTGGCTTCCGTGTTCCGAATCGATTTCATCACATACCTCAAGTACTCTCTCGTTCCCGCCATCGTGAGCGGATGCTGTGTCTACGGGTATTCGATTCTCCTCGCGCGAAAGAATGAACGAGCTCCGAAGCCCGCTCAAGCAAGCAACGAAATCGAACTGATTTCCGCTCCTTCTCATGTGAATGAAAAAGAGTCCAAGGTGGAATCCAAGGTGGAAATGAGCGAACCAAAGGCAGTTGCGCCGGAGAAGAAGGAGGAGGTTGAATTGTCCAGAAATGGCGTCTTCGCCCTACTTATTCTTCTGTTTCTTTTCTGTTTGTTCCTCTGTTCGACGGCCATCAGCAATCGCTGGCCATCGATCGAGTTTTGGCATATCTCTGTGTTTGTTCTTGCGATCACGTTGATCAAGGACTGCATCTTCTACCGGAAGAGTTTGGGAACGATTTGGACGATCACCAAGGCCTTGCCTTGGAAGGTCCCGCTGTTCCTTCTCTCCATGTTTATTCTGGTCGAAGGTGCTTCCTATTATCATTTCACGACCGCCATCGCCGATGTACTTTCCAAGCATGTCGTTGCGCCAGTGGTGCGTTGGGGAGACTTGCCAGTCGCCCTTCTGTTCAATCTCCTGACGTGTTTCGCTTGCATCGTGTTCAACAACCTCCCCGCGACTATCTTCATCACGCGTATTATCAGCGAGACGTCGATGCGTCAGGCGCTTGGAGACAAAACGATGATTGCTACATTCAGTACGGCTGCGGGAACCAACTTTGGAGCCTGCATCCTTCCTCACGCGTCCTTGGCGGGATTGATGTGGTCGTCGATGGTGATGAATCCGCCTCTGCTGAAGAAGGTGTGGATGCATGGAACGGTTATTTGCCTCCTTTTGGTGGTAGTATGTTCGGTCATGCTCACTCTCTTTTCCTGGATAGTTTTGCTTGTTTCTTTGAATCAATGACATGGTTGCCTTGTGTTTCCTCGTTTCTCCATGATCCTCACCATCATTCAAAACAAACACAAGCACTAAACCACTCACCACGCCTTCTTTCTCGGCTCCTCCTCCGTCTCCGTCTCCTCCTCCCGCTGCATCGTCTGCCGAAGCAGATGACTCATCAGCACGTCGTCGCGCTCCGTCGGGAACTTGAGCTCGGGGTCGATCTCCGAGAAGTCGAAGAACTTGTTTCCCAGCTTCTTCCGCACCTCCCGCGCCAGCTGGTCCTGTCCCTTCAGCTCGTACAGATGCTCCTGCTCCTTCTCTCCCTCGCGCACCTCCGTCGGCATTGTCCGATACTCCTTCGCCAGCGCGTCGTGTAGCGTCTGCAGCTGTTCCAGCGACACCTTCAGATGTCCCTTCTCGTCGAACACCTTCTCGTGCGGCACCTTCATCAGTCCCTCGCCGTCCCGCATCGCGTTCCAGTCGATCACCGTGGCGTTCTCGCCCTTCGGCGCCTCGCCCAGCCACTCCTTCATCAGCGGCACCTCATACCAGTTGTAGTTCGTGTACGCCTCCGTCAGCGTCTCCGGCAGCGTCGGGTAGAACGCCAGCGCCGTCATCTCCTCCAGCGGCTCCTTCTCCGGCATCGTATCGGGACTCGGCAGGAAACGTCGCAGCTCCGCGTCGCTGGTATGGTCGAAGTCCTTCTTGTGCGTGTAGCCGAAGGAGTCGAAGCCGTCGTTCATCTCTCCGTGCGTGAAGCGGTCGCGACCGTAGTAGTCGTCGCTCGGGAGCGAATCCAAATCGTCGTCGCTGTGACGCGAACTGGCGTCGCTCACGTGGTAGAGCGCGTAGATCTGCGCGTTGGTGGCGTCGCTGTCCAGAATCGTCTCCAGCATGCTCTGGCGCAGCGACCGCGCCACCAACGCAAACTCGCGCGAGGGATCGATCTCCGGCAGCAGTCGGAACACGTGGATGATGTCGTCCCAGCGCTGCTGGCGCTCGTACACTTCCTCCGCCGCCGTCAGGTAGAGATACGGATCAGCAGGGTCCAATGCGATGGCGTTCTCCAACAGCTCTTCCGCGTAGTCGAAGTGCTGGCGACGCGCGGCGATGCTGTGTGGGAGAGAGAGAGGAGAACTACACGGCCTTGTCGGCGAGGAGACGAGGCATCATGTGCGTGGCGGTCGCGTGGAAGTCCATCGCGTGGGGATCGAACGTCTCCTCGTCCTCCATGCGGCGCAGCTGCTCGTTCTCGTCGGCGAACACCAGCTGTCCGTTGCGAGTGACCACTTCCGACTGATACTCATCTGCGTCACATCCTCTCAACCTCTCTCACCGATCAACACGTCGAGAATGGCGGAGGCTTCATCCAAGTCGCCACACTCCACACTCATCTACGTCTCTCGCTCTCAGCAACCCCACTCGCACGATCGACCGAGCGAGGTCGTCGGTGGGCGCGATCGCGTAGGCGCGGCGGAAAACCTCGCAAGCGGCCTCGTACTCGTTCATCTCCTCCAGGAACTCGCCGTACTGCGTCAGCAGCAGCGCGTTGTCGGTCACGTTCTGCATCGCCTGGAAATACACGTAGTTGAGCACGCGCGGGTCGCAGCCGTCGCACGCCGACAGAAGGTACTCGTATGTGAACACCGACTGCGGCTGCTTCGCGATCGCCTCGTTGATCGCCGCGAAGGCTGCATGATACCCTTCTCTCATCGCTACCGCCCTTGTAGTCCTTCTTCCGCAGCAGCGCGCCCACGAGATGCGACGCCACCGCGCGCGACGCGGGGAACTTGGCGACCGCCTCCGCCGCCACCTTCTGGTAGAGGTCGTTCAGTCCGCGCGCGCGCAGGAAATCGAGGTAATACTGCGTGAGAGAGGACAACAAACCCAACCAGCCAGGTCTGTGCGTCGCTCGCTTCGTTGTCCACGACGTACTGGAAGAGCTCCAGTCCCGCGTCGCGTCCGTCGCGCAGCTCGCTCATCTCCGCCAGCAGTCGCACCGCCTGCGGACGACTCGCGGGGTCCTTCATCGCCTGCTTCATCGCCGCCGTGCTCTGCGGGACGTCGTTCAGGAACTGCATGGGAGAGAGAGATGGCGACTACGTAGAAGAACTTCGCCAGCTCCAGCTGCAGCGGTCCGGCGGCGGCGGGGGAGTCGGCGCTCTTCAGCGCGGTGGTCAATCTGGGATGAGTCTCCTCTCTCTTTCCCACATCTGAATGGCCTTGTCGATGTATCCGTCATTGGCCTCGCGGCGCGCCCACTCCTGGCGTCAGGGGGAGAGGAAACGGCTACGATGAGGACGGAGGGACGGGAGCCCGCCTGACGGACGGCGTTGGCGTAACTCTCACGCATGGCTGCTCGTTCCTCGCGCGGGTCCAGATAGGTCACTTCGTCCCACTGGAGAGGCGGCGAGGACGTGGAGGGCGAGGAATGAGGACGCGTTTCTGTTTCCATTGCCGCCATGCGGTTACGGAGACGGTCCAGGAGACGCATGTACTTGAACAGTGCCTTGGAGTCGCCCTAGAATTGAAGGGACGAGGAGAGACAACAGCTCGCTCTTCCACCAGACACAGGTCCGACACGATGGAGATCTCGCAGGGGTACATGCGGTAGACTAGAGTGAAGGGAGGGGAGGAAACGGACGTTCCTTCAGCATGGTGCGCGCCTCTTCGTAGTGCTTCGCCTTCATCTCCAAGTACGCACACGCACGCAGATGGGCGAGGTCGGCCTTGGTCTAGTTGTTACTGGATGAATGAATGCGAACGGCCGTTCGGACGTACTTGCGCGCCAAGTTCACATCGTTTCGGAACTCGCCCGACGCGATGCTTCGCGATCTACACGTCCCAATCACCCACACGATGAATACTCATCCATTCGGTCTGCTACATGCAACCTCTTCTCCTCTCTGGGAACAGCCTTCATGGAGTAGATGTTCTCAACCGCTTCCGTCTCCGAAACGGGAGTCTCCTTCTCTCCGAGATGCGAGGACAGTGGAGACGCTACTCTTGATTCCCATCAACACAACACACTTGCCGTTGAGGGAGACGTCATGCGACTCCGTTCTCCACCCATTGCATTATTCGTTGCCTCGGTGGAGAAGAAGCGCTTTTCCCATCTCCAATTCGATTTCATGGAAAGCACGGGAATCGCATCTAGAGTTTACTGCAATGCGATCTACACGATTACTCGTCGACTGGGTGATGGCTCGGATGGAGTGGACCAGGCGATGCGACCTTCGAAGAGACTGAAGTCCTGGCATGTGTTTGATAAGAACGCAATAGCAAAAGCGGAAGAATCAAACGAATTCTGAGAGTGAGCCGTCGGAACCGAGGGTCTGTGTGGGAGTGGGATAAATGGGAAAACGAGATTCCGCCGTGTCCTCCATTGTTGTTTGAGTCAAATTGTGCCATTCGTAGTATCAAATACTAATGCCTGTAAGTATGTGATGAGAAGTGTGGTTTTGGAAGTAGCGATTCTCACCTTTATATAGATTCACTACTATCACGTTGTTGGTCGTAGACTTCCTACGGAGAACGATCCCGAGCCCGAAATCTACAGAATGAGACTGTTCGCTCCCAACGCTGTGACTGCCAAGTCCCGCTACTGGTACTTCATGCACAGACTGGAGAAGATGAAGAACGGAACCGGAGAGATTCTGGCTGTGAACGAGGTGCGTGTGTGGAGCGTGTGTGAGGGGTAGATCCACGAGACGGGAACGGAGGTGAAGAACTTCGGTATTTGGCTGCGTTACAACTCGCGCTCTGGAACCCACAACATGTACAAGGAGTACCGTGATGTGACCCTTCTGGGCGCCGTGAAGCAGTGCTACCAGGAGATGGCTGGAACGCACCGTGCTCGTGACCGTTCGATCCAGATCATCAAGACGGCTGTGGTGGACGACAAGCACCTGAAGAGACACCAGAACGTGATGTACACGCACAAGAACCTGAAGTTCGCTCTGCCCCACCGCCAGTACCGTGCTGAGTCGAAGAAGTTCAGAAGCACCTTCCTCGCCACGAAGCCGTGCACTTTCCGTGGATAAGCGTGTGGCTTTTCGAGTTAGTTCAATGGCACAGAGTGGAAGTCGTGTGTTTGTTGTTTACCATAAGTAGACATGTATTTGTTGTTTACTACCGGCCTATTTCAAGCACGGAGTGTGCTTTTCAATGGGATTCAAGAATCCACTTCCAAATCGTTCGCAGAAGACGACGAAGACTTAGCTCCAAACCAGCCAATCAGCTGGCGCCAACTGATCGAGGGATTTGTTTTGCACATTCTTTTTGTTCAATGTTTGCGAGAGTGTTGTCAAGGGCTTCGAAATCCTTGTCTCGGTCGTTTACTTCCGTTGGATCGTTCTTCTTTCTTGATGTGTAGGGAGCGAAGGTCGCTATTCTGGGAGCAGCGGGAGGAATCGGCCAGCCGCTTTCCATGATGATGAGTGTCAATCCCAATGTTTCCCAACTCGCGTTGTACGATCTTGTCAACTCTCCCGGAGTTGCCGTTGATCTTTCTCACATCAACAGTAAATGCCACGTAGAGGGCTATAAGGGTCCGAAGGAACTGAAGAAGACGCTGGAGGGAGCTAACATGGTGATTGTCTCCGCCGGTCTTCCGCGAAAGCCTGGAATGACTCGAGACGATCTGTTTATGGTGAATGCCGGCATTTCATTCGAGCTCGCGAAGGCGTGCGCTTCGATCTGTCCGAAGGCTCCCGTTCTCGTCATCACGAATCCTGTGAATTCTACGGTTCCGATTTATTCGGAAGTGTACAAGAAGATGGATGTTCACGATCCTCGCAAGATTATGGGTGTCAGCATTTTGGATTCGTTGCGTGCATCCACGTTCATCAGTGAGGCGCTCGGAGACAACGAATCCGAGTGTGTCATTCCCGTGGTGGGTGGACATGCCGGGAGAACCATCATTCCCCTGCTGAGCCAGCTCCCTGACAACAAGATCGAAAAGCTGGACGTTACCGCTGTGACGAAGCGAATTCAATTTGGAGGAGACGAGGTGGTTGTGGCGAAGGCGGGCATGGGCTCGGCGACACTGTCGATGGCGTATGCGGGATCGGTGTTTGCGGACGCTGTGCTGCAGGGTCTGAGTGGAAAGCGCGGCATCATTATGCCGGCGTATGTGGAGCAGAATGTGCATGGATGTCAGTTCTTCGCCAGTCAGTGCGAGATGGGTCGCGAGGGAATCGAGAAGATCCTTCCGATTCCAACGAACATCACTGCGAGAGAGGAAGCTGCCATTAATGCGGCTGTTCCCGTGATCCAGGCGCAGATTAGCAAGGGACTGAAGTACGTTGACCAGAACTTTTAATTGTATTCTCTTCTCTAAAGGGTGTGTTTGTTGCATACGAAGATGGGGACCCCCTGGGTGCTTGATGTGTATGGGGCAACGAATGTCGCAATCGGCGTTCTCTCTATAGATTGTTTTGGTATCGATTCTATAGAATGGTATGAACTGTGATTGTTCCTGAACGTTCATATTCACCGTTGCGTAGCCTTCTCAGAAGTCATTCCGCACTAAGCGTATTCTTGCTAAGAAGATGAGACAGAACCGCCCGCTCCCTCAGTGGTTCCGTCTTCGTACTGGAAATACCATCCGGTTTGAATTTCGTTGAGTTTGTGAATTGTAGTTACAATGCGAAGCGTCGTCATTGGAAGCGCACTAAGCTGAACATCTAAGTTGGTTTTGCAATGGTGTGTGATATCATTTCCTTTGAATCGATCCAAACGGTGATGATTTGTTTGTTGAACAAACGGGCGTCATGTACGCAAGAGGGTTTCGCCCGTGCAACAGCTTGGGTGATATGGAGCTCCGGTATCGAAGTGACGAAGGGATGGTACGCAAAAGGCATCCGATCCTGTGAGCGGCCTATTGTCACGGTTTCACAGTGGAGCATACATTTGAGAATGACATATGACACATCGAGCGGAATATAAGTTGTCGTAGTTTGTTAGCCATCGCAGTACGTCCAGTACATTCTTGTTGCGGTGCGATGGTAGAGAGAAGAGAAACTATGGGAGAGAATGGAGACAACCACACTCGTTTCGCCGCAGCCGTCATCTGGCGGAAGAGAAGGATGGAAGACATTGCCTTTGGGTTCGTCAATTCATTGGAATAGGGAGAGGAGCGAATCTCCCGAATGCCATAGATTTGAATATCCTTCGTTTTGCACATCGAACCCTTCACCCGAGTGGTAAGCTTCACAGAGAAAAGGGACGCATAATCGAACTACATTCGAGATAGGGAATGGGAATACGATGATGATTAAGTTCACCTTCTGCTTTTCTCGCTGCTCCGCGAAGTAAAAATGCTGAATCGGCATGGAAATGAACAACCATCGGAACAAGTCACATCGAGGGTCGCTACACGTGACACAAAGGAGATAATAGAACGCCTTGTCTTTTAGCTGCTGTAGTTGGTCCTTTGCGAATTCTAGTTCTCACTAATCCGGCCTCTCCTACTGATATCCGCCAAGCGGTTATATATGGTACTGAAGAGATCATCAATATGGTTCGAAATGTCTCCAATTCGCTTGATGGATACTGCCGTTGGATTTGCCATAACTGCCTCCATGTATGGCGACAGTGCGAGAATTTCTTGTTTTAGTGACGTAATCTATGCGTCAGCGTCCCATTACCACACCCACGTCGCGGATAAACCGCTCTGTGTTACGAGTGTACTTCTTTTGGGACACATCGATTGGAGTGGACATCTCCACAGAGACTTCAATGAATGTATGCAACAAAGAACGGAAAACTCATCGGATTTTCCCTCGTATTCACTGTACTTGTGGCTGGGTGTATCTACCTATCAAAACTCACATGCAGTCTCACTTCGCTTGGGAACCTTCCCCTTCTGATATCCTCTACACGTTACAACACAAACGCAAGCATACGAATGAGGAGCGGCGAAGGAGGGTTCTACTTGTTGCTTTGGAGCGCTTTGCGGAACTGGCGCGTAGTCATCCTCCTGATTCCCATACGCCTGTTGGTAGTACTCCTGAGGAGACGCAAATTGTCCGCCCATCTCCGACCCAAAGCTGCCCATCATGGCTTGTTCCATCATACTGGCGAACTGCATAAGTCCCATCATCTGAGACTGGAACATGGGGTCCATTCCCATTCCCATTCCATTTCCCCACTGCTCACCCTCTTCCTCGTCTTCGTCGTATCCATAGGGACTTCCCTGATAGAAGGGTGATTCTTCGGAATCGTCAAAAACATCTCCGTTTGTCTTTGTATGCCGTTGTTGCACTTTGACCTACGGTGGAGAGAGAAAAGCAGATGTACAGGTCTCTTTCCCGGGCACATGCGGTAAATCGTTTCCAGCATGTCGCAATTCATTTTTCCATTCACATTTCGACACTACGCTTGAACGAATGATCAATCATCACTTCTTCCGCATATTTGCTGTAGTATTTGCAGTTTGGGTACTTCTTCTTGTCGGCTTCAAGAGCAGAATCGTCCTCGCTCATCGTTACGAATGCGAGTTTCGCACTTTCGTTGAATTCCCGCGGAACGGGTCTCTTTGGTACCTCACTTCTATTCGATCATCGGAAATGAGAGATCGATGTCTGATCGGACCGGAACCACTCTCTACCAGTTTCCCTATTCCATTCCATGTTAACCCTCATTTCGTCCCCGAAGTATCATTTTATGTTTGCTTTGGAAATAAAAAACGATTATCACCACGTTTCCGGATTCACAAGTCATTATCCCTGTTCATCCACGATGCAATCCGTTTGTTTCCCTCGAACAATGCGCTACATTCTACACACTGTTTCACACAGCTTTTGGAGAATCCCCCTGACATGCATCTTTCATCCCATCGCCGTCGAGAACTCAATCTCCCCTTCTCATTACCCCGTCAGAATGAATGAATGATCTCTTTTCCCCAAAGAGAGAACAAAATCGCAGGAATTTTTGGATTCTACGATTCTCTTGGATGCTGCAGCTCCAAAAATAGCCTTACAGGGTTGTTTTAGATCATCTCCTTTTGCTCGTTGTAGTTTGTTAAGTCCATTGGATAAATTGGAAACTAAAATGGCTACTGTCTCTGTAACTTGGTAATGATGTCCGATAATGGGTTAGACTTCCACGGAATCGACTGTGCCACAGAGTAAAACTGCACAGCCCTTGACTCACGAGGAGTTGATGGGTGCCCTTAGAAAACAGGTATTGGTAGGTGTGGTTTTGATGACGCGCTAGATTGAGTACTACTTCTCTCAGGAGAACCTGATGAAGGATAGCTATCTCCTTTCCCTGATGAATGATTCTGGTTATGTTCCCCTCACAACGATTGCTGGATTCCGGAAAGTGAAGGATCTCAGCACCAACATGGACGATATTCTGGAAGCGCTGCGCTCCTCCCAGAGTGTGATTGTAGATGAGGCGAATCTGCTGATCAAGCCGGCCTTTGTGTTTGAGCGAAAGACCATTATTCTGCGCGACGTTCCCGCTGACACGACGGAGGAGGAAGTCCGTGCCCTCTTCAACGACTTGGCTACGGTGGAGAGCGTGAAGGCGGAGTTTGGCAACACTTGGTAACTTGCGTCGAGTCGTGATGATTTGTAGGTTTGTCGTTGTGGACTCGGAGAAGTCCGCCGTGTCTGCGGTGGAGGCGCTGCGTCACAGCACGCTCCACGGTGCTGCGGTGAAAGCTCGTGTGAAGAACGAGTCCTACCTGAAGAACCTGATGAAGATGCTGAACACCAACGCAGACGGCATTCCCTCGGAGTTCGTGGTGCCCGCCGGCACGCAGCCGATGATGTTCATGCCGTACCCCGGTCAGCCGATGATGATGGCGTTCCCTCAGGGATCAATGTTCACGCAGAGCATGATGGCGAACGCGATCGTGGAGCCGTCGGGATGGTGGAGAGGCGTGAGGCGTAGGAAGAACGCGCGCAAGGGTCGCAACAACCGCAAGGGAAAGCACCACGACCGTCATCCCCGCACCATCGTGCAGCCGACGGTTGTTCCCCAGCTGCACTCGCCGGATGTGTTCCCGCCGCTGGTATCCACGTCGGTGCCGAAACCCGCTCCCATCGACGTCAAGTACTCGAAGGACGAGATCTGCGAGATCGTGAAGGGACTGAAGGACCTGAGCTGTCCGCCCATTGCCAGCGAGGGCGTGAACGAGGTGGTAGCGGTGACGCGGATGAGTGAGCGGTAGATCGTGGAGACGGCCAACCAGGAGCTGGTGTCCAAGGGCCGCACGTTCTCCATCGACCAGGCCATTCAGCAGGGCGTTCCTCGGTCGATGTCCGTCGATAGCGTCGACTACACCAACATGATCCAGGGAGACCTGGACGAGGCGCTGCAGGAGAAGGTACGCAAGGCGCGCAGACAGCACAAGCATCAGCCGAAACTGTGAGGGTGGAGGGGACGCGTGACCTGCAGGAACTACCGCAGCATTCTGAAGAACTCCACGCCGCTCCCCGAGGCGACGTCTGCTCCCGCCGCTGCTCCTGCTGCCCCTGTGGCGCCTGCTCAGGAGACGAAGGCTCCCGCGAAGAAGGAGACGAAGCCTGTGGCGAAGAAGCCCATCGAGAAGAGGGGAAAGAAGAACGAGGGAAAGGTGCAGGAGAAGAAGAGCAAGCCCAAGACCGAGGACGACGGATGGAAGACGATCGAGAAGAAGCATTGAATGGATAGACTGTGAAAGTTTGTTTAAGGTAATTCTTTTATGGTATGTTTGTTGAAAGCAGTGGTTAATTGAGAACGAAACAGATAGTCGTTGAGAACAAAACAAGGATTAGAAAGATGGTTGGGCGGTGACTTCGGCACTTGTGTTGAAGGCAACTTGTCTCGCGGGAGTCGCCTTGGCGATTACAGGTTTCGCGGGAATGGGTCTCGCTGGTTTCGGGACGACCTTGGGCGGAACAATATTCAAATCGGTCGGGAGCAACAGCGAGATGGACACGTCGATGAGACTCTTGGCGATGAAGAAGGGCTTGAGGAACGTGACGGTCTTGCACTCTGGCTTTCCTAGCTGGACAGAGGGAACAAACAACTCCTTATTCACGATAGAATCCAGCTTCTCGTCCGTATACGAGTCTGCTGCACTGTTGCTTGGCGTCAGGGGCAGCGAGGTTTCCATCGCAACTTCGTAAAGTTCCTTCAGGAGCTTTTCCGTCATCATGTTGTCGACAACTCGCGTGTACCATTCCTCCTTGTATTGGTCCTTTGACTGCTTCAGCTGGAAAAAATACTCGTAGAAAAAAGGAGCTTGGGAAAAGGGGATGGCGTGAAGGACGCTCGTGATGGTGCAGCCATCCCTGAGATACTGCTGAAGCAGGCGGTAGTCGAGCAAACGCGTGGTTACGTCCAGCTGACTGTAGTACGTCGAACGTGTCTGTAACGACTCGGGAATTGTCAGTACGACCTCGAAGAAGTAGCCATCGGATCCGTAAATGTCGATGTTTTGGATCTTCACTTCGGGATTCTTGCTGAACAACTCCTTTTCGTCCTTCGGTATCACCTCGAAGGGCATCGGGAGGAGCAACGCCACTTCCATCCAATCATACAGTCGTCCTTTCAGCTGGGAATCCTGGAGTTGATCGAAGGCGGTCACATCGGCGCGCAACATGGGGATGATGCCCCAAGGATCGTACTTCATGCTCTCCAAAAGACGAATCCCCTTGTTGTTGTAGAAGGCCTCCATCGACTGTTCGTAGTTAGAAGCGAGATAACCAGCTTGCAGTTTCACTTCTCTCTCAAACAATTCACTCTCCCAAGCCTTTCCCAAATCCACAAAGCGAGACTTGTTGTGGCTGAAGCCCGTTTTCAGGAAGAGGGAATAGGACAGACTCGAAAGTGAGGAATAGTTGGCATAATCAATGCCGAAGGAGTCAAAACGACTGCGAAGAACTTCCATACAGTCTGCAAGGAGAGTCGCATTCATCAAGGAACGCAGTGTGATGTGATCTTTCCAGTTCGCAATACAATAGGCGTTCCAGATGGTGCACACCATCTTATACTCCTCCTCGCTGATCTCCTGCTTCGTACGATTGTCGAACAGATAACCACGCTGCGGAACCGTGGCAATTTCCAATACTTGAGCACTCGGTCCTTTGAAGACGATACTCGGAAGGTGGTTGAGCAGTGTTTGGATGTGCTTGACGTTCACTGACAGATGACGACAGGAAAAGAAATGCTGCAAGATCAAGGTCGTGAAGGACTTTTCACCAATCTGATTCCCCAAAATGGAAACAACCATCTCGCTGAGTGGCATATCGATCATCTGACAACTCTCTCTCAGCTGGATCCTGTTCACTTCGAGTTTCTTTCGAGGATCCATCGAAGTGGATGTGATGGATACATCATTATGGAGAGACGCCTCGTATTCTCCCAGTGCTTGGAGGAACACGGAATACCCGTTATTCTCACTGTTGAAGATGACAGGGATTCTCAGGTACGTCTTATACTCCAGTTGCTTGTTGCATCCGCCACAGCACACACAAACATCGTCTCCCGCATTCAGAGACACCCACTCCTTGCCGTTGTAATAATCGCCTGCAACGTGCGCATGATGAAAGACCTTGCTGTTTTGCTTATGACCATATATCATTCTAATGTTACAAAAGGGGCAGACTTGTGCTTGCTGCTTCTTCAACTCATCCGCCCTTGTATCTCTCGTTCGTCCCGTTTCCGTTTGACAATACGCATTTACTCTGCTGAACAGGTCTTCCAAATACTTAGCAGCCGGAATGAAGTCCTTGTAGCTCTCGTTAGAAGCATAGAATGTGCTGTACTCCGACGGAATTGACGGAATACGCGATACGGTTACAAAAGTCAATGCGACAGGTTTATGAGCTCCATTCTCCTTTTGGCAGCAGACATAGTCCACATACACAACAACCGGCGCACGCATCATCTTGGGGATATCAGTGAAACGAGGTTGGTCAACAGAATCGCGGCGCGATAGACTCTCATCGTTTTTGTTGACAATGGAGCAGTGAGCCATTCTCTTGTGGAGCGTCATTCTCTCTTTTGAAGTTGTGCAGTAGCCACAGTAGTCACAATTGCACAATACCATCTTGGTTTCCACAGGTACTGGACGATTCCGTAAGAATCCATCCACCCTATTTACAACGAAATAGCGAACTGAATTCTTGGACGGAATGTACACCACACACAGATTGAGAATAATCCGCTCTTCCTTGCTATACTGGGACACATACACGGTTTGGATAGGACATGGCTCGTTAGAACTCTCTCCAGCAGAAGACTGAGGATCCGTTGAGTCAGACTGATCGTCATTGACCACCATGTAGCAGTTGATACCAATACCCAGCATTGTTTCCAATTTCCTGAAATTATAGTCTGAAGGGACGAAGGGTTTTGTGTCAGTTATTCCAACTGATTGTTCGATCTCTTGAATGGAGTGACCGTTTATGAGACGATCTCGATTATTCCAATACGGAGCGAGTGCTTTCAATGTGTTAGGTTTATTCTCGTTGGACAATCCATGAATCAGGCAGTACTGGAAAGACCGATTTGGGACCCCCTTGAAGGGAAATCGATGGATCAGGTTTTTGAGTGACTCGGGCGTATCTTGAAGTGCATCCAAGAAGCTCGAATCCGTAGTACTCAGAAAGGTCCGTAAATCCTCAACCGAAACAGTAGACATCGTTTGACAAGAATAAAAAAAGAGTGGGAGATTTGACAGGATATTGAAAGAACCGCGGTTCTTTGTAGATTACACTCATTGCTTGTCAATACTGAAATCTTAAGGATTGAAGTGCATGAAGGCTGCAGGTAGAAACTGATGTGTTGTAATAGCGTGTACTCCTAGAATTGCATTGAATCCAGTTTCATGGCTTGAAATACCTTATTCCATTCTCATTCCATTGTTTTATCGTGTTGCACGATCCTATTCCACTCTCCTCCCAATTCTCACATCGTTTTTTGTCATGAATGGAAAGCACTACTTACCTCTCTTCGCACTCTTTTCACACCATCTGCTTCATTATCTCTTTCCCCGATGAATCCATCATCGAGCGATTCATCGAAACAGAGTGATATATTACATTCCCATGAATCCTGTAATACAAGTGGAACTCAGATTCTAGACCCGCCTCCGATCATGTGAATGACAATTCAATCATGCTAATGCATAGAAAACCGTGCGTCCGAACCATCGCGAAGTGGTATTTGCGATCGGTGTATCCATTACGGAAAGGAGTGACTCTGGTGGTCGAGGGTACGATTTTCAATTTCATATTACATAGGCCTGCTTCGTCCACATAATATCTTGTGGAGATGCGGCCCCATCCTGACAGTGACCGATCAGACCCATCTCCTCACGCTGAACAATTCCCAGTATCAATTAGAAGTGGAATTCAATGGAAACAATCACAATTAGGGAGAGATGGATGTCGCTAGGAGTCTCGAGAACGGCTTCAGTTCTGTGTATGCCAAGTACGTGCAGAGCGGGTTCCCGGACAACTGGCGTTCCATTCTCCGGTTGCGTATTCTTGTCGGTGATCATGTGTCCTCTCATTTCAGAGTCGATCATCGGAGGAGACGGCTCTCTACAACAAGGAGGTGGAACGCCTCCGCAACCGGAAGAGGCGGAAAGAGAATTCCTCATGTGACCACCAAGAGTCGATGTCAGTGCATTGTATTTCACCACATCTCCACTCATCAACAGCCTCTTTTCAGCTTACTCAGGAACCCCACTGTTCATCAACCGTTCCCGGAGAGTCTGCAGACGATCGACTCTCACCCACACAACCCCTCCCTGTTGACTCGGTTCAGGACACTGCCAAGAAGGAAGCCTCTATCAGTAGCACGTATCCTGTGAAGGAAGTCTCCCGTAAGGACACGCATCCCGATAACGCAACACCTAAGAGCAGAAAACGACAAAAGCAGAACCAGAAATCAACCCAATCCGACCCAAAGCCACTGCTGCGACTCGCCAAGAAAGGAACTCTCAAGTTCCGTGAGCAGATGAGACAGCTGGTGGAAGAGAAGGACGCCGACCAAGCGGTCGACAAGGCGGCGCTGTTTGAGGACAACGTGTCGGCGCTGGAACCGAATCCCTTTTTGAGTATCGCCGATCCGAACGTCCAGTCGACTCCTCGCAAGAACTCTTTGGACGTGTTGTCGCTCTCGTTCGTACGATCGAAACAGGAGAGTGAGACGTAGACAGATGAACCTCGCTTCGAGTCCTTTGAGACGAAGGAACTCGATCGGATCATCGTGGATGAGCAGAAAGTGAACAAGTCTTCCGGAAAGAAGCGTCCAAAGCATTCTCTGCGTCCCATGAAACGAGCCATTCAAGTTGTGGATGATAATGAGCGGGCGAAGGTGCGAGCGAGCGTTGCGCCAGGTCGTGAAAGTGTATCCTTTTCACCATAGATGGAACGACGCACATTCAAGTAATCGACAAGGATGAGGGTTGTCTGGACATCTGCCATTCAGAGTCCGAAGAGGAATTGCTTGTTTCTGACAAACACTCGAATAGAACCCAAAATTGTTCTGAATAATCTGACGGAACCGAATATCCACATGCTGGGCGTAGTACTGCTCCCAGTTGGCACCCATCGACTGCTTCGTCGAATTCAGTACATCGAGAAGCGTCTGCCCCAGCGACATGTCGCTGATCGCTGACCACGACGCTACCATCAAAGCAAACTTCGGGAATGCGTTCGGGAACACGTCAGGGATCTCCCGAAGCGCCACACACAACCCCTTCGACGCCTGCTCCTTCTCGGTGCCATCCCTAGACGTCCCTCTCCTCCCGCATTCCTACTGCAACTTCGCCACGTTCGCGCATAACCTTCCGAAGTAGTTGTGGATATACGGAATTGCCTGCGGGATCACGAGGCAGAACCGGCAGATGGTGATTGTCGAGTTGTCCTTGATGCCCGCAGGAAGACGGTCTTGCGAGTTCATGGAGATGAGGAGCGGCATCACCGCCTCCAGATACACCGCCATCTCGTTTCCCGCACGCAGGACCATCTCGCCGAGCGACCAGATGGTGTTGTTGCACACTCCCGGGAACCTGGCTGGCAATCGCGCGACATACCTACTCGAGGTCCATGTACTTCACGCACAGCATCACGAACTGCCGCACGTATCCCTTGATTGAAGCGTAGCAGTACTGCGCGAGATCGCCGAGCACGCCGAAGGCAGACTGCCGCACCGAGTCGTCGTTGTCTTCCATGCAGCCCGTGATCACCGAGATGAGATTCGACTGCTCGATGAGCGGGAGAGCCGCGTCCTTGAGAGAGCCAACGACGGTGCTAATGACGTCCAGCGACGACGAGAGGAACATCTTGTCGGGGAGCGACTCCGTCTAGGTGAGAGCGTGACGACGCCACTCACCATCGACGACTGCGAGATGTATGCGACGTTCACCGCGTCGATGATGCGAATGCACCGCTCGAAGACGGCGGCCGCCATCGGAGCGAAGTTGGAGCCCATCGCCTTCGTGTCACCCACGCTCCGCACGTACTCCGATCAAGTAGTAGAGACACTCCAGAATGGAAAGGAGGCCCTCGTCGAAGTCGCCGAGCATGTTCCACTTGGCGATGATGGGCGGCAGCAGCAGATCCGCGTACTGGTTGATGTCGATTCCGGGAGAGTCCATGAGCGTCGTGCAGATATCGCCGATGCAGCAGAGCAGTACGCGCTGGTTGCGCTCCTACGGTGAAGCCGCGCCTCCACGCCGACGCAGTAGAACTTGAAGCACTCGCTCATCGTCCGGATGATGCTGTCGTAGTAAGGAAGCATCTTCGCGCCACCGCTCTCGATCAGAACGGAGACGCAGGCCGCCGCTCCGATCTGCACCTTTCCCTGCGGCTGCATCATGCGCGCCAGCAGGATGTTGACCAGCGTGTCCATTTCGTCCTTGTTCAGCGTGTCGAACACCCACTCCGCACACTGTCCCACCACCCACGCAGAGATCGAGAACACCAGCGGATTGTCGGAGTGCTGGAGGATCTGCAGGAGATAGCTGTAGATCGACTGCATCATGTCGTTCATGAAGACCATGCAGCCCGAGGAGATGGCGCCGATCGCCATCAGCGTCGCCTCCTGCTCCAGCCAGTCGCCGCTGTTCAGCCCGCTCTACGTCGCAGTCTCTCTTCATCCCCACGTTGATAATCGGCTTCATGATTTCGATCACGTCCGCCGCGAAGGGGTTCGAGAGCCGGTCCATCGCCCATCCGCTCGCCTTCCGCAACGTCCACTCGCCCTCCATGTCCTCCTCACCCATCCGCTCCGACCTACGCTCGACCCTCTCCACCAATCCCACTGAGATGTTTTATCCTGGTAGATGAACGGCCGCACGCCGTTCGCGTCCACCGGCGCTGCGCTGTCGATGTTCATGCGCTCGAGCTCGTCGGCGGAGTAGCGCATGTTCTGCGTCACAGAGGACGATGAGACCCACGTGGACTAGCAGCGGCAGCAGCTGCGGCAGATAGGGCACCAGTCGGTTCATCACCGCGTCCTCCACGTCCAACATCGCGAAAACGCTCCAGAATTCTGTCGGTCAGCGCGGACGCGAATCCTCACCGGTCGCCTGCGTCGCCACGAAGACGTTGGCGTGCTGCGAGAGCTGCAGCATGACGGTGAAGAGGTCGTCCAGACAGCCCACCAGCGCGTCCACGCGCACGTTGAGAAGGGAAACGAGACTGTTGCAAATGATGGCCAGCGTCTCGGGGTTCGCGCGCGTCATCAGCCAGGAGAGAGCCTGCGGGTAATCGGGGAAGAGAGAGGGGACGTGCAGGTAGTTGTCCATGTTAACCAGAAGGGCGTTCGGCATCGCGTCGATGGTGAAGCGCATGCAATTCACGCTGTGGTACACGATCTCCTCGTTGGGACACTGGAAGAACTGGAGGAACATCGGAATGAGCGTGTTCAGCGGGTAGTTCACCGCCGGGGTGTCCAGCTCGTAGACGTTGTCCTCCATCATCTTGCTCAGACAGCTAAGCGCCGTGATGATGTAGTCCTGGTTGTTGCTCTTCAGCATCTCCATCAGCGCGGGCATCAGCTCAGGCCACGACTCCAAACTCGATACGGTGATGAGCTGGGCGATCAGCACTCCCGCCGCGTTGCGGATCTGCTGATTCGGGTCGATCAACGTGGACAGAATGGAGCTGCGGATATACGCTTTCTCCTCCGCCGTAACGTCGTTGAAGAGGAACTTCAGACACGATTTCAGCGTGAAACCCGCGATGATACGCACATTGGTCTGGAGATTCGCCTTGTCCCCGTGTGCGAAGATAAACACAATGTAACGCAGAAACTCAGGGTTGCGTTTCGCCTGCTCCAGTTGCTACA
Organism: Blastocystis sp. NMH; assembly: GCA_039096215.1. Taxonomy (NCBI): domain Eukaryota; class Bigyra; order Opalinata; family Blastocystidae; genus Blastocystis; species Blastocystis sp. NMH. The sequence goes on from JBBPEA010000008.1 coordinate 404,132, forward strand.
CCCATGATCCCACCTCCCGTAAACACGCACGTCATACGAACTCGAAACCGCAGCAGAGGATGAACGATTGGAAATCGATAGGATGCCTGCCAGATTCTGCAGGGCCTCAGAATTCGGAGTCCATTCCATGATTATCAGCAGCCTACGTGAATCAGCAACAAACCCACCGTAGTGTACCTGAAAAGAGTGGTTATCGGGTGGTCTCCAACTGCGGGATTCGGGCGTTCTTTTGGAATCGGTCAGCCGTGTCGTGAACAAACAAAACAGAACTATTTTGCCTTAGGGAGAAGCGAAATAAGGGGAATGCACATAAAAAACAACACGAGGGCGATGATCAGATACTTCAGATCACGGAAAATTGTCCACCACGATCGCGACCGCAGCTCAGTAATCTGGTGCGTGCGCGAACTCACGGAAGAAACGTTCGCATCGGTCATGCTCTGCGTCTTGTCCAAAGCCACGTTGCTCTCCTTGATCTGGTCGTTGATGGCGCCTTCCATTCACCCCAACCACCACTCCTACATCCCAGATGACGCATACGCGTCGTTGACTCCATAATCTCGCTCATGATTTGTTCTCGCTGCTGCTCGCTCTTGGAATCGTCCCTTGGTTCCACAACGCGATTCAGTCCTAGTTGGCGGCGCATCTCCTCCATACTCATCGGTTCCTCCCGACGGATCACAGCCGGTTTTGGCCTGGGAGACGCGATCTTCTCCATCACAACAGGTTCGCTCACAGGACGCTTCTGTTCCTGCTTTGAAGTCTGGGGATTATGCTTTTGATATCGGAATCCTACCTGTTTTAGACTGGCACTCTTGGACCGAATTGTATCCATGGACGTCGATATCGATTCAATCTGTGTCTGTGTCAACACTCCCGGATTCTCCTCGACAAGATGGATAATCTCGTCATGGATCTCTCTACGACCTCACATTTCCCCTCCGAATCAACTGTAATCGAGATAACAAGGCGATTGCAACAAGATACGCGTCGGATTGGGTGTTCACATCATCGAGGCTCAACGCATCCAATCGGTCGAGCGCGCGGTAATACAGTCGTTTGAACTGAATGACAGATGACTTGACGTACTCCGCCATCGTCTCTCGAGAATTGATTGAACAAACACGTCATGTATCGATTACACCACTCCTCTTCTTTAAGCAGTGAGAATGCAAGCACCTCCAGCAGCCTTGATCTTCTTCTCAGCCTACGCATTATCTCACTCTTCCACACTCACAATGCTGCTCACGAACTTGGTCTTCACAACAATAGGTCTGTCAATGTGACCTCTGCCCAGAAGCTTGAACACTCCGTGCTGAGTCAGATCAATCACAGGGGCCTTCGTGGTGTCCTTCGCAGCCTGCTCCTTCACCTCCTCGGGAACCAGACTCCACACCTCATCCAGATTCATCGCAGGGCAATAGTACGCCTCGCGGTTCAGGTGGAAGTGTCTCATACCGACCTTTCCGAAGTATCCAGGATGGCTAGAAACGTCACCTCCTCCCACACAACACGTACAACTTATCGAAAAGGATACGGGCGTGAAGCAGACCTCCGGCCTTACCACGTCCAGAAGGATGGCAACGATGCTTTCCTATTTGTCACCCCATCACACAAACACGCTACCAATACGACCGTGGCCAGCACTGACATGTCCTCTGGCCTTTCTGTTCTTATGGAAACGAGTAGGCTACACGAAACGATTAGCATGCACGAAGGAACGAAATGAAAAGCGAAAACCGCAACCACAGCGGTCGCCATGAATAAAAGCAAAGGAAACAGCCCATACCATTATAACCGCAGGTGAAATCGATATCGATTGATCGACCAGAGCTCAAAGACTGTAGTGCAATGAGCAGAATAAAATGAAACAAGCCGAATTCATCCCCTTTTTCGTCTCTCTTATTTCGCTCATTGCACTTGATTCAATGGAGTATGCTAGGGTGAATAAACAAACAAACTACAATCTTCTTCATATAGAGAAATCACAGTTGATTAACTATGAGGCTTCTCCTTCTTTCCGCGGAACAGAGCAAGGAGAGACGTCTTCGAGACGCACACCACCTTGAAACGGACTCCCGGAATATCTCCGACGGCGTGACCCGAACGACCGAATCCAGCAATCAGCACCTCGTCGTTCTCATCCACAAAGTTCAGACAACCATCGCGAGGAACGAAGGCAGTGATCTTCTTTCCGTTCTTGATCAGCTGCACACGCACGCACTTACGAATGGCAGAGTTGGGCTGTTTGGCCTCCACTCCGCTATGGGATGAAATCCACACCAAACCACCTACACCTTCTCCAGAACGATTCCCTTCGCCATCGTCGCTCCTCCCAGAACGTTGGCCTTAATCGAAGAGATGTTGTGTCCCTTCTTGTAGTGCTAGCAATGAGCGAATCAGCGAATAACCACCTTATCAGCCCATCGCTCGTTACGACGGACCACACGCAGCTTACGAGCAGCACGAATACCACAAGGCTTTCTATTCACGAACGGTTAAAAATGACTCGGAAGAGAATTGGGTGCAAAAGTGCGACCATCCCACTTCAATCTATTACTTACCCCTTACCCATTCTATGAATGCGATTAGAATAGAAGAAGAATTGTTATTATGTGAGATATGCGACAATAAGAGGATTGTCGTTTAGTAGGAGAAAAATACAGGGTGGTTCTGTTGGGGCATGTCCCTTTGTTTTGAAGCTGGAGAGGGAATGGAGAGTTTGGATACTGATTGATGGAATGGAAATTGGAAGGGCATTACAGTGGGTGGGGTTACATTGTTTGATAGGGATGAACCAAGTTTTACTTCCATTAGCCTACAATCATCAACGCATGGATTCAGAACCCTCCCCACCTTCCATACCCACTTAGAAAAGCACAGCGATGCCTGACGCCAATTCATCCTAATCCCCGCTTTCCCGCCTTTTTCTGTTTTCGCCATCGTGGGTCGAATGGGCATTCCAACATACACGCGATGGCTATGTAGGAAGTACCCTATGATACTGAAGCCGCTCCCTACCTCCAATTCGAGAGCATCGGAAAGAGAGGAGACGGAGGACGAGGAGAAGCGATCGAATCGCGTTCCCTATGTGTTCGACAACTTTTACATTGATATGAACGGCATTCTCCATGACTGTGCTCACGGACAAACTCTGGGTACAATTCCTCGCAACAGCGATGATGTCTTTGAGAATCTGCAAAAGTGGGAGTATTTGGGCGATGTGATTGTAGCTATCTCGACCGTTTGCTTTTTTCGGTGAACCCCCAGAAGACTCTCTTTCTCTCGGTGGATGGAGTGGCTCCAAGAGCCAAAGTGAAGGAGCAGCGTGGACGACGGTTCCGAGCGGGGATGGTTTTTCCAGTATCGTTCACTCATCGCTAGGAGGAAGAGGACATCAAGCAAATTGAGAGTCAGTTGAAGCGCGACATGATTGCGGAGGGATTCGAGTTTCCTCCCGATGTCGACGAACCTGAGGAGTCGTTCAATGCAATGAACATCTTTCCCGGTAATGTTCATCCTTCGCCCTGATGTACAGGAACGCAATTCATGAAGGACTTGCGAGTATTCTTGGACTATTACATTGCAAAGACTCTACAGACCCATCCTGCGCTACACAATCTCAATGTGGTCGTGAGCGACAGCGACGTTCCCGGCGAGGGCGAACACAAGATCATGGAATTCATCCGCTCGCAGCGAACCCAGCCCGACTACTCCCCCTCGCAGAGCCACATTATCCACGGACTCGACGCCGACCTGAGTATGCTCGCGCTGTCCTCGCACGAGCCCAACTTCTTCATCCTCGTGGAGCAGCTCTTCTCTGCGCGCTGTGCCATCTGCGGAGCGACGGACCACAGGTGCCTTTCCTCTTCTCCTCTCACGCAGCACGCGTCAGTGCGCGCAGCTTCCCCGCAAGAAGTTCGGTGCAAGCAGAAAGGATGACCGTTTCTACCACCGTCCACTGCAGGTGATTCGCATCGCAACGCTGCGCGAGTACCTGGACTTGGAGATGCGTCCCGTGGTTCCGCAGATGCGGATGCGCTACGACTTGGAGCGCGTCATCGACGACTACGTCTTCCTCTGCATCTTCGTCGGCAACGACTTTCTTCCGTCGCTGCCGCTGCTGGACATCCGCGAGGGTGCCGTCACGATGCTGCTGAACATTTATCGTCGACTGCTGCCGACGTGGAACGACTACATCATTCGTCCCGGCGGGGAGATCAACTACATGCAGGTGCAGACGCTGATGCGAGAGGTGTACGAGAACGAGCGGAACATCCTGCGGAGAAAGCGGCTGTTCGGAAAGTACACGGTGGGAAACCTGCAACGACCAAGCGAGAAGGACGAGTCGGCGAAGGAAATGGAGATGGGCGAGGAGGACAGCGTGACACTCGTGAACCTATTTATCAAAACCATGGTCGACAGTGTCGCTAAGAGTGGCAACAAGAACGTTGACTACGTGAAGACCATCCAAGTGTGGGAGATACGCTTTGCAATGACGTGCAGATTCGATCTTCGTCTTCGCCAACTTGTCAAACAGTACTTTGACAACGTCCCCAAGAACGACGTATCTCCTCTCTCTACTTCACACCCAGGTCGACTACAGCCAGGCCAACTGGGCGGACGACTACTACCGGAAGAAGATGGGAATCGAGCCGATGGACCACGTGTCGATCGAGCGCGTCTGCCAGGAGTCGGTCTTTCCTCCTCTCTCCACGTAGATACATGCTGGGCCTCTCGTGGATCATGCAGTACTACTGCAAGGGCTGCGTCTCCTGGGACTGGTTCTACCCGCAGCACTACGCGCCACTCCTCCGCGACCTCTCCGCCATGAACAACGTCACGGTATCCTTCGTCAAGGGAAAGCCCATCAGCAAGCTGGAAGCGATGATTGCCGTCCCCTCTTTCTCCTCTCGTCATTTAGACGCGAACGCCCTTCACCTCCATCCTCCCTCCGCAGCTGGAACAGCTCGTCGCAGCGCCCGGCTCCAAGCTCGCTCCGTTTTACCCTCGCAACGTATCACTCATCACCTCCATCAATCCCAGTTCACCGTCGACGGCAACGGAAAGCGCGCGCGGTGGATGGGCGTTGCGCGCGTGCCGCTGCTGGACTTCGATCTTCTGCACGAGGAGGTGGAGCGTGTGCGGCCGACGCTTCCCAACGAGCTGCTGGAGCGCGAGAAGTCCGGACCCACGCGCATCTTTTTCCATCGAAACCACTGCGTGCTGAAAGATCTATCGTGGAGCGGCGAGTCACAACAAGTAAGGACGGGAAAACACACCATCGCGGGCTGGCTGAAGCCGACGAAGATGAGTTGGAATTGCGATGAGGATTCACTCTAGGCGACGTCAGCTGCATGGACGAGCGGTTTCCTCGTGTGGTCGTGGACAACGTGATGTGCTGCGAATACCAGGCACCCAAGATCGACGTGTCCAGACTGTCCTGTCTTCTGCCCGGGGCCATGAAACCCTCCACGGAGCTGGGACGACGCGGACTGGAGATCCGAGAGCCGCGAAACTGGATGGGAGTGACGATCAGCGACTTGGGACGCGGATACGCGTGGTCGGACTACATTCAGATGGTGGGGCTGATGAGGGTGCGTCATCTCTAGCGCTTCTATCATACGGTGAGCAGGAATTGCCAGCTCGTTTCCATGTCGAGAAGGCTTCTCCGTCGTATTCACTAGTCATTTATGCAGTGTTTGTTCTCATTGATTTAGCAATAGTATCAACCCATGTCCCAACAAACAGACAATCGAATAACCCTCCATAGAACAACGAACACAATCACAATAAACACAACTAAAAGGCAGATTCCTGAACTCCCCGAAGATGTCATGGCCTTTCCGATCCGAGACATCGTCCGCTTGAAATCTCCGCTCAGTCCTCCCATCGACCGTTCCTATCCGTCAGAAGAGCAACACACATGGACCATCTCGTCCAGATACTTGTTCTGGTTGCGCACTTCCGTTCCAATGTCAACAGCTAACTACGATAAACACAAATCTGTTTGCCAACGCTCCGAAGTGATGACACACGTTCGTTCAACAGCGCAACGCGCTCATCGTTCTCTCTCTCCAACATGGACTGCGTCGATTTATCGCGCTTGTTAATGCCTCCACTCTGCCCATGATCCCGCTCCCAGAATCCCACCTCCAGAAGGTCGTACTTGTCCCCTTGGTTGTTCCGCCGCATCCTCCACAGGTGCTAGGTTTTCTGATTCTCCGTTTTTTGTCATGAAACGCCCTTGGAAGACGAAACAAGTCATCTCAATACTCCGATTATCGTTTTGATTTGCTGAATGGAAGTAGAAGAACCATCCAATACCAAAGTGCTTACTATGAGACTGATTTGAAAGGGTAGACTGTGGAAGTGGAAGATACGACTCCCGATTCCATCGACATCGTGACAGGCGCTCGTTCATAATCATTGTTAGGCTCCTGAGGAGATCATGAACGAAGTTATCGAAGACCTGCACCACAACATACCGATTCAAGCAGTCGATCTTCTTCTCGAAGCCGACATGATCGATTCCATCGCAGACTTGAAAGAAGTTGACCAGACGAATGTGTGGAAGATCTGTCAGTACTTACTTCGAATCGTCTATTTCCACTATGAGGCCTCTGAGAAGGAAAAGATTTTCAATGTCTGTTCCTTTTTCCTACTATCACTTGCAGACAGTATACAAATTGTTCTCACGTTTCCACATGTGGGTGGACCGTCTCCTGTGTGCCGTCATCATGAAGAAGGAACAGTACGTGATCGACACGTTGTCCTCGCCATCGCTCCTGATGTGTAGGTTTAAGGAGTGCGACGAGGAGCTCGCCAAGAAGCAGCTCTGCGAGGTGATCGCCAAACTCCGTCTCTCGCATCTCTTCCCCTACGACAACACCACTGTCCGCTTGCTCGCTTTCTCTCACCTAGTACGCTTCTCTCCTTGCTTCGGCCTCTCTCTCCGACTGGTACGAAGAAGCGGCGAAGCAGCTGGACGTGGCGCAGCCGCGTCTCCCCTCCACCGTCCTTTCCCTTCCACCCGACGACAGCAACGTACCTCTCCTCGCCCTCTCTCACGCAGGTGGCGAACGCGAAGAAGCAGGCAGCGCAGTCGGTCGTCAACGGTCTTCTGAACCTTGGGTTGTCGTTTCTCTCTCTCCTCACCTGCAGCCACTGCTCCGAGTGTTACTTCCAGGACGCCTCCGGCCGCTGGACCGAGGGCTTCGAGAAGAACAAGGACGTCGGACTGATGCTGGCGGCGGCCTCGCTCGGCAACGTGTGTCTTCTCCCACATTTTTCACGTAGATCTTCATGTGGTCGCCCTACGAGGGTCTCAACATGGTGATGGCGCTACTCTCGCACAAGTCCAGCGACATGCGTATCGGCGCCACGCTGGCCGTGGGACTCATGAACAACGGCATCGTGAACCCCAGCGAGGACCTCGCGCTGAACACGCTCTACGCGCAGCTCTCCACGCCGCTCCAGCCGTCCGCGTCCATGTATGCGGCGGCGCAGTACTCCGCGTCGCTGCTGGCGCTGGCGTTGGCGTATGCGAACACGGCGCGCGAGGACCTGTTTCCCTTCCTCCTCGGAGCACTGAAGACGGCGCCACGAGACGTAGGTGTGGGAACGCGATCTCAGACGAAGACGGCTGCGGCTGCGGCGGTTGCGAGCGGACTGATCTTCTGCGGTCGTCAGAGAAAGGAGCTGGTGGAAGCCATCTGTCTGCGCGTGAAGGAGGAAAAGCCGGAGACGGAGGGAACGGTGAGCTCGCTGATGCTGGGACTGGGACTGAGCATGCTCTTCACCGTAGGAGTGGATGAACAAACTGAGGAAAGGGATCGCAGAAGGAGTGGAACGACCTGCAGGAGCTTCCAGGACTGCAGGAGCTGGCGCCGCGCTATGCGATGTTCCTGCGCGTGTGTCTGCTGGGCTGCAGCTTCCTTGGCTCGCAGAACATCCTCGTCATCCACCAGTTGCTAGAGCTGCTGAGCAAGGAGGAAACGGAGCTGGAGGAGAAGGCGCGGCAGAAGAAGAAGGAGGACACCAAGGAGAAGGAGGAGAAGGAGGAGACGGCGTCGAGCCCCCTCGGCATGTCGTCGCTTACGGGTCTCCTGATGCCGCAGCGGCCAGCCGTCTCTCAGGAAGAGGCGAAGGCGAAGGCGAAGGAAGGTTGGGTTCGTCGTTGCGTCTCAAGTAGACAACGAGTATCAGCTCAAGATGATGGTGCTGGCGATCGCCATGATCGCCTCTGGAGAGCATGTGAACGAGGATATGATCACGCGGACGCTGGAGCTGCTGCTCGTGTACTCCTCCAAGTCAGTGACGGAAGTGGTTCTGCTGGCGATTGCGCTGCTGAACGTGAGCAAGCCCTCCATCACCATCCTCGATCAGATCATGCGAAAAACGGCTGGAGGCGGTGATACCAATGTAAGTACAATCGCTTCACCTCATTTATAGAGCACAAATTCGTCGGCATATCGCGTACGCGACGCCCTCCTTTCGTCACGTGTAGAGCTGTGTGAACGCGGTCCTGGCTCTGGGACTCGTCAGTTCCGGCTCCTGCAACAGCAAGGTGAATACGCATCTCAAGCAGGTGGTCGACGCGGAACGACTCTACGCCTCTCTGTCCTCGGGAGAGCTCGCGCAGGAGAAGGCCTTCTTCATCCACTTCGCACAGGGTCTGACGGGACTGGGACGTGTAGGACTGGCGAATCGTTCTCATGGTAGGGTGTGGCTACGCTCTCGCCGATGATGGAGGATGGTCACGTGTTCAGTTCCATCTCCTTCCTCTTCCTCCTGGTGTCAATCATGCCTCGTCTCTGCAACACGAGTCGCATGGAGCTATCGGCGCTCATGTACTTGCAAATGATGCTGGGTGCCGCACGACCTCGATGCCTGTTCTTCTTGGACAACAAACACGAGAACGCGCCTGTGAAAAGCAACGTGCGTGTCGGTCAGGCTGTGGATACGGCGGGACAGGCGGGAAGCGTGCGTAACGTGAGCGGATTCCAAACCATGGAGACGCCTGTGCTGCTGGCTCCCGGCGAACGCGCGGTGATGGTGGACACAGACAAATTCAAATTGGGATCGCACTTCCTAGAAGGATTTGTGTTTGTGGAAGAGAAGTCTCTTGTTTGTTTGAACAAAGAAGTGACAACTTGAGCTCCTGAATGGGAATCGCGTCAATATCCTCACTATCTAGGCGTGTCGCTTGCAATCTACATCTACCTTCCGAATCAGTCTTCTGGACAGGATTCGTCGATTCGGGTTTCCTAAACAGACCGCGCCCGATGAACTCCGCGTTCACTTCAAAGCCGTCCTTCGCCTCCTTCATGTCCTTGAAGTACTCCTCTTCCGTTGGCGTCTTTGGAGCTGCAAACTCCTTTCTCACCGTGAACAGTCCTCTCCTCTCCTACTGGTAGACGAACGTGCAGCAGGGACATCCCTGGATCGTCGTGTCGACGCAGTTCTTGTGGTAGGAGTGGCCGCACATGAAGTGGACCGAGGGAAGGTCCAAATCTTGCTTGCAGCCCTGGCACTTCCGCTGCTGAATCACCTTTCCCGAGGTGGAGTGAAGGAACGACTCCTCTGCCAACAAAGGATATGTTTTCACCATCCGGATCTCGTCCTCCATTTCCTGAATGCTCGTCTTAATGCCATCAGCCGCAGTCGTGTCCTCCTTCTCCATCCGTTGCCTGTCCTGAATGCACCGCACGATGAACGTGCGAAGCGACCCCAACGTCAGATGGCGGTTCCGTGAGAGGATCTGCAGAACCATAAGCGGCGGCACGATCTCGTTGTCGTTGATGTACTGAAGGAGCTCCAGCAACTGCACAACGTCCACTGTGTCCATTTCCGCGTAAAAAGTCAACAGCTGGATCCAGAGAGACTGATCTTGGTGGCCGAACTCCTTGCACACGTCGATCACCTTCTCCGTGTTTCCGAGCTCCATGTAGTACTTGAGGAGCATTGAATACATCTGGAGCTTGCGATACAGGTACAGCTTTCCCTCCTTGAAGTCGTACATCTGAACGAGGATGAGCGCCTGGTCGTCGTCGTAGTTGGCCTTCGGGTCCTGGAGAATCCCCATCGCCTCCTTCTGATAGGTCTCGTTGACGATCGCCTCCGTGCATGCGTCCTGCATCTTCGCTCTCAGCTCCTTCTCCACGAGGTCCTTGCGCAGCGAGAGCTCCAGCAGCGTGTTCCACACGGTCGAGTCGCAGTCCGAACGCAGCACGATCATCTGGTGGAGGAAATACTTGAGTTGCAACGGATAGTCGACGAAGCAGTGGATGAAGGTGTCCGGCGTGCAGTAGCCGTTCAGAATGTCGTCGCCGGGAGAATCTGACACTTCCTGCTTGGCAAGAGGCGTCTGCAGAGACTCCTCGATCGCTTTCTCCAGCGGCGCTTCGCTTGCTTCCTCCTGTGGTTGTCCCGCCATCTTTTCTGCTTTCTCAGCCGACTCTTCCGCTGTTTTCTCAGCCGACTCTTCCTCCGCAGGCAACTCCTCCGTCTCCATCTCAACGAACTGGATCGACGGCGAACACAACTCGATCAGGAAACGCGTGGTTTCTTCCGTCAGATTGGAAACCAAATCCTTCCCATAGAGCTGCAAGGCGCCAGAAGCCAGCTCGGGAGGCAACTGCTCAATGTACTCCAACGCATCCTTGTAATCCTGTCGGTCTTCGATCTGCATCCGCAGATACGCCGTGTGCAGACCGTGCTTTTTGGAGAGGTGAAGCGCCTCCTCGTAGCAGGAGGCCTTCCGAAGAACCTCCACCGCCATCGCGATATCAAAGTGAATGCCTGCAAGTCAGCTCTCGCTACCACACTCACCCGCCTGGTCCGAGTACACGAACTGCCGCAGCTTCTCACGCTCCTTCAGCTTCGTGTAGCAGTTGATCAGGAGAGTCGTGTGCTCGCTGTTCGCCATTCCTCGGTTGTGCAGCGCCTCCAAGTACGATGCCAGCTGAGGCATGCGCTGCGCGTCCAGAAACTTGCGAATCACGTAGGACGGCTCGATGAAGCCGATTGTGTGCTTGTATCTACATCGAACGCCGCATCGACACCCACTCCTCGATCGCCTCCTCGTTCCTGTCCTCCTGGTAGAGATAGTCGCCGTATCTACGTGAGACACGTCCGTCAGCCCCACAGACGGTGAATGTCCAGAATCCCATTGTAGTCCATCTGGTTCTGCTGCGCGATCCGCAGCGCCGTCATGTACTGATGCTTCTCGAAGAACGCATGTAGCTTCGTTGGAAGGTCCTTCTCCTTCATACAAAACACCGAATGCATTCGCGACACCACTAGCAACACTCCCCATGCGTGGAGGATAAAACTCACGTACTCCGGCTTCCCGTTGCGGAACAGCGTCACGCTGTACTCCACGATCTCGTTCGCCAGATTGTAGATCGTCACCACCTGCTGCCCGTTCTCGTCGCAACTCGCCACCACCGCCGTGTCCTTCACCATCAGCACGAACTTCTTCTTCCCAGGAGCCTCGATCCGCCCCAGCTCCCCTGAAAGACCCACCACGCTCAGTCCGCCCGCGTCGCCCAGCAGTAGCTTCCCCGGACCGCGCAGACAGCAACAATGTTCCTCGCAGCCGCGCTCGCCGCTGAGGAGAACGAACTCCACGTCCGTTCGGGAGTCGCGCGGAAACACGTAGGCGCCCAGCTGCGTCAGCGTGGACACGAAGAGGACCAGTGTCTCCGGCTCCTATGGTGGAGAGAGGGGAAGAGACGCACGTCGGGGTCGTAGGTGACGAAGAGGTTGGTGACCGCGTCGCTGAGGGACGGGGGGAAAAGGTTCATCATTGAGTGGGAGGAGCGCAGGGCGTCGCCTTGGTAGAAAAAGACGCGGCCGTTGCGACAGCCGAAGAGAAAGAGGTCGTTCTCCTCGCTGACGGCGAAACAGGTGATGCACTCTTCCTCCATCTGGTGGAAGAGCTGGACCGTGCGGATGCACTGCGGGTTCCCGTTCTCGTCCACGTTGGCCACGTTCCACACTTTGAGGGTCGCGTGGAATGGCGTATCTTCGGATTCGGATTGCACCGTACTAGGAAGAAGGAGATCGTCCAGTATCCAGGAGTAACGAACGTCCTTTCGGAGTTGCTCGCGGAATTGGTTGGCGACGCGTTTGGATTCCGCGATCACGAAATCGGGGCGACAGTCAGCGCAATCGCCAACGGAGTACAAAAGGCCCGATCCCTGACACTACGCCATCACGTCACGATGAACGATCCAACTTGATACAGAAAATTGACGCAGTGGTCGTGAGCGTGAAAGCGCTTTAGCGAATAAATCTCGTTACACAGTGTGATGCCTCCTTCGGAATCTCCAAAGAAAACGTGATTGCGACCGTTTGCAGTGCATGTAATATCGATTGCCTACGTCGTCATCACACTGAATTGCTCCCACCTGGAGGGAGTACAGACTACTCGTCGGATCCGACGATTGAACAATGCGAGTCGAGTAGAATGCGTACCGGTTCCACTGTGCACACATTGCTTTCGAGATTAGGATGGAATGGTCCGAAACACATCGGATTCCTGATAGAAAATGTAATTATAACAAACAGACGCACGAAATGTGTACGCAAAACGGCCTATGTTCGCAATGAAGGTGGGACAAACGAATCGGGGACTTTCGATTCGTCAATAGACTGCTCCTTTATTTCGCCGCTGTCTGCGATCGTCACGCGACTAGAAATCATGATCATCCGCAAACACGACCATTTGGGCGTTCCGTTCATCGAACCACAACGGTCAATCAAATATACAACATCCATTCCCTCCAATACCGTTCCGAATGCAACCAGCTTGCCGTCCAGATAGGCCACATTCGCCTATGTGAGCACTCCTCTTCTGCCGTACCGTTGTGATGTAGAACTGGGACTGATTTGTGTTTCTTCCGAAATTGGCCATCACCAGAATGCCAGGACGGTTCTGCGACACGGCGAACGTTTCGTCGTCGAATTTCTTCCCATAGATGCTCCATCCAACACCTTGCTATCGGTAAAGCGGATAGAATACAGAAACAGCCTGTGCGACGAAACCGGGAATGATTCGCGAAAAACGGGTCCCCTTGAAATGGAGCGGCTTTCCTGTTTTCGTGTGATTATACTCTCCAGTGCACAGACCCCGAAAGTTCTCCGATGTGCGTGGGGCAACTTCTCCATATCTAGTTCTCACCATTCCGATCACGCAATACAATCCAAATACGATCCGACCCACGGGAATTTGATTGATATCAATGTCCATGAACACTTTCGCCGTCACATTGAACACCTGAAGATTGTAATATCACAACTTGACTAACCTGATTGTCTGACTTCGCAAGCTGCAGAAGTGAAAGCAAAAGGAAGACAATCCGTATCATGAATGGGATTATGGAAACAAACAATCGATTCACCTCTATGTCGCAACTCAGCGTACCACTTCTGCAGGCGCTGGCTGAAGGGCTCTTCACTCTGGAGTTGCTTGCACCCCAATTCATATAACCAGTTGATTGATCTCTACTCGATGCAACTACCCATTCAACGCGTACATTCCATGTCCTCTTCACTCCTCGAATCGCGTCTTCATAATAGTCTTTGCTTTCCGGATACGTTTCCATCTATGTCAAATGAGTCCATTTTCCCCACGTCCGTTTCCTGAGCCGTCTGGCTGGCAGCGATCATCTTATTGTATATTCGGTTGTGCTACACCGTCACAACAAGAGAAACAAAGCAAACAGAGAACAGAATCTGGTCGTTTAACACCATGAACCCCACTCCCGCGACGGCGGCGCCTGTGGCGAATGCCAGTGTTTTGTGAACGAACGCAAAACCCCTAACCGTGATCCTTGGTCAAATCCCTCACATTCGATCCGATGGCAAACTCTTTGTGAGTGCAAACGAAACAGGAAAAACATAAAAGGACAAAACTATTGTGTCTGACACTTTGACGGATCATCCAAGTCGAGATCAGACACTCTACTCTGTTTCGACGGAGACACAATGCCTATGGTCGACATGCTTCGCCTGGTTGACGAGGGCTCCGTCAGCAGCGTAGACTCCCCTTCGCGCTTTCTCCGTCCCTTCGTCCTCGCCTCCTCCAACTGCTGCTTCAGCTCATCCACCTTCACCGTCAGCCGCAGATTCTCCTGCTCGAGGAACGCGCGCGAACTGCCATACGCTCCTCCGACCGTCGAATTCTGCGCGTCTCGCAGATCGCCTTCCAACTCCTCCACCTTCAACTGCAGCTCCTTCTCCCGCTTCTCCGACGCCTCCTTCTCCTCCTCCGCCTTCATTCGCGCGGCCTTCGCGTCCAGCAGCTCTTGCGACATTCGCGCGTTCTTCTCCAGCAGATCCTTGTTCATCGCCTTCAGCTCGTCCTTGATGGTGATCACGCGACGAATCGACTCCAAGCGCTCCTGCGTCATCTTCGTCTTCTCCAGCTCCTTGTTGCGCGCCTTCAGCTTCTCGTACTTCTTCTTCGCCTCGTTCAGCGTCTGGCTCAGGCGGTCGTTGTACCGCTCCAGCTTCTCCACGTAGGGCTTCATCAGCGCCAGATCGTTCGCCGCGTTCGCCGCCCGCTCCTTCATCTCCATGAACTCTGCGTACTTCGACTGAATCGTCTGCTGGAGACGCGTGCAGCGTTCCTGCGTCTCCTTCAGCTCTTCGCGAACGGCGGCGATGGACTCCGGCTCCGGCGCCAGCGAATCCTTCACTAACGGCTGCGGAGAGGGCGACGTGTGAGAGAACGACGGCGTATTCATGTCTTCGGAGATGGCGCTCACGTCCGGCTCGCGAGAGTGCTGCAGCTCCTGTCGAAGCGCATCTCGTTCCTTGGTCAGCGAGGCAATTGTATCTTGAAGCTCCTTGTTCTTTGTGTCAAGGGAAGTGAATTCGTGTAGCTTTGTTTCTTGTATCTGCAGCTTTGCATCCTGCTCGTGTAGTTTCGTATCCTGCCCCTGCAGCTTCGCATCCTGCTCCTTTCGCTTTGCCTCCCCCTCCTCCAATTTCTCCTCCAACTCCTTCAACTCCTTCTCCAACTCCTTCATCCTCGCATCCCGCTCCTTTAACTTCTCCTCCAACACTTCCGACTCCTTCAACTTCACTTCCGTGGCACTACGCTCCCTCTCCAACGAATCCACACGACTTTTCCACTCCTGCGCCATCCGCTCGAGCGCGTCGATTCGCGCCTGCGCACGCTCGTTTGCATCCTTTGCAACCGCCAGCATGCCCTCGCTCTCGTTCAGCTCGCGTTGTAATGCGTCGGCTTCACGATATCCGTCGGCGTAGGACCCGTGAAGACTCTCCAGCTGCCGCGTCAGTCGCTGAACCTCCTCCTGCGCCTGCGCCTTCTCCTGCCGCAGTCTACGCAGTTGCTGCGAGAGTGTGTCCAGATCATCGCGGTCCAACAACTGGTTGTTGTCCATCGCGAAGAGCTCTTCGTCCGAACACTGGATCACCTTCTGCAACGAAAGCATCTCGACCTGCAGCTGTTTCACCAGCTGCTCGCTCGAGCGCTCCATTTCCTGCGCCTCCGTCAGCTGGCGCTGCAGAAGCGCCTTCTCCCGCTCCAGCTTGCCGACGGACTGCTGCAGCACTCTCGCCTCTCCCTCCAACGTCTTTCGGATCTCCTCCTCCTTTTGGCCAAACACCATCGTTTGCGCACGGATGATCGCGTCCTTGTTCTGGAGCTGGGCCTTCCAGTGCTGCTTCTCTTCCTCCATCTGGCGACTGCGCACGATCTGGTCCTTCTTCATCGTCTCTAGCTCCTCTTGCGCCGTCTGCAGCTCCCTTCGCGCCGATTCCGCCTGCGTTTGCAGATCTGCTCGCTGCGTGTCCAGTTCATGTAGTTTGCCGGTAAGTCGCTCAATTTGACCAACCGCTTCATTGCGCTCCATTTCCGACTTCTCCTTCATTCGCGCGTTCTCTTCGCGCATGGACTCCACCATCTTGTCTTGCTGATTCTGCAGTTCGACAAGCTTCTGATTCTGCAGTTCGACGAGTTTCTTCTGCTCCTCCTCGGAACGGAGGAGTGCCGCTTCAACCTCTCGGAGACGCACCTCCACGCTCTTCTTTCCCTCCTCCGTGTCATGTCGCTGCTGCTCCGCCTTCTGACACTGCTCCTGAAGAGACTCCACACTCTCCAATGATTCCTTCGCCAACGCTTTGAGCTTCTCCATCGCCTCCTCCGATTTCTTCTCATATTCCATCGCTCCTTCCTTTTCTTTCCTTAATTGCTCCTCCAGCGAACGGAGACTTGCTTCCTTCTCTGCAATCGCCGCCTCAGACACCTTCTGACGAGACTCCGCATCGGCAACTCGCTTCTCCAGAGCGTGCTGTCGTGTCTCTCCCGCCTCCACAGATGCCTCCAGCGCCTTTCGCGTCGTTTCGGTCTGCTCCAACTCCGCCTGCAGGGACTCTCGCAGCTCCTTCAGCGTCTTTACCTCCGGAACCAGCTGGAAGAGTTGCTCCGTCATCCGTTCGTTCTCTGCCTCGAGTTGCCGACGACTCTCCTCCATCTTCTCCTGCGCCTCTTCCTTCTCCTGAAGTGACTTCTTCAGTGCGTCACATTCCTCGTGTAACGACTGATTACGCTGCTTCAGCGTCTCCATCTGCTCCAAGATCTGTTTCATCACCTCTGCAGCGTCGCTAGATTCCGAGTCCCTGTCCTGAAAAGAGGTGAGACGCTGCGACTTCGCAATCCACTCCCGATCGCGCTGCTTCCGCTGTTCCAACTCCTTCCGCGTCTCCTCCAACAGACCGGCTTCCTCCTTCTCGCGCGCCGAGAGTTCCTGCAGATGCTGTTTCAGTTCTTCCGTCTCCCGCTGCGTCTCTTCGAGTCGCGTCAGCGTGTCGGAAAGTGTCGTCTGCAAATCCTGTTCGCGCGCCTGACTCAATACAAGCTCCGCCTCTACGCTCGCCTTCTCCGAATTCTGTCGCTGAAGAGTCTCTTTCAACGAACCCTCCGAAACGTCGTCATCCGCATGTCCCGAAACGGCCGGTCCATCCGATAGAGTCTTTGACCCCGCCAGTTGCTGCTTCAGCGCCTCCACCTCTCTCCGCAGCTTGCGAATCAGCGACTGATCGTCCAGAACCTCGTTCACCTTCGCCGAGGTGTTGATGTTCTTCGCTCGCTGGGCGAACTTGAGCGTGCTGATCGTTTCCGTCTACCTGACAATTCCTCTCCATTCACTACGCAGAAGGACGATGCGGGTGTCACACAGGCGATGATCGCCGTCCTCGCGTTGCCATCCAGCGACGACTGGAGAATACGCGTCAGCTTGCTGTCGCGATAACTCACGTGTCCACTCTCCGTCTTGCTCGCGAGCGTCGATATCACACGCGACAGCACAGAGAGACTCAGATTGATCTTTCGCGCCTCGTCCAGCGTCTCTCCTTTGGCTCCTGTGTATTTCACACTCTCCGAGCCTGCGAGATCCACCAGCGACAGCTGGCCTACGAGGACGCCGCCAGGCTCCGCCGAGGAGTCGGCGAGATCGGGTCGCAAGCGACTCTCGCAGACGATCTTGAAAATCGTGTGTGATCGACTGGATTGTTGGTTCATGTTGGTCACGCCCACGTGGCGATTCTTTTCTCCCACGCGAAGCAACTACGCGTTGCGTTCACTCCACGAGGCTACTGCGAGAATCTCGTCGTAGTTGTGAATCACCTCCTCGCGCGACTCCACGTAAACGCCGCGCTCGTAACTCTCTCGAATGCGGAGGTTGGGAGTGGTCGGGTCCAGCAGGTCCTTCACCTCCTCCTTGTAGATCTCCACGTAGGAGGCGCGAAGAATGAACTCCCGCGACGGGGTTCGCGCGATGTAGTCAAATACATCCTTTGATGCCAAGTAAAGGAGACCCGGAGAGGAATCGTCTCCGTGCATCGTGTACGTCTTGCCCGAAGACGTTTGACCATAGGCAAAGATGGTTCCTAGTGAATCACCCCCAAAACGATCCGCAACCATTGATTCCCTTAACAAATGAGTCCACGATGTGTTTCCCAACGCCGTTGTACACATCGGCGGTGGAAGCATCGGGACCAAACACGCAATCTATTCAGTAATGCATGCCAACAGAGATGCGATACCGTAGGAATAGATTGAGTTCGGAATGGTAGAGTCATTTGCATCCAACTGGTGAAGACACGCCAGATCAGTGTTACATCTCCAGCAATTCCGATCCCCTTGGTTAATCTTAGAGTTAGAAATGGATCTAGCGAACTCACTTCGCGCACATTCAACGGTCTCACACGCACTGCAACAGCGACGTGCTCTTGTGATGAGTCCATTTCGATCATGGACGAGAAAATGCGATGCGGAATCACCGAGAAAATGCCTCCCGAATTTGAAACCCAAGTGACAAATTTCGGAGGGATTTTGACATGTCGGCTGCGGGACAATGACTCAAATACCGTTTCAATGTTGCGTAATAGTCTGTACTCATTGCGAGCCGTCGGGAAAGTGGCCGTTCAGCCTCCATTCCGAACTGTTCCCGTTGTCGCTCGAAGCATGAGCAGTTTGGTCGGAAGGAATGCCGGATACAGCATGTACTTCTATTCGGGGTTTAGTACTCGCTCTCCTTTCGACCCCTTATCGATGGTACATGAAAGTGAGCCATGTGACGAATTAGAACGGAACTGTTCGTTTCAGTCACAAAACAACGAAGGAAAACATGTCGTCGAGAGAATTGGAGCAGCAACACGAGTCACAAAAGATCGCCAACTGGAGTCTGGGCGTCGATATCTTCATGACCACGGTGAAGGGCGCCGTGGGCTGGATGCTAAATTCAACGGCAATCATTGCAGATATATCCACTGACGATTCTCTTTGAGATGTTCCCTAACGGATCACGCCGCTCACTCTCTCTCTTCCATGGTCGTCGACCTGGTCACACTAGGGTGCGTGAAGTACTGTCGAAGACCGCCAAACAAGAGATGGGCGTATGGATACGGAAAGATTGAAACAGTGCGTTCCTCTCGACCGATTTCAGTCCTAGCTCTCCTGTCTCGCTGTCGGAAGCCTTCTCATCGGAACCGCCGGAGGTGTCTTCGTCCACGCCTACGAGCTCTTCATGACGATGATCCATCCCGTCGTTGTTGACCCCGCAGTCATCCAAGCCGGTGCCGCCTCTGCAGAAGTGGCGGCCGTTGCTCACACGAGTCTGGTGAACGATCCCAAGTACTACGTCCTTCTGAACAGCATCGGCGTGGGCACCGTCGCGGGCACCATTTTCATCAAGTACTGGATTTACATGTGGTCCAACCGCCTCGCGAAGAAGTACGACAGCAACGTGCTCTACGCCAACGCTCTCCACCACCGAGCAGACGCTCTCTCCTCGATCGCCGCCCTCGCCGGTCTCTGCGGTCGTGTAGGCGTTCGTCCGGTCTCTCACGCAGTACATCGGCGCTCCCTGGCTGGACCCCATCGGTGGAGCGATGGTCGGCTACACCATTCTGAAGGCTGGCTACGACATCTGCAAGGACGCCATGAAGGAGGCGCTCGACGTTGGGGCGACGGAGAGGAGTGAGGAGTAGTTGTGTGTCGATGACAAAACGCGTTTGAAGATCATCACGGCGGTGAACAACGTCAAGAGCGACGACTTCACCATTGAGGAGCTGCTGGCGCGTCGCTCCGGCTCCTTCGTGTATGCTTTGTAGGTCCGCTGCATCGTAGCCACACCATCGTCCGCATCTGTCCTCCGCAGAACGCCACGCTGGAAGACATCTTCGTGAACAAGGATAAGATTGATCAGGCGCTGCGCTCGCTGGAGGGAGTTTGCATTTTCTCCGTGGAGATGGTCAACCCCTACGCTCATCACAGACAGCTGCTTCTTGGAGGCGGCGCGGGCACACAGACCGCTGTGGTACAGGAGGAGGGAGAGAAGCCGGCGATAGAGATCGTTCCGGAGAGCAGCGAAAACGACGCCTCTATCCTCCCGAAGGACCAGAAGGGAGACGTCGAGGTCGTCATAAACAATGCACTGGATGCCGAGAAGGTGGGCGTGCTTCCGGAGAACGAAAAGGATAGAAAGGAAGGCAAGTAATCGTCTTTTGAGGTGTTTTTTGGAAACAGAGGAAAAGAGGAGAGACAGAACAAGGAAAAATGCGATTAGAAACAGAACGAGAATGGTCTTGATTTGGCACCAATCTATGTGGAAACATGGAAGCAATCACACTGTTCGTGTGGAGCAAACGCTCCACCTGACGCTTGTTGTGCTCCAGACGCGTCTGCGATACATCTACCTGGATTTCCACTTCGTCAACGAGTCGGTCATGCTCATGGATCTCGTCCTGAATCGTGTGTGCCATCTCGTTCAGCCGCTTCACTCCGGAGCTGATCTCATCGATCATCTCCTCCTGCTCCTTCACCAACTGCTAGAACTCACTGGATCCGCCCATCTCCTGCCTCCTTTATGTATCGATTTCCCTTCGCCGCCAGATCTTCCTGGTCCTCCCGCGCCGCCGCGTTGGTCAGGTCCTCCTTCAATGCTCTGTTCTCCTTGCGGATTGTCATCCGCTGTTTCCTCATATTGTCGCGAATGGAATGAACAATCACTTTAATATCTGCAAGATACTTCCTTCGTCGCTCCATCTCCTCCTACCGGTAACGTATCGCAACGACTTCTACATTATCAATATACTGGAAACGACTGGAATCACGGTTCTTTTCGATGATGACCATGCATCGCGTCAACTCCGATATCAGGTTTTCCATGTCGTTCAGCTGTAGAAGAAGGTCTGTCGGTAAAAACACAGCGAAGAGCCCCACCTCGCGTGTACACGCGTAGTTGATCGTTGGTCGTGTTCTCTTGATTAGAATCCGTCACCGCCTTCCATTTCTCGAACAATTCCTTTGTATCCTTGAGTCGTTTATCAAATGACCTTGGCGATGAACCCTCATCCAATTCAGTACTGCTGCGCGTAAAAATAAGGATCTCCTGAAACATTCGGGTAACTCATTGCACGATCGCCAAGAAAGGAGATGATTATGTGAAGAAACAACCCAAATAAACGAAACAGAATAAAAGAGACGTGTCGACTAGTTGTGGCGTCTCCGCTTGGCAGCGCCCTCTTGCGCTCCCTTCTTTGCCGCCCCGATCAGATTCTTGAACTTTCCGAGCGTCTGATTCTTCTTCTTCTTGCTCAGAATACGCGAATCCAGAGAGATGTATGCGTAGGGATCAACGTTTCCCTTCTTCATATCGCCCTTCGCCTTCGTAGAGCGGAAGCGCGCGCCATCCTCGTTCACATTCCGCTTACCGTTCCGTCGAATCGCGCCGATCCGCTTCTCCTCCTTCTTCTCCTCCTCCTCCACCTCTTCACTTGGCGCCACACGCTTCTTGGAGTGGTCTTCTTTCTCCTCCTCTCGGACGATGAAGCGGCCGTTCTCGTCCATCTCCATCTCGCTCTCACTCTCCTCCTCGAACTTCCGCGAACTCACGCCGCGCGTGACATCCTCCACGTTCAGCAGATCCAGTGGATCCTCTCCCTCGCGAATGTATCGCGTTCGTGCGGACTTGCGACCCGTCGACTCCTCCTCCTGCGCATTACTCCCCACACGCAAAACCACCTGTCGATTCTTCGCGTTCTCCTTGCGGCGCTCCGTGCGGAGAATGTTCGCCAGAAGAGGCAGATCGTCCGCAGGCATGCGGTTCCGCACCTCCTCTTCGCCCACGCGACGCAGCAGCGTCTCCAGAATTGTGCGAATCTACGCGTTACCTCATCTCTCTACATCCACCGTCAGACGGAACTTATTCTTGTTCTCACTTCCCGTCGCCATGACATGCGACATGATCGGATCCAACTCGCGCACCAGATCCTCCTCCGGCAGCAGGCGACAGACGATGCGAATGTACTTCAGTCCGGCCTTCACCAGCTCCTTGTTTCCCGTCTCCATGAGCTCATACACGCAGTGGAGCACGTTCACGAGCACCTCGCGACACTCCGGCTCGTTTCTATGGTGACGCAGCACCGCTCCCAGCGACAACACGGCAGCCGCCTGCATGTGAGGCGCCTGCGAGGCCAGGCAGGCCGTGAGGAGTCCGATGAACTCGGAAAGCGAGGCGTGGCCCTGAGAACCGTCCTCACGCTGGTAGGAGAGTGTTGACTCCTTCATGATGTCCGAGAAGCGCGTGACGATCGCAATGCAGATTGCGCGGATCTTGCGACTCGAGTCTTTCACGCACAGCACCACCTCGGGAAGAACGCTCACGATGAACTGGATGTGGGCAGCATTTGCGGGGTCAAAGTGGCGCGCCAAGTACAGCAGACACTTCAGACGGTACTTCTTGCTGACAACACTGATGGTCAAAATCGTCTCCAGCAAGATGGATTTCATCTCGTCCAGCATCGTCGTCACCAGCAGCGGCGCATGGTACTTGCAGATGCAGAGCAGACAATAGTACACGCGCTTCTGGAGGATGGGAACGTGGTCTTCGTTCAGGTGCGGACGCAGACACCGCAGGATGATCGGTAGTTCTAGATTGGAAACGGTGTTTGCCCGTACCTTCGTCCTTCACGTAACGCACCACTGTCGACAGAAGACCTGTGAGAATGATGCTCTGTCCCATGCAGCGGTCCGCCTCCGCGGGATCCTCGTTCGTGAACGCAGCGAGCAGCTTTCCAAGCACTTGCTTCAGCATCTTGCTCACCAGATCTCCCGGCGCCACCGAAAACACCGTCTCAATGGTGCAGCGAACCACCTGGACACTTGCGTTGTCCCCGCCAGCGCCGATGCCGGAGAAGCGCGGAACATCCGCGGAGTAGTCTCCATGCCACTGCTCATAGAGACTCAGCAACGTCAGCAGCAGCGTCTCGCACATCGGATGCAGCGCCTCCAGATTAGCCGTAGCAACGGCACGGTCCATGCGCGGGGCGCGCGTGGTGGAAAGGATCTCGAGGAAGGGAAGCTACGGTTCGTTCTCCCTCGCCACCGATACGATTTCTTCACCCAGATCATCGTCGCGAATCTTCGCCTCCTGTGTCTCCTCCTCGCTTTCGCTATCGCTTTCGCTCTCACTCTCGCTCATCTCCGGCGTGTCCTCCAGAGCCATCTGGTTGCTGCGGATCAGCAGCGTCAGGCCCTTGCAGACGATCACGCTGAGCTCGCGATACTGCGTGTCCGTCATCGCTCCCAGCAGACTCTTTACGTATTGCGGAAGGGCGGTGGACGCGTCGACGGCACACACGCAGAAGGAAACGAAGATGCTCCAGATGTCCGTCACGTAGGAGTTATAGCGGCGCTTCAGAGCGGGGTTCTCCATCTGCTTCGCAGCGATGTGACAGTTCTTCGCGATGGGAAGAAGCCTATATGAGAGAGCGCGTCCAACTACACTGTTCAAAGAAGAAACGCAGGTGGCTCTGCGTGTGTCGCACGTGGTCGTTCATCACCTGCAGCAAGTAGTAGTGCGTGTCCGTCGGCAGTCGCGTTGCCGGATCCTTCGCCTCACCTCCCCTCTTCACACCTACGACGATAGGAACGAACTCTACGAAAGCCTCGGGACCGAGCGCCTCCACGCAGAAGCCCAGCGTCTTCGTGAGAATCATCTTGAAGCTGCACGTGAGAGGTTCCTCCGACTCCTACGCGGCGTCTCCCTTCACGGAGGAGTCGTAAATGGCCACCAGCTGCTGGAGAAGCGGAGCGAACGGCGCCTGCGCCATCGGTCCGAAGACCCGAATCACAGCGGAGATCGCAGGAAGAAGGAACGTCCAGGCGTGCTGGAAGCGGAACTGCAGCGTTTCCATGAAGATGGAGACGACCTGCTGGACGGTGTCTTCGGCGAAGTGCTGGAATGAGGGAGAGAAAACGCCGGTACGATATCAGCGAGTGTGGGGAAGAAACCGATCAGGAACATGGAGAGCGATTTGTGGAGAGCGGCGTTGGGCGTGATGAAGAAATCCACAACGGTGCGAAGAACCGCCAGGAAGGAAGGAAGGAAGGAAGCGAGATCGGTGCGGAGCTGCGCTCGACAGAGGAGGAGCAGGACCGCTGCGTATTCGGTAGTATCCTTTTCGGTGCCCGTGGCAGGCGTGGCAACGGTCTGGAGCTGCGAGAAGAGGGACTGGAGAAGTTCGGGGGCAATGTAGCGGTCGCTATTGAGGAGGACTTCGACGGGGAAGAGAGCTCGGTAGTCGACCATCGGACACTGGTGCTGACGGAGCTGCGGGTCAGCGAAGGAGAACGAACTCACCTTGAGAAGCAGCTGGAAGAGGGTGGGATAAAAGTCCGGACTGATGAAGAGAACCACCTTCGCGATCAAGATCAGGTAGTTGAGGACGTCCTGGTAAGCGTCCTCGTTGAACTCCTTGCACAGAATGTCCAACTGGCGAATCACCTGACGAGAGGTCAGGATGAAACCGTTCTTGGAGTGCTTTTCTAAAATCGCACTGACAGCATCCTGCGCCGAGTGGCGCACCTTGGCGCTGTCATTCATGCACAAAGTCAACAGCACAGAGAACGCTCTCTTGACGACACCAGACTCCCACAGCTCGTTCGTTTCCTCCTGGGAAAGGAAGATCTCTCCCAGACAGCTAGCGAGAGAACGCATGGCAGAAGGTTCGATTTCGCTTTCATGCGACTTGTATGTGTTCGTGAGGATCTCAAGACAGTCATTGCACTTCAGCCGCTTCACGCTCTCCGACACGGAGGGAAGCACGAGTTGAAGAAGATACAGCAACTTCGCTTACACACATTCCAAACTCCTACGCTTCGCTGTCGCTCCGTGTTTCCGGTGAGAGACGACATGATGCAGGAAAAGTACTCGACAGGGGACGCGATATACTCTGCCTGTCCCTTTGCTGATCGGATAATGTCGTCGATTGCTCCCAATACACTATAGTTCTCCGCCTGGTATTTATCAGAACTATCCTTGTGCTTGCGGACTTCTTCGAAAACGTCTCTGTTCGGCACGTTAATCATTCTGATAACTCTTCGGTGTGCGCGCATTCAGCCAACCAAAGGAAACAGAAAAGGGGCCTTCTTTTGGCATGGAGGGAGATGATTTTTCTGGAATACCCCGAATAGGTCCGATTCCGAAAACAGAAATCCATCCATACGCAGTTCGGAAGGGAAATGCTATCACGACTGTGTCTGAAGCAACCCTTTCGCCCCATTGGAAGCGTCCTTTTCTCACCGGGAGGGATCCGTCTTTTCAGTGTTATCAGTGGAAAAGTACACTATGCGGAACGCGAAGTAGCCTGTAGAAGGACTCCTATTTGGCCAAAATTCGGAACATCGGTATCTTCGCTCACATCGATGCCGGAAAAACGACGACTACGGAGAAGATGCTCTTTTATGCTGGCATTGTTCGCTCTCCTGGAAACGTGGACGACGGCGATACGGTGATTGCGAGTGGGTCGTTTCACGTCCAGGTGACAGACTTTTTGCAGGAGGAGAGAGAGCGCGGGATCACAATCCAGAGCGCGGCGATTTCGTTTCCCTGGAAGAACAGTATTGTGAA
This sequence comes from Blastocystis sp. NMH, assembly GCA_039096215.1. Lineage (NCBI taxonomy): Eukaryota > Bigyra > Opalinata > Blastocystidae > Blastocystis > Blastocystis sp. NMH. The sequence goes on from JBBPEA010000008.1 coordinate 429,583, forward strand.
TCTCATCGACACACCGGGCCACGTCGACTTTTCGATCGAGGTGGAGCGCTGTCTCCGCGTCCTGGACGGCGGAATTGCCGTTCTGGACGGCGTCGCTGGCGTGGAGGCGCAGAGTCCGTCCTGTACAATAACTTGACTGTAGCTGAAACGGTGTGGGAACAGGCGAACCGCTACCGTCTTCCCCGTCTCCTGTATGTGAACAAGCTGGACCGCATGGGCGCTGACATCGAGTCTGTTGTAATCCTTCGCTCTCTCTGTGTCGGTAGATCGCTTCGGTGAAGACTCGTTTAGGAGCGGACTGTATGAAGCTCCAGTATCCCCACTTTGTCGACGAGCAGTTTGTTGGCCTCATCGATGTGGTTCGTCACTCCTTCATCCGATTCGGTTCAGAAGACGACGGACACTTCTCCGAAGAGATTCTTCCGAAGGAGCTGGAGTCGAAGGCCAGCGACTTGCGTGAAGAGCTGATCGGGCAGCTGGCGGAAGTGGACGCGTCTTTCTCGGAGCTGTTCATTAACGTGGGTCTCACGGATGTACCTCATTCTAGGACGATATCGCAGAGATGCAGAAGCCGGAGGTACTTCTGGCGGCGTTGCGCCGTGTGGTCATTTCGGAGGCGTTCTCTTGTCAGTTCAATCTGATTCCCCTCTTCTGCGGCAGCTCGTTGAAGAACAAAGGAGTTGGCAAGGATGGAAGGTGTCACGTAGGTGCAGCAGCTTCTCGATGGAGTCGATGCGTTGCTTCCGTCACCTCTCGACGTTCCGTCTCCCGATCTGTTCTTCAAATCGGCCGATAAACTCATTTCGATTTCCTATCAGGCAGCGTTGGCTGGAAACAAGACGAAGACGTCCAAGGGAAAGGGAAAGAAAGAAAAGCCGTTGTATCCGGCGCTGACGCGATACCTTCAGCATGATCCACTCGTGATGTACGCATTCAAGCTGCAGCACAGTTCCCAGGGAATGCTCGTGTTCGCCCGTCTCTACGCGGGCGCGCTGCGGACCAAAGCCACCGTGCTCAACACACGCACACACAAGGTGGAGAAGGTGTTGCGGTAGGTTTGCTTGAGAGGAACGACCGTCAGAATCATGCAAATCAGTGCGGACCACACAGACACGCTAGAGGAGGCGCGCTCTGGACAGATTGTGGCAATTCATGGACTCACGGGTGTCCGAACAGGCGACACGCTGGTCACTCCCAAAGTAGCCTTTCTTGTACCATAGGATACAGGACGCTCCATCCTTCTCACTCGAGCCGATCCGCGTCCTGTCTCCTGTCTTCACTGTGAATGTGGAGGCGGAGAACCAGGTCCAGCTGACAAAGCTGGAGAAGGTGCTCTCGGTGCTGGCGATGGAAGACCCTTCTCTCCAAGTGAAGAACGACGAGGAATCGGGACAGCTCCTCCTATCAGGCATGGGCGAACTGCATCTGGAGGTGCTGCAGCAACGACTCAAACGGGAGTTCGGACTCGAGGCATACTACAGCAAGATGCGAGTGAATTACCGCGAAACGGTGAGTGAGAAGATCGATGTCGATGGAGAATACGACCGGTCAGTGAACACACGAAGCTACCATGTGAAGGTCGGTTTGGCGATCGCTCCGTCGGAGAAGGATGAGAATGAGATTATCGTCGACCAGGCCAAGTGGGATCGTTTGCGTCATTCCATTGCAGATTTGCAAACACACCTTGCCGTCTCACGGACGATACAGTTCACGCCTTACGTGAAGGCATTCAGTCCTGTCTCTCGCGCGGACCCATTTTGGGCTTTGCTATGCACAACGTGAGAGTTGGCGTTGTTGTTCTTCCTCACATATAGGTGTCCATGAAGCCAGACCAATGCATGTGGGATCCGCAGACTCCTCCGATTGTTGTTCAGTCCGCCCTGATGAGCTGCTTGAGTGCGGGATTACGCGAGCACCCGATGAAGCTGCTTGAGCCCATTATGAAGTACGAAGCCAGTATCAATACGGAGAGCATGGGGAACGTGGTCAGCGATTTGACAGCAAGTAGGAAGAATAGAGTGTTTGCGAGTAGAACGTCGAGGAGAGATCAAGGAGATTGCTAACGGAAGCGTAATTGCATTTCTCTTCTTTCACATAGGCGGCAAAGGCCAAAACGGTGATTCACGCAGACGTTCCGCTGGCAGAAATGATCGGCTATTCCTCCGTGATCCGTATTCTCACGGGAGGTGAGAACTCGTTCTCTTTATCGTTTGAAAAGTATCAGGAAGTGCCCGAAGACGTGGTTGAGAGTATTCGGAAGAGACAGTATTGACTTGTTTGAAAGAAACACTTGAGTAACGATAGTGTCTACTACGAGAATGGTAGTGTGATCGGCTGCGGGAGTGACTTCGCGAACGACTGCGAGAACTCCTGCGAGTATGCTCTCTTGAGCGACTCCGACGTACGTCCGTGCTCTGTTCGGTTCCCTTCTTTGTCGACTCCTCGGTTGCCTTAAGTGATTGCCGGATAATGGACATGTCGACCTGACTGTCCTCGGTTTTTCCATGACGATATCGCTTCTTCTTTCTTCCAAAGGCATCATACATATCGTCATCGTCGGACTCTCGCGACGGCGTAGCCGCACTCTCCTTCGGAAGACCCTCCTCACCATTCATCTTCGTTCCGCATATGGTACAGCTCTTCTGAGTCCCCCAATTCACATTTCCACACGTTGGACACTTCCAATCATTCTCCACAGCATTCTCAACTAGGAGTGAATCTTGACAGGAAGAATCACCGCTTTTCTTCTTTAAGCCCTTCGGCTTGTATGGAGTGTGGCAAATGCTGCACTCGGTTTGATCACTCCAGTTCTTATTCTTGCATTTTGAACAAATCCACTCCGTTTTGCTGGCATCCGCTTTCGCAGTACTTCTCTTCGTTTCCTCTTCAAAGGGATCAATCCCACCGCCGCGACCACTTCCAATCCCTAGATATCATCCTTCACGGAGCCAATTCAAACCGAGAAACGCATATCCTACCCATTATGCAATACCCCATTCTCAACCATCTGAATCAGCAAACGGATCGATTCCTCCTCCGCGTCCGCGTCCAGCAGGATCCATATCTAATCTAAATGTCAAATCACACATCTACTCTCACCATTACTCTCAACACCAGCAATTCACCTAGGAATGAGTCACTCCACTCACACTACCTACTATCCGATGTCCAGTCACTCATTCTCTGTTTCCTTCTCTTTGGGTGTCACCTTATGTAGGTTACAATGGAAGTCTTCATAGGAGCAAGCGTGACCGAGTGGTCCAAGGTGCTACGTTCAGGTCGTAGTGTGTTCGCACGCGTGGGTTCGAGTCCCACCGCTTGCATTTTTCTTTTCGGGAGATGGAAGACATGTCTTCAAGAATACATAGTCCAATGAACGAGATAATGCTGTTGGAATTGTAAGTCACTTCCGAGTGAAGTGACGATGGAATACTATTCATGGAAACCGCCTGTTACGTTCAATGTGCATCGCATTCCTATTCTTTTGAATTCCTTATTGTGACGATGTATCATGAAAGTAGGTTCTTCCTCTTCTTTCTTCAGTTACTCATAGTATAGAAGCGGGTAGAATCCTTATTTCCATGAAATCGAGAGAGAATAGTCTTCTGAATGGGACTGCTTTCTCACTCCTACGTGGCCAGCTCTTATTCTTCTCTTATTCTTATGTTTTTCCGCAGCTTACACCTTGTATTCACCTTCTTCAGTACTTGTTTCTCCGTTTATCGCTACCATTATGCTAATCAATGAATTACTGTACAATCGAATTCTGTTAGAACCCTCTCACCCATCGCCAATCACATGCTTGTCATGAGACTTGTTGCTTTTGCCATTTTGTGTAGGCACGCACTTGCACTTACAAAAATGTAGTGAGCATTGCGCTTTCAATTGATTGTGAGAATGGTCAGGTCTACGCTAAGGTCGTGAAGAAGACGACTAGCTGGGCGAAGGAGGAGTCATTTACTCTTTCTGCCGGCCAGACGGTTGTTTTCACGTCTCCTCTTCTTGTGAATAATCAGGAACGTGAGCTCGAAGTCTGCTTGCCTCCTACCACAAACAGCATTTACACGATTACGATGAAGGACTCCGGAAGCGACAGCTGGAACGATCGAGCTTGGATCATGGTCAAGGATGCTCACGACATCATAGCGATCAAGTACATCATGACTGCCAAGTCTGTGGAAACAGTGGACTTCTCGATGTATGTTCCCATCACCAAGGACGAAGAGTGGATGTTTACCACCTCGTTTAAGAACAACTGGAATCAATACAACTTCGCAGACAACGCATGGACCTCCATCATCTGTGGTACCCTTATCCAGGAAGTCACTGGAACGCAGTACTTCCGCAAGGCCTTCACCGGGGTATCCGGAATGGCCGCAATCGAGACCTGATTCAAGTACGCTTCTGGAATCGCCGCATATATCAACGGAGTGGAGATCTTCCGTGATAACATGCTTGCGGATCAGATTTCGCAGTCCACTCCTGCTTCGGGCTCCTACGCCACTGCCGATTACCATGGTGTGATTCGTTCCGCCGCTGTGGCGCAAGCTCCCCAGTCGGTTCTGGCCGTGGAACTTCACTTCACCGACTCTGCCTCCCATGAAATCGACTTCAACGCCTTCCTCTCTTTCAAGGCGGGTATTAGCACCGACAATAACTGCTTCATGTACTACGGAGACATCACGGCAGCTGGAGCTTCTTTCTCCAATCCGGATAGTGCCTTTGATTTCAGCCGCAGTGCGGGAACCTACATCCAGTCGTCGAATCTTCCCAAGTCCATCTTCGCCAGCTTCGATGCCGGCGTGTATCCCTTGATGAACGCCTTCCGTATCTGGGCTAGCAGCAATGTTAATAACTGTCCTTCTTCCTTCGATGTTGCGGGAGGTGACTCTTCCGCCTCTACCATTTGGGCTCCTCTGGTCAGCGCAACCGGACAGACTTACACTTCTTATCAGTGGAGACAGTTCAATTTGATCGCGGAGCCTTCTCTCTACAAGACGATGAGGATCACTCTTAACGCCTCTTCGGGAACGAGCACCTATCTGTACGAGATGCAGTTTCTCACTTGCAACCCTGCCAGTCTTACCATTTCCTACCCTGAGTCTACCTATACGTTCAATGTCCGCTACGATACGGTAGAACTGTCGGTGAATATGTACGGAATTGGCAGCTGCCAGATTTCTCCCCAGCTCCCGAACGGTATCAACTTCGACACCACCACTTGTGCCATTACGGGAGTTGCGCTTGCGGGAGTTCCTCAGACTACGTACACGGTAACTGCGACTGCTGGATCGCAGACGGCAACCGGAACTGTCACAATCACCTTTACCGAATGTCAGGGCACGCTGTTGACTATTATCCGCACCTATCAGTACTCTGGTAATATCGAGGCGTTCCGCATTCGTAACACGGCTACGGATGAGCTGTTGATGGAAGTGCCTATTGGTCACACGAATCCTGCCAACACGGATGTTGCGAATACTCTCTGTGTGAATGCTGAGCGCTATGATGTTACTCTGGACTGTTCTGATATTCATTGGTATCAGAATTCGTATATTTACGTGTATGCGATGTTGGCTGATGGCGAGAGCGAACTGATGCTGAAGGCTCGCTACGATGGTCACCAGAGCAATGACAACACGTACTACCTGCGTCGTCACACTATCAATGTGGTGGACGAATGGTACTATAAGATGGGCGAGCTGCCTGCCAACTGGTACGACGACAACACGTCGGGCTGGGCTCAGGGCCACTTGGGAGCATTCCCCGCTTCGACGAATCAGATTCAGCTTTACAAGAAGACGTTCACAATTAGTGATATAAGCTCGGTGTCCGGTTGCATTCTGAGTATTCGCTACAAGTACGGTGTTGTCGTGTATCTGAACGGACACGAGGCGTATCGTCATCATATGGGAAAGGGAGAACTCACTGCCTCCACGACTGCTCCCGAGTCCTACGCCACTCCCAGTTACCACACTGCCACGCTGCCTGGTCGCTTCGTGAACGAGGATGGATCCAACCCCGTCGAGCTCCTGAAGCAGGGCTCCAACACCATCGCCTTTGCCATGTTCACGCGCTCCGCTTCTCTGACTAGTGCTGACTTCGATGCCTCGGTGCGTCTGATGACAAATCAGCCGGAGTCCCACATCTGGGAGTTCAGTGGAACGATTAACGGCATTTCGGGATCGGTTAACGCCGCATTTGATGGCTATCATGATACGAGCATAAGCATGACCAATTGCGCTAACAATATGCTTACGATCATTCTGAATAACGATCGTCGCGAGTGGATCAACACGGTTCAGATCCAGAACGATTACGAGGGAAAGGTTCGTGGTGTTGGACAGTTCAATCTGTACGGTCGCAACGCCAACGAGCTGACTTGGACTCCTCTTGTTCAAGTGAGCGGTCTGACGTACTCGGTGCCCGGCCAGAAGCGCAAGACGTATTTCGTGTCCAAGGCTCCCTACAACCAGTACAAGTTTGAGAACTTCGCCACTGGAGACAGCAACGAGTGTGCATGGAAGATCCAGTCGCTGAATCTCTACGCCACCAGCATCCTTACCGAGCCTTCTCCTCTCACATATCCTGCGAGCACGGAGATCTTCAAGGGAATTGAGATGTCGGAGCTGATTCCCGAGGGCGAGGGTTATTTCGGCTTCTCGATCACTCCCGACCTCCCTCAAGGACTCCAGATCGATACAAGCAACGGGTGGATTTCTGGAACCTACAACGATGTCATGGGTCCCACCACGTACATGGTGACGGCTCACAAGATCACTGGAGGAACCGCCACGGCCTCCTTCACTCTGAGAAGCGTCTATTGCACAGGAGGAAAGGGTTTGATGACGGTCCGTATTCGTGCCGATGGCTTCCCGACGGAAGACAGCTGGAAGCTCTTCCAAGGTCGTGGCACTTCTGGTACCGTTCTCAAGTCGGTGAGCGCCTTCCCCGTGACTTCCACTTACTACTACCTCGACTTCTGTTTCAACGACGGTCTGTACACCTTTGAGGCATGTGATTCGTACGGTGATGGATGGGCTGTGAACACGGGTTACACGCTGACTGTGGATGTGGGTGAGATGGAGCTGGAGATGGAGGAGCTGTATGGAAATGGGCAGGGAACTCCTCGCACCGTCTCAACAACCTTCTCGACGTTCTTCCCCTTCCAGGTGGAGTTTACGGAGTGGAAGGTGTATCAGGGAGATTTGGTGCCAGTTGGATGGAACACGGCTACCTTTGATGATACGACGTGGGAGACGAAGAAGGCTGCGGAGATTCCGAACAGTGCTTCGGTAACCACGTACATCCGCAAGAGCTTCCAGTTGACGAATGTGGACGACTATCAGGTGTTGAATGTGCGCATGAAGTACGCTGGAGGTGTGGCTGTGTACTTCAACGGCAACCGCGTGGCTCGCTTCAACCTGATTGACGAGTTCGAGTCCAACACGGAATCGATTGAAGTCCACGACGCCACGATCTTCTCGAAGTTCCACATCATTCTGGTGACGGCGGGTGTTCAGGAAGGAACGAATGTGATTGCGTTCGAGGTGCATCGTCCCGTGGGCACTTCGTCTTCGGAGCCGTTCGTGTTCGACGCGACGGGTGTATTTGGAGTGGAGACCTGCTCGACCACCATTGATTCTTACTCTGCTGTTGACTCTACGGCCCCCACGACTGGTTCGCTTGAGGGCATTATGGATCTGGATCCCTACACCACGGGAACGCTTCCTTCGGGAGCTCTGACCTTCGTTGAGTGGACAGTGGAAAACCTGGAGGGTAGCAAGTGGAACTCCTTCAACCTTGTTGGTGCCAACGACATCCCCACGTGGGTGTTCGAGCTGTACGGCTACATGAACCCGGATGACGAGCGGGGTCGTATCACGCTGATCAATCACGATGCCGCGCTTCAAAGTCGTACGAAGCCTCAGATTTCGGTTCCTGTGAGTCTCACTGGATTCCGCAAGATCCGTTACGAGATTCTCCAGGCGAGTGCGTCCAACAACGTTGGAGCCATCTTCACTGCGTATTGCAAGGCTTCGGGAGCCGTCTGTTCCGGCATCGAATCGTTCCCTGCCGTCGGCGAGGGTCAGATTTCTCCGGGCATTTGTGGTGAGGGCTTCTCGGGATACTCATACCGTCTTTGCACGAATGGCGTCCTCGGTGAGATCCAGACGGACCATTGCACGTACAAGACGCCCACAAACATCCGCTTCAAGAGCACGCGTTTCACCTTCGTGGTGGGAACGGCATCTACAACCGGTCTGCCGGAGTATCGCAACATCGTGACGAAATGGCGTGTGGACGACGGAGTGCAGCTGCCTGCGGGTCTGGCGCTGAATCAGGAGACGGGAGAGATCTCCGGAGTTCCCACCGATGTGTTCGATATGACATCCTTTACGATCTTTGCTGAGAACAGAGACTCTGTTGGATCGGTGACGATCGAGTTTGTTGTACGTAAGGGTCGCTGCAACGCGGAAGGCGTGTTCCCTCTGACGGAGGTGGATACGGTCGCCGAGTACCAATGCTCGCTGCAGGGTAATTACATTGGCTCGCAGAAGCGGGCGTGCGTGCTGGGAGAGACGGACGGAGTGTGGCAGAAGGCGAGCGGATTCTGTATGTCGGTCGGTACGATTGCGCTGCTCATTGTGATCGTCATTATCGTGATTGCTGTGGTTGTGCTCATTCTGGTGAGAAAGGGTAAGAAGTCGAAGGCTGTTGGGGGAGTGAAGGGCAAGAAGACGGTCAAGGGCGTCCCCAAGACTGAAAAGAAGTCCAAGAATGTGAAGGTTTAATCTCCTTTCGCTGTTTGTTGAAGAAACACAGAAGTGAATATCCACTCCGACCACTGCCTTCACGTCCAGCTGCAGAATGTCGCAGTCGATGTTCTGGATGAGAGTCACAACGAAACCATACCAGAATCTCTCCCACGTTCGGTCGCGTTCTGCCCAGATCTCCGTGGACGAACTCCTTGATGTAGGTTCCTCCAGAAGCCTCGATTTCCAGAATAAAGTGATGCGGGTTGATGTACTCCGTTTTCATGGACTGCTCCTGAGACTCCTCCCACAACCTACGTAGATCATCTTGTCGCGCGTGAGAAGCGAGCGACGATGTAACACGCGCACCGGCGTTTTCTGCTTGATCGCGAGGTCGTGATACGTCTCTAGCTTCCGAATGATCTCCGGCGTAATCGACGTCTCCGTGTACACGACAGCCACATACAGCTTGTGCTTCCCCTCTGCCGCGTTCTTCATCTCCTCAAACCCCTCCTATCGTTATCCTCCCTCTCCACTCCCACCGGCGAGCAGCGTCGCAGATTCACCACCCGAATCTCCTTCGTCCGCTCGTTCACCGCCGTCTGCAGTCGCTTCCCTCACCCATCTCCGCCACTCCTACCGCATACTCCTCTGGCGAAAACTCGCATCTCCTCGCGTTATCCACCTCCACCACGAACGGTCGCCCCTCAAACAGCATCCTCACGTCCACGTCCTCGCGACCCGCCGAGTGGAATTTCATCCCGTCACTCTTCATGAACTCGCGGAACGTCCCCAGAATGAACTCCTCCACCGACCCCTCCGTCTTCCTCTCCCCGTCGACGATCCTACGCGTCACCTCGCTTCCTCGACCCCACCACGGCGTCTGGCTGAGTCCTCGCTGCAGCTTCAGGTAGTTTCCAGTGAAGAACACCGGCTTGCGACACAAGTTCATCGCCACCAGCGGTGTGTAGCTCGGCGAGCGCGGAGGACACACGATGCTCGCAGGGTACTCGCCATAACGCAGCTGCTGCAGCTTCCCCACCACGTTCGGAGGCGTGTTCTGCTGCAGCTTCACGATCACGCGCTGTCTCTTGCTGTTGTTGAACCATCCCGACTCCTGCAGTCGTTTCCGCTCCAGCGCTACATTACAGAGGCAGAGAGAGGCTACGGCGAAGATCGTTGTCGCCGGCCGCGTGAAGCGCGTCGATTGCACGCTGGTCCTCGATGTCCTCGTCATCGGGGGAGGTGCCGGGAATCTGGAGGAAGTCACGGTTCGTTTCCTGGGGGTGAGGGGAGGCAGGAGAGGGGACCAGCTGCACGATGCCGAAACGAATACGAACTAGGGCATTCATGTCGATTCTGATGGATGAGCTGGAAGAAAGAGTACGTTGAGGAGGGAAGCATGGACTGGATGATCACTTCGATCTGACCCTTCAGAATGTCGCGAGCCGACCAGATACTGTAGATGACGTCCATCGGTATGTGAAAGGTGGTAACAAGGTACTACGGGAATGACAAACACAAGAAACACACGTTGATCATGGAATAGTGACGAACCGAAAAGGCTGTGAGATTCGACACCTCCACGTAGAACTGATCGATATCCTGCATCTCGCTTTTCTTGATGGCTTCCTCGACCCACACCTTGCGAGGATCTATTGCTCATGGTAAAACAGCGTCGACTACCACTCGTTTCCGTATGGATTCCCTCCTCCTCGAGTCTGCTTTCTATATGAGTGAATGATAGTAGGTAATCCTACTGTAGAGGGAATCACGGAGAATATCGAAACAGGTGCAACAGATGTACTCAGGAACGACGAGTTCCGACGGCGCCACGCCAAGGTTCTGGACAATGAAATCGATTACCTCGTTTTCATTCTTCACACTACGCAACGATCACGCAGCAAACGGATGGACATACTAGAGCGACTTATTGTCCACATTGCAGTATCGCATGATACAGAACGGGCAGACATGTGCCTCGATCAGTTTCTTTATTCCTTCTAACCCGTAGTGCTGAAAAAGAAACATGGGATTCAGAATAATAAGTAATCGTAACGGTTGTTTGAAAAGAATAAACAATTTACACATTTACTGGAGACGGTTCCTTGGGAGATGGTTCTTCGGAAGGTACAACATTGGTTTCAGTGGGTTTTTCATCAGCTGCAACGGGCTTATCATTGATTTCAATGGGCTTCTCATCGGCTGCAACAGGCTTTTCACTGATATCAGCAGGCTTCTCAACTTCAACATGCTTCTCACTCGCTTCCTGAGATTCCTGAGTTACTTCCGAAGACAATTCACTCATGTCAGAAGACGCCTCATCCTCCTGCTCCTTTTCGAGTTCCGCCATTGGACCGTAATAATCCGGATTCGACTCGACACACTCCTTCATCGCCATCGTCAATTCACTACACTTGTCAACAAACGAATCGTCATCCTTGTTCTACTGATGAGAGACATGCACGCTATCCAACTCCCTTTACACACTCCTGCCACATCGTAAACGATTTGTAACAAGGACCTCCCTTCATGAACACGCACCAACTACACTCTGCTTCATGCTTCGGCTCTGAACAACTACCAATCACTCTTCTATCTCAGGTGTACATGTCGCTCTTTCCATCCATTCCCCGACTTGTGCATAAACGACCATGCAATGTCATCTTCTCTTCTCGAAGATCCTTCACAGAGACGTGCGATTTGGGATACGCATAGTACTCACCCACCTCGACATCGGCAACGTCCTTCTCGGGAACATATTTTCCCTCACTTTCTTCCTTCAACAGTCCAGCCTTCACAGCCCGATCGATAAGAAGCCGACCGTAGATGGATGAGTACGAGTCCTCGTCCTTCTCGTCCTGACACGAAATTACGACGTGCGGGTAGCGATAGATGGAGGGAATCGCTCCAAGGTCCAGAAGCAACTACACTATACAAAACGAACTGCTCCTACCACTTGGGCATGCTCGTCTTGTATCATGGCAACAACCTTCATATCGATCACGTCATCCATGAAGGGTCCATACTCGTTCGAGTCCTGAGGCAGCGGGTTTTTGACTAAATTGACCTTTTGACGCGGTCTACGCGTGAGAACAACGCATTAGGGACACTTGACTGGATGCGCCGACTCAAAATGAGAATCAATCGCCTCCGCGTTCTCCTTGTTGAAGTAGATGGAGACTTCACTCACGCCCGTCCACCAAGGAAGATAGTCATCACTTGGAGTTGGGGACTTGGTCACTTCGGGAGGCAGCATGTCCTTTGGATTCTCCGACTCCTTTACGGGAATTTTCTTCATCTGGTGATGCTTCCACCACGCTCTACCGCCCACAATGGCGCCCGTAGCCACAACGGCGAAACCACTCAACCCAATGGTCAGTCGCTTGCGAACGGATATATCATTTCTACGTTATTACGCGATCACTTCCATACACCAGAGCAAACGAACGTCGCGGTACGAAACGTCTCTGGACCAGTCGAACCGAACTCCGAGATGCCGCAGCAAGTGAACGATACATTCGAATGGCTGGCAACAAACAGCGGAAAAACTAGTTCACTCACGACTGCTTCGAAATTAAAAGAGCGGCCTTTCTCAGATTGTTGTAGCATGCAGCTAGCTCCTTCTCCTTACTATTCAGATACTCGTTCAGTTCCTGAATGAGTTTGTCCTTCCTCTTCAGACTCTTCTGCAAACGCTTCACCTCCTCGTTCGTGTCTTCTCCTCACTCACCACCCGCAATCCTACCTCCCGAGCCACTCGCGATCGCCCGCGCCGCCTCCAGCTCTTCCTGAAGACGCTTCACTTCCTGATCATACTCCGCCACCGTCAGCTGCAGCTTCTTCATCTCACTCTCCGCAGACACTCCCGAGCGATTGCGATAAGTCTCCACCATCGTCTTCATCTCGTTCAGACGCTGCGTCAGCACGCGAACTTGCTGCGTCTGTCGCGCCGCCTCCGCCTTTGCACTCTCCACGGAAGCCTTCGCCTCAGCCGCCTGCTTCGCCAGCAGCTCCTGCGTGGCGCGACGACTCTCCGCCGCCAGAGACGCGTATTTGTCCGACAGCGACGCATAGGCCTCCTTCTTGCGATCCAGCGACTGCTGGAGCTCGCCGTACTTCACCTGCAGACTCTCACACTCCGCTTTCTGTTTTTCCAGCTCCGTACGGGCATTCGTCTCCTTCTCCCTCAACAAATCCAGCTCCGAACGCAGCGACGACGACTGCTGCTGCGCCTCCGAAATCGCAGCTGTCTGGAGAGCGGCCGACGTCGAGTTCGCAGCCGCCTTCTCCTCCAGCTCCTGAACGGCCTTCTGTAGTCTCTCCGTCTCTTCTTCCTTCACCTGTAGCTCGCTACGCAGCAACTCCATCGCATTCTGAATGCTGACGAGCTGATCTTGCAGCTCCGACTTCTCCTTCTCTCTCTCCGTGAGCTGATCTCTCGCCTGCGTCAGCGCGTCCACTCGCGTCCGCACCGAAGCCTCCAACGACTCCTTCTCTTCAATCATCGTGTTCATGCGCGCCTGGAGCAGTCCCATCTGCTCACGTTGCGCCGTGTCATTACGTTTCATCGCCTGCAGTACATTCTGAAGTCTGTCGATGGCCTCCTTATTCTCCTCCATACATAGTCTCAGCACAATGGGTTCTCCGAAATTGTATTCCTGAGGAAGGTTCAAGGCAAAATCACCGGCTTCCTCCGGATTCTCCTCCTCCTCCTCACCCTCACTCGCTGAGTAAAACACTTCCTCCGCATCCATTGACTCCTGCGAGCTCTGGAAGACAGCCAACGCCGCGTTGGACTCCACCAGCTGCTTTGACAACTTCTGGAGTTCCGACTCCCGCTCGCATAACGCCTTCTCCAACTCCGCAACGCGCGCACGAAGCGTGTTCACCGTCTGGAGAGTATCCTGCAAACTGCGTTGCTGCGATTGGATGCACGCGGCATCGGACGCCAGAGTGGCTCGCAGATCCTGCACCGCCGTCTCCTGCTCCGTCACCGACTTCTGCAGCTCCTGAAGCATGGCTTCGCGACTACGGAGCTCAACGCCCAACCGCTGGGTCTCGTCTTGGGACCGACGCAGTTCCTTGCGCAGAGACTCCTCACGGATAGCAGCCTGCTGGAGCTTAATCTCCGAAACCTCCTTCTCCTTCTGCAGCGCCATCTGCGTGTAGGGGTTGTGACTGAGGGTGGAGAAGGTAACGAAGGAAGTCGCATCGGACTCGCTGTCTGTCACATCGCTGAGACGGGGACGCTGGATGGAACCCGGAGTCTGGAGAAGGTCTCCCAGAGACACCGCTTCGACGGCATCCTGCGACGATACGGAGACTGTGGGACGCGGCGTTCCTTGAAGGGATCGCAGCGCCGTCGCCTCGAGTTCCTCCTTCTCCGTTTTCAGCACCTCATATTCTGCCTGACGCTCTGCAATGGCTCTTTCGGCTTCTTCGAGACGCTGCTTCAGTTGATCACGCTCGCTTTCCGTTTCCAGCAACTGTTGCTCCGACTGCTTCCTTCCAGCCTCGTCCTTCTCCAGCTGTGCCTCCATTTCTTTGATCTTGGCAGCCTGGGACTTCTGAGCAGTCTGCATCGTAGAAACCACATTGGACGCCTCCTCCTTTTCTTTCCGAAGCGATTCAATGGACACTTCATTTATCTCAATCGTTTTCTTCAGCTCGGAAATCTGTTCTTGCAGCTGACTGCAAGAAGCACACTCCGATGGTTCCTGGGGTTGCTTCATTTCCTCATTGAGGAAGTGAATCTCCTCGTCCCGCTGATCGAGCAATGTTCGGAGTTCCACAATCTGGTCTTCCAGAGACTGCACATCCATGGGTTCCGTTGGCTGTGCGTTGTCTCGTTTGGATTCAGCTTCGGCCTTTAGTTTCAGTGCATTGTCTCGTTCTGATTCGGCATCGATTTTCAACTTCAGTGCATCATCTCTCTCATTCAATGCGTTATCCCTCTCGGATTCAGCATTTGCCTTCAGTCTTAATGCCTCATCTCTTGCCGATTCGGCGTCAGCCTTCAACCTCGATGCGTTATCCCTCTCGTTCAATGCACCATCCCTCGCCAATTCAGCCTCGGCCTTTAGTTTCAGTGCATTGTCTCGTTCTGATTCGGCATCGATTTTCAACTTCAGTGCATCATCTCTCTCGCTCAATGCGTTATCCCTCTCGGATTCAGCATTTGCCTTCAACTTCATTGCATCGTCTCTCTCCGATTCGGCATCCGCCTTCAGCTTCAATGCCTCATCTCTCTCATTCAATGCGTTATCTCTCTCAGACTCAGCATCAGCCTTCAACTTCATTGCATCGTCTCTCTCCGATTCGGCATCCGCCTTCAACTTCAGCGCATTGTCCCTTTCGCTCAACGCACTATCCCTCTCCGTTTCCATTTCCTTCACAGCTGCTTCCAACTTCTTCAACTCCTCTTTCGCTTGATTCTGATCGTCCTCCATCGTCGTCATCGCACCTTGCAAAGACCGAACGGAAGCTGTCAACTCTTCCCTCTCCTTTTCTGCCTGATCCAATCCATCACGAGCAGCCTCCAACTGGTTCCGAAGATCCTGCGTGACCTGGTCCTGCGTTAGTTGCTTGCCCAGTACCAGCTCATCCTTTTCGTTCTGGAGACGAAGAACATCGCTCTTCAGCGACTGAATCTGGCGACTCAGATTGGAAGCTTCCGTGTCCCGTTCTTCCAAAAGAGACGTCAACGATGCGTTGCTCTTCTTCTGGGTTTCCATCACAGCCTGACTCGCCTTTAACTGAGAGTCCTTTTCTCCGATCTCCTTCTCCAAGCTCTTAATCTGCGATGACTGCTGCGAAAGCGTGGTGGAAAGGGACTCCGTTTTGTCCAAATACTCCTGAAGCTGGTTCGTTAGCGACTCGATGGTCGTCGAGTACTCGTTCTCCGCCTGCTCGAATGAAGCAACGCGCTCCCTTAGCGACTCAAGCGCCTTCAAATCCTCTTCCAGCTCCGCTGTCTTTTCCTGAAGAGCACGAAGCGCTTCCTCCTTCTCCTCCGCAGCGTGCTTTCCTTCCGCCGCTTCCACTTCAGCAGTCTGCTTCTCCTCCCGCAGTCGCGTCAACTCCTTCTCTTTCTCGTCCGAGACCGTCTGCAACTGTGCATATGTCTGCTGCAAGTCTTCCAAAGACGTCTTCAGCCGATCGATTTCTTGCTGGAGATTGTTGTGCTGTAGATCGATAGCCTTCTGCTGCTCCTTCCACTGGTTCTGCGACGAATAAAGATCGTTCAGGAGTTGTTCCTCCTTTGACTTCATCGAATTCGCTAGCGATTCTCTCTCGCGATTGATTTCCTTCATTGCCGATTCATGATCCACTCGCATTTTATCCAACTCCTCATCTTTCTGCTTCATCGCTGCATCATGCTCCATTTGCATTCTCTCCAACTCCTCCTTCATTGCCGATTCATGACCCACTCTCACCTTCTCCAACTCTTCCTTCATTCTCTCCAACTCCCGTGTCTTCTCACGAATCTCCTCCTCCTGTTGTTCACACTGCTGCTGCAAATCCTCCGCTCCCCGATTCTGTTGCATCTCCAGCTCCAACGCCTGCTCCTCCGCCTCGTGCAGCGATGCCTCCAAAGTCTCCTTCTCCACCTGAAGGAGATTGAACGCCTCCAACTGCGTCGCTGCGTCTTTCTTCAATGACTCCTCGCGCTGCCGCCACAATTCTTCCGAATGCGACATCTCCTTGCGGAGAGTACTCAGCTGGTTCTCGAGATCGAGCTTTGAAGTCTCAAGCGAATCTTTCGCCTCTTGCAACGACTTGCTCTCTTCTTGCAATGACTGAAGGGATGCCTTCAACGACTCCACCTCGCTCTGCGCCTCTTTCAACGTTTTTTCTTTCTGTGAAGAGGAACCTGCTTTCACCTGCTGCTCCAACTCCGCAATCCGAGCGTCCTTTGCGTTCAGCTCTACAATTACAACACAATTCAAAAGCACACCCTCCGTCTGCTTGGCCACCATGGTCTTCAGTGCTGCAGATTCTTTGGTTACAATCTCGAGCTGGTCGTCTGCGACGATCTTCTCATCAATAACTCGACTCAGCTCCTGCTGGTAGTAACCCTTCGGATCACGAAGCGCACTTCGTAGCCTAATAATCTCCTCCTCTAGCGACGTTTTCTCTTCCATGTGCTGAGAAAGCTCCCCACTTAAACGCATGATTTGCTTGTTCTGCGCCTCGGACTCGCGCTGCAACGTTGCCATCTGATTTGTCAACTGATCGCGCATTTCCATAAGAGACTCGTTCTCGTTTGACAAACGATTGATTTCCGACACATACTGTACATTCTTCTGCTTCTCATCCTGCAGATCTTTACTCAGCTCAGAAACACGAACATCGAGTTCTTGACTCGATTCGACTTGCTCGTCCTTCTTGCTACTGTCACTGGCTTGCGTTTCAGGTATTTCTACAAATAATCCGTTTTCCATTCGCTCTTACGGTTCGTCTCTTCGTCAATCTGCGACTTGTCGTCATATAGACCGAGGGAATCGTTTTCAGAAAGATCTCCTTCTCCAAACAGAGAATCGTCATCATCAGATGCATCTTTCATATTCAGTGCAGATGATAAGATAAACGAAAATTTGTTGCTCGCCATCGATTTCTACACCTCCGACGAAAGGGTGTCGCAACAACGGTAATGAAAAGTGAATGGAATTATCTGTGTCATTCGGTAATGTACCATCCGATCCACCCATATCCTATGGTAAGACGATGGAAAGGGAGTATTTGAAGGAATGAGAAACAAACACAATGAACACTAGAAGAAACAAATCGATTTTGCAGTTGGAGAGCGAAATGAATGAAATGGGTTCGAACTACCTTAATTGCTTCAACTCCTTCATGATAGACGCAAGCGCATCCGGATTTACACCGCAATCAATAAGGTTATACAGAAGCTGGAGCGTCTCATCATCCATGTCAAGATCAAGCAAATTCGCTATTTGGGAGAATCCTAGTAAAGTATGAAACTAAGTCATGAATTTCTACTGGAAATATCGGCATCCATCAGTATGTCACAATTCTTCTATGACAATGCAAGATACTCTATTACGGTAACTCCTCTGTTTTGTACTTTTCACTATGCCTCCATCATTCCCTCGTATTCTCATTAGGATCTTCAAATACATACATATGTATGGATGCTTTCTCTTCTCCCCAGGAATGATGTACTTCTTTCTATGTGAGAAGTTGGATGAATACCACGGAACTGCCGAAGATGCATACTGATCATACTGTTTCGATGTGCTGATCTCTCTTTTGGATGAAAGGAGATTATAGGAGCCTATCTGGGATGGTCCTCATTTAAACAAAGAGAGGATGACAAGTCACGTGACTATCTGTGAATAGCTATCTGCATGTGATTTGACGCATTATTAATTCCCAGCTGATGAGTAAACCACAACAGAAAGGCAGAAAAGTGGATAGAACGAAAGCAATGACGGAGATATGTGGTCATCCAGTACCTGCGAAGTTGGACAATCGGCATTGGTTCATAACTAGGCAAACAATTCCCACTCCGTGTGCAAAGAATGGCTCCGATTGTATGTCTTCCTTTACGAAAACAGACGATCTGCATTTGAGTGTTATTCCTACTGCCGAATCATTCTGTCCTGTTTCTATGGATGATTCCTGTGCCTCTGCTTACCTGGAAACAGAATCAGCTACCAATGTACCCCTAGACTGCCAGATGGAACCACTTTCGTATAGTACCCAGTTCGGGTGTTCTGCTCTTTCATCAATACTCCTATCTATTATCGTCATCACACCAGAGAATGATCCCGATATGAAGGAATTGTGTGATTCCGTGATGTTATCATTATCTCAGTATTTCATCTTCTGCCAAATCTCAGTATACCAAAGAAACGACTGTTTTTTTGTTTTGGGCAACACGTACTGTGACCTCTGTATTGTAGACAGAAACTATCTCAATGCCATCAGTATGTCGTTTCCAAACATCGTTTGTTCCAGCTATACATATGCCCCTATCACTGTAGATGTGGGAAGGTGATCTCATGAATAGACTGAAGAAGCGTATGATTCTACCTTCTGCAGAATATTCAACATCCTTAGGCAATATTCAAAAAGAAGGCCAAAAGTGGCACCGAGTGTGAACATATCAAATATGTATCAGCTGTCAAATGTGCTTTTACCAGAGCTTTCTTCTCAGTAGTTTTGTACCATTACGCATTCGCGCTGGCCAATAGTTATCAGTTGTTATCAAAAAACGACTTCTAGGCATGTTTGTTCTTGATTGGTTTAGCCAGCTGATAAGCCAGGAAGATGTTCCAGAACACTATCCGTCAGAATCAACACGATAAACTACTTCCTGCAGCGCTGCTTACTGGTGCACGGGCATACACTGGTAGCCACTTGTATTGAGCAAAGTTCACAGGAACCCAAAACAGGTTTCCTATCATCCATGTACTCCCTAAATCCTGTCGGAGTTTCTTCTTCACTTCATTCCAGCCGCCACCTTGAAGAAGTACAACAGTGCTAAAAGTTAGCCCTGTTTGTACAAAAGCCAGCGTCCGATTGCCTATCAGTTTGTGAACAATGGCCTACAAATGAACAATGATGGTAAATGTGACATTTGACGATTTACCAGCAAATAACTTCTCCATAATGAGAAATATGCAATGAATTGCAGGTCCCGTGACGAACAAACCGGTGATTCCCAAAGTCAATGACCGACTCTTTTCCCTTCACTTTACCATAAGGAGAAAACAAAGTACCATGAACCCTTGGGATTACGTATCTTCTGACATATGAAGTCTCCTGTAAACATGGAAGCGGACGTAACGCCCATTGTACGAAGAAGATACCATGTTCGTGACTGAAAGAAACTCATTGAGATGATTCTCTTGCGATGTTCAATCGCATAGGTAAATCACTGAACAATTCCAAAGGAAGTATATCAATAATCGGGTACATAGGGTTGCTATTTTTGATTATTGTTTCAAGTGTAGTAGTAATCAAGTATTGATGGAGAGTATTTACATTCAAGGACTGAAAGATGTTATTTAGGTAATACGATAAGCATGTTCTCTTCTAAGATCATCTCCAACGATCGATAGTCAGTCTGTATATGTGCTTATTATCTTCGGAGATGGTTAGATCGCCCAGCTACCGAATCACATTCCAAAGGACAAGACAGTTCTTATGTGCTACGGATCGGATTCTATCAAGGAAAACAATATATATATGCAAATTAGTACCGCGTTGAAGGACTACAACGTTATGGAGTTTGGTGGAATTGAGTCCAGTCCGGATTATGACACATTGATGAAAGCCGTAGCAGTTGTGAAAGCCAATGAACCTGAGACCTTCTTCATTCTGGCTGTAGGCGGTGGTTCGATCTGTGATGGTTGCAAGTTTATTGCTCTGGCTTCAATGTACAATGGATCGGATCCTTATGGAGATCTATTGGAGAAGCAGGAAGAAGAAATCCGTAGCGCGGTTCCTCTTGGTGTTGTGGTGACGCTTCCAGCGACTGGTTCCGAGTCCAATTCCAACTGTGTGGTTACTTGTCATCGCACAGAGACCAAGTTCAGTATCGACCATCCGTTATTGCTGCCTCGGTTCGCGATTCTTGATCCGAGTCTATCGATCCCGCTTCCCTATGGAGAGATGGCAATTGAAGTGATGGAGACGTTCGTTCATGTTTGCGAGCAGTATGCCAAAGAATGGAAGCATATGGATCGATGCACAGAATCGCTTTTGAAGGTCTTAACAACAAACGAACAGTTGGAGCAGACTCGGACCGCAACAAAGGATGCTCGAGAAGATATCATGTGGGTTACCAACCATGTGTTGAATCATTTGACTGCGCAGAGTGTTCGTTCGGATTAGTGTATATTTGTATAGTATTTGATTGATTCTGTTTGTAAAGAAGGAGATCCTACTGAATCCAATGAAAACTATATCTGCTGAAATAGCAGCACTACTCCTGTTTGTCTTTGATCGGTTTCGCCGACTGACGAGCCAAGTAGATGTTCCAAAATACTATACATCAAATGCAATCAGCGGAATCACCTCCAGCAAAGCTCCCAATTGTGGCACGATAGTAAAGAGGAATCCACTTGTACTGAATGTAGTTGATGGGAACCCAAAACACGTTACCCATCATCCACGTTTCGGGGATGTCCTGTCGGACCTTCTTCTTCACATCACTCCAATTGCCACCCTGAAGAAGCACGACCGATCCAAACGTGATGCTCATCTGAGGAGCTGCGAGGACACAGCTTCCGATCATCTTATAAACGATAGCCTAGACATCAATAGTCACATCCATTGCCACTTTCAGGGATGTTCCTGCAAAGAACTTCTCCAGCAATAAAAAGACGCCATGGTTCATCGGTCCCGTGACAAAGAAACCGGTGATTCCCAAGTTCAGTGACTGTCTCACGTCCCTTTGTTTGATTACGACGTAAAGGCTTAATACCATGATCTCTTGGGGTCACGAATCTTCTGACACACCCAGTCTCCTCCAAACATGGAAGCCGAAACGAAACACATGTTCCGGAGCAGGTACCAGGTCTGTGACTTAAAGAAGCTCATATGGATTTGCTCCTCACAAACAGAGACATAAATGTCAATTACGCCATTGTGGGCTCGCCGGCCAGCAGCGCAGCGCTCTCTCCCTTCTTCATGTCGAGCTTGGCGTAGCGACGGTCCAAAATCACCAAGACAATGTAGCTCACAACCAGAAGACCCAGGAGGATGCTGCTCTTCATGGGAATGTACTCAGCGGTGGAGAAGAAGACGCCGACGACGAACTGTCCGCACCATCCCAGCGACTGCCACATCTTGTAGTTAGCCATGGCAGCGTTGCGCTCGCGGTCCAGACCGTAGAAGGACTGGAGAATGGCGGGCGGCTGCGACTCCCACACGGAGTCTCCGAAGGAGAGGAGAATGACCATGACGATGGTGAGAATGAGGTCGGTGATGCTCTTTGAGTCGTTGGGGATCTTGTAGAAGATGAAGAAGAGGAAGCTAATCAGCTGCATCACGAAGGCGGCGCAGCACATGACCGTGCGCGACATCCACTTCTTCTCGACGCACTTTCCGAAGATGTAGCTGGCTGGTGGTGATTCAAAGCGACCACACGTACCGAATGAGTTGGCGAGGTAGAAGATGGCGGTGATGTAGAGCGACCAGGAGGCGCCGAAGCAGCGCTTGCTGATGCCACTAGTGACGTCGCCGAAGATGTAAGCGAGCGACATACCGTTGTAGATGATGATGGGGAGCATCAGCACCAGCTTCAGCGAGTGGAAGAGCAGCGCGAACGTCTCGTTGAACGACACGTCCTAAAGCTCAGCGTGGACGCACGCACGCACGTCGTCATTCTCGGCAGGAACGCCTCCAGCCGTGTACGCGGGAACGTTGGGAAGAACGAAGAGAGTCAGCACGAACAGAGAACCGACAATGGTCATCACAGTGAAGAGAAGCTACGGATAAGGGAGAAAGGGAGAAGCAACGTTGGGCTTGTCCTTGAAGAACTGCATAATGAGACCTCCAATGAGAGTTCCGGCGCAACCAGAGAACTGGAAGATAGAGTAGAACACACCGTTGAAGGAGGACGTCGTCTCCGCAAAGCTCTTCGTGCTCGTGCGTGAGTCCCAGACAGCGCAACGACCAATGTACACGCCTTCGGCATTCCACAGCATGGCTGCACCCACTCCCACGAGGAGATTGGCAATAATTTGCACGTAGCTCTGATTGCTAAAGTTCGAGGCAACGACCAGAGCATAGGTGACTCCACCAATGATCATCGAGTACCTATTCTGTGAGTCTGTAGTATCATTGCTACTTCGGGCCAACCATGGCGACAATCTTCGGTCCAATGATGGAGAAAGCAGCAAACATGCCGTAAAGGCAGCCCAGGTTAATATATCCCTGAATTCCGTGCGAATTTGTTTGGAGGGCCTAAGGGTAAGAAGGAGAATGGACTTCAACCTGAGACGTGTTGAAGGCGAAGAAAATGCCAAAGAAGCAGATGCTCAGGACAATGACATTCTTCATGTAGCTCTTGCGAGGTTCACTAGCGGGTTGCATCCTGTTAGAATTCAAACGAATTGTGTTGTGTGACGACTATCGAAGGCGTACAGTGGGGATCCTCTTGATAATCAAGACAGTGTAAGAACAACCCTCCTTTCCACTGTGTTCACTCGCAACAAACAGATTAAACTTTAGCCTTTACAGGGGCGCTCTTCTTTACCACCTTCTTCTTCGTCACCTTGGCCTTCGATCCAGCAGTGGCCTTCTTCTTCGCCATGCGCCACAGAACCATAACAACTAAATCAACCACAATGATTGCAACAATGACCAGGATCACAATCGTTCCAATAGACATACAGAATCCACTCGCCTTCTGCCACTCTCCATCGGTCGCTCCCAGCACGCACGTGCGCTTGCGAGAACCCACGTAGCTTCCCTGCATCGCACAGTCATACGTGTACGTCACACCCACCTCCGTCATCGGGAACACGTCATCGGGAAGACACGTACCCTTCTTCACGGTGATGCTAATGGTTGCCGAGGTCACGCCTGATTGGTTCTCCGCGTAGATCGTGAAGGTCGTGGCGCTCATCTTGCTGCTGGGAATACCGCTGATCACACCGGTCGTTTCGTCCAGAGTCAGTCCCTCGGGAAGAATGATACCCTCGTCAATGTAGAAGTGCTCTACGATGTTCGTGTAGGTGGGTTGGACGGTGGTCGCAGGGATGTCAATGATGAAGTTGTAGCGCGTGGTCGAGTAGACGAGGTTCTCAGGGACCTTCTGCACGCATTGCTCCATCTTCACCTCTCCCAACTGACCATTCGAGCACTCGCGGTACGAGTAGCCGCGGTAGCCATCGGGACAGGAAGACGGGGAGATCTGGCCCTCCGCGACGGCAGGATACTTGTCGATGCCGGGACAGACGGCGCCAGATGCCTTGCAGTAAGCGAGGTGGAGCGAGTTGATGATGGCTCCAGTGTAGCCGGAGCGCGTCAATCGGTAGCGGAAGAAGCGGAAGCCGGCGAGGGCGACAGGCACGGGGACCTGGGGCTTCGTGCGGTCGGAGAACGTCTGCTCCGAGTTGCTAAGCATCACGATGGTCTCATCCGGAGTGGGGTTGGGGAAGAAGCTTCCATCGAAGGCGATAGCGGTGTTGCTGATTATCTGGGAGAGAAGGAGGTTGAAGGAGTTCCACTTGCTACCCTCCAGGTTTTCCACTGTCCACTCGATGAATGCGCCATCGTACGAGTAGAGAACGGCTCCGGTTGACGGATCCATGTCGAAGATCTCATTGAGTGTTCCAGTGCTGAGGGTTGTGGAGTTCAGGAAAGAGTAGGAATCGATTACGGTTGAGCAGGTCTCCACTCCAAACACACCCGTCGCGTCGAACACGAACGGCTCCGAAGACGAAGTGCCCACGGGACGATGCACCTCGAACGCAATCACATTCGTTCCTTCCTGAACACCCGCCGTCACCAGAATGATGTGGAACTTCGAGAAGATCGTGGCGTCGTGGACCTCAATCGATTCCGTGTTGGCGTTGAAGTTGTCAATCAGGTTGAAGCGAGCCACGCGGTTGCCGTTGAAGTACACAGCCACACCTCCAGCGTACTTCATGCGCACATTCAACACCTGATAGTCGTCCACATTCGTCAACTGGAAGCTCTTGCGGATGTACGTGGTTACCGAAGCACTGTTCGGAATCTCCGCAGCCTTCTTCGTCTCCCACATCGTATCATCGAAACTAGCCGTGTTCCATCCAGCTGGCACCAAATCTCCCTGATACACCTTCCACTCCGTAAACTCCACCTGGAAGGGGAAGAACGTCGAGAAAACACTGGTCACATTGGCCGGACTGCTATCTGCAGAGCTGGGTAACTCCTGGACATCCAGCGCCATCTCGCCCAGATCCACAGTCAGCGTGTAACCGCTGCTGATCTGCCATCCGTCTCCATAGGAATCGGATCCCATGAACGTGTAGATGCCGTGCTCCAGACAGAAATCAACGTAGTACACAGCGTCGGACACAGGGAACATGCCAACGGAGCGGAGAGGCGTTCCCGTAGTGGTGCGTCCTGAGAAGAGCTTCCAGCTGTTCTCGTTGGCAAATCCATCAGTGTGGAAGCGGACCGTCATCAGACTCTTTCCATTCCAGCAAATGTCAACGCTCAGCGTGAACGTCGTACTCACTTCCTGTCCGTAAATGGGTGTGGCACGGACAGTGTACGTGGCTGGAGAGGATACATCGGTGGCAGTTCCCGAAATCCATCCGCTATCTCGCGAGATCTGCAGACCCGCAGGCAGGGCGGGCGTGACAGTGAAGTTATAGAATCCTGTAGTGTGTTCGGGAATGACCTCTGCCATCTCCACATTCTTGAAAACAGCGATTGTTGCGGGATACGTGAAAGGAACCAAATCCTGCATCAAGTTCTCCGTATACAGCTTAATCTCCTGGATTCCCCAATTGCATTCCTCGGAGCTGCTGGAAACAAAGTTATCGAACTTGAATTGGTTGTAGGGTTTGCAGTTCGCAGTGTAAATGCGTTTCTTCTGCCCAACACTCGAGTACTGAAGACCGCTAACTGCCTTAATCAGTTCCCATGTATCCTCATCGCTGTTGCGACCGTAAAGAGAGAAGCTGCCCACGCCGGGATATGGATACTCCACTTCGTTCTGGATCTGAATGGAGCTGATCCACTCGCGACGGTCATTGTCCAGCGTAACGATCATATAGTTCTCAGCGCAATTGGTGTCCTCTATGGTATCGGAATAGTCCATGGTGAAGACGTTTTCTCCGGATCCCCATAGTCCATCCTCGTCGGTAGTGAACTCCCAAATATGAGACTCCGGGTTGTTGGTCATCAGACGAACCGTAGCGTCGAACAGCGACTCCTTATTCTCCGAGTTGGAGATGATGGCGATGGCAATGACGTTTGTTCCCTGCTTCAGGTAATCCACCGACGCTCCCGTCGTTGGAATGAAGCGTCCAGGAAGTGTGATCGTGCGGTACATCAACTCCTCATACGATTCCGTAGCTATGGTGGATGTCGAGATGGCTCCCGCGGCAAGGTGGTTGCGGAAGGCCTCATGCCCGTTTAGATATACGACGCAACCGAACTTATAACGGATGTTCAGAATATAGCCAGACACGGTGCTCAGGTTGTCCACGTTGAACGTCTTCTTATACAGCTGGATCTGGTTCGTTGATTCGGGGAAACGACCCTTGGTGGTCTGCTCCCATCCACTCGTCTGCTCGTTGAACCAGTTATTGGGAAGAGAGCCCATCTTGTAGTACCAGGACTCCGAGTTCTCAATGGTATTCCGTCTGAAGTAGTAAACAATGTCGTTGCTTTGCACGTTATCATAACGAGCCTTGAGCATCATGGCCTCCTGGTTTCCAGGAAGGGACTCGTAAATGTAAATATAAGAAGACGAGCTCCAGTAATCGTCGGAAGCATAGAGAGTCACGTCGAAACGATCCACCGTAGTGCACAAAAAGGTCTCCCAGTCGGTGTTAGCGAGATGATCATTATCCAGAGGAACCTCCAGCAAGATGTCGTCATTCACCGTGTTGCGAATACGGAATCCCTCGAAATCGGGAGAGTAGGAGTAGGAACGCACAATACGCAGCAGACTTCCCGCACAGCCAGTGAAGCTGAGCGTAATCTGTCCAGTGACTGCTCCCACACTCGTCTGGGCACTAATGGTGTAGGTGGTCTGGGCGCTTTCCGCGAAAGCAGATCCCGAAATAACACAGGTAGAGGGCTCAATGGAGAGTCCCTCGGGAAGAGTAGGCGTCGCCTGGCAGTTGCTGAGTCCGTAGATCGAAGGGCCCAACAGCACGGAGTCGTATTTGCTCTTGAACGTGTAGGAACTCTCGCCGTAGGAAATGATAGGCGCAGTCTTAAAATTGCAAACCAATCCGCGGATCTTGTAGAAGCGAGTGGAATAATCGGTCGTTTCCTCGGCGGTGAATCGGAACGCGCGATTCATTAATGCATCCGAATACAGGTTGAATTGCGTCCACGAGCCACTGACATACGCGAGATTGATTCCTCTCATCAGGAGAGAATAAGAGCCGCTCGAAGAAGGAGCTGACTCAATCTTCATCTTGCGAGGAACACTGGCTCCGTAGAGCGAGAAAAAGCGGAACGCGTTCACCATCGGAATCACGCGGTCCGAATACTCGGCATTGAGGGTAGCGGGAAGATTATCCGTTATCACACTTGCGTACTCAGCTCGATTCCACTCGAACGGCTTCGTGGGATTCATAAACTGCGTCGATGATCCTGTCATGTTCAACGCCACTTCGTAGCAAGGGTTCTGCGAACTGATCGGGGCGCCATAGTAAACGAAACCATCGAACTCGATTGTTCCCTGTGCGTCGGCCTGAGGGAAATGGAGTTCCACCGCCACGACGCTCTGCGTCTCCGCAATCCCAGCCGCGCGAATGACACCGCGCAGACTGGCATTCGAGTAACTTCCGGTGGCCAGGGTAGCTTGAGTAACTTCGCCCACCGGCATGTTGTCTCGGAACACCTCGACGCCGTTCACGTAGGCGACGATACCCGCACGGTAGTTGAACTGCATTTCAATGGACGCCATGTTGCTCAGTCCGGTGAACGTCTTTCGATAGTACTGCACGCCAGTGGCTGTGGTGGTGCACGTGGGTCCGAGAGTAACGGCAGTCCAGGTACTGTCGTCAAACTCGTACGCCTTCCAGGTTCCTGATGCCGTGTTGCTGTATTGCCAGGAAGAATGGAGGTTGATGGGGGAATAGAGAGAGAGGGCCAGGGAATCCGATGAGTACTTGAAGAGGGAGG
Source organism: Blastocystis sp. NMH (assembly GCA_039096215.1). NCBI lineage: Eukaryota > Bigyra > Opalinata > Blastocystidae > Blastocystis > Blastocystis sp. NMH. Next base: position 457,179 of record JBBPEA010000008.1, read on the forward strand.
TGCGCAGCGCAATGTTACCGTTCTCAGTTTCGACTTCAATCCAGGCACCATCAGCCCACGTATTTCCACGACTGTTCTGCAGCACTAGAATATACTGGTCGTTGGGGTAGTGTGGGATGCACATCTCAAGCTCCCGCACGCTGTAGCTCGTAAACGATGGTGAAGTGTAAAGAACAGTGGAACCATGAGAAATCGTAAAGGATTCGTCATACGCCTGGTCCTGTGATCCCTTTCTCACTTTAACGTAAATCTTGTCAGTGGTACATGTATTGATACATGTAACCAGAGAAACTAGATCATTACACCTCCTGTTGAATTATACTCGTTATCAGACAACAAATAAGCCACTTCATAAAGAATAGTGTCTCTCCTTTCGTTTCCACGATACGTTTCACTGTCTTGGTTATCAAGTGGGCGTATTACTGCGCGCCGGATGTGACCGAAAGAGAATACAGAGTGGATGAACTACGAAAATAGGTCTTCTAGTCCGATAATTCATCAGCTGCATTTGGAGAGGTAAGTTGGGTAGCGACATCCCATTATCATTCTACAGATCGGTTCACTTCCCATGAGTGACCGAGATTACATCCACTCAATCGAAGAGGAACAGCCGATACGTCTTCAGGAGTCACAGATTGTCTGTATGGTTGTGAAATGAGTTCTCTCTTTGCAGGTGTACAGAACACATCTGTGGAGAATCCAATAGAGGAGTCATCGACACATTCGGACATCAGCGCTGTGTTGACTTCCCAACATTCCCAAACCTTATCTCCGCATCCGGTTGGACCAATGAGTTCAATCCCGATGTCCCTTCAGGAGATGGCTCCCTACAGTAGACGCAATCAGTTATTTCAATTTGCAGATCATCCTATGGACGATGATACCGTGGGGAACAGTCAAATGGGTCATGAGGAGGAAATACCTGGACTCATTGTTCTAGACCGTGGATGTCTCGATTACGCGTGTTCAAAGAGTGAGATGTCACTTTCCTCATCAGGTATTCTTTTGGATTGAGTGATGTTGTGGTAGTGAATGATGGGAAACGACTCTTTTCCGAATCACTGAAGCGTCCCCGTTCGGCATACAACTATTTTTCGCAGGCGATGTTTTCAAAGATCAAGGATGAGGACGTCCACAAAACGTCGAATGACGTCATGAAGGAGGTATTATTGATTCACGCGTGATACGGTAGTTGGCTGTACTATGGAAGAACATGACTCCCAATGAGAGAGAGCCCTACTATCGCATGAGCGAGGATGATCACAACCGCTACAACTCACAACAGGAGGAGGAAATGACCCTGCGTCGAGACAGCGGAATCCCTGCGATCAAGAAAACCCGTGGTAGGCAGTCAACCTACCGTCTTATCCAGATAAGCAAAACTATCTCTTCACAGCACTGAACAAGCATAACGCAAGTGAGTTCGCCTCGGGATTGCTCCTCTGCAGTGTAAGGGAATGTCGCTCACTTGACATCCAGAACGGAGACGTTAATTCGATGCTACAGCTCATGTGTCGCACCCGTGCTCGTCTTCTTCAGATGCACAAGGGGTCTATGCAGGAGGCGAATCCTGCCATCCTTAGTATCCCTTCATTTTCCTCTAAACTAGATCCTTCCTTTGACATGGATGTTCACAAATACTATGCGGAACAGTCTTCCTATCCGTCGATTGCAATGACGGATCCCACGCAAGTTCAGTCGCCCCCCTATCTTCCCAATGATCAGGAAGAGATGCCGTATGAGAAGTCGTTTCTCTGTACAGTTCCGAAGTGCGGAAGAGCCTTCCGGACAAAGAACTCGTTACGAAAGCACTTGGAGACACATACAGAGGAGGAGAGAGCAATGATTCTATCAAATCACTATGACGGCGATTCTGCGGAGAAGCGGAAGAAGGCTGGAGAAGCCGAATACGAGTCGTATCTGTGCAGGTTTGAGGGATGCAACAAATCGTATAATACGAAACAGGTATGGGAGAGGAGAAGGTGATAGGAAGGGACTACAGTTGCATCAGAAGAATATTCACATGCATAACAAACCCTATAGTTGTCCAGAGTAAGAAGTCATGGATTGTGAGAAGTAGATGTGGTAAGCGCTTCGTAAGGAAATCAGAGTGTGACGTGCATATCAACCGTAACCACCGAACAGAGCGTCCCTTTCCCTGTCCTTTTGAAGGTTGTGGTCGTTCGTTTGCTACCAAATCCGAGTTGAAGCGACATGCCAAAACACACGACCTTGTCATTTGACTCATTCTTGTTACTCAACAAACACAAACCTAACCAGTTCGTCAACAACGCACTTAGTTCTTGACAGTTCCGTAGAACTTGGCCTTCTCGGAGGAAGTCTGGAATCTTCCGTGACCGAACTTGGAGGAGGTATCGATGAAAGCCAGAGTGATGTTCTCGGTGGCGGCTCTCTTCGTGTGCACCAGCAGGGACTTACGAAGAGTGATCACTCTCTTCTTCGTTCCAGCCACGCAACCCTTCACCATGATCCAGTCGTTCTTCACCTCTCCGTAGTGAGGGAATCCTCCCATAGGAGTGATGCTCTTCTCCGTCAGATCGAACTCAGTCGAAGCAGAGTTCTTGTCACCAGCAGCTCCAATACGGTAGATCTTCTTGTTGATCTCAGTACGATGATGGTAACCGTTCTGACCAGCACGAGCCACAGTGAAGTGGACACGGCTAGGATGCCACGCTCCAATACAAGCAACCTTGCGGAGACCACGGTGAGTCTTACGAGGCAGACGGGTCGTTCCCCAACGAGTCGTCACACCCTCGAAGCCCTTACCCTTCGTCACAGCGATCGTATCGATCATCTCGTCAGGAGAGAACACGTCCGTCACCTTCACCTCCTGCTCCAGAAGGCTCTTCGCGAAAGCAACCTTCTCCTCCATGCTGCCTCCGTTCACCTGAATCTCCATCAGATGAGCCTTCTTCTGACCAATCTTCACCTTCTGCATCTGGGTGTGAGCCAGCACACGCACCACCGTGCAGTACTCCACAATACGCTTCAGCTTGTTCTCCATATCCTCCTTGCCCTCCTGGGTAGCCAGACGAGCAGCGTAGTTCGTGAACGCCTTACGCTTGCTGTTGTACCAGTTCTTGTAGAAACGGCGCTTGCAAGACTCGTCCATGTGCTCAGCGAACACAGTCGTCAGAGTGCGCAGACCCTGAGGAGTCTCGATGTATCCCACGATACCCACAACCACCATCGGGGGACAATCCAGAATCGTCACAGCCTCCACAATCTCCTGCTTGTGGGCCTTGCTTCCGGGACGGTCCAGAGTACGCACAATGTGGGTCATACCGGCCTTGTAACCCATGAACGCCGTCAGATGAGGCTTCACAGACGCGTCGTCCTTGGGGAACTTGCGGATGTGACCACGATGATGCGTGCATCTCTTACGAGGGAGGAAACCCAGATTACCGTGACGAGGGCCTACACAGAGATTAGAGCAGTTCAGAGAGGAGGGACAGTCACCACATACATTCGTATTTACGATGAGCCATGTTGTCTGTTTAGGAAAGATTATTGTGAATGAATGGATGGAGAAACGAGAATGGATTCCGTCGAGGGAATATGCAGAGTGTGTGGCTGGAATTGCACGGCGGAATCGGAGTGGTGAATTGATAGTGCGAATGGAGAGTGTGGGTGGAAGGGGAGGGGTGAGGAGAGGATTGGATTGTGGTGAAGATGGGGTAAGTGGGTAGTGATGGGGATCGGATAGGTTGGATTATCTGAGTCCATATATGCTCCAAGATACCTTATGCAAACAAACAGTCAACGCAATTAAACCTTTACAGTTTTTATCGAACCCTTCTTCTCACTCGCCTTTCTCGACGAAGTCTTGCTAGACTTCTTTCCCTTCACTCCACCAACAGCCTTTGCTTTTCCGCCCATTCTCATCAGGATGAACACGACGACAACGATCACGATAATGACGAAGAAGATCAGAATCACAATCGAGGCAACGGACATGCAGAATCCACTCGCCTTCTGCCACACTCCGTCGCTCTCACCAAGGACACAAGCACGCGTCTGCGTACCCACGTAGCTTCCCTGCATCGAGCACTCGTACTTGGCAACCGTGCCAACCTCTGTCTTGGGGAAGACGCCCTCCGCCTTGCACTCTCCCTTACGGATGGTCATGGTGATGACAACCGAAACGGCGCCAGTAGGATTCTCAGCGTAGACGGTGAAGGAGGTCAGCTCCTGCGCAGTAGTGGGCTTTCCAGAAATAGCTCCAGTGGTGGCGTCGAGGGACAGTCCCTCGGGTAGCTGCACGCCCTCATCAATATACCACTTCTCAATAATGTTGCGGTAGGTAGGAGCGCCGGTAGTTACCTCCGTGCCAATCACAAACGTGTAACGACTCTTCGAGTAGCGGATCAGAGCAGGAAGCTTGTGCTTGCACTCGTTCATCTTCACCTCTCCCAGCTGACCATTCGAGCACTCGCGGTACGTGTATCCGTTGTATCCCTCATCGCAAGTCGACACCGAGATCTGGCCCTCTCCGACCGAAGGATACTTGCCAACAGCAGGACAAATGGCTCCCGTCGCCTTGCAGTAAGCGCCGTGAATGGAGCCGATATCGGGAGTAGCAGAAGCAGACGTCACAATCTCCCAGCGGAACTTGCGGAAGCCAGCCAGACCCACAGGAGTGGCAATCTGAGGCTTCGTGCGATCGTTCACAGCCTGCTGACGAGCAGCCAGCACGGTCACACGATCCGTGTTCGGGTCGGTATCATAGTATCCGTAGATATCAAATCCCCAAGAGCTGATGGTAGCACTCTGGAGGATGTTGAAGGAGTTCCACTTGCTTCCAAGAACGTTTTCCACAGTCCACTCAACGAAGGTTCCGACTGTATTCGGCAGACGTCCATGTGTGTAAGGATCCAAATCCATCATTTCTCCCACAGTACCCGTCGACAGCGCGGAAGAGGTTACCTCCGAATAACTGTCCACAACCGTGGAGCAATCCTCCACACCGAACACACCAGTGGCATCGAAAACGACAGGATCGCTGGAAGAACCACCAATCTTACGGTGTATCTCGAAGGATATCACGTTCTCTCCCTGCTGGATTCCAGCCGTTCCCAGAATGATGTGGAACTTGGAGAAAGCGTTCGGGTCGTGCTCAACCAACGACTCTGTCAGATGGTCAAAGGACTCGTCCATATTCAGGACAGCCACCAGATTACCGTTCAGATACGCAGCCACACCTCCAGCGTACTTCACACGCACATTCAGCACCTGATAGTCATCCACGTTGGGCATCTGGAAAGTCTTGCGGATGTATGTTGTCACAGCCTCCGTCGTAGGAATAGCCGCAGCCTTCACCGTGCGCCACTGCGAGTCATCGAAGCCAACCGTGTTCCATCCCGTGGGAGCACCCTCCTCGTTCTGATACACCTTCCATTCCGAGTACTCAATCTGGAAGGGGAAGAAGGTCGAGAACACAGTGGACACGCTCAGCGGCTTGGGACTGCCATTGCGCAACTCCTGAATATCCAGCTCCATGCTTCCCAGATCAACCGTCAGCGTATATCCCGTGTTAACCTGCCATCCATCACCAAAGGAATCGAATCCCTGGAACGTGTAAATGCCATTGTCCTTGCAGAAATCGATATAGTAAGGAGCGTTCTTCACGGGGAAAGGACTGAGCGACTCCAGAAGAGTGCCCGAAGTGCCACGACCCGCGTACAGCTTCCACGAGTTCTCATTGCTGTAGGCATCGGCACGGAAACGTACCGTCATCAGACTACGCGTATTGGCGCAAACACCGACCTCCAGATTCAGAGTCGCCGTGGCCGTTCCTCCCGTGATCTTATCCACCGTCACCGTGTACGCAGTCGAGGGAGCTTCCACGGAAGCAGTTCCCGAAATCCAACCATTGTTGGGATCAATCACCAATCCGGCAGGCAGAGAAGGCGAGACGCGGAAGTTACTGTATCCCTCGTTGTTCGTGGGAATCAGCTCCGACATCTCAATGTTCTTGAACACCGAAGTAGTAGCGTAAGTCAGAGCAGGAAGGGTCGCGAGGACGTTATCAGCATACAGATTCAGTTGCTGGACCTGCCACTGACAACTATCCGGGTTTCCAGTCGAGAAGTTCTCAAACTTGAATTGGTTGTAAGCCTTGTTGTTGTTGAAGTAGATGCGGCGCTTCTGAGCTTTCGTCGAGTACGTCAGTCCAGTAACCTCCTTCAACAATGTCCACTCATCGTCACCATTGCGACCATAGAGCTTGAACTGCTTCACTCCCCTCACAATTTCATAGTAGTAGTTCTGAATCATGACGGAGCTAATCCATTCACGACGATCGTTATTCAGTGTGACAATCAACTCATTATCAGGGCAGTTGGTCGCAGAGCTGACCGTGTTACCGTAGTACATGTTGAAGGGATTCGATGCCGCTCCAGAAATGCCCGTTCCCGTGGCGGTGAACTCGAAAATGTGCGATTCAGGGTGGTTCGTCATCAGACGGACAATAGCATCGAAGTAGGACGTTTTCTGAGAGGTAGCACTGATAGCAACAATGGCGATGGCAATCGTGTTCGTTCCCTGCTGCAAGTATGAAACCTCCGTCTCTCCCTCCTGCATGGGAACCTTCTTTCCGGGAACCGTGATCACACGGTAGCGAAGGTCATTGTATGAACCCACAGCAGTGGAGGAAGCAGAAAGCACCATGTCAGCATCCACCTTGTTACGGAACACTTCGTGACCGTTCAGATACACAAGGCAACCGTACTGATAGCGAATGGAGAGAATGGCTCCGGAAATCTGATCGAGAGAATTGACAGTGAACGTCTTCTTGTACAGCTGGACAGCATTCGTCGACTCAGGGAAGGATCCGCGAGTGGAGCTCTGCCACCCGTCCGTGTTGCTGTTCGTCCAGTCCTGAGGAACCTCTCCCATCTTGTAGTACCATTGCTCATATCCCTTAATGGCAGGGCGTCTCAAGTAGTAAGCCGCATCGTTACCAATGTTGTTATCATAACGCGCCTTCACGAGAAGCTCCTCCTCGGTCTCCGAAATCACTCCATACACGTAGATGTAGGAGTTGGGTTGCCAGATCGTCGACGTACTGTAGAGCGTGACATCGAAGCGATCCACCGTGACACAGAAGTAGTCCACCTTGTTGGCATTCGCAGGATTGGTATGGCCGGGAGACACATCGAGCAGCACAGCATCGTTCTCCGAGTTGTTGATACGGAAACCCTCATTGCCAGGGAGCGACTTGTAGGTACGGAGAATGCGAATCATGTAGCCAGAGCAATCGAGGAAAGACATCGTGATGGTGCCGGAAATCGTAGCGGTTCCAACCGAAGCAGTGATCGTGTAGGTGGTGAGCGGAGACGCCGCAGTAGCTGCTCCCGTAATGGCACAAGTGTTGGGGTTCAACGTGATTCCATTCGGAAGCGGAGTGCTCGACTGACAGTTGGTCATTCCATACACAGTGGGAACGGCATTAATCGAATTGTACTTGGCATACATCTGGTACGTCTGAGAGGGGTACGTGATGGAAGGAAGTGTTCCAATGTTACACACAAGAGGCTGCATCTCGTACATATAAACACTTCCAGCGACCGAGGAATTGATCACAAACTTCAGTGCCGGATAGGTTGTGGCAGTCTGGATGTTCTTGAAATACTTCCACTTGCTTGACTCATAGTTCACTTCCACAGGATTGAAAATGAGGTTCCACGTGGGGGACGCAGCAGAGGCACCTCCATACATTTCAAAGTTGGAAGGAGCATAGTTATAGTTGGTGTAGGGCCAGATGCGGAGTCCGTTCACAGCAGGAAGCGTCGTACCTGTCATCTCCAGGAACATCGTAGCAGGGAGCGAAGAGGAATAAACCGAAGCATAGCTCAATCTCGTCCAGGAGAAGGCATTGTCCGGATAACTCACGTCAGTACTCGTGGCTGTTCTTTCAGTGGGAACAACGAAGCAAGGTTCCTCAGCCGAAACACCGGCAAGGTAGGAGATGAAAGCGTTGAAGTCAACAGTCGTCTGAAGCGAAGCGGTCAGGAAGTGGATTTCTACAGCCAGAACGGATTGCGCATTCTCTGCTCCGGCAGCAGAACGAATCGTTCCATGGTAGTCAACGACCTGGTAGCTTCCAGAAGCCGACGTACCCTGGCTCGCTTCTCCACTAGGCATGTTATCACGATATACTTCCGCTCCGTTGATGTAGGCAATGATACCGTAGCGATACTGGAACTGCATCTCGACGGCAGCCATTCCCGGAATACCAGCGAACTGCTTGCGGAAGTACTGCGTTCCCGTAGAAGAAGTAGGAGTCACACCCAGAGTGATTTCCGTCCATCCACTGTCAGCGAAGTTGTAGTTTCTCCAGTCTCCAGCGTAGTTGTTCGAGAACTTCCAGACAGCGTTCTTGTCGATAGGCGAGTACAGAGAGAAGGGAACATCCTGCTCTCTCGATTGATCCATGAAACCCTTGAAGACAATGTTTTCGTTGATACTGTAGAGCTTGATCCAACCTCCATTGGTCCAAGAATCACCAAATGTATCCTTCATCTTCAGGGTGTATTGATTGTTAGCAGCAGCAGTAAGACATGTCTCCAGTGTACGCTCATCGTTATTCACAAGACTGGGAGACGTGTAGAGAGTCTGAGATCCAGAGATAATCATGAAAGACTCCTCGCTAGCCCAGCTCAGAGTCTTCTTGACAATCTTCAAGTAGGTTTGTCCATTGGGGCATGCAATGGTTGAAGTCGCAACAGCAACTAGGGGTAACAGCATAAGGGCTCTCTTACAAGCAATAAGTGCAATCAGAAGAGATCTCATTAGAAATAAGAAATAATGAGTGATTGACAACGTGAGTTCATTGCATGTGCATGTCTGGAACTCTAATAGAGGATATGAAATAATCATGTCTTGATAGTCAATCACATGACGATACCTGCTCATACATTGAAATGCAAAAGATGTGACTTGGGATTTGATGAATATGGTGTGCATTGTTCAATTTGGAATGTCTCAGGAAACGAGCAATGCAGTTGTGAATCGATATAGTGATGTGCCCATCAAGATACCGAGAGCGGTGGAGATGGGCTGTCCTTTCACGGAGAGATCTGTCTCGTCGAGTTAATCATCCTACGTGAGAATGAGCAGAGGAACGATGGCAATGGGATGGGAGAATTGTAGTGAAATATTTCACGGATCAACTTGCATGTGACTGAAACGCACTCTCATGGTACATGTCCATGATCCTGTGGATGCACCTGAGCATACCTTCCATTGCCCTTAAGGTATGTATTGCCCTTGATGAGTACAGGTTAACCCCAGAGAGCTGTTTCCAATACCACTATCAAGTCATTACCCAAGAATCCTATCCCACCACCCCTCATTTCACTGTGTCCACCTATCGAGCAACCTCCCATTTCATTTCCGTTCACTCCAACAAACATCGCAAACCCAAGCATAAACGACACTACATCTGCGCACCATCCATCTCCTTCATCGCAATCGCCTGCATCTCCATCATCCGCTGCTGCTGCTCCACGATCGCCGCCTTCTTCTTCACGTACTCGCGCTGCCAGTACGTCGTGAATCCCTCCGGTTTCTCGCCGTTGATCTCCACCGGAATGTACTTCAGCGAGTCCTCCTCCGACGGCTTCGTCGGCATGAACGGACCACTGTTCGACTCCATCATCTTCTGCATGTTGTTCGCAGCCAGCGCCGGCGACAGACCCTCCATTTCGGGGTCCGCCAGCAAGATGTTGCCTCGCTCCTCGTCCTCCTTCGCCGGCTTGAACACGTTGATCTGCTGCAGGAACGCCTCCTGTCGCTCCTTCTCCGCCTCCTCTTCCTTCTTCTTCTGCTACAACTCATCTCTCCCCACCATCTCGACCAGCTGGCGGTACGACGCCACCACGTCCGTCTTGTCCAGCTTTCCCAGGAACTCACGCACGTCGTCCACGTCGTCCAGGTAAATCTCTGTCGTCACGTTTATCATCCACACCCACCCTCCAGAATCGGAATCAGGTCCAGCAGCGTCGTGTCCTTCGTGCGACGCGCGTTCTTGAACGGCTTCACCACCAGCACGTTCTCCGGCTGCTCGTTCGCACTCAGGTTGTCGTCCACGATCACCACGCGCTTCGGATCGCGCGAGAAGTACGAAATGTCCTTCACGCGTGTGCCGTTGCGCAGCTTCATGCTGTCGCTGAACAGGTACCCCGAACACACGTGGTTCTTATCCAGCTGCGTCACCGTCTCCATGCCGAACGTCATGTCCTTGTCCGACACGATGTAGATCTCGTACATGCTCGACAGGTACATCAGCATCTTATCCACGCCAGGACGCTTCGCCTGACGCTCGCCGTTCACCTTGTCCCACTCCTCCGTGATCAGCGTGTCTTCCAGTGTCAGGAACAGGGTTCGCAGCGGCTTCCCGTCCGGACCCGTACGCGCCGGCTGCAGGTGATCGCTTCTTAGAGAAACGTACCGGAAGGTCGTTCGCCGTGATCTCTGTGAAATTCTTCTTGTAGCCAACAATCGTATCCTTCACGGACTCGTAGTCCATCTTCAGCTGCTGGCCGAACGTGTGGTCCGACTTCGTGCCTACACTTCAAACAACCATTCCACCTCGACAGCGATAGACCTCCCAAATCGCCAGACCTGCAATCACTCCACCCGTTACAAACACCGGATACGCCACTTTGTTACTCATTTGCGTTGACACCTTCGGAGCAGAGGCAGACTTGCGGGGAACGGCAGCAGCCGGAGCCTTTCGCGGAACCTTCGGCGCAGCGTCTGCAAAGGAACGTGTCAGCTACCATTCAATCGAATCGACCCAAATCGCACGGCTCGCTCGCAGACAGCCGTCGTCTCGCTGGCTCTCTTCGCCAATGTAACTACCTTCTGCATTGTCTTTCAAATGAAAGAGAAGAGAAGCAGAAGCAAATTTTTGGCTTTCCAAAAGTCTTGAATTGTTCCGTCACAGATCGTGCGCCAGTGCCGCATTTCTTGCGACACGAAGACATCTTTCGATGAATGATAAGACCTCGCTGCTGGATCATTTCAGAAAAGGAGATACCCAGGAAGATGTCGTAGCTTGCATCTACTGTGGATGTCCTGTTGTGAATGAGACGGACAAACTGTTGGTGCATCTTGCTGACTGCGACGGATTCAAAAGGGTATATGATTCCGTTGAAGATGTTCCGTAGACACACTCATCCCTCCAAGATGGCAAATTCATCGAAAACCAATACGACAGAACGGATATACTACAAAACCCCATATTCTCCATGGGTGTCATCAGTAATGGGGATATGACTCCCTCCACTTTTTATCATATTGCCTCAGGTAGTTGAAGGATCTGAGTGATTTCCTAGCACAGGAGACGTATCGCTGTCGACTCGTCTGTGGTGTGTTTTCCGTTTCACAGTCCGAATCTGTTGAGATTGGGAAGGACTTAGGAGTTCCCTCTTCGCGCTGCTATTCCGAGTAGGTTTCCGGAGAGGATTTCACCCAGCATTCACACCATCTGCACAAAAGAAAAGACACATACCAACGGAATGGATTTTATTGTCATCCTTTCCCCTGTTAGTTCCCACTACTTCACAGCTCTCGAAGCACTGGACGTATCCACTCGCGAGTCATCTCCCATATAGAACGGATATCACGTCCTCTGTCAGTCACCCCTCTGTGTCACGGAAATCGAAGCTGCCACGCTGAAAAAGGCTGCTTCCGTAAAGGGACTCGTCTTCCACGTCTCCAGTCCATTCTGCTACTTCGGAATGACACGACTTGTAGGCGTGAGCGTCCTCTTTGAGATAGGCTCGCAGAATCGTTCAGGAGTACCTGCTTGGCGAACTGCTTTTCATCCGAATTGAGTATTACCAGTCGAAAAACGCGCTTCGGAAGCCAAACGAACAAGCTTCTCTCGACATCGGAGTGTCCGATTGCACTGCCGAGCTGGGGATTCCTGCATACGAACTGCTCCGATTCATTGTGGGCAAACCGGCGTATCGACTGATGGCGTGTTTCGCCCAAGCGTCCAAGGATCAGATCCTGGACGACTCTTCCTACGTTACCATCGAAATGGAAGGAGGAGCCTACGCGTCCATGTGTCTCTCAAAGACCTCCCTCAACCACGACAATTGCTTTTCCATTGAGTTGGAGGGGAGCAGCGGCAGTCTGCGTTGGTGCAACGAAACGTGTGATGTGCGAGCGGAAGAGAGGAGTCATGAGTAGGAGCTTCAAGTGCAATTGCTGGACGAAGGGAGAGTGGTTGTGAATTCGTACAGCGAAGGAGAGTTCCACGGGATCGATTTGAAGCCATTCTGCAACAAAACAGGGAGAGAACCCTCGGAGGGAATACGTTCCATGTACAACGCCTTTTTCGATGACATGGAACTGTGCGGAAAAGGAGAGAATCAGTGCGAGGAAAACGTAAACATAGCGAAGGCTCTCGAGAGCATGTTGTTCCTCTCGTGCTGTGTAACCAGCAATCTCCATTTCAGTCGATGGATTGAAATGGCCAATCCGGATACAATTCAAACCATCGTTTAGTTTCCGTGTTTGTTGCCATTCAATGGAATGCAAGATAACGAGACACTTCTGAAAGAGTGTCTGAAGATCATTGACAGTTTCCTCAGTGATCCCAAACTGAGTAAGGAAGAAAGAAGAGGTTTGATTCACCTAGTCGATTTCTATGAGCCTGTTAAGTGGAAGGAGCTTGGTCTGCTGGACTATCTGCAGTTCATAAAGAATCCGATGGATTTAACAACCGTCAAAGTAAGTCCTCCCTTCTTTTTTCTATCCCTAGAACAAACTGCAGAATAACGAGTACAAAGACCCCTATGAATTTGCGTACGATGTGCGGCTCATTTGGAGTAATTGTCTCGCCTACAATGGAGTTGGTGTGGTTGGAATCCGTCAATCGCTAGACAGGGTGCTATGTATCAGATATCGCAATGAAGTACCGGAAGGTGTTTGAAGATCGATTCACTCGCGTGCTCAATTTATGTGAGGAAACATTCGGATATTGTTATGTATAGGTGTTACAAAGATGCCGTAGCAGAATCTCTCCCCTATGACTCCTAGTCCAGCCCTTCTCACAGCGAAGCGAAAGCTCCTTCAGGACATTCAAACCTTCAACACACAACAACTCTCGATCGTCATTCAGATGCTTTGGGAGATTTGCCCTGAAGCAATCACAGTATCTCCTCACAGTCTCTCCCGATCTAGTCAACGAAGGACATCATCGACGTCGACCCCGACAAGATCACCAAGTTTGGCTACTACATGGTAGCTGCCTACGCCGACTCGATTGCCATGCGGAAGGACATTCCGATCAACAACCCTCCCATACAATCCACTCCCACCTCTCTTGTTTGTAACAAACACGAGTAAACAGGATTTGTATCCCTGCGATCACGATATGACCAATCCTTCGGAATCACAGTCAACAAGAAAGAAGCAAAAATGAGCAGCGCCATAGATCTACAAATCGAGCGTCTCTCCTTCACCCACATCGAGATTCCCAGAACGCCAATCCGTCGGACCATTGCCGACACGAAGAACGCACCCACCAGCGACGAGATGACTAAGTTGGATTCTCACTCCTCACCCACTAATCGACGTGAACGTAAGACCGTAGATGGTTCCAAAGTACTCGCTTCCGAAGGTTCGGTCCACATACGTCGGTACCATCGCAAACGCGCCGCCGATGCATCCGTACAGGCCGCACACCCACACGAGGAACATCCACTTGCCGCCGAACTTCGAGAGACTAAACGTGCCGATGAAGACGCAGAATCCCATCAGCATGCTGCCCATCGCCTTCTTGTAGCCCCAGCGGTCGTTCTAGTTCGCAGCATTCCACCAACAGGACGATCATTCCCCAGAGAAGACGGCAGAAACCGTTGCAGATCGCAGAGACCGAGCCCACCGTGACGAGGAACAGGTCGTTCTCGATGAACGACTGGCCGAAGAACTACCGTTGAGGAGCTCCGGTTCCGTCACCTTGTAGAAGGACGAGACGAAGTTGTTGGCGATCGAAACGAACATCAGCACCAGCCAAATCTCCCAGAAACGAGAAGTCTTCGCCGCCTCCTTCGGCGTCATGCCCTGCGGACGCGGAGACTCCATCAACGTCTCCTGCTCAGTCTGCAGAGGCTTCGACTCCTCTTCTAGCATCTTCTTCTCCTCTTCGTTCGGTTCAGAAATCAACAGCCAGCCGATGCACTGAAGCGTCATGTAGCAGATGCCGAGAACCAAAAACACGCGAGGTGTTCGCTCCGCCACATCAAAGGGGAAGAACTTCTCCTATCCATGAGGACTCGATGGAACGCAAACGCTCGTGGCGCTCGTCGGATCGGGAATGGGCTTGGCGTTATTGGGGTTAATGACGAAGGTCTCCACGTAGTTGAAAATCAAAGATCCCAGTCCAAAACCCAGCACGATAAAACCGTTTGCGAGACCACGGTGGTTGGGCAGCCACTTCATAGCTACATCGCACTGAACTCGAGATGGTACCTGCCGTCATGGGAGACGAGTAGGCGATACCCACTCCCAGACCAAAAAGAACGCCGTATGTTGCACATAGGACGAAGTAATTATTCACAGCATAGTATCCACCTAGCGTGGAGAGCGAAACGAGAAAACAGCCTATAAACATGGCCCATTTGATTCCCAGGGCATGTTGAAGAACTCCGCCCAAAATCATAGACGCCGCCTAGTTTTAACATTTCCATCCATCCTAACCTGACCCAAGGACTGCAACGCAAAAATCCACGGAGAGAGAGTGGAATCGATCGCCTATTCGTCACAAATCAAATCTTGCAATACCTTCTCTTGCTTCACAACGTGCAGATATGAGATCACATAGGTTGTGAGATTGGAAGCAGTGTACAGGGTGCCCAGCGTGAGGTGGATGAGAACACCTCCCATCAATGTTAATACCGCTTTGTAGTGCATGAAAGAAGAGAACACTATTAAAGGACCACAATAACGCAAATAAGGGGCCTTTTGGGATTGTGTTCCACATCCATCGTCATCACAGGTAATGAGAAAAGGAAATGGAAGGAGACGAGCTTTCTCTCACTCGTCTAGCTAACCAATGAGATGGTCAAACAAAAGAGAATGGATCCTATTACCACAGAGAAAAAAAAGCACACAGTGGGACTTGAACCCACAATCTCTTGCTCCGTAGGCAAGCGCCTTATCCAATTAGGCTATGCGTGCTTGTTGATCTTTCCCTCCCAGTTCAAATCAACGAAGCGCCAACCAAATCAACGCAGAGAAAACTAATGAAGGAAACAGAGAACGAAAAGAAGCTGCGCATTGCTGTCGGTAAATACACCCGGTACGCTTTGGTTTCTCCTGTGAGATAGTCTGACAAAGGATGTGGAGTCATACATTCTGGAGGCGCGGGACGAGGAGAAGAAGGTCAAGGAGATGAAGGAACAGAAGAAGGATGAGTATGATATCAAGCAGATGGTAGGAAGCACGGAATGAGTTACATGGAAGGAGCGCGTTCTGTTGCAAACGAAGCAGATGATCCCAAGAGTCAAGAGTGATCGACAGAAGGCATTTGACGAATTGAGTGATTTGATCGACCTTCTGGAGGAGGATGAGATGATTAAGCAGAGCGAGATGTTTGCAAAGGCCAAGGAGTTGATTGCTTCGTTTTCCAAATGAATTGTTTGTTGTACTCTCCACCAAGTTTGCAGCACATTGGGAGATTCTTTTGGCAATCGCAATTGGGAACAACAGCGAGCGTTTCATTCCGAAGAAACGCCTTCTTTTTCGTTTCCCAATTCCACTCTCATTATTATGTTTCGTAATCAGTTAGTGAAATCGGTGACAGTGGCGTGCCGCTCGCTGTCGAAGCCCGCTCTATCTGCCCGACTGTTCTCTATTTCGACGGTTCGCTCCCTGAGCGTGTTGCCATCTTCCTACACTCATCTCAACGCGTTCTCGACGCAGAGACGTCTGTTCTCGGAGAGCGCCAGTTCGGCTGCCGACATCAAGAAGCGGATCGAGGCGTGCACATACAACGATGCTGCTAAGGAGAAGATCATCCAGGAGGAGGCGAAGAAGAAGAACTTTGCAGCTCTCCGCAAATTGGGAGAACAGTACTAACGTTTCTGTTTCTCAAATGTAGACTCATCGAGAACAAGGACACGAAGGAGCTCGGCATTTTGTGCTTCGTCCAGGCTGCTGACCAGGGAGATCTCCTCTCCCAGTTTGCCGTCGGCAACTTGTACATGCAGCGCTACTGGCAGGAGAAGATGAAGCCGGACTTGTAGGACTGGGGAGGCGACGTGATGACTAGTGATCCGAAGCTTCGCGACAACTTCATGGAGAAGGCGATGCTGTGGTACGACATGGCTGCGAAGCAGGGCCACATTCCAAGCAAGGTGGGCTACGCCAAGATGTGCTTGGAAGACCCGACGCGCGACAATGTGGCAAAAGCGATGTCGATCTACGAAGAGGCCGACAAGGCGAAGAACGTGGACGCCACCTACAACCTGGGCTTCGTAGCCTTTCTCCCCTTCTCTCACGTAGATCTACTACGAAGGTCTCTACAACGTCCCCAAGGACCGCGTGAAGGGCTTCGAGTACCTCCGCAAGGCGGCCGACAATGGCGACATCTCCGCCTGCTACTTCCTGGGCTTCGTAGTCGTTCTCTCCTCCTCTCACGCAGAGCTTCCACCGCGGGCTCTTCGAGAACGACAATCCGAACGCGGCAGTGCCGACGACCAGCAAGCCGGGCGAGGGCGGTCGCCAGCTGTGCGAGAAGGACATGAAGAAGAGTCTCGGCTACCTGGAGCGCGCGGCGCAAGGCGGCCACAGCAAGGCGCAACTGTACCTCCACCAGATGTACAAGAACGGCGACGGCGTGGAGAAGGATCTCGCGAAGGCAAAGGACTATCTGGTGCTGGCGATGCGACAGGGAGATCCCGAGGCGCTGTTCATCCGAGGAAACCAGTACTATGCGGGAGAGGATGGAGAGAGTGTGGATAAGAAGAAGGCGCTGCAGTACTTCCTGGACGCAGGCGCGCGCGGCAGCGCAGACGCCATGTGCAGCGCGGGAGCCATGATCTACAACGGAGAGGGACAGGAGAAGGATCTGAAGAAGGCCTTCGAGGTGTACACGCAGGCGGCCTCGCTAGGATCGCTGGCGGCAATCAAGAACGTGGGAGAGGAGTGGAGTCTTAAGGAGTAGATTGCGTCGATGTACTTGGTAGGAGAAGGAGTGGAGAAGGACCCAGAGACGGCGAAGAATCTGATGAAGTTTATTGAGGAGGAGGAGAAGAAGCTAAAGGGAAATGAGAATTAATCTGTTTGGGAAGAAACAAACGAATATCCATCACTCTCGTGCTCACTGTCCTCGGCTTCGTCGTCGTTTCCATAGGGAGACGCGTTCACCTTTTCAAGTTCATCTATCCATCTAGCGTAAATGTCAACTGGAGCCGTTAAAACTACACACTGATTCAATACAAACGAAAGTACCTCCCACTGGCATAGAAAAGTGAGCCTTACAAACCGAACACTCGATACTACCCTTGTTGATCTTTTTGTCTCTTTCGAGTCACCCACTTACCAAGCAATTACATTGTACACTTGCAACACTTGGGATAGCTGCACTTGGGACAGTTGAAGACAACGGCCAGTTTGGCTGTCGTTTTCTTGACCACCTTCTTCAGCGACTTCTTTCTCTTTCCCATGCCCGTAAAAGAAATACGAAACAAACAGAAAGCGATAATAACGGTTAATTGCTAAAAATTGCAGAGACTACACAATCGAGTCCCAGTCCAACGTCACTTTTGCCATAAGGGGACGACCACACGAACATCTATTTGAGAGACCTCCCACATCCCATACGTAAAAGAGGAAAATGAAAATGAACCAACAATGGCCCCACAGCCTTCTCCAGGACAAACAAGAACGCCTCTAGGCATCGAAAAGCGTCTCTACTCCTACGGTTCCGTCCGCAGCTGCTTTCGGATCCAACTACAGCAATCCACACAACAGTCGCAGTTCTGATGGACTCCTCGGAAATCTCTCCATTTCTTGCACAGAGATACATAGTCGCTCACAGCCTTCTCAATTCTCCTTCGTTTGCTGGGGGTTATTCTCTCCCAGTCGATCGAAAGTTCGATACATTGACATCTATCCTCGAAACTGACAACAAGAGATACAGCGTTCGCGTGTCAGCGTCAAATGAAATGGTTTTGTCTGAAGAAGCAACCTCTGCAATCGCTGGATCGTCAGTGGGAAAATCACTTGCAAAAGCGTGTGTGTTATTGGGAGAATGATCAGCAAGTGGTTGATAATTTGGAGAATCGTTAGCAACTCCTTGGTTATTTACAATACACTTATTAGCAATCGCTTGCTGGTTTTTAGCAGAATAATCAACAATAGCGTGTTCACCTGCAGGAGAGTTGCCAGCTATCAACTGGCTGCTCACAGGAAAATCGTCTGCAATCACTTGCTCGCCCGTGGGAAAATTATCCCCGATTACTTGCATCACAGATCGACACAAGTCGATATCCAAGGAATGGTTCCAACCATGCACGGAAAACCTACGTCCTTCCATCACACCACAGACTACCGATTGCGTGTGATGATGAGTTGCTTGCATTTCTTGCAGTAATAGGGATGGATGAATGGGCAAATGGCAGTGATGTCGATCGTTCTCTCCTCCATGATGAACTCGAAGCGCGGAGACGACAAGGGGTTACCGATTTCGGCCAATTCGTTCTCTGCTGGTGAGTTCCGACGAGATAAATCACCTTCGTTGAACTGAAGGAGAATCTGGTTGAAGTGTTCCAAACGAAAGCTCTCTTCAGCCATAAACTCGTTCCCGTTTGATTTCGCGTAACACAGCAACTGTGCTACAAAGTCTACTATCTCATGAACACAGAGCACCCACTTGTATTCAGACAAATCGGGATGTTCGCACGAAGAAAAACGTCTGCAGATTTCTGGTAACTGTAATGGTATTGATGAATGAGATAGGCTATGATGATGGCCGGAGAGCGCGATCGCCCCTTCTTGCTACGTGCTAATACTCACAGAAGAAAGATACCAATGGACTAAAACCTTCCCATTCTGAATGGCTAAGGAAATAAACAGATTTGTGATCGGAACAACGGAGTACAGATCTGTCTCTGCATCGTCCCTTATCGGTATCCATAACACCTTATATTGCTACGAATGAGCTACCCCTCCTATTGGAACGTTTTGATATTCCTTTAACTGATTCCCAAGGTTAACGATATGAGTGATACCCAGGTTTTGCAGTTCCTTCTCGTTATTGGCAGAGAACGTGGATCCGATGAATATGCGATCTGTTACTTTGTGGATTTCATATTCCTGAACAGTTAGGGAGAGAAAAGGGAGAATACGAGGTGAGTACAATCCAGTGTGAGATGTTTCCTGGATGAAGGCATCTCGATGAAGTTCTCGCAGCACGACACTCCAGATGATACTGGGGTGGACCAGAAATTGGATAATTCTGTATCCGCAACGACTTCTTTTCAAATGGTTAGCAAAATTATAATTACCGCGGTTCAGACAAATAAGCACTCACTGATTCACAACAAACAGGGAAATAGAACCTTACATCTGCATATTCTTAATTACATAGGTGATCAACGGGAGAAGCGAAGATGCGTTCTCCGAATCGCCTCCATACGCATTGTTGGAAGTCTCCAATTCATCCTTCATCTGCAATACACCGAAGAGGGCGTTCGCACGCGTCAGCCGCATCAATAACTCGTTGCTACGGAACACATTCATGATCAACCCGCTGATTTTGGACTCGTCTCGCAAATGCCCCCTACGCGTCATCCTCATCCTCCTCTCCCACTTGTACGTGTCGATACGCGTGATGTACAGGCCGCAGATCAGCTCCAGGATGGGCAGCGGGTCCGGCAGCGTGACGTACATGATCGTCGTCACGTCCGGCACCAGGAAGCTGCGGAAATACGCGCCCACCGTCACCAGAACGATGATGTACAGACCCGTGATGGACGCGGAGCCCAGCGACGAGATACTGCTGGCGAGCAGCTCTACGCGTGACACCCCCACTGCGCCGCTACCGGAGAGCTGCGTCTCGTTGATCACCCAGAAGGTCACGCTCTCGTCAAAGGTGTCGTCGAAGGGCGTGTCGCTGGACACCACCCAGTGGAACTGCTGTCCGAACACCAGCGAGTTGCGGCCCTGCAGCCGCAGCTCCAGACTGTTGAACTTGCTCTCGTCGCTGTCGAAGACCGTGGGCGTCACTGCGTCGTTCAGGTAGTAGAGACGCGGGTAGCTGCGGTGAATCCACGCGATAGACAATACAAGTGTGAGAAGACGATGGGCTCCGTCGCGTTCAGCGCGCTGATGTTGCCCGATGCCAGCGTCGCGTTCAGCATCTTCACCAGCGCGCGGCACTGCGGCTCCTCGAACGGCTTCTCGATCGCGTTCAGCACCGTCTCCGCGCCCTTTCGTCAGAAACCGCTGACAACGGTACCCGAGGCAGGCGACGGTCGAACTCCGTGTTCACGCGGACCGAGATGTCGCTGCAGTTGGTGACGGCCAGGTCCATCACGCGCTCGACGTACTCCTCCAGAATGCTCCAAGGACGACTCGACTACGCCTCACGCCTCCCAACCGAACGGACGATCGACGGAATCACGATGCGCTGCGACTCCGTGGCCCACTTGGGAAGAAGAATCGACTTGCCGTTGTCCTCTACGTCAACCAACCGAAAGGAAACCACCCTTGAACATGGTCTGCCATACCGCATACTCCTCGCGCGAGACGGCATGAACGTTGCCGCTGTTGGTGAACGAGTACAGCTCCAGCGGCTCTCCTGAGACCGTCAGCGTCACGCTCATCGTCGTTCCTGTCACCGGGTTCGAGACCAGAGCCGAGGAGTCCGAGGAGAACAGCATCAGCGGCAGCAGCAACAACAGCACAATCGCAATGATGATGCTGAAGCCCCACATGATCTTCTCCGACATCGAACGGCCCTCGCCGCGGTTGCACTGCGTATCCATCTGCTTGTTCACTGCCTTCCATGTCACTCGCAGTGCAACCCTACCTTGTACTTGCCGACGAACATGGTGTTGCGGATCTCTTCGATACGCATGTAGTTCCAAAGATCGCAGGAAGTGTCGGTGACCGACCAGTCGATCAGACAGTTCAGCTCGTACAGGAACGGGATCATGCGGTACACCATGTTGATCATGTACGGCTTCATCGTGAAGTCCAGCGACACCACCTTCTCGATGTACTGGTCCTTCGTCGGATAGCTACGGTAAGAAGCACTCCAAACGGCGCACCCCGAGCGGATCTGCAGCACCGAAATCCACAGGTAGATCATCAGCAGGACGTAGAAGATGATGAGGTATGTGTTTCGGAGGAAGTGCGTCTGTGTCTCGCCCGGAACCGTCAGGAAACAGTAGATGTGGACGTAGATCGCAACCAGAATGTGCTTGATGTACTTCACAACCAGCATTCGCTAGGGAAAAGACCCTCTTCACACCCCACTTTCACAAAGAAGATACGCTCCAGCACAATGTCGATGACGATGGCGCACATCCAACCCACCGTTCCGGACTGAATGGTTCCGCTCGTCGCTGTCTTCGAGAAGGCATACTGAGTGAGCCAAGCGCAGCAACGCCTACATTCATCTTCGTCATGTCGCCGTAGAACAGGAACACGAACACGAGGAGAATTCCCTGGATGATGAGGGTCTGCCTAGCGATCAGCCATTCTCCCTTCTCGCACATGTAGTAGTCGTGTCCGAACTTGAAGGGATGCGTCGTCGCCGAGGGATCTCGGTAGACGTACATGTCGGGGAACATCTTGCATAGGAAGTCTTGGAACTAGTCTTCAGAAGACGCATCCAAGCGTACCCAAGTCGGATAGCGACGGAAACGGAGCAGGTTTGGATCAGCCGCCTTGTGAATCAGACTACACTTACACAAGAGAAACACAATAACTCCTTCACGGGCATGTGCGGATCCGCGACAACGCTCTCCTGCTTCTCCTCTTGCTCTGGAGGCAGTCGTGTCTTGGCCTCGTCTAGCAGCGTCGTGTCAGCGGACTGGTTGTTGAGTCCGAACGCGCGCAGACATCCCTTGAAGAAGATGAACACCAGCAGAAGAAGAAGATCCCAAATGATGCTACTGAACACGGGAGGGTCGTACGCCTTTCCCGTCTTGTAGAAACCGATGATATGGATCCACTGGAAGGGGTTCGCCACGTACGCCGTCTCCACCTTCTCGTGGACCTACGTGAGAGTACAAGCTTAAGCATACTGTTCCGGAGAACTTCCACACACCATCCACCAAGTACTGACTGATGAAGTCCGTCTGGAAGAGGAACCGAATGAGGATCACCACCGTTCTACGCGTCAAAAAAAAACTTCGCTCCGACAGTGCCCAAGAGCCAATGTTGTAGAAGGAGTAGGGAACGTGGAGCGCGAAGAGCGACGCGTAGCACAGGTAGAAGCACATGAGGAGGATGCTGAAGAGGTCGTTGCGGAAGATCATATACACCGTCAGCAGCACGGTGAACACGCGCTGCATCGTCAGGTAGTGGCGCCACTGCTTCGAGAACTGGATGGACGGCTTGCGGAAAATGCTCAGCACCTTGCGGGCACGTGACTTGGTTTCCTCCGTGATGACGTCTTCTTCCGATTCCTGTCGCTCACATATCGCTCGAAAACCCACCTCCGTGTTCATGAAGACGCGATTCGGAAGAATGAGGTTGAACCACTCGATGAGCTGGTAGAGGTTGTAGCCCTTCTCGTGGTTGCCGCCGCGGAAGATGTACAAATAGTCCTGCTTCAGGTGGTCCCACTGAATCTATGCCTCGTGTCCGCAGAAAACGACTACGATCAGTCGAATATAGCTACGCTCCTGGTCGTCCTTGTTCGGGAAGAAACGCGCATTCACAACATGACACAGATCGTACCTTCCAATCTCCTTCGACTTCTTTCGCAGGAGAAGCCTGTGTGTCATTCCATCGCACCGTTCCTACTCTCGTGTTTGCGTGTTCAACAACATGTCGCAAGTCTCCAGTTCCTTCATGTCGTAGCTGGTCACCGGAGGAACCTTCAGTTGCTTCTGCGTGCTGGAATGCTCGCCCTTTGCACCTTCCTTCTCCTTGGTAAACTGTAGTTCATCCAGGTTGACGTCGGGCTTCGTGCTGTGGTATCCCTCGATGTGCTGCATCTGCGAGGGACTGTCGTAGATGTACTTGTTGACATGGAGACGAATCTTCGACCACAAATACGTGTCGATGCCCTGGGTCGCGCTCGTTGTGATGGGCTTCTGGGTCGTTGCCACCGACGTGCGTCCCTGTGAGAACAGGCAGCACGCGTTGAATGTGTAGGATGTGTTTGGCTTCAGCTGGGTCACGGTGATCGTGACTTCGTGGTCCTTGATCGAATTGTTGTTCGGGAAGAAGATCTCCAGGTCGACGTGGTGCATGTTGGGCACGTCATCGCTTCGCTCCGTCATGACACCCACGATGAAACCGGTGATCGTCTCCTCGATCGGCCATGTCTCCTCGTTAATGCGGAGCGTCAGCTTCGCAGAATACGGGCCGGTCGCTTCCACGGACGGAATGGTGGGCGGAAGAACGAAGCGATCATCCTCTACAGGTCAAACGTTTCCCTCACGCTCACTGGCCGCAAAGAGCTGGCTGTCGACGAACAGAACGCGATTCAGAATGATGCACAACTGGTTGTACAGCAAGGACGTGATGGTCGTGATCTCCTTCTCGCGAAGAGCCAGACGCTTCTTCCAGATGGTGATCAGATTCCGACTGTTGGTAACAGACTGCATCTTCGACCGCACGTCGTTCTTGGAAACGAGACCGTAGATGGGGTTCGTCTGGACGAGATACTAGCGATGACATTCCATCTCCAAACGTACCTCAATATTCACGACGATGTTGATGATGGCGATGCTCAGAATACCGCCGTCCAGATAGTAGGGACCCGGACAAGCTGTCTGCGGAATCGTTGCCATAGAGTGGTCCAGTGAGCACGTAGGATTACCCTTGTACGTGCGATACACCATTTTCGTCAGACCAATCAGCCTCATCCACGGGACGCAGGTTCCAGCGAGCTGACAGTCGGATGGCTCCGCAAACACCGGGATCTGGTAGAGCACCACGATGGCGAGATGGATGAAGGCATACCACTTGATGAAGCGAATGGCCTTGCCGTTCGTCTTCTTGATGGCAGCGGGGTAGAAGAGGAAGTAGAGGGAGTAGACGAGGTAGACCATGTTCAGGAGATTCTCGTTCGCAACGGATGCCAGGAAAATGACAACCAGCATGATGTTGTGAAGCTGCAGCGTAAACCACGTGCGCAGGGAGTTCATCAGCGTCGTGCGAGTACCCGCAGCCTTTCCAGCGAATGACACGCTCTGGACCTTCATCTCCTGACCGGGTTCCTTCTCCGCTCGCTTCGCCGCCTCCTGGGCCAACTGACTCTGGATAACCAAACAGAACATCGTGATGGTGTTGGGAATCATGTACACAGAAGACACGTTGGAAATCATAAGATAGTTGCGCGCCTGATCCTTCAGCTCGTCCATATGCAGCCAGCTCGTGAGTCGTGTCTTGTCCGGAACAATGTAGAGAGCGTACTCCGCGAAAAGAAGCACGCCGAGAATGATGGCGATCACAGGAGCCGCGATGTACGACTTCAGGTTGGCCGTAAGCGGAATGATCAGGACGATGTTCAGCAGCGAATCGAAGTTGTCCGTACCGCAAGCCACTGTCATCATTCCAATGTTGATCAGACGCAGAATGTCGAGGAGGTTGTGGTTGCAGAAGTAAATCAGCTCGTATAGGAACAGCACCCAGTTCTTCTTCACACGCAGCCAGAACACGTGGCGAGTGGGAACCTCGTGGTTCTCGATGTATTTGCGGAACACGCGGAAGAGCCACCACGTCTTGATCGAGGCGGGCATCTTGTCCTCCTTCTCGTCCTCCGAATCCGTATCGCCCTCTTCGATGTCCTCCACATCCTCCTCTTCCTCCTGAGGCTCCACGGACTCCGGTTCCTGCGTGGTAACCGTCATCGTTTCGACCTCTTCCTCCTCCTTGGCATTCACAGGCGTCGTAGAGGCCTCGAAGGCGGTAATAGCCTCCTGGATCAAGGCAGTGTATCGCTGGTAGATGTGGTGCAAGACAAAGGTGCTCAAGCGATACACCTCGTCGTAGCTCGCATCCACCTGGACATGGCACGCCTTGTCGGCGGCACATTCCTCGGGCGTCTTGACACGCTCCTTTTCCTCCTCCTCAATCGCACGAAGCTTCTCCACCGTGCGGACTCCTACCTTCTCCACACTGTGGCTCAGGGCGCAGATGACGACCACAAGGAAGTAGTAGATGATGGCACGCGTGCAACCCGCCGTATACTGTCTGGACTTGGCGGAGTGGATGGACGGGTACTCCGACGGCAGCACCGTGGGGACGTACTTCTTCAAACCGAGAAGACTAGCAAGTGAGTCGCCTCAGTCAAAACAACGTGAGAACGAAGTGCTTCGTATCCATGGGATCATCGCTTCCGACCACATTCGTATTCCAGGAGAACTGGGCGACGAAGCGGGCGACGATGAAGATGCACGCGGGCACCACGTACCATTTGTAGGTTCCGTTCCAGCGAGGCTGATACTTGACCGAGAAGAAGGAGTTCAACTAGGCGTGAAGCAGGCAACGCGAGGGAACGAGGAAGATGATGAAGAGAATGTACGACATCACGTCCTCCTCAATGAAGCTGATCACAACGACGACGAACAGAAGCAGCTTCGGGAAGTGGTTGTAGAGGAAGAGTCGGATGAGCGACCAGTTGTTCATCTTGTGGTCATGGTCCTTGGTCTCCTTCTCAGCGTCCTCATTTGCTGACTGCTTCTCGGAACGCTCCTTCTACACATGAAGCGCACTCCGCACGACGACATGAAGATACGAAATACGCGTGACTGCGATCATGATGCGGATAAAAAAACGGATTAGGTAGCAGAAGACGTCGCCACTCGTGACCGCCTTCGCTACGGATCAGGAAAGAGCACTGCGTCAACGGATATCCACCACCTCGAAGAGACCCAGCTCGATCCGCGACATGTTGCTGATGAATCCCGTGAGCGCCGGCTTGAACATGTCGAAGATACAGATGTATCTACGGTGAAACGCGAGGTGAAACCGGACGAATAAACGAAGAGAAGCGCCTCCACGATGGCGGAAATGTACCAGAGCGTCAACGACTCGTGGTGGAGCACGTGAATGGACACGATGATGCAAAGCATTACCAGCGAGACGGCCGTCATGTAGGTGGGGACGTTGGAGCACACGGTTGCGTAATAAACCACATAGAGGATCCAGATGCTGTCCTTCTACCCATGAGTCTCCTTCGTTACACGAACCCAGAAGCGGAGACTGCGCTTGCGCGTCTTCTCGGCGAGCCTACATGGCAGTACTTGGTCGTTCCTACGCGTGGGTATCGTTCTTCTCGAAGATAAGAGTGAGGTAGTTGAAGCCAGCGAGCGCCATGATAATCGCATTCACAATAGAGTAGAAATTGTAGACGTTCACAGGTCGAATGCTGCTCTGATCGCAGCCGCCGCGAAGTCCAAACAGCTCGAAGAAGACACTTTGCTTATCCTCCTAGCGATAAAAATAAACAATAGGAGAAGGCACGGAGAAGAGGAGACAGACACCAATCTTGATTGCGGAGATGATCGCCGAGTACCAGACCTGGAAGTTCCAGATGTTGGAGAGATTTGAGAAGATGAAGAGGAAGAGAAGGATGCCCATCGTGAGATCGGGAGAGATGAGACACGTCAGCACGCAAGCAACGAGGAAAAAGTAGCGAGCCATGCGATAAAACGGCGCCGGAGATCGCACGTGGAGATAGCGAGGGTAGCAGCACTTCTTCTTCGTGAGGTTGCGACTCATCTGAAAGTGATTCTCGGAGAACAAGCCAACCATCGCAAACACTCCCATGAAGAAAAGGAACACATAAATGAACCAGTTCACGACCTTGAAGTCGATGAGTCCGCCCAGGAGAATGTAGTACACGCGTGGGTAGGGCATCAAAAACTCCGAAACACCCGAAGACAGCACGTAGTAGATGAATCCAATGAGAAGAACGTAGCTGTGGGTGAGAGGGTACAATCGCAGGTACTAAATGAGCAGGTTCTGCGTCCATCTCTGAGGAGAGATGACAACATACTCGTCGAACTTCTGCGAGGTCACACAGACCATATTGAGTGTGGAAAGAAGGAGGAGGATAATCGTCATGACCGAGGGATACATGAAAATCCAGATGATGATCAGCACGTTCTGAACGAAGATACCGACAGGACTGTTCACGAAGTGGTACAAGCTACGTGAGAGTGCGTATGCAAGGATACAAAACACGGAGGATACGCATTCGGTTCTCAAAGTTCGCTCGAACCTTGGACTTCACAATGTTCACGTCAGACGAACGAGCCTTCGGCTCCGACGGCACCATCATCAGCGTTCCATAGGCGAGAAGCACCAGCATCTTCGCCCAGAAGAAGTGGGAAGAGGAGAGGACATAGCCCAGAGGAAGCGACGTCAGGTACTTCGACCAGAAGCGAGACGACGACCAGAGACAGTAGTCGACAATGAGCAGAATGCTGTAAACGTTGCGGCTCTTGGGCGAGAGCAGGTTGGAGGACTCCTTGGAAGAGAGCGACCACTGCACGAAGAGAGCCGTGAAACACATCAGTTGGATAACATGGTAGACGGAATGTCCAACCAAGAAGGAAATGACGAACAGAATCAGAGGGACGACAAGTGGGCAACGAACGGACTTGGTCTCTTCAGTCGATGTCTAGGGGTCAAAAAAACGCAAACGGATAAACAAGATAACTGGTTGTACTCTTCACGAAAAGAAGAACAACCGACACGACTATGATGGGAACATCCGTCGTCACAATGGTCCATACGATGTCGGTTGTCGGGAGTCCGATATCAAAAGGAAACTATCCGATCAGAACACGTACACAAGGGAACATTGTACTTGCTTTCTCCGTACACGACCGACAAAACCATATGAACCAACGAGGACAATGTCGGCAGAATGGTTGCTACAGTACTGAACGATTTGGAACCACTGATCTGTGAACGAATCAGCAGAAAGATGGAAATCGTCGCGATGATGCTGAAGACCGAACTGTCGCTTCCTGTCATTAGCCAGAGAAAGAGGCCATAGATGCCAGAAACGAGAGGTAGTACGCTACCATGTGAACTAGAAAACCCACGAACTACAATCCCATAGCTCAATTAACCTCCAATTGAATCCAAACGATGATTCTATCCTTGACAAGGAACCATCATAATTCCCGCGGGAGTCGAAATGAACAGTACTTGTCGAAACGGGTGTGTAGAGAGGGTGTCTCGAGCAAATGGGGAAAGGACCTAGAATGAGAGGAACAATTGAGTCTTGATCACACCAGTCCGTCGACGGGTGTGAGGAGTGAAGTATCCTCCTTAAGTAGAATGATGTTGGGCACTCCTCCTAAAAGCGGAGACCGGCTGCCTCAATCAGAGAAAGTTCCGGGAAACTTCTCAGTCTCAACGTGTGCATAAAAAAAAAGATTCATGGATCGGACTGGAATTTGGGAAGACTGTATTAACAAGCTAGAAGACTTGTCGTTCAATATCGACGATCTTTCCGATGTTGTTTTGCCTAAGTTGCCCCTAAGCAAGGACACGTTGTGTGGACCTCTTGTCCTCTCTGCAATGAACGATGTACCGCTCTCTGAACCTCCGAAACCCTAGATACAAGCGATTGAAAACCGTCTCCAGGGCGGAAAGCTCATGGCGATCGACTACTCCGTAGACGACTACCTGCAGTTTGCGTTTCAGAGAGGGTCTTCACCCGTCGTCAACTTGATCTGTAGCTTTTTGAAGAGCGGCGACGATGAACAGCTGAACCTGCTGTTGGCGATCAGTTTCATTCTGGACGAACTTCAGATGGATCGCGTCCTCTTTTACCGACGAAGTCACGCAAAACAGAGCATCCTCTCTCCCAACCGCAACGTGGAGGGTCTGAGACAACGCGTATCGCTCTTTTGTGTGATTAATGTTAGGTGTGCGAACTGGCTTCCTCGGTAGCCGAGAGCAGTGCGTCTCCCGAGCAGGCAATGAAGGCGATTTACAACTACTGCGATGTAGGTTCTGTTTGTGGAAGGGACCATAGAAAACCAACCCGCAACTCCTGGACCGCTCCCAGTACACCCCAGAAGAGATCGGAACGCTTGAGAAGTACGACAAGCTGTGCGAGTCGCTCTACCACAACAAGAAGATTATGATGGTTCAGCGTCTGGACGTGACGATCCAGAGTCTGCTTTGGAACCAGCCCCAGAAGTACGACACTTCCAAGGTGGAGGAGCTGCGTAATGAGATCGATATCACACACGCCTTTTCGGTAGACCAAGTCTTTGAATCGAGACAGACTGTAGGACGAATGATCGGATGCGATAGGTAGCTTCTGTCCCGCGTCTTCAAGGTGAGTACTGCCGCGTACAAAAACAAGGGTTCCTTCCGGAGCATGCGAATCGCAGCCGTTCCCGACCGGGGCGGACGTGTGGTGATGGATATTCCTTGTCCAACGAAGTCTGTAGGGCATTTTCGGATGCTCGATTGTAGGTCGCTGCGCCGTTGTCAAAGCCGACTTCCACCGCGCCGATGAGGGTCGGAAGCGCTCAGAGCGACGCCATCGCGAAGGAATCCCAGAACCCGAAGGAGTTCAACGAGGCGCAGAAGGTCGTTGCGGTATTTGGCTCCGCCATGAACGAGCAGCAAAAGGTGACGGTCTCCAACACGTCGAAGAAGGTGTGTTGGGACTACAGAAAGGGGCACTGTAAGTACGGAGACCTCTGCAAGTATGCCCATGTGTGATTTCGTTTCGCTGTTTCTTGTCAATCCAAACGAAGTTGACCTAGTATTCTTTTCAATGCAGCGCATCGCTAAAGTGGCACTGGTTACGGGAGCCTCCTCCGGTTTCGGAGAGGCGACCGCGCGATTCCTCGCATCGCATGGATTCAAGGTTGCCTGTTGTGACCGCTCCTTCGTCCACAACTCTCCAGATTCCGAGCTGGTGGAGTCGATTCAAAACGAAGGCAGCGCAATCTTCTGTGGAATGGATACCCTCAACACCAACGACGTTGGATCCCTCTTCTCAATCAACATTAGATTCTCTCTGCCCTGGAGACGATAGAATCCACATACGGGCAGGCACCCACTGTGGCTGTCAATGCGGAGCAGGTCGTTTTGGGAGAAGAGGTATCCCAGCGAATTCCCTCTGTTCGTAGATTCTAGGAAGCGATCTCACTCCTCACTCCATCGAGTCTTTCAAAGAGGTCATGGACAGAAACGTAGCCGGAAACTTCAACCTGATCCGACTTCTCGCAAAGGAGATGATCCGCAACCCCAGGAATGAGGGAGGGGAGAGAGGAGTCATCATCAACACTTCAAGGTATGCGATCGTTTTCAGCAATTGAATCTAGCATTGCCGCTGTCAATGGATCCGGAGCGATGATCGCCTACTCGACTGCCATGGCAGCCGTATCGGGGATGACACTTCCTCTCGCCCGATCCCTTGGTCGCTACGGAATCCGATGTGTTGGAATCCAACCCGGACTCTTCGCCATTCCAGAAATACGCGACTACGAAGACACGATCAACGTTCTAGCCAAAATGACGCCATTCCCAAGGAGACTAGGCGATCCGGAGGAGTTCGCGCAGCTGGTCGAAGTAAGAGTGATGAAGAGGGTGAACGAGAGACGATTATATCCAACGAAATGCTTAACGGCTGCAACATTCGTCTGGACGGGGGCATTCGTTCCTTCCTTGTTTGTTCGATTACCAGAAAGAGATATCGGTTTCAGTGAAGACTCTATGATAGATCTGTGATCGTTCGTGATGTGCTTCGTGACGAACTGAATACAGAATCGAGAGTGGGCCATGAAGAGAATACTCCCATTGAACAAAATAGATGCATGGAAGAAGAGCTCTCCACCTTACAGCCGCATCCCTGTATTCACTGAAAGACGAATCCCACATGGGCATTCAAAGAAGCAGCCACTTTTGTTCAACACAGGATCCTCTGACGCTCCAATCCCCTTGCAAGATATCACCTTTCAGGACGTCGAACAAGTAATTAGTGTCCTCATGGACCGTATCCTTTGGTACTGTTTCCGTTCACAAACAACCCTACTACTATATATGGTTTCGGTTTCCTTAATGCTTCTTTGACACTTCAGCAATCCACTCCTGCTTCTCCTTCTTCGCCTCCTCCTTTTCCTTCTTCTGTACTACAACGTCGATCATATTCGCGCGGTCCTTCTACACCCTCAGCCAACATCGCCGCCACTTACCTCCTTTCTGTGGTGGAGACACTCAACGTAATCCTCCTTTAGGAGGTCGCACTTGTACGGGTTATCCGTGTGCATCTATTTCAATCAGGCGAAAACACACATCGCTACCATGCACTCCTCAAAATTCATCCAGAACTTGTAGCATCTTCCCTCCGTTCCGTGAGAACCGTATCCGCTAGACATTTTGGTAACTTTATTACAAGGAAGCAAGGAGAAACGAGGCGTGCGAAACGGGAATTGCTCCCTTTTCCCGGTCCCTCTTCCTCCCCCAGAAGATGGAAATATCCGCTTTTGTCCTCTTTGATTCGATTGTTCCAAACGAAGAGAGAGAGGTTTTGACAGTGAAAAGTGAAAAACCAATGAGTAAAACAGAGAAGGCTTGTGGAATTGATTTTGGTACGTCCGAGATCGCCGTTGCAGTCGTCGATGCAGTCGATCCGATGGGAGCCAAGCTCGTCCCGAACATGTTATCGAACGAGACGACTCCTGGAGTACTTAAGATTTACCGTGAGGTGAGAACCATCGGAGAAGATGCAGCCGCAACGGCGACGATGTGTCCGAAAAACGTGTACTCCAGCTTTCCGCTGATTCTTAAGTATGCCGACTGTATTGACCAACTGCAGGGACGCTATCCGGACTTGTGCTTTCAGATGAAGGCGGACGCACAGAGGAGCACGATCTTCGATGTGCTCGACGACCCGGTACTCTCCGAAATGAGTATCATGCATGCGATTTCTATGGTGTTCCGTTATTGCTATCAAATCGTGTCAAAGAAGTCCCCCGAATATACTCGTCATACAGTGATTGCCGTTCCCTCCGGCCTGTCTCCTGCCTCCATCCGCATCGTGAAGGACGCGGCCCATCTTGCCGGATTTGACGACGTCACGGTCACCGGAACGTCGCTCTCCCAAGCGTACAAGTAGTGGTTCCCCTCCCCTCTCATCTAGTTACTGCTTCCGTCTGAAGCGCGCCTCAGAAACGACCGAGGCGAATCAGCACATTCTCTTCGTGGACCAGGGAAGCTGCTTCACGGACATGTACATCGTCCGTGTGAACCAGACGGACTGCGAGGTGGTGCGGAGCGAGAGCAAGCAGTTCGGAGCGAAGGACCTCGACCGCATCCTCTTCGACCACTTCGTCGCCGAGATCGCTCGCAAGCGTGGCATGACGATCCGTCCGGGCACCAAGCAGGCAATTCGTCTCTGCAACGGCTGCAGACGCGTGAAGGAGATGCTCAGCAGCGCGTCGACCGCCACCTTCACCGTGGACGGACTGCTGGACGGCGACGAGTACACGCTCACGCTGTCGCGCGCGCAGCTGGAATCGTTGGCGAAGAGCCAGGTGGAAGCCGTGGAGACGATGCTGAAGACGCTGCTGAGCAGTTTCCAGGAGCCCATCAGCGCCGTGGAGATGATTGGCGGCGGCTGTCGCGTGGCGTTCATGAAGCGCGTGGTGGAGACGGCGACGGGACTCCCACTGCGCTTCACCGTCGACAGTGCCTCCTGCATTGCCAAGGGCGCGGCGCTGCTGGGGATCTTCGACACGACCAAGGAGACGCTGGGCGTGGTCGGCGAGTGGAAGCTGGACGGAGACGTGGAGAAGGGTGAGGAGTTCGACGCGACAGCGAC
Organism: Blastocystis sp. NMH; assembly: GCA_039096215.1. Classification (NCBI taxonomy): domain Eukaryota; class Bigyra; order Opalinata; family Blastocystidae; genus Blastocystis; species Blastocystis sp. NMH. Next base: position 490,213 of record JBBPEA010000008.1, read on the forward strand.
GCTGGAGCAGACGCTACGCATTCGCGACGAGCAGCAGCAGCGCCGGGCGGAGGCGCACAACCGGCTGGAGGCGTAGTGATGGAGAGAGGCGGCGATACGTAGATTGCTGGACTCGATGCGGAGAGAGCTCAACGGGCAGTTTAAGGAGACACTGGACGCGATGACGCTGAATGCGCTGCTGGACGCGGAGGGCGAGTGGCTGCTGACGGAGGGCGAGACGTGCTCGACGGAGACGCTGGAGGAGCGGCTGGCGACGGTGGAGAAGAAGCTCCACGAGGACTACAAGGCATTCTTCGACGCGAAGGAGGAGCATCGGTTGAAGGTGGAGAAGGAGCTGGAGGAGGAGAGCAAGAAGCGGAAGGAGGTGGGCGTGGGGGAGAGTGGCGACGTGTAGGACTCGAAGGAGGACGTGAAGCTCCCGTACCCGCAGCGCATGGCGCGTGTGGAAGCCAACAAGAAGGAGGGCACCGACAGCTTCAAGGAGAAGAATTACACATACGCGGCGCGCTATTACGCAGGGGATGTACGTGGTTGTTATTTATAGAAACAGGCGCTGATCCACTGCAACAAGTTCTTCAACCTGTCGCCGGAGCAGAAGCAGGCGGTGGCGGACATGGAGAAGGTGCTGCATCTGAACTTGGCGCAGTGCTTCATCAAGCTGGAGACGTGGGACAAGGCGATCGAGCACTGCACAACCGTGTTGCAAACGGATCCGAAGAACCCGAAGGCGCTATACCGCCGCGCCTACTGCTACGATAAGATGCAGGACACGGAGCGGTGTTCGGAGGACCTACGCGTCGTTTTACAGCTCATTCCCGACGATCCCAGCGTGAAGAGTCTGGTGCAGCGGAATGACCTGCAGCGGAAACGTCTCCAGCAGCGTCGCAAGGAGATGGCGAAGCGTATGTTTGGTGGTCAGTGATTTGTTTGTTTGATGATAGTATTGATGTACTCTATGTAAACAATGACAAGTAGTCAATGTAAATAACGACAAGTAGTCAATGTAAATAACGACAAGTGGTCAATGCAAACAACGATAAGTACTCTACACAAACAACGCATGGCACAAGCTATTTAAAGAGGTTCCGCATCGCCTCATAGTTCACATTGCGACTGATGCGCTTCGTCTCTACCAGTCGCTTCAATCCCTCTGCAGCCGTCTTCACGGGGTGTCGGTACTGCGCTCTGTTCTACAGATCACCCACCATCTCCGTACCCACCGCCGACTTCTTCTTGCGCTTCGTCACACGCGCGCCGCGCGCCTCCTTCTCCTTCCGCTTCTCCTCCTGCTGCCGCAGCCACTCGCCGTTCGCAGCCTCCCAGAGCTCCATCTTCTTCTGCTGCTCCTCCTCCGTCAGGAACATCTCGTCCACCTCCGCGTCGTACGCCGTCGCCACCACCTCCTGGACGTCCTTCGCGGGCGTCTCTTGCGTCTCCGCCATGCCATGCGCAACCGGCGCCATCGGGTCCAGCAGCGGATGTTCCAGCCCTTCATTGAGCGTGTGGATCGGCTGCACCTCCTGTGACGGCTCCGTCGCCTGCGTCTTCTGCGTCTGCGAGGACTGCTCGCACAGCACTGCCTGCATCTCCTCTTCCAGCTCCTTATACAGCATGTCCAGCTCGTGCTGTTTGATCAGGTTCGTTCGCGACGCCTTCTTCTGCCGCTGCAGGTGCGACCCCGGCGTGATCGTCCCATCCTCCACCAACGCGTGTTCTGCATCTCACGCCGCCGCCTCGCCTACCCAGCTCCTCGCTCGCGATCGTCCCCGCCTCCACCATCTGCTGCAGCTCCTGCCGGTCCTTCAGCCGGTTGCGTACGTACGCGGGCGGGTGCGAGGACATGATGCCGTCGTCGCCCACCGCCTCTCCCCGCTCGTCCACCGCGAAGTCGTTCGTCTGGTCCGCCAGCTTGTTGAACTCCTCCAGCGTCAGCGAACCTACGTCGCAGTCTCGCTCCGCCCCCACTCGCCGCCGTCGACTCGAACTCCGCCAGACGGATGCGCAGCGTCTCGTCCGACACCTTCACCACCGACAGAATGTCCTTCTTCGTTCCTACAACTCAGCGGAGACGCGAAACGCAACGGCGGAAACCGTGCACGCGCGCGGCGAGAAGCAGCGCCGCCGCCACGATGCCCAGCGGACGGCGCCCGCGGACGATCCAGTCGCGCTGCATGCGCTTGGTGAGACGCAGGGCCGTCAGCGCCACCGCCTGCGTGGGAGAGGAGGAAAAGGACTACGGGCAGCTGGTCGCCGAACTCCATCTGCGAGGCGAAGCGGTTAATGTACAGCGACGGGTCGATCGGCTTCACCTTCAGGCTGCAGGTGAGTGCGGGGAGAGAGACCTACTTGAGCTCCGTGTTCAGTTTCATGTAGACAGAGCCCAAACTCCATCTGCGTGTGAGGGAAACGAAACCGGTACACATCGGTCTGGAGCAGATCTGCAAAGTCGATCAGCATCGTAGGGTTCTTGTTGAAGCGGCAGGCGACGTACAGACACGCGGCACACACATGGGTTGCGCGACGTCCCTGTGCTTCACAGCCTGTTTGAATTCACTACCTGGGTGAAATTCTTGTTTACGGCAAGAGCAAACACGCGATGGGCTGAATCAACCATGGACTGGAGATTCAGACCCGCAGCGATTTGCGAAATACGTTTCCTTCCATTCGATAGGGTCACTTCTCTCGATTCCTTGTACCTACCATTCACGACTCACCGAACTCGGTACGCATAACGCCCCGAAGACGACATGAAGGAGGAAGAACCCGTCTCACTCACAATTTGTCCAACAAGTCTAGAGGTGACCGAAATTGTTCAGGACGATTACGATGATCCTCCCCCGTTGTCATTGAACTCTACGCTGTTCACAATCGAGTCTTCGTCAAGGACACAGCCGCATATGGTACATCTGGATGTGAGTCGAATCACACTGAATTAAGCCTACACCGTTTCTCCTCCACCTCCTCCGATATCAAATACTTCGTTATGACAGTTTGGACACACCGGCATTGCGATTATTTGACTCATTGTTTAATGAGTGACTTTTAAAATGGGTTATGATCCAAATCAGCGAGTTGGTGGAATGATCATTCACACGACAATCATATCATTCCAATGAAGCGTTCTTGACGTTTTTATATTCCAAACAAGCCCTTTCATAACACATCATTTCATCTTTCCATTCACTTTGTCCCTTATCGAACGACCGCTTGCCGAGAATGAGCAACGAGGAAGAAGCCGCTGTGATAACGATTGATGGCGCCGATGAGGGAGATGAGAAGATGGAAGTGGAGAAGGAAGAGAAAGAAGAGAATGTGGACGAGGAAGAGGAAGAAGAGGAGGAAGAGGAGGAATACATCAAAGCCTCTCGATACACATTTGAGTTGAAACCGGATCATTTCATATTTGATTTTAAAGACGTCGACTCGGAAGAGGAAGATTCCCAAGAGGATGATCCGAGCAATGAGGACATGAACGAGGAGGGAGAGGAGGAAGAGGACGACGACAACGAGAAGGACGGGATGGAGGAGGAGGGACAGGATGAAGAAGAAATGACGGAACAACAGCGAGTCGGAGCGAATCGGGTCGTTCACGCGTAGGCGCAAGCGGAGCGTGAGGTCAAGGAGGAGGTGGAGAAGAACGTCACACGTCGAATGGGGTGGTTTGATATGATCCGACGTTTGGAGCGAAAGGTGGTGAATGGTTTGGCTTTGCAATAGTTTTAATACACAGAAAAACGAATGGCTCAGAGTGGCGGATACGACCTGAATGATCCCTTTATCGACGACGGGAACCTGATCAACCAACCCACATGCACCACTGTAGCATTTCTTTGCAGTTGCCACTCAGATTCCCGATCCCCCTCCCTACCAAGTCATTCGTTACAACGCGAGTGAAGCGGACTCTGGAAAGCCTCCGTCGCAGATCCCTTCTTTTCTCATTCCTAGAGCTCCCGAGCCCGCTTCCGACACGACAAAGCGAAGTGGGAGCGTGTATCCTGTTCGATCCTAGAGAAGGGCGAGAAGTACGTTCTGAACGAGAAGCAGAAGCAGCAGCTGGCAGCGTGGCATCCATCTGCAGCTGTTTCCGACCTTCTTTCGCAGCTGCGCGTCGTCTCTCTCCCTCTCCTCAACGCTAGAAGAAGGCGGAGGAGCTGCAGGCGTCGTCTCCGTCGCGCAACCAGATGCCGACGGAGCTTGACGAGCTGCTGGAGAAGGTGGACGTGGAGGCGAGCAAGGGCGCGAAGACGCGTCCGACGGCGCTGGTGCTGGCGCTGACGGAGATCATTCCCTTCCACCCGCAGACGATCAAGGTGCGTCTGCGCTTGCTGCAGCGACGCCGGGAGAATACGGAGATCGAGTCGCGCTACGCTCGCGAGCGGTCACGGTTCATGGACTTCGTAGCGTTGAGGGAGGCGTATGAGGCAGATGGAGAGCTGGGCGAAGGAGACGAACGGGGAGCCGCGCTGGACGACGGAGACGCGGATGCGGATGGGAGAGATGGTACATCTGCTGGAAACTCGCGTGGAGAAGGAGAATCAGTGGGGAAGGAAGCAGAGTGACATGCAGACTGATGAAGATGGAGCATCTGGACAGCGTGCTGGATTTCGACACCGAGTTCCACGCGCTGACGGCGGCGGTGTTGCCGTTCTTCGGAGGGTCGCTGACGCTGATGGACCTGCAGCAGGAGTTCCAGAGTGCGGGACAGGACGAGGCGCTGAACGAGGAGAAGAAGGAGGACGCGGAGGAGGACGCGGTGATCGTGGCGGTGGAGGATGAGCCTTCGGAGCCGCCCAGCGTGGTGACATCGCCTGTGAAGTCATCCATCGTGATGTCGCCTGTGAAGTCGTCCAGTGTGGTAGCATCGCCTGTGAAATCGAAGATGGAGAGAAGTCACTCCAAGAGTGAGGAGAAACGTGGGTGGCTGGGAAGGGGATGAAGGGTAGGAGGACCGTCGACGGAGATCCGTTTCTGGAAGAAGGACGTGGAGGTCGTACGTGAGAAGAGAGTGGATAACGTGTAGTTAAACAAACGAGGTAACAACTATGAGAGAGTTAGTTACCGACCAATTGATTTTTTGTAATATGTTTGTTATATACGTGCAGGAAGCGATTCCCGTAGGATCTGGAGAGCACTGGAAACCGCGTTACTCAGATTGACATTAAACCTGAGCGACTGAAGTGAGATAACATGGCCATATCCCAATAAAGACAACGCCTTATCTAGTTTCTACAAATGAGCAAGAATGACCGTTACTACAATAGCCAAAGGGAATAAGTTGGGAAAAGTATCGCCGCCGATAGTGAAAACAATATACTTTGTAGAAGTGGGGCCATGTTGCCCGGAAATCCGATCAATCCGTGAAAATAGACTTGCAAAGGAAGCTACGATTTCAAACACAAATACAGGAATACTCAGTTGTCTACCAAACCGCAAAACTGAAACAATCAGTATTAAGAGCGACAGATCATTCTTTGATACGTCAATATCAAAATCATCTAGGAGCACCAGCTCTACATCGTACTGATTGGACAGATAGTCATGCACTGCAAATGCAATCACCTTTTCCCAACCCGTCTGGTCCCCATAAACGACTTGTGCTCGCGGCCTGCCACTCATGATCACAGTTTCACCACGGCAGCACCCCACCCCCAAATAATATACTCGATACCTGAGACGCGAAAGGGTTCACTATTTCGTGAAAAATCGATGTGTCGATGAGAATGTGTGATGTTCATAAGGGAGAGATGGGAGAAGGAAGGTCCTTGACCATTCTTCAGAAATGGGTTGCACAATGAAAAGGAGCACGGGCCCCTGACAAAAATGGATAGATCTAAAATGGAGTGTTCTGTGGAGACTCCATGCCGAAGTCAATGGCATTGTTCTTTAAGATACCTATGAAACGATACGACCACAGCGTTTTCTTCTATCGACAACTAGAGATCCCTTTCCAACTCAGGTATGGTGATGCATGAGAATCTCCCCGTTTTCCACCTTCCCGTTTCATTGGCTCATTCAAAACACTATTCCCACTTCAACTATATGCGGTTCTCCACTTTTGCGCCATGGGACATGCCCCGCTGCCGCAATCTTTCGGATTGCCACAATAATGCGTACGTGCATCCTGTTTTTTCTGTGTGTGGCTCTTTGCCTGGCCAATGACGAGATCTACGAAATGGGTACTCTTGAGAACCCGAAGGAGAATCTCCCTTTCAATGACGATGTGACTGTGAAGACTCTTGTAATATCGTTGTCCATCCATAATCCATAGTACATGCCGGAGGATTGCAGCGATATGGCTATGGATGGCGACCAGCTGGGTGTTCACTACACTGTAGAACCGTTTGGGTGTCACCATGTAGGGCTACCTCTACACGAATGGAAAGAAGTTCGATTCGTCTCTGGATCGTCACCGTATCTTCCCTGTGACCCTTGGAGAACACCGCGTGATCAAGGGATGGGAGAAGGGTCTCTGGGGAATGTGTGTGGGGTTTGGTTGTATGTCTTGGTTGATGGGTAGTGAGAAGCGTCGTCTGGTGATTCCTGCGGGTCTGGCGTATGGAAACCGCGGAGCGGGCGACCTGATTCCTGCAGGTAGATGTGAGAGGGACGATTCACGGAAAGGTGCGACGCTGGTGTTCGACGTGGAGCTGATCGGCATCCGCGGCAAGGGAAAGTATGCCAACAAGTTTCTTGTTTCCACAAACACACTACTTCTTCACAATCAGTACACTTGCCTTCGGGATCTTGATCTGGGGTAGCAGGTTGATGATCTGGTTCACCACGGTGGCTCTGGCGAGGTCCTTTTCCGCCGGAGGCAGCTTCGCCAGAATGTCCATCATCCACGATGGCGTATCGGAAGTTCCGGTGACCATAGCGATATTCGGCTTCGCGATCTCCATCGCCTGTCGCTTCGAGCGGGACTCCAGGTCCTGTTCGATGAATCGCCGCCGCCGCACCAACGACTGATCCTCCTTGGAGGTGGCTTCAAACTAGCTCATAAGTGCCCCTCAACGCTACCCCCTGGGTCAGGTACCGCTGCAGCCGCAGCATCATCCCGCTCAGCATCTCTCGCTCCTCATTCGATGACACAAATCGGGCCTCTTCCTGCCATTCAACCATTCCCGCGATTCTACGCGACGTAACGCCTTCAGCGAGGTCGTCGTCATGTCGCGTTCCCCGCGGATCCGCAGCAGAAACTCCCACAGTGCTTCCGCGCGCTCTTTTCCCGCCAACGCGATGCAGTTCTCCAGCACCAAAACGGCGTTATTTGCGTCATTCGCGTCCAGCAGAAATTGCGCGTATTCCCGCACGAAATCTTCGTTCCCGCCAAAATGTCCCAACCCCGCCAAAAACACCGCGCGCGCCGCCCGCGGGTCCTTGTTCACCTCCGCCTCCAGCCGCGCTATTTTTGAATTTCCCGCGCTTTTTTACCCGCCGCCACAAAGATCTCCGGACGAAGCAGCGCCAATCGCGCGCGACGAAACGCCTCCCGCGACGATGAAACTCCCTCCGTGCGACGAAGAAACCGCTGAAACGCCACCCACTCGGCCGGATTCCCCGCGGTTTCCGCCATTTCTTCGTAGGCGGCACGTGCGGCGGCCACATCCCCGCGGTTCTCGAGCATGTCGGCATATGCCAGACGCAGCAGCGAACTCTGCGGCATCGCCGCGATCGCTTTGCGCCAAATTGCGTCACTTGCGCCAATGTCGTAAAAACTCTCAAACACCGCGAAATCGCGCCACATCTCCGGCGCGAAGTAGCAGCAGCCCAGACAGCGCCGAAACGCCGTCTCTTGGCGGGAACGCAGGATTTCCGCGGGGAGACCCAGGGGGTTTCCCGCCTCAAATTGCAGGGCTTCCCGCCAAAGCGCCAGTTGGCGGGAATCTTCCGGCGTCGCCGCGCGGAGGGAAAACCGTTTCAGGTCGATTTCCCGCCACTTTTCCTCGCGTTTTTTGTAGCTGGATGTGAGTTGGCGGGAAAAGCGGAACATGGCGGCGGCGCGTTTGTAAGCTTCTGCGGAGCCGCTGAGTGCGGCGATAATCGCGGCTTTTTTCTGTTCGGGGGTCATTTCCGCGGTTGTGACCTGCGACGCCTCGAACTTGCTGAACTCGTCCCAGAAGGTGTCCAGATCAAGTTGTGAGGTGGGAGGGAAACCTACTATGGATTGGGAGGGAAATCACGCGATGGAAGAACGATCGCCATGCCGCGATGCATTGAAGGGTATAGGGAACGTCGCCTGGAATGCGCGGCTGTCTGTCTAGAAACTGCTTGTAATCTCGGAACAGCACATCCGCGTCGATGAAGAAACCAACCGTGTCCAATGCTGATTGGTAGATGCGATCCACCTCTGCGCGGGCGGACAACAGTTCCGGACCCGTCTTCCCGTAGAGGTACTTCTTGTCGTAGTAGCGGCAGTAGTACGCGTAAATGTCCACGCTGGAACATTTCTCCAAGTTGTCTCGCAATACCTAGAGTCACACATATGAAAAGAACACAAACCGATTCCACCACGGTGTAGTTGTGGGCTCGCATCTCCACATCGCAGTACATGCACACAAACTGACTGCATCCAGGGAACGTTTCCAAAATCACCTTGAACACGCTCCGCGCACTCTCGATGTCCGCATCACGCAGACTTGTGGCCAGACTAATCCACGCTTTCCGGTCGCTCTCATCCTGCTTCACCGCTTCCAGAAATTTGACAATCTTCGTTACAGTCACAGGATGTTCCTACTTCCGGACTGAGATTCCGCGTCTGCAGCTCCTTCAATTTGGACTCTTCTTTCGGCTTCTCCTTTGGAACTAGGTCGCCCATCTCTCATCGCATCCTACTTGGTGGAGGCGCCTGCTTGATGGGATGCGAAAAGACGTCAGTGGAGTTAAAGTGGATCGTCTAAATCCTTGGTCGCCTCACCATCACATCGTACTGCGGAAGGACTGGCATCGAACGCCTCGTCTTCGAAATCGTCAGAATCTGTCATGTTCGCTCCGCCAATTCAATTCACAGTGAAGTGATGATGAAAACGGGAATTCCCCGCGGGTCGTCGCTATTCCGCAACAAACAAGGCAGTGAACTCGGAAACGATATAAACAAATAAAATCAGCGCCCCAGTTGCTCAGAATCCGCAACTGAAACACATCGAAGACATCCGATCCCTTGGCATCACCCCTTCCAACCACCCGTACCGGATAGTCGCTCACACAAAACTGTGTTGTGTCTCCGTTAATGTCATATTCGCATCGACTCACCAGACGGACTGGCTGATCGCGCTTCTCTCCATACCCCTTTTATATAAAATTCCATTCGTCCCTACCCAAATCTCCATTACGCGTGGAGCAGACCGTCTGTCCTCCGTCACAAACCGACTAATGTGGTCGATGCTGAAGCGATCGGGATTTCGCGGCTCCAGAATCTTCACAGTAAACACGGCCTTCGTCGCCCCCATCGGATAGCAGTATCCCTTCTCCGTCGGAGGCTACGAGTTACTGATGAGAACGAAATCAACGTTAATTGCCATCGACGGATTGGCGTGAAGCCCCGTACTCGCCGGAGGTTCCGTGGTCCATCTACAATCAATTGAAGTGTGTATGCCTACTTCCACCCCGTCATCACACGTCCTCCGTTCTTCTCATACGCGTAGTCGATGCGATCCGTTCCATCAATGAGTGATCTATCCTTCAGCGAATACCCCAACTCCCACCGCTTCTTCAATTCCTTCAGAAGGGATTGCGCAGAGGAAAGCTGCATCTTCAGAGACTCAACTTCTTCCTTCAGAAATGCAATCTCGCTGTACTGCGCGTTGATCTGTTTGTGTATCGCATCGTAATCGGAAGACATCAAGGTGTAATCTCGCACAAACGACTCATGGTCTTCTTCTAGCTTCTTGTGAAGCGTATTCATACGAGCCTGGACATCCACAATGGTTGAATCGTAAAGGTTCGTAAACAAGCGGGTGAGCGAAGACTCGTTCAACATGAGACTCAGCCGGTCCATCGCCGTTTCCACATATCGGTTTTGACTCAGTACGCTTTGAATCTACCAACTCACGACTCTCTCACTCTGTTACCGATTGGTTCTGATGATGAACCACTAGGAAGAACTAATCCTCAACACATTTCCTCTCTCCTTACGAAACAGCTGAGAATACAGATTCCAATGAAGAGGAGTACTGTCCGCGAGCGAAGAGAGCGATGGATCGAATCCATCTCCATTTCAGCACCTTTCCGGTCCTACCATCTCACTTTCATCGACGATGCTCAACTTCTCCCTGATGATATCGTCACTACAGAGACCTTCCTCTCTCCGATCACACCAACAACGAACTGATACGATCCACTTGTCTCCTGGTCTCCCCGTAGCGAGTCCTCCATGTTTTTGTTTTTGAATTGAATGGCAACAACCCGCGGGTTTTTCGTTTCTTCATGCATTCTTGTTTTCATGTCATCCAATTCCAATTCGATATCGAAAACAGGAACCTCCGTAGAACGGCATGAGCAAAAAGCCGATCCCCGAGTATTGACAGAAACGGAAGAATTGGAGAGCCGAAGGGAGCGCGAGAGGCAACGTGCTGTTTTACATGGAATCTGAGTTTATAGGACCCAATGTGGATACCGATCTTGATGTCGCTTATTCGATTCTCTTTGAGGAAGCAAACAACGAGTATATCAAGGAAAGAGAGCGGGCGGAAGAAGGAAGGGAGGACAAGAACCAGATCCCCTTTCGCGTTTTCCGGTCCTTCCTTGACAGTGTGGAGAACGACGTCATCCACTACGTAGGCGAATGGGCTGCTTTGTTAGTTAGTCCGATGTGGTGAACTTGTCGGCACGACTCAAAAAGGAGGAGTCGATTGCGAAGAAGGAAATTGCTGCGTCCAGAGAGGAGGTTGTTCAGGTGATCCTTGTTTCTGTGTGTCATCGTAGCTGAAACGCGATCGAGCCCTTCTGGAAGCAGAATGTGTGAAACTGGAGCAGCAAGTGAAGGAAGTGCAGCGAGTGGGAGTGTGCGTGTATTGTGAACCTAGGAGGTGGACGTCATGAGGCGGCGAGAAGAAGTCATCCAGCAAGCGCACGCTCTCCTGTCGCAGGGAAATGCTGTCTATTCCATTCCAACCATTCCGTTCCAGTACCAGAACAATTCCTGTAAACTATTAAACGCCATCAATCAATCACTGCAAGAGAAGATCGAGCTCCTAAAGCGTGGTGGATTGTTTGTTTGTTGGAATATCAAACAAATACAACACTTCTTCATTCTGGAAACAACCTCCTTGATTTCTCCTTCTCCCAAACCTACGTCACATTCCACTCGAAACTCCACTTGTCAGATTCATCACTCCGTCGCGTCCTAGAATCGCTCGCAAACCCTCACTCACGCCTCCGTACACGGTTGCTCGAGAGAACGGTCCTCGCTGGCTCGTCAGATACGCGTAAACGTAGGAGGGAATGCCTTGCTTCCGACATTCCGCAATCAGATGTCGCCGCGTCTCCCCAACCCGTTTGTTCAGTTGCTTACACTCTCGGATCCTGACTCTGACTCATCACTCCAACCCATACCACTTCTCTCGCAGTGAGGAATCGCTGAGGACTCGATTCACCACCGCCTTCATGAACAATGGCTCCGCACCCCACAATTCGGAGGCACAGCGCTGTAGCGTCTGTCTCACATTCGCTGCTTCTTTCGACGACTCGCACACACAAATGACGCAGCCGGCATCCTGTAGATGGAGGCCGAAGGACCGCTGCAAACTGCAGCTGACCACACATGGCGACGAGTGCAGAATGGCTCGTAGTGCCGCCGCATCGGCTTCCACCGACTCGCAGAGACCGAAGCAGTTCACGTCCAGCCAGATCAGGTGACGGCGTCTGATGCAAATGTCCAACAACACCTGCCATTCAGCGGGCGATAAAGCGACGGAGAGAGGATAGCTGGCGTTGAACGGGAGGAACACGCACGAGCCCATGCCTGCCCGGAGCAGATCCTCCACGCTCCCACCAATGTTCCAGTCTCCAGACCGGTAGTTGAGCACGCGGTACTCCTGACCGCGGAGATTGGTGTAGCGGACGATGTGGTCCACGATGGTCCCTACAAACGGGAGAAACACCTGGGGACAGAGGCGAGTTGACCGCAAAAAGTCGGCGATAAGTTTATACGGCGCAAAAGAGGAGGGGGTCATCACCAAGCATGACCGTTCAATCAGATCCTCTGCTCCGAGGAATGTAAAGAAGGATTGCAGAAGAGAGGATTCCTTCATTGGAGACGATAACACTTGTTGCTGAGCGATTTCAGTTGAAACAAATTGAACCGGCTACGTGTTGTAATTACTGCAGACAATACCGTGGAAGCAGAAGTATACAGAACTGGAGAGGATAGATGGTGGAGCAGGGAGTTTTCCTTCTTTTCACCACTCTGTGTATCTCCGTCGTCATACCACAAGAAAGGCTTTTGAATCTGCGAATTATCACCCACTCATGAGAGGACGGAAGCAAAGATGGAAAACTGCCTCGAACAGGTGAGCAACGATGGATTCCAGCGCGATAGGGCGCGGATCATGATCAGTAATAATCGATAATGCCGCGTCACAGCAAGAACGCGAACGCCAGAACGTTCAATTCCTACTACGAAAAGCGCAAGAACACGTAGCGCTACGAAATCGCCATCATTCCTGTGTAGTGTGGAGAATCAGGCGCTGGTTTATGGAAGTGACTCTGTGAAGCCGTTCGACTACTGCACGCTGTGTCTCCACCACGTGACGCTTCCCATGTGCTGGTATTGGCAGATAGAGCCGTTCTGATACTCCTAGTGACGAAGGACATCTCTTCTGCAAGGAGTGCGTCCTGAAGTATCTCCTAACAAAGAAGAAGCTGTATGAGGAGCAGATGCGCGAGTACGAAGCTGCGATGGTTGAAATCAATGTATTCTTTTAAGTGGGTTTACACGCAGCAAAAGCGAGAAGAGATGGAGAATGCCGCTACGACTGCAATTTGCACATCGATCGAGGAGCACGAGTCGGTGAACGGAACAGATATGAAGAATGTCTTCCAAGTTGTGGGTAGTCATTGCTAGTTGTACGTGGCGTCGAACGACACAAAGGAAGAGAAAGAACTGAAGGAGATGAAGAAAGTCGTGGACAAACTCAGTTGCAACTATGATGATCGGACAGATGAGGAAAAGAGTTTGAAACGTATCTTCTGGCTGCCTGAGAATACTCCCGAGTTCAAGGAGACCGTGAAGAAGGTAGGGTAGTTGATCATGTGTGACAGTAGCCCTCCAAAGTAATCACATGTCCCAACGGAGACCATGAGATTTCAATGAAGAAACTACACGAGTTGCACTTCACCGAATTGGATGACCACGTGTACGATTTCTTTTTGCTGATAAAGCAGATTCGCCTGTCCTGCCTGCATGAAACCGTTTGTTCACCAGCAAGTGGTTGCGATTAAGGAATGTGGACATGTTCTTTGCGGAGACTGCTTCAAGAAGTTCGTTGGGAGTTCGAAGCAATGCTACGTGTGCCAGAAACCGGTTTTGAAGAAGAAGGATTTCATTGCGCTGGAGAGTGGAGGCACGGGCTTCAGTTCTCATAACAAGGTGGATGTGAAAGTATTTCGGCCGACGGAGAATTCTCCTGTTTGTTCGAGAAATCAAACAAAGGTGAACACCGTGGAAACGTCGAACCATGGAAACAGTATCGTTTTTGAATTCTCGTTCAGTGTGCTCGGTGATATCCTTTACGATTTCGTATCAAGAGAGCAACATGAACGGCCCGCCTCTACTACTGAGTAATCATGAGAAGGAGGAAACAGAAGAAGAGATAGGAGAAGGCGGTTTGATCAAAACCTGTCATCTCTGTGGCAAGGCGCAATGTGGACAGCGCCGTGGACGTGTTCGTTGCGCGTACTGTAAGCGAGTATTCTGTCTGCAGCAACTGTATAAGAAGTTCAAGATGCGAGCAGATCCAAATGATAAAGCCTTCAAGTGTCCCCGATGTCTTGGAATCTGTTGCTGTGTAACCGACTGTCAGAAGCCTCCTCCTCACGTTCACTGCAAGGTGTATAAGGTGCGTCAAAACAAGCGGAGAATCCGGGAAAGAGCGCATCAGGCAGACGCGTCCCTGCTTGATAATGGAAATCGGGTAGAGGGAACGATTGAGAAGCCGGAAATCGAAACGTCTCCCTTCACCTACTATCCTGATAATGCTACTACTCTGTTTCCTCTCCCGCCTGTTGAGAATCATGGAATCGCCTATCCAGAAAACGCACTGACCACAACATTCTATTATTCCACTGACACTCCAAAGAACACCTCGCTCGTTCAGCACAGCGATTGGCTAACGCAGCTGAATCTAAAGATCCTAGAGGACGGAGGGAATGGAGAGAGTGACGGAGGTGAGGCGCATTCTCATGGCGGGAACCAGTTTGTGGAGAATCTACGGTATTATATCCAAAACCGTGCGAACATGTCGTCTTCCGAGTTGAGTCTTCTCCAGTCGCAATTACTCGCGGATGCCAATCAGCTACAATCACGTGCGGAAAAGAGTGATATTGTGTTCCGCATGGTGGATTCGTTTAACCGCAACGCGCTCCACGTCACGGTTACGTGGAATTTGCGAAACTCGAGTTTGGGTGGGAATCTTCGTTTTGATTCACAACTAGATTCGTGTCAGGAAGTCCACGACATCCCCGCTCTCTTCACGATCGTGAACTGCTGTCCCACCGTTCTCTTCAGTCTCGACGTCAACACGTCCTACAACGAACACAATGCGATCAGCAGTCTGAGTAGGCGTTTTCCCACGCGTGCGAGCCAGGCATCACCTTTTTCAACACGGGAGCTGTGAAGGACATCCGCTCGCTCTGCACATGCGTCGACCTGGTCAACGGGTCCTTCCGACATTACAGTGACGTAAAGAACACGGAGCTGTGGACGGAACGGGGCATCTCCTGGAAGCAGCGGGAGAACATTGACAGGAAGGCGGCTGCTGGGCTGCGTCACGTGTAGGTCGCTGCTGACCTCGATGATCGCCTTCGGCGAGAATGCGCAGCGGACGATCGAGAAGTCGACCAAGCGGTGTCGAATCGTTCTTTCCTACAGTCGGACTTCGGAGGACAGTTCCTTCGAGAATCTCCCCATCATTTCGCTGGTGCTGAAGAAGGTCAGCAAGGACTATCCTTCGGTGGTGTACATTCTGGAGCGGATGATAGGCGACGACAACCACGTTGTCTGCGTTCTTGTCTTCAGCGAGGATCGAAACTGGGTGAAAATCATCAACGGGTATGAGTCGAATCTGGAGGTGTGTCGCGAGGAGAACAGCATGATGATGAACCGGGTAAACTCACAGCCCATTCTTTTGGACATTTAGCTGTACGATGGTCTGTTTGTTGGGTGATCTGCCCAGACTCTTCTTTTTTCATTCCACTGATTCGATCGCTCTATCAGCAAATCCAATGACAGAACCATCGAAGGTGTCGAAAGCCAATCCTGTAACCATCCCACAGGCGATTACGCGTTCCTGTGCGGAATCGGAGTGTTTGGAGATATTGGTCAACGCGATTCAGTCCAGCCAAACCGTTTACCAGCAGATGAACTGCTTTGGGGTGTACAAGGAGGCAATCCGTTCGTGCACTTGGTGGAATTGATTCCTAGTTGCAACGAAAGACAGAGAACTGTATCAGTTCATCTGCTTCCTTCTCATCCTCCCATCCTGCCAGAACTTGAAGAAGAGTGCATTATCCACAGGTACAGAGTGAGCGCTCCCTCTTATTTTAGCAACGGAGTGGAACAAACGCTTTCCCGAGGAAGCAGCCATCTGCTGTCGGAATCTCACAAAACAGATGATTGCATGGAAATTCGAAATTCCGTTCGAAGAAAACTGTGCATTTTCCCGTCCTGTTTGATGTAGGTTCTCCGATGGAGGTCTTTTCTTGGTGGTTTGACGTGCCTGGAATGAACCAGTGGATGCGTGCAGATGATATTCGAGAGGTGCTCTCTGTCGTTTCTGCAATTTGCGAGCAACACCTCCAGCGTTGTCTCTTTCCAATCCACTCATTCGCAGAGGGAAACAATAACAACGTCAACGAGGTCAAGCAGTACCACTACCGCGCCTGCGCCTCGCTCTTCAAAACCACCTATCTTCTTCTCCAGTCGTACACGAGCCGTCTCTCCCCTTCGGACTCCTTCGACTCCGCCTTCTGGACGTACGCCTGCGAGACGGTCCTTGCCTTCCCCTACGCCGAAGCGGTTCCTCTCCTTCCCTCTTCTGACCCGCAGGAGCACCACATCGCCGCGGCACAGCTGCTAGTGTTCTTCCTCTCCCGCAGCGAGGATGCGGCCGGACTCGTCTGCAGCATCGAGTCCCTCATTGCCCGCCGCTCGCTGAACCATCAGGCGGTCACGCTCCTCACCAAGTCGCTTCTCCACCAGTGTGACTTCCGCCAGCTGCTGACGGTGCGCAGCGAGACGTACCGCAACGGCTACGTCCTCTTCAGCTTCGCGCGCGTGGTAACGCCCGCGTACACGACTACGGACGAGCTGGTGTACATGATGCAGACGGCGCTCGTCTTCTTCGAGGCCTTCCGCGGCGTGTGTCCCGAGAATGTCGCGGAGCCGGTCGTGGAGGGCTGTCTGGCGCTGTGCGTGCGACACCTGGACAACAGCACGCGCAAGGTCTCGCGGATGAGCGAGGAGTGTCTCGGCGTGCTGGTGCGGGAGTGCGACGTAGCGGTTTTTCTCTCTCTTGACGGCAGAAGCGAGGAAAGGAGACGCTGATCCGGCCGGTGCTGCGACAGGCGCTGCGGGAGACGCAGACGACGCGAAGGCAATTTTCGATTCTTACGGTGCTGCTGGAGAACGAGAGCGTGAAGGAGGTGCTGGAGGTGGTTCCGGAGCTGGTGGAGAAGCTGCTGAGCATGATGTGCGAGCGCAACAGCTGCTTCTGCGCGCAGATCACCACCGTCCTCATCACGCTGATCGTGAGGAACTACGAGGAAACGAGTGAGGATGCGGGCGAAGAGTGACAAACAGGTCGCGAAGAGTGGCTGGAGGCGTGCGTTCGTCCTATCGTGCGGTCGATCTACTCGCATCCCGAGAGCCACTTGAACATCTTCAACTATATCCTGCCCTCGCTCCTCGCTCTGAAGCCCAACGTGCTCTCGCCGTCGCTGAAGAAGGAGCAGGCGGCGCCGAGTGCCGACTCCATCTTCCATCTGGACCTCTTCTTCCTCCGCGAGGCGGCGAGCGGCCCGGATCCTGTGATGAACGCGTTGCTGACGCTGACAGTGCTGCGGATCGACAAGGAGAAGGGACGCATCGGGAAGGTCAGCGGGGACTACTTGGTGGGTTCGGATGTGTGGGTTGCGTGATGGGAAGAGTCTTCTCGTGATTTCGCTGCTTCGGCTGCTGCAGCCCCGCAGCAGCGCGTTCTGGCGCTGGAGACGGCGCTGGAGTGGGCCGGGTGTGGCGTGGACGACATTCGCGTGACGCTGACGCAGCTGGTCGCGCTCTCGCTCTTCGTAGTGTTTTCCGACTCCGTCGACCGTAGACGACGCAGCTCCCGCATCCGAAGGAGTGGCGCGTCACGGAGCGACTGGTGCGCAGCTGCCTGCAGTCGGAGGACCCGCGCTATCGCCACGACTTCGTGGTCGCCTTCTCGCAGTTGCTGGAGCGCACGCTCTTCGCCGCGAAGGCGCTGCTGAAGCGTGTGAAGAAGGAGAGCTTCGTGTGGGCGAAGGAAAACGGAACGCAGGTGACGTCGCTTTCCGACGCGTTGCGAGCGCGAGCGTCGCTGTCCTCCGAGAGTCAGGTGGGAGAGGATGTTTTGCGTAATTCCAGGAGATGGTGGAGCACTGGGAGGCGGCGCAGAAGACGCTGGAGGCCATCGCGACCTTCCTTCTGCAGTCTATCCGCATGACGACGTCGACGGCGGCACTGCTGCTGGTCGCGGATCTCCTGCAGACGCTCGTGAGTCGCTGCGGGGCCGAGGTAGGCGTGGAGATGTCGCGTGACGCGCAGTCGTTGATTCCTCTGCAGTCGCTCTTCTCGTCGTCGGCGATCCGTCGCGTGCTGCTGCTCCTGATCAACCAGAACCCGACGATCCGCTCACGCGGCGTGGAGATGGCGAAGCGACTCCTCGTTAACGCGTCAACGGACCTGCGAGAGACCATCAACACGGTGGTGGCGCGCGCGTTTGAGGACGATGGACTGTGAGCATGCTGGAGCCGTTTAAACACAGGTTCACCGACTACGAGGTGGATATCGCCGCTGGCTTCGTCGCGCTGACGTACGAGCTCCTTCTGAATCCCCAAACGGCGACTGCAACGAGTGCTGCACTGACGGCCGTCGAGGGAACCAAGGTCGTGGAGTCAGTGGCGCGTTTCCTCTTCGCAGCGGCTCCGGGAGAGCGTAGGGAAGCCGGCGTCTCGTCACGTAGTGAGCGCGTCGCAGGGATTCCTCGCGCTACTGGTGATGCGGGTGGAGAAGGACATCACGTCCATGGAGAGCTGTCAGGGCCGTGACTTCACCGAGTACCCGCCGCTGCGCTGCGCGGGCCTTCTGGGCGGTCTGGAGGCGATTCTGCGCACGCACCCCGAGTGTGTGGAGACGAAGCGGACGTACCGCGCGGTGCTGAAGCGCGTCTTCCAGATTTATCGCGAGACGTTGTCGGTGGTGGCGGATGCGGAGATCAACGACCACGGCGAGGAAGAGGAGGAGATGGAGGATCTGAAGGAACTACTCAGCAAGGGACCCGTGCAGGCGATTCCCGAAGGATCCGTGTCGCGTGAGAATTGGTTGTGGAAGATGAGGAGTAGCCGTGGTGGGTGAGGAGTCGATGGAGTGTGATGGAGTCGCATCAGAACCAGAAGGAGAATCAACGGCGATCACTCCTGCTGACCACATTGCGAAGAACAAGCTGGACTGTCGCGGCCACATTATCGGGGAGGCGGATCCGCAGCAGACGCTCCACCTGAAGCAGCTGATGCTGACGTGCTGGCTGACGTGCAAGCACTCGTCGCTGGCGCTGGCGCAGCTAGTGACGATGCTTCCCGACTCCGCGTTTGAGAGTGGTTCCGAGAGTGGCTCTAAGAGCATTGATGCAAATGATGTAAACAACCATGCAAACCTCATTGCAGACCTGAAACACGTGACGAGCTTCCTCAACGCCTCCGATCCGCATGAACTGTGTTTGGAGGGCTCCGAGAGCCGTCTGCGCGACTGCGACGTCGTGTTCCTCGTCTGGGACCTGCTGGTGTCTGTGCTGACGATCAAGCACATCGGCGGCATCGTGTTCGTGGCAGAGGCGATCGCGCAGATCGTGCGTCGCCTGAGCGCGCTGGTGGCCGTCAATGGCTTCCTGTCGTCGCTTCCGGGGTCCTTCGTGGACGTTCTTCTGGACGAGGAGAACATCAACAACCGCAACTTCATCCTGCGTCGCTCCACTGGCTACTCGAAGGCCATCTGCAGCGTAGTTCTCGCCGCGACTCCCAAACGTAGCTCGTCCAGAGCTCCCCGCTGCTGATCGAGCGCGTGCTGCTGCACCTGTTCCTGCTGGCAGCCCCTGCGGAGAACTACTTCCAGACGCTGCCTGCGAGCTGTCGCCACCCGTCGCTGCACTTCGACGCGATCCACGTAAAGGTTGTGACATTTCCTCTCTCTCACGCAGTTCTCCTGGAAGGCGCGCGTGCACGCGCTGAACATTGTCCGCCAGCTCTTCCTTGACCGCAACATCACCATCGAGGATCGCTTCGTGGAGCCGGCGCTGATGCTGGCGTGCGAGGCGATCGCGTCGTCGGTGTAGGCGTGGTCGCTGGCTGCGAGGTAGCTGGCAGGTGAAGAACAGCGGGCTGATGGTCTACACGGTGATTCTGAAGAAGATCCTCTCCAACCGCGTCAACCAGGACTGCGACGCCAGCTCGCTCTCCGTGACCTCCTTCTTCTCCAAATACACGCATCTCCGTGACTGGTTCGCGCTGAAGCTGGACGGCATCACCGGCGACGGTCCTTCTTTCCCCTCTCGTCGAGCGTAGAGTCGAATCCCGGGACCGCAGGCATGCATCCAACGCTCTTTGCCTTCATTGTCCTCACCTCGCGTCTGAGCGGCAGCGCCGACGTCGCGGAGGCCGGCGGGTGGCTGGAGCGCGTGACCTGCGCCGTGAGCCGTCTCTCCGCCTCTGCGAACCTCTTCTGCCGCACGATGTCCTCGCGCGCCATGGTGAGTCCGTCGGTGGTTTCTGACGCAGGCGGTGCTGCTGCCAGCGGGCGACTACGTGCTGTATCTGCAGCTGCTGGTGAAGCACGTGCTCGCACACCCCTCGCTGCCGCAGAACGCATTGCACGGACTGTTGCTGCAGGTGCTGTTTCTCGCGCGACAGGCGCGCGGGGCCACGCTGGAGCGGTTCGTGGAGATCGTGATGAACCACCAGCAGGAGCTGTTTCTGCGGTGTCGCGTGGGACTGACACGCGGCACGTTCTTCGAGGTGGGGATGCGAGGGGGATGCGAGACAGATCGTGCTGCGGCTGCTGGGCGTGTCGACGCGCTACGACGCGGTGCTGGCGGCGATCACGGTCAGTCAGCTGCGGGCGGGGGATGGGTCGCCGGGACACGTGTTGAGCGAGGAGTGGATGCGTGCGGTGCTGCTGCGCATCGTGTTGCGTGCGGAGGATGGTCGTGTTGGTGAGGGTGAGGAGGATTATGTTAAGGATGGTCGTGTTGATGAGGATGATCGTGTTGATGAGGATGATCGTGTTGATGATAATGATAATGGTCGTGTTAAGGATAATCATGTTAATGATCTTGTTGACCACTGTGATGGTCGTGTTGACAATTGTCGTGTTGATCAATCTCATATTGATTATTCCCAAACCGACAATTCCCCTATCACCAATACTCCTATCACCAATACTCCTATCACCAATACTCCTATCACCAATTCCCCTATCAATCCCTCCAACAACGCCGTCATTCTCCGCAAGCTCCTCGAGCCCAACGACCCCACGCTTTTCGTCGCCCTCCTCAAGCAGCTGCGGCTCCTCGCCCGCCAACACCCACTCTCCTCCGCGCTCCAACGCACCATTGTCCAATCCATCGCAACGAAACTCCCCGAACTCCCTCCCTTCGCGCGCAAACCCGCGCTCAAAACCCTCTTCCTCTTCCGCTCCCAGCTGCCCCGCGCTCTCCCCGCGCTTCTCCCGCTCGTACGACAGGTGCAGGACCGCGAGGTTTCCTATTGGGCGACGCGACTCCTCGCCGCAATCTCATTGGCTGACGGGGAATCGCACGAAGAGGAGGCTGCGGCGGCCGTCGCGGTGGTGAAGCAGCTGGACATCTCGCTCTCGTACCGCTCGCTGCTTGCCGACTTGGCGCTGCTGGGAGCGGAGTCGAAAACGGGCGATCCCGTCATGCGTGCGCTGACGGAGGTGGCGACGCTGGCGCTGTTGCGTGACGGAAATGCGTCGTTGCGGCGAGTGGCGGTGGGAAGAGAGGGGATGCGGATTCCCCATGGCGTAGAGGCGGCGGAGGAACGGGTGATTCGGATGATTTGCGAAGAGAAGAAGCGGGCGAGCATATTTTGTGAGGTGTGTGGGAAGATCTTGGTTGCATTCCTGAAAACAGCGTCGCCGGAGGTAATGACGAGAGAAGAAGAAGAGGTAGGAGTGGAAAGAACATACAATGTAGGTGTACAAGAATGATAGTAGCTGTGCTGTCTCGATTACGGTGGTGCGAGCGTATAAGGAGGCGGTGAAGGTGGCAGGCGAGGTGGAGGAGGTGACGAGAGCATGCATGGAGTGGATGGAGGAGAAGAAACAAATGGGAGCACGCTGGAATCCGAAGTGTGAGGAGACGGACAAGTACGAGGTGATTATGACGATCTGTGGGTGTGATGTTTGTTGCGAATGCAACTTCACCAGATTGAAGCGGAAGACGATAGCACATCCCACCTTCCATTAAACACAATTCTGTCCTAACAGTGGGATCCCCCGTTTTCCTCCTAAGATGGGAAGACGGTCAGAAAGAAGGTAATGGATACGGCATCGATTCCAAGACTTGTGGGAGTTGGGAGGAACGGAATAGATTGTAGACGACATCCCTTCGGGCGCTCAAGGAGCAATTCGCGCCCGACTTGGGAAAACTTCGTCTTGAGCGAAAGGAGATTGATATAAAGCGCGAGGCGTTCGCGAAGGAAATGAATGCTGCGCGCGAGCGCCTGACCTGGGACAACTTTGTGTCGGTTCCTGCGGAGAAGGAGGCGGAGTTGAAGAAGGTGTACCACTCGTTCATCGCCATGGTGCAAGCGTACGATTGGGGTGAGAATGCGATGGAAGGGCGCGCCCTTACGACACGATCGACCTCAACGAGATGGCGCTTGCAGTGTACAATGCGGCGCTGAAGCCGGCGCTTCGCAAGGAGGCGGAGAAGACCTTTGGAGCGAAGCTGCAGGACAAATGGTACAAATTCACAGAGTACGCGACGGATCTGAAGAAGTACTACCGCGCTGCGCGTAGCAGCCGCAGCGATGTGGTGACGACGCTGGACAAGGCGTACGGGAGCGACGTGGCGATTTCGCTGGACTTCAGCGCGTCGATTCCGGAGGAGCCGGAGGTGGAGGAGGTGGATGTAGCGGAGACGGAGGACATGGAGGCGTGCGACGATCCGCACGAGGAGGACGGATGCGTGTATGACAGCGACTGGCTGTAGGGGAGGATGATGGGATGGAAGAAAGGTATTCGGTGTGCGACGACTACCTGAACGCGCACCCGGCATCGCGGGACGTGTTTACGTCGGCGACGCTGAGCGACTGCATCATGTCGGTGTTGGAGAGCGGGGGCGCGGAGCAGAATCAGGAGGACTTGCTAAACCTGCTGGGGATGGACGCGGTGGAGTTTGTGTTCACACTCATGCAGCATCGCGATGCATTGCTGCATGCGCCGGATGCGGGTTCTTCTCCCGCTGCGGTGGTTCCACCGACTTCCGAAACGCCCGTGACGCCGTCGGCGACGCCGATTGACGACCTGGGTCTGCCATCGGGATACCTGAGTCAGCTGAAGCAGCAGGGTCTTCGCGTACAGGGGCAACCCAGGGGGTACATGCCAGGGGTGAAGCTGAACCACGCGGTGACGACAGATGAGCGGATGGGAGGGACGAAGACATTTCACGATGTACCCTTTCTCTCGCGATGAGATGCAGGGATATGAGGAATTGGTGGTGCAGCCCCAGGAGCGTCAGAAATCGCAGTCAATTCCGCTGATTCCGGTGAGTCGACTTGATGATTGGGCGCAACCGGTCTTTGAGGGCGTTTCGTTCTTCAATCGTCTGCAGAGCTGGGTGTTCGAAATCGCCTATAATTCCGACAACAACATGCTGGTGTGCGCTCCCACAGGTTTGCCATCGTGGTGTTTTCTCTCTTTTCTAGGCGCTGGAAAGACAAATGTTGCGCTGCTTGCGATCGTACACGAGGTGAAACGCCTGCTCGATTCCACGGGGAAACTCCCGCGGGAGGAGCTGAAGGTGATTTACGTTGCGCCAATGAAGGCACTGGCGCAAGAAATTGTCGCAAAATTCTCCAGTCGTTTAAATCGCCTGGGTCTCACTGTACGCGAACTGACCGGTCGAATCGTGGAACCGTGGAAACCATAGGGGACATGCAGCTGACGCGAGCGGAAATCGCGGGGACGCAGGTGATTGTGACGACTCCGGAGAAATGGGACGTAATTACGCGGAAATCGGGCGATAATGCGCTGGTGGAGAAAGTGAAACTCCTGGTGTTGGACGAAGTGCATTTATTGGCGAGTGACCGCGGGAATGTGGTGGAGTCGATTACAGCGCGTACGTTACGACAAGTGGGGAAACGGGGAAACTTGCAGGTAGATTGAGGCGACGCAGACGCGGATTCGGCTGGTGGGACTTTCTGCGACACTGCCGAATTTTGCGGACGTGGCGGAATTTCTGCATGTGAGTCCGGAGCCAGGAAAAGGGCTGTTTTTCTGCGACGATTCGTTTCGTCCGGTGCCGCTGACACAGCGGTTTCTGGGAGTTACGGTGGGAAATAAGGCGAGAGCGGTGGAAAAAATGTACGAATTGGCGTTCGATCGAAGCGTGGAAGAGTTGTTGGCGGGAAAACAAGCGATGGTGTTTGTACACTCGCGCAAGGATACGATGACCACTGCGATGAAACTCCTCGAGTATGCCGCACAGGAGGGAAAAGAGACGTTATTCACATCCCCGCGGGAACATGCCAAGTTCGAGTATTTCAAGCAGCGTGTGCAGCGGAGCCACAACCGGCAGTTACAAGACCTGTTTCCCCGCGGGTTGGCGATTCATCACGCGGGGATGCGTCGAAGCGACCGGAACTTGGTGGAGGAGATGTTTTCCGCGGGAGTGGTGCGTGTGTTGTGTTGTACGGCGACCTTGGCGTGGGGTGTGAATCTTCCCGCGCATGGGGTGATTATCAAGGGGACGGAGTTGTATGACGCGGCGAGAGGAGGATGGGTGGATGTGGATATTTTGGACGTGATTCAGATCTTCGGTCGTGCGGGTCGTCCTCAGTTTGATACGAGTGGTGAGGGATGTCTGATTGGCATGCGAGAGAGTGTGGACAAGTTCGCGCGACTGATGGTGATGAAGGTATGGGAGGTGAGAGGAGATGATGCTATAGACACCTATCGAGTCATCGTTCATGAAGAATCTATGTGATCACATGAACGCGGAGATTGAAGCAGGCACCGTCACCAACCTGCGGGAGGCGGTCATCTGGATCCAATACACTTACATGTACATCCGCATGCGTAAGAACCCGCTCGTCTACGGCATCAGCAACGAGGAACGCATGCGCGACCCCTCGCTCTTCCTCAAGTGCGAGTGGGCCTTCGCGAACCTTCTCATCGCAGAGAACTCGTCACTGACACCGCGCACAAGCTCGACGCCGCTCACATGGCGCGCTTCGATGCGGAGACGGGAAATCTCTTCCCCACGGACCTCGGTCGCATCGCCAGCCACTTCTACATCGGCTTCGAGACCATCCAGGTCATCAACGAAAAGCTCGACGACGTCGCCTCGCTGAAGACCGTCCTCACCATCATCGCCATGAGCCAGGTCCCCTCTCTCTCCCCTTCCCACGCAGGAGTTCCAGTCCATCAAGGTGCGCGACGAGGAGATCACCGAGCTCACGGAGATGAAACGCGCGTGTTGCCACGTCGCGCAGGACGCCAAGCTCGATGACGAGTACACCAAGACGCTCATCTTGCTGCAGGGATTCATCGCCCAGTGGGAGCCGCGCGAAGCCACGCTCTTCAGCGACTTCAACTTCATCTCTCAGAACGCCGGACGCATCACGCGGGCGCTGTTCGAGATTTGCATTCAGCGCGGATGGGCCAGCAGCGCGCTTCTGTGCTTTTTTTTGAGTCGGAAATGATCCTCAGCGTGCTCAACCTCGCAAAGTCGCTCGAGCGACGCATGTGGTTCACCGACCACCCGCTGCTGCAGGTTCCGATTCATCGTGACGTGCTCGCACGCATCGTCGTAGGCCTCCTCCTCGTTACCGACGTAGAAATGCCGCTTGTCGCTGGACGACCTGCGGGACATGGACGTCGACGAAATCAGCGCCTACTTGGACCAGCGAGCCCTCGGACCCGCCGTGAAGCGCCTGGTGCGCATGGTAGGCACGATGACACGCTCCCACGCAGATTCCCTACTACGAGGTGACCGGCGAGCTGCAGCCGGTGACCAGCAGCATCATCCGCGTGACCGTGCGCGTACAGTGCGACTTCGAGTGGACGCTGCGGATGCACGGACCGGTGGGCGAAGAGAGTTGGCGTGACCGCTAGACCGAGCAGCTGTGGGTGTGGATCGAGAACCCCGACAACCACGCCATTCTCTACTCGGAGGAACTGGCTGTCGCCTTCAAGAAGCGCAAGGAGGAACAAGTGCTGGAGTTCGCAATCCCCGTCTTCCCCCCGCTGCCCGAGTACTTCACGCTGCGCGTCTGCAACGACCACTGGATCGGTAGCGACGTGGAGGTGTATCTCCCGCTCGCCGGCCTGAAGATGCCGAAGGACAAGAAGCAGCAGACGCCGCTGCTGGACCTGGACCCGCTGCCGGTAGCCGCGCTGCACAACCGCGCCTACCAGAGCTTTTACCGCTTCTCGCACTTCAACGCAGTGCAGACGCAGGTCTTCTTCAAGAGCTTCCACACCGACGACAACATGCTGGTCTGCGCGCCGACAGGTGGGTTCCGCGCGGGGATGCGACGTAGGCTCGGGAAAGACAGTGGTGGCGGAGCTGGCGGTGATGCGGCTGCTGGAGGCGCACAAGGGCGAGAAGGCGGTGTACATCGGTCCGCTGAAGTCGCTGGTGCGCGAGAAGCTGCTGGACTGGAAGGACAAGTTCGAGGGCCGCACGCACCACCGCGTGATCGAGCTGACGGGAGACTCGGCGCCGGAACTGGGGCAGCTGCAGCGCGCGGACATCATCGTGACGACGCCGGAGAAGTGGGACGGCGTGAGTCGCATGTGGGAGCACCGTGACTACGTGCAGAAGGTCTCGCTGATTATCATCGACGAAATCCACCTGCTGGGCGCCGACCGCGGCCCCATCATCGAGGTCATCGTCTCGCGTCTGCGCTTCATCGCGCAGAAACAGCAGAAGCACGTGCGCGTGATCGGCCTGAGCACGGCGCTGGCCAACGCGACGGACTTGGCCGACTGGCTGGGCATCCACGGCACCGGACTCTACAACTTCAGCCACAGCGTGCGTCCGGTGCAGCTGCAGGTGCACATCTCCGGCTACCCCGGCAAGCACTACTGTCCGCGCATGGCCACGATGAACAAGCCCGCCTACACCGCCATCCGCCAGTACTCGCCCAAGAAGCCCGTGCTGGTGTTCGTGTCGTCGCGTCGGCAGACGCGGCTGACGGCCTTCGGACTGATCAATTACGCGGCCTTCGACGACCCGTTCCAGTGGCTGCACATGAGTCCCGAGGACATGAAGGTGATCGTGGACCAGGTGCGCGACGAGAACCTGAAGGAGACGCTTCCCTTCGGCGTCGGACTGCACCACGCCGGTCTCTGCGCGAACGACCGCATGATCGTCGAGCGGCTCTTCTCGCAGGAGAAGATCCAGATCCTCTGTAGCACCTCCACGCTGGCCTGGGGAGTCAACCTGCCCGCGTACCTCGTCGTGGTCAAGGGAACGGAGTTCTTCGACGCGCTCCACTGCCGCTTCGTCGACTACCCGATCACCGACGTGCTGCAGATGATGGGTCGCGCCGGCCGTCCGCAGTTCGACTCCGAGGGCGTCGCCTGTGTGATGGTTCACGACATCAAGAAGAACTACTACAAGAAGTTCCTCTACGAACCCTTCCCCGTGGAGTCCTCGCTCCATAAGCACCTCCACGACCACATCAACGCCGAGATCGCCGCTGACAACCTCCACTCGCTGCAGGACGTCGTCGACTACATCTCCTGGACCTTCTTCTACCGCCGCCTCCTCAGCAACCCCTCCTACTACGGACTCTACGGCGGCTCCGTGGAGGAGTTCCAGTCCTTCCTCCTGACGATGCTCCTGGGCATCCTGCACGACCTGCAGGCTGCCGGCTGCGTGGAGCTGACGGAGGACAACAAGGTGCGGCCGACGCGGCTGGGCGAGATCGCGAGCTTCTACTACATCCAGTACCACACGGTGAAGCTGTTCGCCGACAGCGTGCGCGCGGTGGACTCGATCCCCGCGCTGCTGCAACTGGTCTCCAGCGCGAGCGAGTACGACGTGGAGCCAGTGCGACACAACGAGGACCAGCTGCTGGAGACGTTCAGCGCGTCGATTCACTGGCAGGTGCCGGAGGGCAGCGACTTCAACGACCCGCACCTGAAGGTGTTCATGCTGCTGCAGGGCTTCATGCAGCGTCTGCCGCTGCCGATCACCGACTTCGTGAACGACCAGAACAGCGTCATGGACAACAGCATCCGTCTGATCAACGCGCTGGCGGACATCGCCTTCGAGCTGCAGCTCTCGGGTCCGCTGTGGCAGGTGATGACGGCCATGCCGTTCCTCATCCAGGGCCTGATGCCCTTCGACTCCCAGCTGCTCCAGCTAGACGGCGTGGACCCCGCGCTCGTCAAGCGGCTGAACAAGGAGGGCGTTGTGGAGCTGAAGGACCTGCGCGGCAAGTCCGAGAAGGACATCCTGGCCGTCCTCAACCGCTGTCGCTGCGAGAAGGGTCTGGCAAGTCGCGTAGCGCTGCAGGCGCCGTCTCACGCGTAGGTCGCGAAGTCTTTCCTGAATCTGCCGGAGCTGCAGCTGCGTGTCGAGCTGACGGACGCCGGCGCGGTGCTGGGAGCCCCGCTCGTGCTGCTCGCGGAGAAAGAGTACGTACTACAAGCTGACCTGCAATTGGCGCGCGCGGTTCCCCAGCGCGTGTTTGCGCCGCGATTTAAGAAGCCGAAGAACTACTCGTATTTCGTGACGGTGCTGGACGCTGATGACCGCATTCTGGTGAGAACGGCGCGGAGAGGTGACACGTAGGCGTGGAAGCGCGCGTCGGTGATCCGTCACGTGAGCGTGCGGCTGCCGCTCACCTTCGCGAAGGTGCGTTCGGAGACGCTGCGTGTGGTGGTGCTGTGCGACTCGGTGCTAGGTCTGGAGGTGGAGCAGCGGCTGGAGATGACGGTGACGGGCGACGAGGAGCAGACAAAGGGAAAGACCACGGAGGCGGCGGTGGTGGAGGAGGACGAGGCGCTGGACGCGGCGGAGTTTGCCGACGACGATGTGGTGTACGACGAGTACTTGGTGGATTGGAGTGTTTGTTGCAAACAGACGAGATACTGAGGTCAAAACAGTCGGGGAGCGGCGACTGCCTCTCGATGTCCTCGAACGGGAAAAGGGGAAGAGCCATGTTCGAGGAGACGTCGGGAGAGTACAGGTGGAACGTGTTGTCCTTGGTGAGGACGAGGACGCTGTTGGTGGACGCGTAAAAGGTGATGAGCACGGGGGGACTTGTCAGCTAGCGTCGAGAGATGACACGAAGCCTACGGAAGAGAGCGAGATCACGGCGTAGGGAGTGGCGTCTGTGTCGATGTGGAAGAACTCGACGAAGTTGCTGGACAGCACTGCGAGGACTGACACCTGCTGGTTCACACAAAAGAACTGGGGAGTCGATGCCGTGGAGTACTGCTTGTACACCTTGATGAACACCTGACCCTCCTGCTCGAAGGGAGAGAACAGCGCGCATGTATCCTCCACGACGCCGACAAAGAGTCTTCCGACCCACCGCACGGGAGATAACCGACCCGTCTAGTGTCAGCGGGAGCAACAATCGTACATAGAGAGTACACTCGGAAACGAAGGAGTCTTCTTGATCTGCACTGTAGAGGCAAACGGCTCCGTTGGAGTCACAACACAAAAAGCGGTCTCCCCGAATCCCGACATCGAGGTGGTGGATCGGTCCGATCCCCTCCATCGGCTGGAACACGTGGAGCTGTGTCCGCTTGCGGATATCCCATAGCCGGATCGTTCTATCTGCGCTTCCCTGGGATTCAGGAGAATGGACAGAGGTACGGATAGGATCGAATAGGAATTGCGACCGAGTGACTTGATGCACTGTACCGGACCGTAGTGCCCGGTTAGGACCTAGGCTGGATGATGCCAATCGATCGGACCATGGACACTTCGCGCTTGACGAGGTTGAGAACCTTGATCCGACCATTAGAGCTGCCAACGACGACGAACACCTCCGCCTTGCCATTATTCTTTTCGATGACAACCCAGTCACAACACAAAAAGGACTACGCGTGAAAGATTGGATACGACCGCACTTCCGTTGCACAATCGTCGATGTATTGCTGAAGTGGATAGATCTCCTCCTTTTCGTCGATGCGATATCTACTCTATTAAATCCTCTCCAAATGGTACACGAAACACGTGTTCGCACCCACAACGGCGAAGTAGATGATGTTGTCTAGGGGGACATTGCACACAGATAGAAAGCTGATCACGGATTTTCCCTGGTGAGGATGGGAGGATTTTTGCGAGTAAACCCTGAAACAGAGAGGTGGAGCGACCATACATGGGTAATGACAGGTCTGGAGGGATTTGAGGAGCGTCCGCGTCCGCGGGGAACGGAAAGAGATCGTCCATCGCGTATCCTGAACACAATAATAGCTGACTGTCCTAGTTGTCAAACCCTTCGGGAGGCGTTTCACAGGTAAACAACATATTTTCGATGAAAAATCTGCAGGAAAAGGGAAAGGAGAGGACGAGAGGGGCCGTGCGCTCCGTTAGCGGAATGGTGGTCCATCGGTGGATCCAAAGTGTTTCTCGAAGAAAATGAGTCGCATTATGGCAAGATCTACTCAATTCCGCACACTTTTTCTCCATGATCATCATACCAACAAACACGCCAAACCCATTACTTATGTCCCAGGACTCCGGAGAGCTTGCTCATGGCCTTCTTCTTTCCGTCGGGGATGAGGATCAGCTTGGCGGGGGAGTTCTCGGTGTCAGGCACATCGCAGCGGTAGAATCCGCGTCTCTCCAGCTGGACGATCTGGTTCTCCTTCAGTCCCTTGCAGGCGTTGTTGACGATGACAGTGTACTGCGTTGAAGCCCTCGCCTCTCGCCTACCTCCATCTTGGTGGGATGGTCCTTGCTAGTGAGGAAGTCCTCGAAGTTGTCGGTCTCCTCGAGCGTCTTCTTGGTGAGCAGGTCGTCGTACTCGACAACGGTCACCTCGTGGTTCTCGGGACACACCGCCACCCAGTTCACCTTCGCCGTGTTCTTGAAGTCTCCCTACGCGTGAGAGCACGCGACGATGGCTACGTTCGGCACAAACTCTCCCGTGACGCCGGTGACCGCTCCGTCGGCGTCGCGCGCGATGGCGGTGACCTTCGCGTTGCCCCAGCGCATCAGCGTGAACTCCTCGCCCTCCTTGAGCTCCTGTGCGTCCGTGCGCTCCAGCATGACCTGCGGACCGATCGCGATGTCGCTGACGCCCTTGCTCTCGTCCTTCGGGTGGTTGGGCACCTTGATAAAGCCTGGCTGCACGTTCGTGAGCGTCAGCGTCACGAAGTCGCTCTTCATCACGCCCATGAAGCGCAGCGCGTTGCGCTCAAGGATCTTCTTGTTGTCCGACCAGAACTTGTCCCACTCCATCGTCACCACGCGCTTCGAGAAGCCCTACGTCTCTTTCCCGTCCCTTCTCTTACCTGCGACAGGATGAACGCACGCAGCGCCTCCACCTGCACGCCGCGACGCAGCACGCCCTTCACGGTGGGGAAGCGAGGGTCGTCCCAGCCGTCCACCTCGTGGTGCTCCACCATCCACGTGAGCTTGCGCTTGCTCATCAACGTGTACTGGAAGTTGAGTCGCGCGAACTCCACCAGGTGCACCGGCCGCAGCCGCAGCGCCTTCTGGATCCACATGTACTGCTCGTCGCGGTCCTTGTACTCTGTCGTGCGCATCGCGTGCGTCACGCCCTCGATACTGTCCACGATGGGACACGCGAGGTCGTAGCAGGGATATGCCTTGTACCTACGTCCCACTCGCCCCCCACAGCCACTTGTCGCCCGTGCGCATGTGCGTCAGCGGGAAGTAACGAACCAGCACGGGGTCGCGCAGCGTGCCGTTGTCGCTCTTCATGTCGATTTTCGCGCGCAGACAGTAGTCCTGCACCTCTGGCTCGCCGCGACACAGCGCCTCGAAGAGACGCAGGTTCTCCTCCGGCGAGGTGTTGCGCAGCTTGCTCTCCTTGCGCTCCATGCGCTCCTTCCGCATGGTCTCCTGGTCCGTGTTGTCCATGAAGGCCAGTCCCTCGCGAATCATCTGCCGCGCGTAGTCGAGAATCACGTCGAAGTAGTCGCTCGTGTGGCTGAACAGGTCCGCCTTGATGCCCAGCTTCGCCAGGTCCTCGATGATGCTCGTCTCGAACTCCTCCTTCTCCTTCGACGGGTTCGTGTCGTCAAAACGCAGCAGCAGCTTGCCCTGGTAGCGCTTCGCGTAGTAGTAGTTCAGCATCGCAGCCTTCACGTGGCCGATGTGCATGTAGCCAGAGGCCTCCGGCGGGAAGCGTGTCACCACCTTGCCCATCTCCGCGAAGGGAAGCTCCGGCATCGACTCGGGAGTGCCGTCCAGGCTGATTTCGCCCTTCTTCGTCGCAATCTCCTTCTTCGGAGCCGACGCCTGCTTCGCCGCCATGCGAAGAGAGCCGCCCACGCGACCCGTCGTCTGCTTCACCGAGGGAATGGCGCTGATGTATGTGTACCAGCGAGAAGCGAAGGTGCACTTGGCAGGAATCTCCACTTCCGTCACTTCATGTAAGGAGGAGACAAGGCGTACGTTTAATTGCGGCCCACATGGAAATATCGGCAATCGTGAACACGTTGCGGACAATGTAGGTGCGGGTGGCAATATACGTGTCAAGCTTCTCAATCTGCTCCAGAACGTTCTCCCTGTCCGTAACGACACAGGAAACGAGCCTACTTCGTAATGGTGCTAGCAATGTGTCTCCATTCCTTCACCGTCTCCGCATCATCGCCTCCCAGAAGAGACTGATCCGCACACTTCGAAATGAAGTAATCACAGATGGCGTCCTCTCCCTTAATCGTCGTTCTATAACTGTCACGGATGGAGCAAAAACGGGTACTCGCCATCCTTCAGCAGGCAAATTCCGTCCTCCAGCGTGTCCACCTTGAACTGGAACTTTTGACCGCACTGAACACCGACGGCAAAGGCGAGATAAGGAGGACGAGCTAAGCACGTGAGAGACAAAAGCATAGACCCCACTGATATCCCAAAAAAGCGTAGACATAAGAAGCTCGTAAAGTTATATAGAACTGTGCTTCCCTTCGGAGTTGACGGCATGAAACGCCCTCCTGTTCAAGAAGAATCTTCTCGGAAATTTCTGCTTGTGATTTGAATCATCAAAAGGCGACGGAACAACGATGGAAGAGATTCAACGGTATGCCGATCCAGGATAGGACTGACCGTGTAGAATGCTGGGGGAAATTGACGAGAGTATGCGGGGGCGCTACTATCCGTTTATCCTTGAGGATATCGTTGATTTCTACGACCGGATCAAGGCGATCTCTGTTTCCGTTGTAAAATCCAATAAACTGTAGACAGAATCCAATTCTCTATCCCTGCTGCTCAGTGAAATAAACCAAAATAGCGAAACCATTTTCCAGGAAGAGAAAGATGGTTTGGATGGATGTAGTCGTCGTAACAATTAGTTGGAACCCAAATCGAGATTGCGGAGTTTGAAAAGCATGTTTCGAGTGTCAATGAAAGTAGGCGTGCTGAAAGTGCTGAAATGGATAGAAATTGCCATGTATCAGAAAAGAGAGACGGCATTGCTGGGACGCGTGACAAGTTTATACGAAGAGGTGAAGCAATCCGAAGAGAACTGTGGATCGGACATCCAAAATACCATCCCTCTCAGCGAAAAGGAAGCCGAGGTGCTCATTGCAAAACAACAATCCACAATTGCCTCCCTAATGGCCGAAAAGAAAACGTATGAGGCCAGCTGCAAGGACCTGGGGATGCGTCTGTCTCAGCTGGAAGAAGAAACCAAGGGACAAGGCGTTCCGTCTCCTCTCGTTGACCTGGAACAACGCGCCTCTGTTCACAAATCCTTGCTTTGGCTCTACAGTCTGAAGCGGATCATGCGACACAGTTTGGGGATTATCGATGTTCAAAGCGATGGGAACCAGACCATTATGAAGTTCGATGACGGGTGGGTTCCTTCTGTTCTCTTTCACGTAGACGTGAGCTGGTGATGAAAACAGACGACAACGGGAAGCTGTGCGAAGCCAAAATCAGTTGGCAGATGCCTCACTTCGACGATCTTCTTCAAAGAGGAATCGGAAACGACTGGAGTTTGTTCGTGACGGATTTGATGTACATGATGTACTCGTCGAAACGCTACACAAACGAAATCGAAGCATTGCGTCTACGGTTCGTCATTGATGATGATTCGTTTCCCATAATCCATGTCACGTTTTCCAATTTCATTGTTGTGTGTCTCAAGGTCCCCGAACAGTATCCTCGTGTTGATTTTGTGGTGGTCGTTGATTGTAGACACTGGAGAAGGTCGAAGTTGATAGCATCAATAGTATCGATATTGACAGGAGTGTTGTGTATCATTTGCAGGTGATCTTCTCTCTTTTCACTGATGCATAGAGTATGCTGAGGAATAAGCAGTTCTTCACCATCACGGATATTGTGGAGTTTATCGACCAGATCATCTCCAACAAAGTATAGCTATAGCAGGCATCTTTTCAGCTCCCTGTTTGTTCAGTGTGATCACAACACACAATTCAAATGTATGGAGACAGATCGAGATTGACATTCTTCGCGATGTTTAAAATGTTGCTTCGCTTCGCGGTACAACGATAGAACAGCTGATTCAGCTCGATCGTCGAGTTACTTAAACCGACCTGCGTAAAGAGTCCTAGCCGTAACAGAACGGTAATCTGCGATAATAAAAGGTCATAGTTTGCCGATGATGTGTGCATGTCAGGGAAGAGTCTATAATCGTATCGTCTCCACATCCGTACGTCTGCTTTAAACACGAATACAGCGCCACCAGTCGATGAATCGAGAACAGACTCGACCTCTACATTTCATTTCAGTTTTCTATTCTGTACCGTGGAGGGAGTGATTTGTTTCTGCTTCCGCCTCCTCCGTCCCTTCGTCTTCACATGAAGCGACTCATCGCGTCCAAAGAGGTGAACATCTTCGGATTCCGGGTATACGGAGCACAAATAACCTGCGATCAACAGCAACTTTGCATTGAATGAAATGTCCACTCCGCAGAAGTCCGACAAAGGGATCAAACTGGATGTGTCATGCAGGGACGACGAATCGTCCGAGGCGATGGGCATGATGTTGGTGAACAGACTATCGCGCAGAGACCTGATGAACTGGATGACCGCAGGCGCATCTTCTATGGAGAGACCCATGTCTCTGCAGTGGGACAAAGTGATGTCGCGTAATGTTCGCAACTCCGAAAGAGAGTTGGTTTCAGTGGAGAAGAGGAGTAGAAGCTGCTTGCAGATGAGTTTGACCAAGGGAGTGTCCTCACAAGCACCATTCTCGGAAAGGACAAGACAGATGTCCTCTTCCGATAACGCCGGTAAGTGAATGATAAACGGAGATGCGAAAGAGAACGGATCTATCGAAACGGTGAGCAAGATCACACCGAGATAGGTCACCTTCGACGCCAGTTTCCCCACAAGATCTACCACCTCATCGCTCAGAGATTCGCACTAGCTGTAATCCAAAATACGCACATGTACTCCATCGACCAACAAGTATACGGGACCGGACTGCTTGTGATACGCATTACAGTACTCCTGGATGTCCATGAGCATTTCACTGCTGCTTTTGGCTGCAAAGGGGAGTTGGAGGCGTTGCTACGTGAAACAGTTCCATTTCCGCCTACTGTCATGAATCGCGAGAGTTCCGCAAGTATGTCGCGGAGCGTTGAATGCGCGTTGCAAATGGTCGTACAATAGGTGACTCCCTTTTGATGCAACACGGATTCGACGGCATAGCGTCTCTCGAGAGATGGAATTCCAGTGATACAAATCGGACAATCGGGTGACAACTATCCTTGGAAACGAAATCCAATTGAATACCTCGTCGACGAGCGAGGAAAGCGCCTTCAACTCCTTCTCCCAAAATGGATACGTCGACGTCATCAAAAGAAATCTACTGTGTCGTCACCAATGCCGGAAAAGAAGGAATCGTTTAAGGACCGTGAGGTATAGCGATACGCACTAATGAATAGAGTTCTTGCAGCAGCGACTCAATGCCATTCGTCCCTCGTGGAAACCGCAGAATCTGATCATTCTGTTTTCGATCTTTGGCGTTCTGTATCTGGTTGTTGCCATTCCCATGCTGATTATCGCCGGCAATGTCGTGATGTTCGATGGAATTGAAAACTAGGCGTATGATCAAGTTCACGTGTATGACGGATACGATGTCACAGAATCCCAGTGCCACATTGAAAGGAATAACGAAAACAAGGAGTGCATTGTAGTTACTCCATTCAAATCCCCATCGTAGATCGAAATGGCATTGACTCGTGACGTCAAGAAGACGCTGTACGTTTACTATGAGCTCGACAACTTCTACCAGGTTTCGTAGAACTCGTGCTTCCACATAGAACCACCGCGAGTACATCAACTCGGTGAACTACGCTCAGATCCACGGAGAAGAGGTCAGTGACGACAAGCTGGAATCCGCGTGCGGATCGAAGACGTACGCAGATTCCAATCACACCAAGATTCTGGTCCCTTGCGGATACATTGCCAACTCTTTCTTTAATGGTTCCTTTTCCCTCGCGATGTCATTGTAGATGTAATTCAGTTGGTGGACGACAAGCGTGTTCTTGACGAGCACGATATTTCCTATGCGCCCGATAGAAAACGATTTGTGAATCCTCCCGAGTATGGAAAGGCGAGTGATAAGTACCAATTCATGTATTCCTCTTTGCACATGTGAACGTAGTTACGAGACGTATCCGCAGATCGAGAAGGACAAGTCGGACATCATCACCAAATCCAATTACTACGGAGGCGGCGTTATGGATGAACACTTCATTGTGTGGATGCGGTTGGCAGGCGTTCCGCATTTTAGGAAGCTGTACGGTCGGATCGAGCAACCGAATCTCAAGAAGGGAGACGTTTTGAAGTTTGTGATTCACAACAACTTCGAGGTCGCATCGTTTAAGGGAAGAAAGGCATTGGTGCTGGCTACGGACAACTTCATCGGGGGAAGGAACTTTGGAATTGGAATTCTGTTTTTGGTGGGAAGTGTTCTTTCGTTTGCATTCGTCATTGGAATTCTCGTTGTGATGAGAGTGTGCCCTGAGTAAGTGTTGGATGTCCCAATGATGCGTAGGATGCTTCCTATTAACGGAGGAAAGTATGATTAGTTGGATGTTTTGTTTGTTGGTACAAACAGTAATAGACAACCATGCTTGCGCAACGCGTCGCTAGCGTAGCCTCGAAGTCTCTTTCCTTTTCCTCAGCGATGAGGACAGGACTGAAAGTGTTTGCGTGTTCGGAACACACCATGTCGCATATTCCTATCCTAAAGGCGGATATGAAGAAGATGTTCTGTGTTCTGAATCCTTCCGATAAAACGAAGCACAACGCCAGTGTACTGGGTGTAATTGGCTATTTCTCATTCCATAGGTGATTATGCTTCACGGAGTGGGTGATACGGGTACGCAAACATTGTTGGGAAGTGAAATTCTAGGTTTCTTCATGGTCCCTTATGCGGCTGATCTTTCTCGGTCCCTCCCAAACGTCCGTTTTATCTGTCCGACTGGTTTTTCGTTCTACTCTATTTTCACTGAATAGCCCCCTACATATACCTCACCGCTCGCGAGAGAGCCAAAGTCCATGCTTGGGTAGACATCTTGTTTGGTTGGTCACCGTAGTTCGACTTCCCTTCATGGGACGAAGCCGGCAATAACAAGTGTGAGGGTGTTGAGGAGAGCTGCGATTACGTGAACAGTCTGATCCAGAAGGAGATCGACGAAGGCGTGGATCCTTCCAAGATTATTCTGTGTGGATTTAGCCAGGGAGCGGGAATCGCCATCGAGACTGGATTCGGTCGCGACCTTCCTGTTGGAGGAATTATCTCCTTCTGTGGATGCCTTCCGAACGATCAGAAATTCACAGTCAAGGAGCAGGCGAAGAAGACGCCGATCATGTTTTCGTTGCTTCCAATCTCGATCGTAGGCTCTTCCATGGAACGGCCGATAAGCACGTTCCTTATCCCTTCATCGTCAAGGCAACTGAATTTATCAAGCAGAGAGGCGTAGGTATGCTCAGGAGAAGTAACGTGTAGGCGGAGAATGTTGAGCTGAACACGTATCCGGGTGTAAAGCACAAGATCACGAGGAGAATGCTGGATTTGTCGAGAGAGTTCTTAGAAACGAAGCTGGAGAACTGAGTAGTGACGCAATGGTTCCCTTGTTTGTTCCACTATTTCCTGATGATGTTTGCTCGTCTTGCTCGGAGAGCGAATTCGCTTACCGTGCTCAAGAGTCAGTGTTCTCGTTCCTTTGCTACAGGAACCCTGTTTGCAAATCGGCTACACTGCTGGAATACGTTGGTGAAGGACTCTGATTCATCCCCGATTCATGTAGCACTTGGATTTGTTATTTAGTGAGTAGAACCTTGGTTCCAACCAGCCATCGTCTCGTTTTCGTCATTTTCTATTAGTTATCATGTAGAACCACAGGGGTGTCAATTGTGTTATGTCAACGGAGAGCTTCATGACGTGGATTCGATTCCGCCAAATGCGCAATCCGTGCATTATGTGAAAACGCCCAGTGACGATAATGCAATGTTTTCGCTGGATCCGTCGACGAAGGACTTCTTCCATACTCTCTGGCATTCCTCTACGCACATTCTAGCCTATGCGTTGGAGTCCTATTATGGCGATAAGGTGACTTTGCTCCATGGACCTCCCGGAGAAGGAGTTCCCTACTGCTTTTTCTATGAAGTCATTCTGGATGTAGAACCATTTGTCCTTTGACGAACTAGGCGCCCGCACCAACAGATAAGGATATTAAGGCTATCCAGAAGATCGTCAACCGACTTCTCAATAAGGAGATGACTTTTGAACACCGGATCGTACTTTCATTTTCGTAACTTACAGCAAGGTGGATCCATCAACGGCGGAGCAATTGTTTGCATCGAATCCCTACAAGTTGGAAATTATTCATTCATCGACTTCTCCTATCTCTGTACAAGTTGATCCGTTGCATAATGAAAGGTTTACAAGTGCGGCGACTTCATCGATCTCTGTCGCGGTCCCCATATCCATTCCTCGTCTGCTATTTCCGTTCTCAAGATCACCAGCGCCAATAACGTTGATTCGGATGACCACAAGCAACACTACCGATTCTACGGTAATTCCTTCACGAGTCCCACAGCAGCCGCTCACTACGACACTATGCTGAAAGAAGCGAAAAGCAGAGACCACCGTCTCCTAGGAAAGAAACTCGACCTCTTCCTCTTCAATGAAGCTTCACCCGGGAATGTCTTCTTTCTCCCTCGAGGATACCGTCTCTACGATCGACTAGTGGAACACATGCGTTGCAGATACCTCCAGGAGTACGGAGAGGTGTCATGTCCCGTGATGCTCCGATCGGACGTCTGGAAGACTAGCGGCCATTATGCACACTATAAACAAAACATGTTCCGCATCGATATGAGCGGAAAGGACGGTGAGGAGATCCATAACAATCCCGTATGTTCACTTAAACCCGCTTAATAGCAGAACAATGGACCCGCTAATTCACAAGAGGAAGTATTCCTGAAACCAATGAATTGCCCGTCGCATTGCTTGCTCTTCTCGAGTCAACCTCGTTCCTACCGTTCGCTGCCAATTCGGTACTGTGAGTTCAGTCCCGTCCATCGTCGGGAAGATTCGGGTGCATTGGGAGGTCTGACACGCTTAAACGTGTTTCATCAGGACGATGGACATGTTTTCTGTCGTTATGACCAGATCGGAAGCGAGATCGGAAAGATGCTTGACATCATTCAACGACTCTACGATAGTCTCGGCTTCAAGTACTCCTTTGTACTATCAACCCAGCCGGAAGATGTAGGAATGAACGAAAGTGTATGTCGTAGAGCGTCGGAGGGACCAATGATTGGAGAGAAACCGAATCTCAGCTTCGGTCGATTCTGGAGACTCGTGGGCTGCAGTACACTGTGGAGGCTGGAGATGGCGCGTTCTACGCTCCGAAGATCGACGTGCTGATTCAGGACAGCATCTGCCGATACCATCAGTGCGGTACGATCCAGCTGGACGTTCAGCTGCCTCGGAAGTTCGACTTGAAGTTCAAGAACGAGAAGGCAGAGTGGGAAACGCCGGTCATCATCCACCGCGCCATCTACGGATCGGTTAGTGTTCCTCCTCTCGTTAACTGTAGCTGGAACGATTCATGGGTGTGTTTATCGAACACTGCAACGGACGCTTCCCGCTGTACTTCTCTCCCTATCAAGTTTCGCTGCTTCCCGTGGGGGAGGACTCCCATATGGAATACTGCAACGAGCTTGTGAGGGAGATGAGAAAGCAGTTCCGCAACGAGTTGCAGGTGGATGTGATTCCTCCTTATCTGTATGGACTCTCGATTTGTGACAACTAGTTCGCTGAGCAAGCGGATTCGCGACTGCTCAGCCAAGCACTACAATTACATGGTGACGGTGGGCGATTCCGAAGTGAAGAACCGCGTTCTGTCGATCCGGAAGAGAGGCGAGAAGGAAACGAAGTCGCTTTCTCCGGAAGAGTTTGAGGCGAAGCTGCGAAAGGAATTAGAGGTGTTTGCGTGATGGACTTGGCGGGAAACCCTGTTTGTTCAGAAAATGGCCGTTTATATTCAGAAGGTGGTGATCTGCAACTTCAAGAGTTACTACGGCGAAGTGATGGTGGACATCGACCAATCCTTCGTCTGGTTGGAATCCCATCGGTTTTTCACCGTAGCATTGTCGGAAAGAATGGTTCTGGCAAAAGCGCCTTCCTGGACGCAATCTGTTGGGTCTTCGGGTTCCGATCGCAATCCATCCGCAGCGAGAACGTCCACCAGCTCCTGAACGACCGAGCGAGAAGCGAGGGACAAACGGAAACGTACATCTACCCATGACCGTGCATCCTAGAAAAGTGACGATTGTATTCCGAATCGATGGCTACTCTCTCCCCACCAACACGAGCACGCTCGAAACGTTCCAGAAACTTCCGACGGTGTTGGCACATCCCTCATCCGCTCCCACTCCCTTCACGGTATCGGTGGGACGCCGTCTCCGCAAGAACGCCCTGGAATACTTCGCCAGTATCAACGACGGAGAGCCCTTCGTCATCAAGCTCAGCGCCATAAACGATCTTCTTGACGCTCTCGGGATCCCCTCGAACGTCCGAGGCAAGTTTATCATCCAGCAGTCGGAGCTGCTGACGACGCTCCGCCAGCGCAACACTTCGCTTCTGGAGATCATCGAGGAGTGTTCCGACTCCTCGCCTCTTGTGGAAGCCATCGCACGCACAGAGCGGAAGCTCGACGCGCTCCGCGAGCAGAAGCAGTCGGTGAAGGCGCGGCTGGAGGAGATTGATATGTTTGTTGAGAGTAACAAAGAGATGGAGGCGCTGCAGATGCGCGCTCAGGAGGAGCAAACGCGTCTCCACTCCAAAGAGACAGAAACCAAACGATCGCGAGCAGAATCCCTGGCCCTCCAGTACCTGTTGGCGGAGATACAGCTGAAGGAGCTGGTTTCCCAGCAAGCGGCTTCCGAAGACCAGCTTCGACAACGGATCGCATCGCTGCAGTCGGTGAACGAGGCGATGGGCCGACTCGCGAAGGAGCTCCAGGAGGGTGAGCGATCGCTTCTCCAGCTGGGGGAGACGATCCAGACTCGGCAGCAGCGCATCGACCAGCAGCGCGAGCGCCGACGACAGGCGCGACGCGAGCTGAAGCTGGCGCAGGAGCGACTGCTGACACACCTGGACGCTCGTGACGCGATGGAGAGACAGCTGGCAACAGTTCGCGAGAGCGTTGGAAAGAGGAGAGAGTGTGAGGTAGTTGGCGGAGAAGAAGAAGGCGCGAAGAGAACTGGAAAGGGAATACGAGGAGCTGATGATGCAGTACAGCGAGGAGGAGAGAGCGCATTTGCGTGCAGTTGCTGAAGCGTGGGACGAACGGAAACGACTCGAGGAAACGAGTGAATCGCTTCGTCAAGCGAGCGTTGCTACGAAGAGAGAGATAAAGCGTAGGCTGAGCAAGCTTCTCGGCTCGCTACAGTCGACAAGGAACTCCGGGAATGCGAAAAGGCAATTCAAGAGAAAGAAGAGAGCGTGCGCGAGGGAGATGCAGCGCAGAAAGCAATCGAGATGGAGGTGGCTCGTGCACAGCAAACGCAGAAAGAAGCGTAGACTCTTTTGTTCTCTCCTATTCAGATTGACTTCGCTCCATCAACTGGAGGAACAGCAAGACACTCTGAAGACACTTCTCGCTTCGTCCTCGCAGAAACCACTCTCCTCTCTATCCTCCTTTCTCGAGCGCACCACGCTGCGAGGTGTCATAGGCACGCTCTTCGACATCGGACTGGTGCTTCGCTCCGCTGAGTCCTCGCGTGCCATCCACGCGGTTCTCGGAAAGGCGTTGGAAGATACCGCCGTCGTGGAGGACCGAGAAGTCAGTGCATCATCGTTCTCTCATTTTAGGCAGCTGCAACGCTCATCGAAGCGTTCCGACACTACCACGGCGGTCGCATCCGCTGTATCATTCTCTCAGAACTGTCTGCGAAGCCTATTGTCGTTCCCAGAGGACGGAGACGTCTCGTCGACTGTGTGACTTGCTCCTCCGCCTACTACTCCGTTGTCGAGAAGCTGTTGGGCTCGTGGATCCTCGTCGACTCTTTCCAGGAGGCGTCGGCCTTCCAGCGGAGCAGCAACACGCGATGGAACTGCGTGACGCTGGACGGCGTTCTGTTCTGGACGAACGGAGAGGTGCGGACGCAGCGACGGTGGGAACGCGGACTCAGTGCGAAGTAGACGATCGGAACTACGACTCTCCTGTGCGTCGGCTCCACCACTGACAGAGAGAGAACGCGCTGCGAAGGAGAAGGAGCTTGAAACCCTGCAGAGAAGGTTAACGGAAACACAGCAAAGCGTGGATTTAGCGAAGACAACTCTCCGGAGAATGGTGGGGGAACAGAGTAGGGGAAATGATGAGATGACAGACAGCAAGTCGACGGGAATCGCAGGAAATGCAGACACGTCGTCTTCAGGAGATGAAGAATCGGTCGTTGTGAATGATGGGATTGATGTAGAGTGGTTCAGCTCCAGCGACAACGCGATCGCACAGAGAAGGAGGCGACGACTACACTCCAGTCACTGGAACACGTTGAAAAGACACTGGCGCAGCAACCGCAGATTGAAAACACGCAGCTCTCTTCGTCGCAGCAACTCGTCCGGATGGAAACGATGCTACAGGAAGCAGAGCAAGCAGAGGAGAAGCAGCAGAGAGAAACGCGACGGCTGGAGAGACAGCGAGCGATGCTGCGAGAACAGGTGGTTGTGAGAGAGAGTTATTACGTAGGAGACAGGGCTTCAACAACGCGTCGATGAGGCGGAGGAGGCGCTGAAGGCGACGAGCGAGGCTTCGGAAACCCGAAAGGAGGTGGCATCGCTTCGGAAGCGACAGCGCGAAATCGAGGAGCAGTGCGAGAAGCTTCGTCAGAGCGAAAAGGAGCAGCGACTCCGTCGCGTGAAAGAAGCTGCGGAGCGAGATCACATGGAGGAGACACTCCAGCGACTCTTCAAAGAGAAGAAGCAAATAGTGGAGAAGCGCAACGGCTGTAAACGAACTCTGGAAGAGGATCCCGCGAACGGAACGGTGATTCAGGAGACGTTCCAAATAAGCACCAGTGATATGGAATCGCTTATGGAAGTGAATCTGTCAAAGAGCGAAATGGAAAAACGACTCCAAGCGGTCGAGAAGCGTTTGGAGAAGGCGAGAAAGGAAAGAGCGGTGATGGAAGAAACGGTGAATGCCTGCTTGGAACGCGTAGATACCCAGGTTCTCGCACAGCTGCGAAGCTGTCGAGAGGAGAAAGCCGAGTTGGGTCACGCGATGGAGGTTATCGTGCGAGACATCGAATCGTCGGAAGTATGCGAAGACACTGAATTCAACAGTAGAAAGAGAAGAAAAGCGAGGAGGACGAACGATTCCGTCGACTCCGCGAGAGCGTAGCGCTGATCAACGACGCGATGAGCCGCATATTCCGCCGAATCACCATCACCATATCCCGCTTTCTCTTCCATTCTCTCCTTCACGCAGGGCGACTGTTACATCAAGTACTCGCACGATTATACGACGACCTTCATGAATGGCGTCCAATTTCGCGTTGCCACCTCTCCCTGTCTCCACTCTAGTGCAAGCTGGACAACACGCCGTGGACGTACTACCCGCAGCTCTCCGGCGGACAACAAGCCATGTGTCTCCTCTCCTTCGTCCTCGCGACCAACATCGTTTTTGTAGGAGCGGCTGAATAAACTGAGCAAAGCCCTGTCCGATCCTTCTTGCCGACGAAATCGACGCGGCGCTGGATGTGGAGAAGGTGCGCAACCTGTCGAAGTTCCTGGCAGAGCTGACGAGAGAGAAGTCGATCCAGGTGCTGATCATCACGCACAAGCAAGACATCATCGTGCCATCCTCTGTAGTCACTCATGTGGTAGGAACAATGCAGCCAGATCATAGGAACGTATTACTTAAACAACAGTACGCACATCATCACCGCCTCGAACGGAGCACCGTCTCGAAGTGTCGCTGCCTGATCTCCCCCTCCTTGTTTGTTTCATCTCGCATCGCCGTGAGTCCCGCCTCCATGCACACCAGCTTGATCTCGGCTCCTACGACTCATCCGTCTCCTCCTCTCGTACCACTCATTCCCTCCGTCTGTTCTGCTACCCACCGTGCGTCCACTCCTTCCACCGGCATTCCGCGCGTCAACACCCGCACGATCTCCCCGCGATCTTCCAGCGTCGGCTTCCCCAGCTGCCTCTCATCTCTCTCCCGCTCCTACGAACACGTGCGTCCCCAGACGGCCCGGACGCGTCACAGCGTCGTCCAGCTCGTCTAGCTCGTTCACCAGTCCCACCACCGTCACGCCTCCGTTCGCCTACGTCTCACGCCGCCCTCTCCCCCACTCCGTCCACGCCGTCCAGCTCCGTCAGCAGCGTCGTCACCACACGTTCGTGGAAGCCTCCGTCGCTCTCGGCGCCGCTGAGGCTGCGTCGCCCCGCCAGCACCTCCAG
Organism: Blastocystis sp. NMH; assembly: GCA_039096215.1. Lineage (NCBI taxonomy): Eukaryota > Bigyra > Opalinata > Blastocystidae > Blastocystis > Blastocystis sp. NMH. Next base: position 535,017 of record JBBPEA010000008.1, read on the forward strand.
CTGGTCGAACACGATCACGCAGGGAGCCACGCTGCGCGCCAGTGAGAACACACGGCGGATATTCGCCTCCGTCTCGGAGAAGAACTTGGAGAAGAGCGAGGGACTCTCCACGAACACGTAGTAACTCCCCAGCTCGCCCATGACCGCTGGGATGAGCGCGCTCTTGCCGCAGCCCGTGGGACCGTAGAGAAGGATGCCAGAGGCGGGTGAGAGGTGGAAGCGCTGCAGCTGTCGCGGGTGCTTCGACGCGAGCGAGAGAACGGACATCAGCTGCTCCTTCGCCTCCGCATACCCTCCGAAATCGCTCAGTCGCAGCGAGGACTCTGTGGTGAGTCAAGAGGCGAAACAGCACTTCGGACGTCCAGGCCGAGCAGCGCCGAGGGCGTGAAGGACGTGAGAAGACGACTGACGGAGCCGTCGTCGAGAACGTGCTCGCTGCTGTGAAAGACACCGTCGTCGGCGATGGAGACGGAGGAGGCCTTCATGGCGATCAGACGAGCCAGATTCTGGAGGTCGCGATAGGAAAAGCCCGAGGTGTGATTGACCACGTGATTGAACGCGACGGAACTCACATACGACCGGATCCAGTGCGACTAGAGTGAACCCATCGTCAGAACGAAACCAGAATGATCACACGATCCTCCTGGGAGGGAGAATTCTGCACCAGCGTGGCGTTGAAGGCCTCTGCACTCGAAGAAGAAGAGAAAACGAACCATCTTTTCGCAGGAACTCGGGGACCGACTCGACGGAGGGGGCGGCGAGAATGACTGTGATTCCTCGACTGAAACAGTGCAAAAGAAGCTGCAGAAGTCTGCATGAAAGAGCAACGATGAACCCACCCTTCGCTGAGATCGTCCATGTCGTCGATACACAGAACACGCAGATGCGGAGACGTTTCAAGAATGTGGAAAGGGTCGGAGTAGGCGAAGTCGGCCGCGGAGACCACAAGACAGGTGTTCTCTTGGAACGATGCGTTCAGCTTGTCGCAGAAGTAATGCAGAACGCTCGACTTGCCGCTGCCAGCGCCTCCCACGACGAGCAGACCGCAAATGTGGACGAAGGGGGTGTCGGAAGCCTCGTGACTCAGAGAGAACTGGAGTGCGTTTAGGGTGCGTGTGACGAGGGGTGTTGGCTGAATGAAGGTCTCTGCAGATACAGGCGGCTTTGCCACAAAGGAAACGGAGGTCTCTGAGGTAACCGTTCCCTCGGAGGGTTCCGAAGAGACAACTACTCCTCGGAGCCAGGTTCCCACTACCGGAAGGAGCAGAGAGGAGCCATGATTCTGAAAACTCGAATCGAAATGGAGATGAAATAGTTGACTGAGAGAGTAGTTCGCCTCGATTTGTGAGAGTTGTGTCAATTGAAGAGGAGATTCATTTGGAAGATTGGACAATTCCAGAGTGATCGAGGCTAGAGAGGATTCCTTCCTATTCTCTGTGATTGGTTCCACTCGGACAGATTCTCCGTGACGGAGATTCATTCCATCGAGGAGGACTGAACACGCAAGAGCCTAAATTCAACAATAAAACGCATTCTCACATCACCATGATTCACATCCATAGATGGAATGACAGAGACTGTCATTCTCCGATCGCCGCTTCCATCTATCCGTTACGAATGTGAAACGATTTTACGCAAAAGGTACTGATCGTTCAGACGATATTTCCCCGACAAATAGTCATGCGAATTAATCTACCCAATGAAACACCGCATAGAATTCTGTACCATGATCCCATTTCCAACAGCCACTGCGTTGCTGCAGAAGCAGGTGAACTCCATGAATGAAAAGAATGATATGAAACCAGGAATAGCGTATCGGGAAGCAGAAAATCCAATTTCTGGCGATAGTGACATTGTTCGTTCCATCATTCATCTCACCATGAATCAGGGTTTTTTATCTAATCGACGCTTACTATGCGTTTCCTTCTTGTTTCTGAGCTCTCTTTGGTGTTTCTACTGGTATTCTACCACTGCGTACTTTTCTGATTCGTCTCTTCTCATGTAGATACGCCAGTGCGAACGATGATTTAACTGTGAGTTTTGTTTCTTCACAAGATGGACCCTTGTTCCATTCCTGGGAATTCTGGAAATCGTAGTATGAGTAGACATATACTGGTGTTACGTAGTGAAAACGAGCATTCCTCATTCTCTCTCTCCGATTCCAAGTGTGCGTACTGCCATGCTTTCTATCGTGTAACGAGGTATTATCGCTCTCCAATTTCTATGTAGTCCTTTCCGTTTGTTCTTCTATCATCGATGGAACAATCACATGACTCGAAAGGAGTCCGATTTCTCTCCTTCTCTAATGCGTAGAAAGATAGAATATCAAAACAATACAATCTACACTCCCAAGAAGCATATATACCGAGGAACCTATGATTATCCTCGTTTCCGTGCAAATGATTCTGGATTAATCTACTATCCGAAGAGAGGCTCTCATGTGGTTTTCCACCCCTCCTCACCCAAGGAGTTGGCAAAGGCGGTGGGAGGGATTTCTTCTTTCCTCAAATGGAAACGGTTTTTTCTCCGCCAGTACCGAAATCACACGCTTCTGGAGCAGTTCCAGTATCCTTCCAACTCCACTCTTCTCTTCATTGTGAATTTTCACTTTAGCCAGTATGGCAGTCATTCCTTCCTCGAAAAGGAGTTCTTCCCCCGTTTCGCAGAACTTTTCCCCTACGATTTCGATATCGTGTACATCGGAGCCGCGTACTCCCACGTCCGTCGAATCTTCCAGAACACATACACCAAGAGCGGGAAGTATTCCTACCACTCGTTCCGTATCGTTACGGACCTCTTTCCTCGAAGTGAAGGATTTGTCTACCGAAGCTACGTGTTCATGAACGACGATAGTTACGTAGACCCGCTGTTTCTGGCAACCTACGATTTGGATCGCAGTTGGTCCGAAGGGGGATCTCCGCTTCGAATAGACTTTACCGATAATTGGCACGGTAGGCTGAATGTGCGTGGAATTCCCTTTTCGCAAGCCTTTATGGAGGCCATGGATGAATTGTCTGGTGATCCCACGATCAATGATCGTTGTCATATGGATGATCCCTTTCGTCATGTCAAGGGATGGGCAGACTTCTTCATCATCAGTCCGAGGGACTTGGACCTCTTCCTGCGGATGGAGGAAGTGATGATAAGGCATCAAGTGTTCTTGGAATACGCCGTGGCGAACATTATTTCCTGTCTGAATCCGGAACATATCATTGACTGCAACCACATGCTTATGGAGGACCGAACTCGCTGTGTCCACATTCACCCGGTCAAATACAGTCAACAGTATATGCGGGAGTACGCAATTAATCGACTCCAACACAAGAATATGTACGAAGTTCCTATTTGTACCTATTGATTTTCTGGTTTAGATGGTGATGAATACTTCTGTTTGTTAGAGTAATAACCTGGGAATCCTCATCAATCCATTTTTTCCTTTCTTTATGCTATTCTCACAAGTGCCCCATTTCGTTCATTTTCGCTGAATACTACTCAAAACCACATAACGACCGAAATAGGAAAGAAAAGGGGAATCCAGAAATCGGACGTTGGGTTCAAATCATCCAATAATCTCGATTCCACATGGATAGTCGCAGGTAGAAAACATGTATGAGTGGTTAGTCGTAGAGTTTTCGTCGGTAACATCTACCACGCGGAGAAGGAAGATTTACGGGAGTTCTTCAGCAAATATGGTCCCGTCATTGACACTTGGATTGCCCACCGTCCTCCAGGCTTCGGCTATGTGACCTTTGAGAAGGAAGAGGACGCGGCCAACGCAATTCGCGAAGCTGATGGATTAACCTTAGGAGACGAGACCATTCGTGTCGAGCTGGCAAAGCCTCGCGTATGGGAAGAGAGCGTCCTTGAAACCTAGAGACCTCGCAGTGAGCGTCGCTACTCTCGTTCGTATTCGCGTTCCCGCTCGTACTCGAGACGTTACAGCCGCTCGCGAAGCTATGGTCGTCATCACCACCGCCATTCGCGATCTCGCTCCCGATCTCGCAGCTACCGTAGCCACCGTCACGACTCGCGCGATTACAGTCGCTCCCGCAGCTATTCCTCTCCGAGCCGTAGCTACGGCCGTTCTCGTCACAGCAGAAGGTAGGTGTCCAGTGAGAGGGTGATGGGAAGAGAGAGAAGTGATTCCGCGGGAAGGGATCGATAAGGGGATAGGTTGTTGTACGTTACTATGGTATGATGACTGTTTGTTCGAACAACGACTGTGTGCTTTCACGATGGTGACTTACCACAGTCAGATTACACTTGTGATACGCGATGGCGTCTCTTCGACAGGCCCATGTTCGTTCTGTTGCGTTTGCAGTCATGGAAATAGATCGAGGATGTGATATCCATCCAGACCCAGAATCTACTGTCTCTTCCCGAAAACTATTATATGAATTTTTATTACTACCACTTCCTGACGTGGCCCTCGCTCTCTTGGGTCGCGGAGGACGAGAAGGGTCGCATCGTTGGTTATGTCCTCGGAAAACTGTTTGCATTTGGAAGCTCGGTCACTTGTAGAAACGAAGACGATGAAACGATGGGTCAGATCACGTCGGTTGCCGTGTGCCGTGAATACCGTCGTCTGGGTATTGCTCACAAGCTAATGAGGCAGTCCCAGATTAAAATGATTGAGGTGTACAACTGCAAGACATGTGCGCTTCATGTTCGTGAGAGTAACTACGCTGCCCGCCATATGTACGAAGATGTACTCGGATTCAAGTTTGTACATGTGAGTTCTAGGACGTAGATTAGCGACAGTGGATGTGAAGTACTATGCAGACGGAGAAAACGGCTTGCTGCTGAAGCTGGACCTGGAGGAGTTGCGCAAATCGATGAATCTCCCGCCCTTTAAGGGACTGAAGGATACGGCTGCATCGGAAAAGAAGGAGGAGCCGGAGCCAAGACAACGCAAGGTGCGAAAGGGCTAAAAGTGGTTTCTTTGTTCAACAAACAAGGAATTCCCTCCACCGTTTTCCACACGCCATGCACTCGATGAACACCGTCATCGGCTCATCGGCGCTACGGGTTTGTTTCTGCTGGTATTGCGTTTTGTCAGACCCACAGCGACGACACTTGAAGCCGCCGCTGAAATGATCCATCATGTGCGTTTTCACCCAATTCGTTTGAGATGCTTCGAACATCTCCTCCTTTATCATATCACGCTATCTGTCACATAAAAATCACATTCTCACTTCCTTCTTCACCTCATCACTCATCATCTCATCCGTGCTCATCCTCACCAAACGAGCCGGCTTGATATCTCCGTCGATGACAAACCCGAGAAGGCGCTTGTTATTGCCCAAATTGAAACGGATGTCGCGGAACCGCTGTCTGTACTCGGCAGTGATTTCGTTTCCTCGGTTGTATGCTTCGTTCAGTTCTCCTTCGATTTCTCCAATTGTTTTCACGAGAGAAGATATCTAGGTGACAGATAACGAAAATGAAAACCGAGTAACCCTGATCGGTTATTCCGTCCTTAAAGTCGTTGAAGAGCAGGTTGCGGAACTTTGTTCGCGTCGGGTTCAGAGAAGGTGACTTCAGTCTAATCGTAGAAGGAAATCTGTTGTCTTACATGGCGTCCATCTGACTCGGAGAGAGGTCCTCCGATATCTGCTTCTTTAGTTTCGGAACAGGCTCTGGAGACGACGTCTCTGTGGGAAGAGGTTCTTCCGGTTTGGTTTGCGAAGCACTACCATGAACGCACAGCGAAGAGAACGTACGACTCGATTTGCTCAGAAGTTGGCTTCCGTAACTGCTCCGTGACGTCCTTTTTCCACTTCGTAATGAGGTCTCTGACCATCAGGAACCACTCCAATACCCACGAGCATTTCTTTTGAAGTACGATATTGTCCTTCACGTCAGCGACGGAGGAACGTTTTGTTTTCTTCAACACAGCAACCATTCCCGTACTCTACCAATAAGGCGAAAGGAACAAACCCACTTTTAGAAGCGGAAGAGTGACTTGAAAAGAGTAAAGGCGATCAAGAATTGAGTTGAGACGGGAGACGCTCTACATTAAATACCTCTTTCTCGCTGTTTACGCCCTCTTCCAGCGCCTTCTCGTAATCCTTTTTGATCTGCTCAAGTTCTTCCATTCGGACAACTGGATTAAGGATCAAGGAGAAGCTCAATATTGATGAAATAAACAAATTGCAACATGAAAAGAAACTACATCACCTGCTCCACAGCTCGTTCTAGTACCACATTGATTTCATCCTCCGAATACGTCTGAACCACGAGAATGATATCATCTGTCACTCCATCCAATACAGAGGAGAGAGTGAAACACCCCACATTGCGAAGCTCGATTGTTGTGAGCCCATTCAGTGTCTCTTTGAATCCGATCACCTACGCGTCACGATGCTACTTCAAGAATACTTCCAGAATCACACGATTGCTCTCACACTTCCGAACCACCTACAGATAACACCTGCATATCATCTCGACATTGCACTTTCGACGGTTCTCACGAAATATGATATCTGGAGTGTACTATTGTTCAATCCCTTCATATTTTGTTCCTACATAAACAGACCACTCCGCTTCCTTTTCCCGCGCAGTCAGTTCCGTGTCATACGTGATGGTGAAGACAATGTCCTCATAGAGTTTGGCATACTTCTTATCGCTTGTGACGCTCACAACAGTCATGCTAAATCCTGTAGCAACAAACAACCACACGGATAATCAAACACTAAACAATGAAACCTTTGTCCTTGTACCAGAACAGTGCATCTGGATCCTCTCCGTCAAGCAGGTGCCAGTCGATTGGAGGCGCTTTGTATGGAGACACCAGCGATTCCATCTGGTCCTGACTGAACACCATTTGTGGTTCTGCGGGGTGTGAGAAAGAGCACTTGTCCGGAGAGAAATGGACTCGCAGTTTCATTGCATCCTTCATGTTCTCTCCGTTCGCCAACAAACACTCTCGGTCGCCGCCACCATGGATAAAGCGCACCCGGCCATTAATCAACACACTACTTCGATAGCAATCGCCTTCTCCGAAGAACTCTCCCTTCTCCGTCACTCCATGCGGAGCGAAGAACCAGTTATTCGACAGCCACCGGAACTTCAACGCATTCTCCTCCACCATCTTCTTTGCGATCTCCCGCATGGGAAACTGATCGTCGCTGTGGAACCCAGTCCTCATGTTGTCCTGCACGATTCGCGTCCAGTAGTCGAACGTCGCCTGATTGTACTTGTAAATCACTGCGAAGCCGGAGGTTGTCCATTTGTTGAGCACGCGCGTAGAGAACGCGAGGTCGACATCAGAGGCCTTGAAGAGCGTGAACACCTCTTCTCCGTCCTGCGGCGAGCACCAACAGGTGTGTGCATCGAGGACGAGTGTGTAGAGGAAGGGTGGGAAGCGATTGTAGATCATGCGCGTGGTGAACTGCGTGGACTTGAGTTCCGGCAGCAGGTCGTCCGGACTGATGGGAATGAGGAAGTCGATGGACTTGAAGAGGGCGCGGGGCAAGTGGCAGTTGGTGGCGACGGCGATTTTGAGCTACGTGGCGAGCAGTACGAGGAGATACGGTGGGAGAGAGTCGTTTCGCGCGGGCGGCGTAGATGGTCGTCTGCGTGACGAAGAAGGACGACTCGTCGCAGCCGTCGAGCGAGTTGGCGTAGATGTAGAAGAGAATGCCGTGGTCGTCGACGGGAGGGCTGGGCGTCTCGCGCTGGGCGAGTTTGCGGACGGGGAAGATGTAGCTACGTGGGAGGAGGGGAGGAGGGGTACGGTTTGGAGTACTGAGAGACGTAGTTCTGGAAAGGGTAGTAGTAGACCTCCTCGGTATAGCTGTTTCGTATTTGCTTGGAGGATGGGGATTGTTGGGGTTGTTGTTGGGATTGTTGTTTAGATTGTTGAGACAATTGTTGTTGCTGAGACAGTTGTTGTTGTTGTTGTTGTTGTTGGGGTTGAGATTGTTGTTGTTGATACTGTTGGGATTGTTGTTGTTGATACTGTTGTTGTTGATACTGTTGTTGAGACAAAGACTGCTGCAACTGCTGAGCCTGCTGTGGAATTCGTTGCGACTGATACAGCTGTTGTTGATACGCTTGCTGATACTGCGACTGCTGAAAGGGCTGGGACTGCTGCGATTGCATATACTGATACTGCGACTGAAAAGGTTTCGTCTGCAACGCGGTGTTACCCGCTAGCGAATACTGGTACGTCGCAAGTTGCTGCTTGTAGTTCTGGAGACGAAGCTGGTACTGGTTCTGCAGCAACTGCATTTGGTGCACTTGGATTGGATTCAGTAGTCCCTTTGAATACATAAAGTAGTACTGATCCAACTGATTCTTCAGCATCTGCAACTGAGGGTCCACAGGAATGACCATCCCCGGGTTTTTGTCCACAGGTTTTGGAGGAGTTTGACGAGTTACAGGAGCCTTTGTCACAACAATGGAGACTGGAGGAGTTGGCCTGAGATTGGACTTCTCCTTCTTCTCTTTGGTAAGAGTGAGTTTCGACACGTCAATTTGTTCAGAGGCATCTGGACTCGCCTTTACGGGTCCTTTCGATGGATCTTTCAAATTCGCTATAGAATCCTCCTTCTTACCTTCTTTCATAGCAGTGTGACGAGTTCCATTGGATTGGAATCGAAAGAAAAGGACATTTGCATTCTCAAATAGACTTGACGGGAACAGGTTGGCTCGGAACACATAAATTGCTGTAAAAGCACTCACACATATCATCAGCAAAAGACTAGAACAAAAGAAATGGGCTCTCCTTTCCCTAGAGGGTTGCTTCCTTTGAAGTGACCTCAATGAGTGCATAGCATAGCAATCAAAACGAAGTGACCATGGAGGGGCAATCGAAGCTCAAATACAGGCGCAACGACAACCACCTCGTGTTCCTTCGTACGTGGAGACAAGAGAATCAACAAATGATGAAAACAAACATAACATAAATGCAACAGACTTTGAGGGAGGTAATCACCCAAGATCATCTCCACCGCGCGAAAAATGAAAGGCGTCAAAAACAAGCTCACCCAGAATCCAATGGCAATTCCTCCTATTGTATCCCCAATCCAATGAGCACCATAGTACACTCGTCCAAACATAGTTGGAAGTGGAAGTAAGAGAAGCCATTTGGCATGAAAAAAGTGATAGAGAATCCCAGAGAACACTGCCGCCTATATCGTAACAACAATGAATGCCTACCTGCGCACTATCTCCAGATGGAAATGCGGGATTCGAGACATCGTCTCGCACAGAAAACAGACGATCTGCAATCGACTGCTTTCGGGGACGCGAACGCTGAACTACGTACTTGAGCGGTTCTGTGATGACCACACAAAGCAAACTAGATAAAAGACACCAGAGATAGAGTACCAAGAAAGGCCAATGTAGCAGGCAACGTGGAGACGAAAGAGTAGGAAGGAAAATACGATGAGGTAAGGAACAACGTGACGTCCAAACAGCATTGTTGGAACGACTAAGTAGTACTCCATATTGTGCGATAACTCCATCCTACAATGGGAGATAAAAAGATGTGTGCCTACATTTGGATCTTTCGACTCATCCTCCTATCCATGACAACAACTGAATTGTAAAACGAGACCATGCGATGCTTTCGATCGTGTGGAACAAGATTTCTTGAAATGCATGGGAAAACACGCTGAATGAACACGAAGATAGTGCGACGAGAGGAATAGAAACGATGAAAGTGATGTATTACACATTCCGATTCTCCTCCATCCAAATCAATCTCATGAAAGAAAGAAGTGTACTTCATCCCATTACTCTTTCCTTTGTGTATTCACCGATTTGTTGATGAGTGACGTATTTCCCGTTCAACTAGCAGTATACGATCTTAGTCGAGGAATGGCGAAAGGATTAGCTTCCTCTCTTCTCGGAATCGATGTTGAAGCCATTTATCACACTGGAGTCCGAGTGTATGGATACGAGTACTTTTACTCAAGTGGCATTCAGAAGATGCTACCTGATGACGTAGGAGAGTATGGATTCGTGACAGAGTAGGTGAAAGTCCGGTTCGGCATGGAACCGTTCAAATTACTTCCCATGGGCGAAACCGAGATTCCGGAGTTCGTGACAGATAGCTTCGTAGAGGAAAACCAAACGCGGTTTAGTGAGCAGACGTACGATTTGCTTGCTCACAACTGCAACACGTTTTCCGATGAACTCGTATTCTTCCTGACAAACAACCACATTCCGGAGGAGATTACAAATCTACCACAGGTAGGAATGACTCCCTCATTTCGATGTAGCGCCTCATAAACACTCCCATGGGAAAACAGATCCTCCCTCTCCTAGAATCCTGGGGAGCGACCAAAGCCATTCCTCTTTCGACCCAGCCGTCGCAGCCCATTCCCTCTTCAACCACTGCTCCTCCCATTCCTGCTGCCACATCCGCCGCACCAGCCGCTCCGGCTCCGCAATCCAACGACATGGACACGACGTGCATCGAAGTTTGGCGGAACCTTCGCGTGGTCGAAGCCATGGGCGATCTCCGTCAGCGCAGCTACGGCAACTCAGAAGACTCGCAGACCCTCGCGAGGCTGGCACTTTTCCTCTACGATAAGACCTTCCGCAACGAAATCACCTTCCTCGGTCTGCAGAAAGCCTGCGAGCAGCTGTCGCTCCACGGCGGTGATGCTGCGTGGGAAGGTCCGCTCTTTGAATTGCTGGTGGTTCTGACGCCACAACTAGCGCTCGCATCGTCGTCCGTGGCGCGATACGGAGAGCAGTCGGAGAAGCTCTTCTCCTCGCTGGCGACGCAGCTGCTGCGACTGGCGACGGAGGCCGGAGAAGACGTGAAGACGGCTGCGGTGGTTGCGCTGGCGGCGCTGTGCAATTCTCCGGTGATGACGGAGATGCTTCAGCGGACGCAGGTGCTGAGTGCGTTGCTGGGAAAGCTGTTACTTCGGGACCCGAGGGAGAGTGGAGAGGAGAATCCTGACGGTGTGGTGGCGAGGGCGGCGTTGCTGGCGAATGTATGTCGAGGAGTGCAGGTGTCGTACGAAGGCTGCGATGCGAGCGAGGAGTGCATTACGGTGATGAATGCGCTGGCGAACGGAATCCTGGAGGAAACGTGTGAAGAGGTGCTGCAGCTACGGATTTGCGGAGTGTATTTGTTGGTGAAGCGAGGAGGTATTACGGAACGACTGATGGCGGAGGCTCAGGGAGTGGGAGGAGATAATCATCTGGCCATCGGCACATGTACGGATAAGTGGAACCAGCTTGTGAAATGCGTAACCGATTATTGTTTTGTTTGTTCTCATGTCACTTGGTTTTCTGACAGAGTCGGCGCTTATTCCAAAGCCGTCAAAGGAGATTAATGTGGACAAGAGCATTGTATCGATGAAGAACGGTTGTGATCATGAAGGTTGTTGGACTCAAATCTCTCATTGCTGAACAAGAAAGAAAGCAGGAAGACGAGGATCTGTCGATAAATCCGCGCAAAGTAAGATCTGAGAGAAATGATAACTCGAAGCGAACTCGAAAAGTCACAAACCCTAAAAAGGAAAATGGAGACGACAGGAATCCGGGAGTCGAGGAACGAATACGGAGGGATGAAGAGGAGATCAAAGGAAACACGATGAAAGAGAAGCTTCGAAAACTGGAAGAGAAGGCAGAGCGATTCCACGCAATGCAACGAGGTTTATACGAAATGGGATGGTAAGCTGTAGGAGAAATCCCCATCGACGAGGAAAACTCGATGATCGATTTCAAAAGACGCAAGGAGATGTTTGACTTCTATGATGTTCCCATGGTCAAGGAGGACGTGGAAACGAAGCCGGTAGTTGGTCTGGACGGCGTACGAGACCGCTACGTGGAGATGATGAACAGTCCTCACAAGCCTGACGAGGTACTCATCGAAGATGAGTTCGGTCGACTACGCTGGGTGAAGCAAGGAAGCGTTGATCACATGAACAACATCGGAAGCTCCTACAGAATTCGCAAGCAGGTCCAGGGAGAGCTGAGCGCGGAGTCCTCCAAAGTGCCCACAAGCAGTAGGTTTCTGTCTATCGAGTGAGGGAAAGAGGCTTCCAGAGTGAAGATGACGTGGGAGAACCAGTTGCGCGGAACGGAAAAGGAGTACTTCGTCGAGATCGATGTCTTGTTTTACTAGAATGCTGATCTGTAGAGGCAAACAGAGGAGCTAAAGCGAGCAAGACAACAAAAGAAAACAGAAGAAGTGATTTGCTGTTCGTGGTTTCCATGTAGACTCCGAAGCCGAGTGTTCGGTCACGAAAGGAGCTGGCGGAAGACATGCTGCGGTCTCTTTTGTAACAAACATGCAAATCCACCTTGTTTCTTCCATACATCACGAGAGAGAGAACGTGCTTAATCAGGTTGCTGGTGTGCTGGTACACGTTCCTGTCCAGCACGGTATTTCGTTCCTTCACTTCCTCGCCTGTGGAGACGTGATTTGCTTCTTCTTCAGTCACCTCGTTGATCTCTTCGGTCAGTTGGCTGCGCATGTCCATAAGCAGGTTCCTCAACATATCCTTCTTCTTCTCATCAAACCCCTTCACCACCGGCGAATCTGTCATCAGCTCCAACACACTCTCCACCACCGCCAAATCTGATTCGCATTCCATCTCCACACCTACATGTCACATGGGACGATCGCCGCAATGCCTCTCGAAAACGCTCCTTCTCCTTCTGCAGATCCACGACATCCAACAACAGTCGCCAACAAGTGGCGTCGAAGGAATCTCCGGCAGTGAGAGGCTCCTTCAATGCGTTCACTCGCTGATAAAACGCGAATCCGCCGACACTCTTCGTGACCCCTCTTCTCCACACTTACCTTGAGACTAATCGCCAGCATGATGTGGCGACTCGTCGCTCCGAGCTCGTCACCGCTCCCCACCATCGTCAGCACCTACTTCCTCACCCCACTGAATTAAAAACAGTGTAGAGAAGCGCGCCGCCGCCGAAGCCCGACACTTCGGAAAACACATCTCCCGCCGTCATCGCGTAGAAGTCGAGAAGCTGCAGATAGGGTCGGAGAAACAGTCGATCGATCGGACGGAGATGGAGCTGAGCAAGCGGAAGAAGCGATGCAAGTAAATGACGAACGAGGGAGAGGAGACCGGAGAGGACGCGCGGGTCGGGACACTCCAGGATCTCTGGATGGTGAGAGGAACCGTGAGATACCGTAGGAAGTACTGAGCGAGTGGACGATGCTCATTGTCATCTCGCAGAATTCTGCCTTCCACTCCTTGTGAATTGTGGATGCAGAGGAGTCGTCGAGAGCGTGGAGGATGGAGAAAATGAAGTCTGCTGTCTGGGGCATCATTTCGGGATGGGAAACGGTGAAGTCCAGAACGAAGGTGAGAAGCTCGGGCCACTGGTGAGAGATGGGAGAGGAAAAGCTGGATTAATAGCAAGAAGAGGACAGTACGGTATCGACATCATGAAGACGAGGTATTGCTTGAGGATGGAATAGAGAGAAATCTGAGTGGAAAAAGAAGCACGAATGTCGCGACCAAACCCGTTGTTCAACTTGGATAGCAGAAACGTGAAGGCACTATCGACGCCTAATGAATACTCTAACAAAAAGGATACCATCCTCATCGAGCAAATCCTCCAGAACGCGATCTCTCTCACTTTCATTTTGCAGTTTACTAGGTAAGAGAAGAAAGCAAGAAAAAACCAGTGAAAAACATAAGGAACCAAAAGATGAACCACAAGAGAGATTTCGCTAAGATATTGATGTATTTCAGGAGACAATGATGTGCTACAAGTGAAGGTGAGAATAAAACGACTACTCAGAAATGAGATGATCCAACCCCTCCAAAAAGTCGTGCCGAACTGAAAAATAACCGGGAACGGATACTGTATTATTTTTCCCACAAAGGGATTCCATCAACTCACAATGAAGAGCCTTGACACCCTTTTCGCGAACTTGTGGAAATGAATATGTCATTGCTTCAAATCTACACTCAACCAGCAAACTCGTGGTAGTACGTTCCTTCTGCTGTATCTCCCGCAGATACAATGTTTCCATTGTTCTTCAGGCACTCAACGAAGGCATTCACAAAGGATTGGCGATCCATTAAATACAGATTAGAATCAAGGTTGGAATCAAAACAGAGTCTTGATGGTGTCTCCAATCTTTGTGAAGCGTCAAGCAACGCTTCCTGCTCAAACTCCGGACTGGGTACGTAAACCGATAGGAAACGTAAGGGATAGTCGCCTCCGTCCGTAGTGTCTCTGACGATGTTCGATTTGCAGTTGTATGGAGTGATTCTGATGTGTGGAGAGTGGATCATGACGTTTGTGTGGGTGGGATGTTGTTTCTCTATTGTGAGCAGTAGCTCGGAGTTGTTTTAAACCTCTTCCCACACATGCGCTTCAAGAGCATATCCCTATCGTGTAGAGTGAGTTTATGTCTCATTTCAGTATGCTTCGAACTATTGAAAGTGGATACAGAGGACGAAACTCATTCCTAGTGTCGGTACTCGATGTACGGTACCCTCTTTTATTACCACACGATTATGTGTTCAACGGTTAACATTATCGCTACAACGTTCGCCCTGCTATTCAACTTGGGTCCATTATCCGTCCTCCGTGCAAACAACCGCAAGAATCTGATGCCGACAATTCCGGATCTTTCTGAAAGCACTTTCAACTATATCATGTCCATCACATCATTTGAGAAGAGTAGTGAAATAGGGATATCCTAACTGTCAGATCGGGCCATTATTCACATCCGCTTTATTCGCTACCGGCTGAAGATTGGACGAAAGGCGTTCAACTCGCTGATGCTAAAGCAATACAAGTCGTCCCTTCAACTCTATGTCGGTGAATTCCCTCTTTTCAACCGTAGCTAAGTACAATTGCTCAACACAAGGAAGGGGATAATCTGGTCGCTCGCATGATGATTGTCGTTGGTGACGATTCCTCTCTATAACATAGATTGACGACTACGGTTTCATCCGGCACTTCATTCCACGAACACCAACAACACTGTACGTGTTGGGATATCGAAAGACAGCGGAGAAGAATCTCTCCGTTTTCGAGCTTGTTTCTGTTGAAAGCAAAGTGAGAAATGCGAGTGGCGATGACACTCTAGGGGGATGACAGAATCCGGTACTACTATGCCGATCTGAAGTGTCTCGGCTACACGTTGAACGACATGCAAAAGAAAACAATTGCATGGTTTCTTTCCGAGCTGAACGAGTGTGTTGTGGTTCAACTGCGAACGTTATGTCGCTTCACAGGAGTGATTGCTAGATTTTGCTACGCCAATTTCATCTACGCAGGATTATCGGAGAATGTCCGGGTGGCAACGCTCCATGGATATCGTAATCGACTCAGACGATAGGTTTTTTGTAATATGAACTGTTTCTTGTAAACAGAATAAGCACGGTTCTCCAATTCTAAATCATCTAGTTGCATCTGGCAACGACGCTTCAATTCCTGAGCTCGCTTGCGATAATCCGCATCCAATCGAGCCTTCTCTTCTTCGATGCTTTCCTTTACAGAATTCTGGCGTGCTTCACCTTCCATCTACTCCTCACAGAAAGGGAAAACAAGCACTTTGTAATGATCATACGCCTCCTGGAATTCAGCGCTCTTCTTCATCATCTTCTGAACTAAAGGGGAACACACATAAACACAACTACTCTCCTTTCCAAGCGCAATATAGTTCGTTTTCGGGACAATCGGTTGAATATCGCTCTTCATTACATCCATCAATTCGCTCACATCATTGTCCAAGCTCAAATCGGACTAAACAGTAAGAAACAGTGTGGTATAACCTACAAAGCAAATGGAATTAAACTTTGAAGACAAATCCTTTGCACTATCCGCTTGGACTTCAATGTTAATGGAAAGAGACTCGTAAGCTATCATATCAATCTCTCCGTTATGTGAAACCTGAAGTGTACTTGTCACGAGTGGAAGACATTCGTATCAAAGAATGAAATGAGTATGAGGGTGTTTTGATTATTCACTTGCTAAAAACAGTAAGTATGAAAATTATTCGATAAATGGTATTTCAGTTTTGTAAATAGGGAGTGAACACAAATGTGAATCAAAAGGCATGTAATCTTCTTCCATATGTTGAAATTGATAAACTCCTACTATTCGCATAAACAAAACAGAATAACAAATGAAAATGCCCTCCAACAATACAACGACATACCAAAGGCTACCCATGCTCATTTCTACAATTGACACATACAATTACCTCAAATAACCGTTCCGTTAATACGAAATCATGTTATACGAAATGATACACCTGATTGGCGCACCAATTTCTTCGGGCACATCCTGTTACGTTAGACCGTTAGCGTCATGAAAGGAGTAGTTTATTATTTAAACTGGAAACAGAAAACGAAAGACGTCTGAGGATAATCAAAGGAAAATGAACAGTTTTCTCAGCAAGGACCGTAAATGCAAGAGTCAATACAGTCTTTGTGGTCGCTCAAATCCCGCATCTGTGTCAATACCAGATACGTTATCGGCAAAGGGGATTGTTGTTCGTCGGAGGTCCAACGCGAAAACGCAGAGTACCCATTTGTCTGCAAACAGTCTGAACAAAAGTTGTAGGGGTTGTTTCTGTATTCCTGATTCACAGTGAATCGCTTTGTGTTTGAGTACAATTCTGTGAAGGCACCATCAGTAAGTTTGAATCGATCGGTTTGACCATCAGAATAATGTTGTCAACTACGTGTACCAACACACAGGCCATGGACAAGTGTTTTCGTTTCTGGAGTACCTTTGTATCCGCGTGCTTTCGCAGGAGCACTTTGTATTACTCTATCCATCATGTTGTCTTCTTTTGAAAGGGGACATCACTAGGATGGAAGAGCAGCTCCACCACCTTGTCCGCAATTTTGGGAGCTCCTTCTATATGAAGCATCACATCATCCAGAGTGTGATTGACCAGATGAAGCAGCTCTCTGTGATATCGGAAGCACAGTGGAAGAAGTTGCGATCGATGAATTATGGGAACCACGAAGCGGTGATGGCATGTTTTGCTTCGTTCCAAGTGAATGACTCATTGACGGAGTTCCAAAGCCATCTCTTCCAGTTAGTGAAGACGTCACCTTTGGGTCCTCCTTCCTTCTCCCTCCGCGATTCCTCTTTCCGAGCCCCAACGCCCGATCAGTTCATGTCCACGATCGATATTCTGTCTGTGCGGCTAATTCGGTCAGTGGAAAAGGGCCATCTTCAGAACAACGAGGCTCTTCAACTGCTATACGCTTGCGTATTGTGTCCACTCTTCATTACGCTTCTCCTCCAGATCCAGGAACCGACCTCCGCTTTGGTGAAGCCGTTGATCCAGAACGTGCCGGTCATGTTCGACATGTCCTTGCGCGAGCTTATGTTCATTCCAAATCCCTATCCGGATACTCTCATCAGTCAGTTGCTTCAACTTCTTCGACGATCCTTCCGTCTGACGACCTTGGAGCATTCAGTGTTGTTGACGCTGTGTAAGCAGAAGTCGCTGAGCTTGTACTATTGTTACGTCCGTTATGTCCATTCGTCAAGTCAGACTGTTTTCCTCTCCCTCTCTTCGATTTGTTGTCAAGATGTGGATGACTCGGAAGAAACTGGCGAGAAGGTGAGTGAGGGTCGTCCAGCCCTGCCTTGTGCTCAGCATGAATCTGTGTTACAGTCGCTCGTCACACAGGGAGCGTTAAGTGATCAAGAAGCGGGTGTGATCGCTGACGAGTATTTGAGAGAACAAAATAGCATTGTGAAACAGGCTTTCTGCGTTCATGAAAAACATCAAGATATCAAGGAGTTTTCAGTTGTACTTAAGCGATTTGCTTCCATTTACTCTTCTCTATTGTAATCTTTATTCTTGCTTCGTGTTTGATTTGACACCTTCGCGCCCTTGTCAACCACATCATGACTCCTCTCCCCCTTCTCTGCCTGTCCTTTCTGCTCCACTCTCTTCTCATTTTTATTGGGGCCTTTCTCGATACTTCTTCGTCCATTCACTTCACCGACATTGACTATTCTGTCTTCTCCGATGCCGCCCTCTCTATCTATTCCGGACACTCTCCATACCAACGAGAAACCTATCGTTACACACCTTTCCTGTTTCTCTCCATTCGCCTCCTCATCCATAGAGCGCTCCTCCTCCTTCCCAATCACTTTCTATCGCCTCTCTACGGCAAGTTCCTGTTCTCCCTATTTGACGTCCTCTGTGGTGTCCTCCTCTACTCTCTTCTACAAACCAAACATCACTCCCTCTTCTACACCTCTCTCTGGCTATTCAATCCATTCGTTCTCTTCATCTCCACACGTGGAAGTGCCGATGCACTCGTCTGTTTCTTCCTCTTCGCAACACTCCTCTCCTTATCCAAACGGAAGATCGCTTTGGCTGCCTTCTTCTATGGACTTGCTATTCATTTCAGACTCTTTCCTGTCATCTACGCACTTGCCTTCTTCCTCTATTGTAATCAGAACCGTGGTTCCAACCTCTTCTCGCGTGACGCGCTTCTCTTCACCTCCTTCTCCCTTCTCACCTTCTTCGCTATTACTCTTCTCGCAACTCTTCTCTATGGATGCGATGTGATTCAACATGCCTTTCTCTATCATCTTTCACGCGTTGACTTCAAACACAGTTATTCTATCTTCTTCTATCCCACCTACCTCTCTCTCCAAACAGGTTCACCGCTCCACCACATCGTTCTTCTATCTCAACTCCTTCTCCTCTTCCTCCTCTCCATACGATTCTATCCTTCTCCTCCTACCGCCCTCCTCCTCCTTTCTCTTCTCTTTGTCACATTCAATCGTGTCATCACAGCACAATACACACTCTGGTGGATCGCTCCCCTTCTCCTTGAAGTTCCCAATTCTTCACTCACACTCACACAGTGGATTCTTCTCCTTCTTCTCCTCTTCCTCACTCAGAATGTCTGGAATCTCGCTGCCTATCGTCTCGAATTCAAGGGAGAGTGGATGTTTCGTTCTGTTTGGATTGCCTCTATCTTCTACTTCATCGTTCACTGTCTTCTCCTCATTCTCCTCATTCGTCACCACAAGGAAGATGACTCGATTCATCGAAAAGTGGATTCGATTCTTTGTTGGAAACAAAGGGATATTGATGTATGGATTCGAGGATATAGATATGATTTGAGGATATTGATATGATTCAAGGATACACATAACACCATCACATTATGAAAACGCGACTCCTTCCCTCTTCCACACCCATTCACATCCCCATCACCCAACCCCAAACCACACATCCCATCATTTCCATCCTCCTCACCTCTCTCAAACGGTCTCATGCCTACCAAATCCAACAGTTCCTCGACGGATATCCATTCGCTTTCGCTGACACCATCACACAAGTACTCTCATTCCTCACTCTTCCCACTAGCTCCAAGCCCTCACTATCCACAACGCCAAATTCAGGTACCCTCTATTCCACTCTCTAACCAGATGCTCTCATTTCATCCTCTTTCAAGGAAACAACTCCACAACACCTCCAAACTCCACAACACCCTCTCCTTTCCAATATCAACTCACCATCGACTCCCAATCCATCCTCTGTTGTATTCCTGTACCTTTCCAATACTCTCTCCAACAAAGGAACAACATCTCGGGACAATTCATCTCTTCAACTATCCACCAGCTACTCCCCTCTTCTCAAAACCATTTCCATCCATGTCGCTGGAACTACGCGAGTTCATCCACTCCACCCAACCCTTCCGTTCGTTCCATCTGAACCCATCCTCTTCCTTCTATTGAATCGAATTGAGTCATCTGTGGTTTGAATCGAATTGAGTTGATGATGAGTTTGTTGATAATCAAGAGGGAGGATGACTGGTCATACACAGGATTTCTCACACTATCGCGTCCAGATCAGTCGGATTTGACAATTTCAATCGATACATCCTAATGGTATTGGGAAGAGAGCGGTTCAATAACTCTATAGGTCGTGTTGGTAGCAGCTGTGTTGACAAAACCCGGGAAGGGTTGGATTTGTGAAGTGCATTTGTGATGGCGTAGTGTTGGTGTCGAGACAATACGTGAATATGAATCGTATGCGTGTGGAGGTGAAGTGTGGTGCGTGAGGAGTGAGGAATAGGGAATCCTTGCAGTGTTTCCGAAGCTGTTGGGAGAGACAAACATGCAGCACACATTTGTGGAGGCGAACAACATGAGGTTGGAGTGAGAGAGGGATATGATGAACAGATATGTGTACCAACCGTTGGAGAATCTGATGGTGTTGGTGGTGACGACAAAGACGAGTAACATAATTGAAGACTTGGAGACGCTTCATTTGTTGGCGAAGAGTGTGGTTTGGATGAGGGTGTGACGGGTAGTTGTTCCCGAGTACGCAGGATCGATTCAAGAGGAGGCGGTAGTGGATCACGCGTTTGAGATCATATTTGCGCTGGACGAGGTGATCACGTACGGTGGAATGAACGAGCCGATTCCGTTGCAGCAAGTGCGTGTGAATCTGGTAGGAGCGAGAGATGGTTGTGAAGGAAGGCGATGGAGAGTCACGAGGAGAAGCTATTGGCGATGGTTCAGGAGAGCAAGATGAACCAGGCGCGCGAGATTATGAAGCAGAAGGAGCGTGAGTTGAAGGCGAGTCAGCCGAGCCAGTCAGGTCTGTCGTACTTCGCGTCGTTCCTGTCGTCGGCGCTGGGTTCGGTGACGTCGAGTGTTCGTGGCGCCGAGTCCTCCGTGGCATCCCACGCGAGTAACGTATCGAGCATGAGCAGCAGTGCTCCGAGCATGAGCAGCACGATGCCGAGCACGATGTCAAGCGAGTGAGTGTGAGGAGTGGCGATGATGGACAGGACGCCGAGTCTGGGTCGCGGAATGAAGCTGGGCGGCGGTCGGAAGGAGAGTCTGTCGGTGAGGGAGTGGCGTGTGGATGAGCAACAGGGCGTGATTGCGGAGGACCATCTGTCGGTTCCCGCCGCAGGGAAGGTGTCACGTGCGAGGACGGAGACTCCGACGAGCGACGTGAGTGTGGAGATTGCGGAGGAGCTGAATGTGAAACTGTCGCGTGATGGTCTGATCGAGACGGCGGACGTGAAGGGAACGCTGAGTGTGCGAGCGAATCGGAGTGAGGCGAGTCGTGTGAGCGTGTGTCTGAACGCGTTCGCAAGCGAGGGGTTCCAGCTGCAAGTGCATCCGACGATCGCTCGTTCGTTCCTGAGTGACCACGTGCTGCGACTGAAGCAGAGCGATCGCGGGTTCCCCGTGGACTCGTCGGTGTCGGTGCTGCGATGGCGGCAGCCGAATGGAGGCGACGCGTTGCTGCCACTGAACGTGACGTGTTGGCCGGAGACGAGCGAGGAGGGATGCACGGTGAACGTGGAGTACACGCTGAACGAGAAGGTGCTTGGGAGTTTGCAGAACGTGCGTATCTGCGTGCCGTTGCCGTCAGGTGTGTCGCCTGAGGTGAGTGCGATCGACGGAAGCTACCATTACGTGAGAGGTGGGAGAGGATGATGAGGTAGTTCCCAAAGGAGTCGTTTTTGGAGTGGGTGGTGGAGGATGTGACGAGTGAGAATGGGAGTGGCAATTTGGAGTTTTCGGTGAAGGGAGGAAACGAGGACGATTTCTTCCCGACGTCAGTGGAGTTCGAGTCGGGAGAGACGTTCTTGAAGGCGGAGGTGAGTGTTTGGGTGTGTGGGTGAGGTGAAGGTGACGGAAGTGAAGTTGGTGGACGGAGAGACGCCGGTGTCGTTCAGTCAGAGTCGTTCGTTGCGGGTGTCAAACTACACGATTGCCTAAGTGTGACTTATATATCTATAGTGACTTGGTTGATGATGTGTTTGTTGAAAATAGTATCAAATGGAAAAGACGTACATCTTGATAATCGAACCCATATTCAACCAACATCTAACAAACCATGCATTCACTCCATTGTGTTCCTTTGAACGAAGGATAGGAGTCAAATCAAATCCTGAAATGAAAGGAACCCCCTGGATGGGGGAAGTGGGAATCCATAGAGGGATGAATGGAAAGTGCCCCTCCCCCTTTGGTCGCCCTTCTTTCTCTGTCTGTCTATCCATATTGTTGAGTGATTAACAATTGAACAAATCATCAATCGTAAGTAAATGTGTATAGGGAGTAGTATAGGGGTGTAGAAGGGGAGTTGAAGCGTTGTGGTTCAAAAGTAACCGTGCGTAGATGGTTTCTGACATTCGTGTTACGTACCGTCGCAGACATTCTTACAATACTGCTTCCAACAAGTACCACATCGTGAAGACTCCTGGTAGGTGATTGCGTCGAGCGTGATAGGTAGGTGCTCGTCTGCTTGTTCAGTACAACAAGAAGATTGTGAGCCCGATGAAGTGCGGTTGCTGCAAGAAGCCTCTTGCTGGAGTGGGCGATGCGTCGAGAATGATCATTTCTAGCTTCCCCGCATCTCCTCGAGAGACATGAGAAGAATTCCCGCTTCTCAGCGCTCTGTGACCCGTGCTTATGGTGGTAATCTGTGCCACAAGTGCGTCCATGACCGGTGAGTTGTTGGGAGTCGTAGTTGAGGATGTAGCATTCTGCGTGCCTTCCTGATTGAGGAGCAGAAGATCGTGAAGAAGGTGGCTTCTGTAAAGGCTATGCAGAAGAAGGAGGAGAAGAAGTCGAAGAAGACGTCGAAGAAGGCCGGAAAGAAGACTGGAAAGAAGTAAGCGTGTGTCTATTGAAGGTCACTCAATACATGGTTTGTTTGTTTTAAATCGATCGGATGGAACGAGTGTATTGTGTTGGAAAGAGGATGGTGTATGGAGTGAGCGTGTTTCGTCGGTCGTTTGCGTGGATGTGAGGTGTGATGAAAGTGTGTGAGAATCTAGTTCAGAGCCTCGGTTTGATGAAGGGAACGGGTGGACGATATCGATATCTTCTCGACGAGCGATCAATGTGAACGAAGTAGGAATGAAGAATGGGGCTGAGATGGCAGTATCGAGGACAGCCGTCTGTGAGTATTCGGGAGTACGCGAAACTGGAAAGTGGGGAAGTGGTTCCAACGAAGAAGGGAATCTTTCTGACGGAGGAGAACTACAAGGCGGTGATGGGATGTGAAGGAATTGTGAAGCAGTTGATTGAGAAGGTGAAGAAGGGTGAGACGAAGTGAGTAGAGTGTAGTAATAGACTGTAGAATACAATTTGTTTATAGAAGATACAAGAGTATTAGGCATTGTCTTTTTGTGTAATCTATTTGTGTTTCCACTTCACTTCTCATGTCGGAAGAGAAACTTTTAACAACGATAGAAGCGCTGATGAAGGATCTAGAGGAGGTGAAAGCTCGAATGGAAAAGAAGGAGGAGAATCCCCCTCTACAGTCTCCATACGATGCCAAGATGATTGATTTGGAAAAGGAGATTGCCGACTTGAAATTGGATAATCAGCGTTTATCGGAGTATGTGCTCTCCCTAAAAAAGCAGCTGAAACTGTATCAGCACCATATGCATAGCGAGGATATCCTTCCGTGTACAACTGTATTCTCGATTCTCTTTTCCTTCCTTATAGAGCGATCTTCCGGATGGAATCGTATATGTGTCAAACAGTGATACAGAGAAGTGTAGTATCGCTTCGTTATCGTCATCACAGAGTCATTTTGAAAAGGCTCCCTTTATTTTAAAGACGTTCGTTTTCTGTATCCGATTAACCTTCTAGCTGTTCCTCTGGGTCATGTTCTTTTTCCGCGGTGGGTAGGTACATCATGAGCAAACCCTCAGTACGCGAACTCTCTTTCTCCAACGTAGACTCTCAACCTCGTCCATTTGTGCTGGAATACCGGTGCTCGACCACGTCGTGCTTTGGTGATCAAGAAAACTGGGAATCTGGCAGCCACCGAGGTTCTGCGTCGAATGATTGACTGGCTGCGCGAGCGCGACATCACGGTAATGGTGGAGCCGCAGGTCTATGATGAGCTTCACGACGACTCTGTGATCACATGGTCGCCTTCCGTAGCTTTCTCTCCCCTCTCTCACGTAGGAGCGCTATGAAATCAATACGCTGGTCGACTTCGTCATCACGCTGGGTGGCGACGGGACGCTTCTCTTCGCGTCGTCTCTGTTTCCGAAGACGATGCCGCCGGTGCTGAGTTTCCACATGGGTACGCTGGGGTTCCTGACGCCCTTTTCGGCGACGCAGTTCGAGGAGCCGCTCAGTCGAGTCGTGTTTATTCTCTTGTTTGACGCAGATGGTCGCCGGCGACGTCCCCCTTACGCTGCGGTCGCGAATGGAGTATCGCATCATTCGGAAAGAATCGGACAATGCGACGACTGTGGAAGCACGTGATCTGTTCGCAGGGTGTCGTCGCGCGGAGCCAAAGCTGAAGGTGCTGAATGACATCGTGATTGATCGAGGAACGTCTTCGTCGATGGTGGAGCTGAATTGCTTTATCGATACTTCTCTCATCACGACGGTCCATGCAGACGGACTGATCATCGCCACACCTACTGGGTCCACAGCCTACTCGATGTCGGCGGGAGGGTCGATGGTGCATCCGCTGACGCCAGGAATGCTAATGACTCCCATTTGCCCACATACGCTTTCCTTCCGACAGATGTTGTTCCCAGATAGCACAGTGTTGCGAATTGAGGTGTCACCGGAAAGTCGGTGTTCGGCCTCTGTTTCGTTTGATGGACAGTATAAGGAAGTCTTGAATCATGGAGATGCGCTGATTGTGAAGATAGAGGAGATGACTCATTGGTAGATTCGGACCTCCAAGTACCCGGTTCCGTCCGTATCACCGGATGAGAGTAATAACGACTGGTTCCGTTCTGTTCGCGACGGACTCCATTGGAATAAGGCTACGTCATCGATCGTTGCTACCAAACCGAAACAGGGATGATGTCTCTTTAGTAACGATTGTTTGTTCGTACAGTGATCTGATCATGGGAATCATGGTTTCAGTTTGTGGGAGGCAATTCATCTATATCGTACTTGTTTATATGCGCACATTTCGATTGGCAGTGCAGTGATGGGGTCCACTACTATCGGTTCAATCACTCTCCATGAAAACATGATAATCAAGGAGTCACTGATCATTTTCCGTACAGAACACAATCCACAAACAGAGTCTTGTTGATATAATAGGGTAGTGATCTATTATGGAATGAAACAAAGTAAATCCACGGCGATATCGGTGAGTTGAATCCGCATATTACTTAACGTATTCAGTGATTGGTTGGTATGATTATTATAGAATAGGGATGATGATTGGTCGGGATTCATAGGAATTGTAATTCAATAGGGATATTGTCCAGTTTTTTTCTCAGAAATGGGTTTTCTGACAATTCCCAAGGTCAATCACTGTACCGGCCTTATTCTTCTGATCGTCAACTGCATTTTCCCTGGTTGTGGCGTTTCGGACGATTAATCGTAGGTGTGGGAACCATGATTGGTTCTATCATCAGTTCTTCTGGTTGTGATCTCTGTATTCTTCTTTGTGGAGTTGTCCAGCTCCTTACTGCTCCTTTCATTATTGGATGGATCTGGTCTATCATCTGGGGATGCAAAATGTTCACATTGTGTATTTCTTTGTAAACAGTATTTAAATCAACATGCTGATGGTACACATAAGAGTTTGGTTGTTGAACTGAATGGAGAAACCTGGAAACAAGAAATAGCTTATTCCCATTCCAATCCCTTGGAGAAGGATGGATGCAAGGGCTGTAGCAAAGTTTATCCCCGACTGATTTAGAAAATCTCGCGTCACCTCTTTCCATACAGAAGACCAGTTTGAGGAGTAAAACGCTCGTTCATCCAGATTCATTTTCATCATATCGTAGCGATACTTTGCAGTACGGAATACCCATTTCACGAGGAGTTGACACTCTTTGAACAGGACAATGAGAGCATGAATAGGAATTCCATAGCGGATACTCTCTGTGAAAGCCCTTTCCGCCCTACATAGTCTTCCTTCGTTGCCCCTACCATCATCGGTAGGTAGTGGTCCCTTTGAATCCTTTGCATAGGAATCCGAGAAATCGCTTAATCGGCATATAAACAAGTGGGTTGCTAGCGCTTTTCCACAATTCCAATAGACTTCATGGCGTATTCGACTATTCGTAAGGGATTTGATGATAGACGAACACGTCTTTAAGGTTTAGTATTCCATTGTGATGGAGAACCGTTTGCGCCATTCCCAACGGAACGGATAAGATAACGGAGTTCACCACTTCATACGATGTGAGTGAGTGAAAGAAGAACGATTTCAGGGAAAGGTCATTCATTCATTGAATGATATTAGGATCGCTAGTAGCTGTAAGGAATGGGTTGTTTCGTTCATTTCGGTGTTTGGTAAAGGCCGGTGAAGTACTTTCTCCTCATGTTCATTTCTTCTCCTCTTCTGCATCTGGGAGAATGCAGCAATCTCACCGATGTACTTTGTACCAAGTATCTTGTATTGGAATAGGATGAGGCATCAGAAGATGGATGACAACGCTGTTCGATGCACCTGTTGTTCCAGACGATGTATTATCAAGTCCAACGATGCTGGATTCTGCAGAGTTCGATGGAACCATGATGGCGAGTTGTATCTTGCGCTGTATGGTCATCCTTGCGCTCTCCAAGTGGATCCGATTGAGAAGAAGCCGCTCTACCACTTCCTTCCAGGAACCCGGACCTTTTCTATTGGAACAGTGGGTTGCAACTTTCGCTGCTCCTTTTGTCAGAACTGGAGGATTTCTCAAGTAGTTCCATCCGATTCGTCGGAGCGCAGTCGCTTCTTTTCGGAGCTGAGCAGTGGTGTTTCTTTCTCGCCCAAACGGATTGCCGAGTTGGCCGTTGCAAACGGTTGTCAAAGTATTTCCTTCACCTACAACGAGCCAACGATTTGGGGTGAGTACGCCCATGACATTGCCGAGGAGTCAACGAAGCGTGGTCTGAAAACCGTTTACGTGACAAACGGTTATATGACGCGTGAACATATCGATTTCATTCGTCCCTTTCTCTCAGCAATGAACATCGATTTGAAGGGATCCTCTTCCTTCTATCGTTCTCTATGTGGCGGTGCGTTGGACCCCGTGTATGATACGATTCGCTATGCGAAAGAAAGCGGAATCTGGGTGGAAGTGACCTCGCTAATCATTCCAGGAGAGAATGATGGGAGAGAGGAGCTGACTCGACTGGCGGAGCTGGTGGCTTCGGTATCTCCGGACATTCCGTGGCATGTGACTGCGTTCCATCCGGATTTCCGAATGACGAACAAGGAGTGGACCCCTCTGCGTTCGCTGAAGATGGCTGTTGAGATTGGGAGGAAAGTGGGACTGAAGTATATATATGCGGGAAATGTGGACTGGAAGGGAGGAGAGGATACGTGCTGTCCGAAATGCGGAACAAAGCTCATCGAGCGTCATGGTATATCAGCGAATGTGATCAACGGTACCGGAGTTTGTGCAGCTTGTGGATACAGGATAGCTGGAATATGGGAAAAGAATCCTTTGCTTGTTTGTTGTTCTCATTCAATTCTTGTAGTGAGTCACCGAGCAATCCGATTGTGATGGACACACACAAATATGTTAAAATTCAACGTGGGATCTTTGGCCCAGTTGACTTTGAGAGCTTTCAGAAATGTCCTGTAGAAACGATTTCCGTGCTTTTCACCGTGTAGGTACTCCAGGAGTTAAAGGATTTTGTCAGAAAATGCGGCGATTCCGTCATCAACACGAAACGTTCCGATGTCAAAGAAATGTCACCTGTTTGGAAACTGCGTACATCTCCCTTCTAGATTGTATCGCGGCTATTGGAATTGCTTCGTACACTGAACCGATGGATTGAAGAGATCCCTCCTCTGAAGCAGCCGTCACGATTCGGAAACAAGGCCTATCGTATCTGGAACGATCGTCTTTGTAAGGTCGGGATTCTGTTTCTTTTTTCCTCTAGGAGGGTCCTCAGTTGCTTGAGCAAGTGATTCAGCAGCACAACGAAATGATGTGCGTTGAGTTATCTGGATATTTGGAAGAGTCGTTTGGCAATCCCACGCGTATTGATTATGGTACTGGCCACGAGACGACATTTATGATCTTTTTATGTGACTGTCCGTTCGTTGCATTCATTTGTAGTCTGCATGTACAAGATCGGTTTGATTAACGATGGGGACCTGAAGGCGATCGTCCTCAAGATATTTGCAGGATATCTAGCAGTATGTCGTCATCTACAGCGCACCTACTGGTTGGAGCCTGCTGGTTCCCACGGCGTGTGGTCCCTGGATGATTACCAGATGCTGGTGTTCTACTTCGGAGCGGCGCAACTTCACGGAAACCCCTCGTTCGCTCCTGATTGCATTACAGACAAGCACCTGATGGAGGAGAATGCGGGTGAGTACTTGTATTTTGAGGCGATTCACTACATCAACACGGTAAGTGAAGGATCCGGAGTTGACTGTCAGACGAAGAAGGGTTATTTCTATGAGACAAGTCCGATGCTGTACGATATCAGCGGAGCCGAGTCGTGGAGCAAGATCTGTTCGGGGATGTACAGGATGTGGTGCAACGAGGTGCTGGGTAAGTTCCCCGTCGTACAGCACATTCGTTTCGGCTCCATTTTCCAGTTGAATTGGATTCCTTCGGAAGATGCGTCGAAGCGAGAGTATGCGCACGTGGCTCCACCAAAGATGGAGTCGGTTGAAATGCCTAGCGTATTTTCCAAGGCTCCGTGGGCGCAATGAGTTGTTTTAACACATTTGTTTATGAGTGTTTACTGGATTACGATCATCCATATTCAGCACAACAATGAATGAAACAAACAATACACCACCAATTGCGTTCTTTCAGCTCCTCGTTGACCTGACGATACGTTCTACTCTTCGCTTCTCCATCACACACCTACATGTTGGTCAGTTCGTCGACGCGACTCATCGTTGCCACATCACGCAGACACTGCAGCGTCAGCGCCCATCGTTCTCGCTTCTCTCACTCACCCACTCCACTCCTACCACAAGGAACGCGATGGCGTCCTCCTCTCCGAACTGCTCGCAGTAGCGCTTCACCACCTCCTTCACCCGCCGCGTTTGCGTCTCCCGCTCCCGCTGCGCCCATTCTTCTCGTTCCTGACGGATGTGCTGGGAGCTGTCGACCTGCTGCAGCTCCACCACGCGCTCATGGAGCAGCAACAGCAACTGGTTGTCTTGCTGGAGAGCGCTGGCGGCGCAGGCGACGAGATTGACGAAGTCGAAGAGCTCGACGCGCGTGGCGAGGCATTCGGGACGCTGACGGATATCGACGGAGTCGGAGGACCCTGGAGTGAAAAGAGGGGGGTGATGGGACAGGTCCATGTGATGAGCTTGTCGGAGAACGAGGGACGGAAAGGGTCTGCGGAGAGAGCAGTGTCGAAGCGACGTTCGATGGCGTCCAGGAGAGAGAGCACCTGTTCTTCGCTTACGAAGACGGAGACGTCTATTGTGGAGTCGGTTGAGCAATCGGACTGTGATTCTGGACTTGCGTGAACATGAGCTCCTTGAAGAGGATAATGCACTCCGAGAGCAAGGCAGATCGGATGGGGCTGACGTGGAACACCCGCTCTCCGATGACATAGAGACGATCATCGGTGGACTGGGAATTGAACCAGAGGAGGAGGCGGTTCGTTGCATCCTCCGATATGTTATCCTGGAAATGAATTGAAAGAGAGAGGGGTACCTGAAGAGAGATGGGACAGGTTTCAGTGGTTAGGATCCACTAGGTGTGAAAAGGAAAGGAAATGGGTACTTGCTGGAAATAAAGGAACACATCTTCCATGGTTTTCCATTCCAGTGGGTTTTGATGAATCAGCTGATACGCCAAACGTTCGCAGTAGAGTTCCGTACTGTAATCGGAAAACTAGATTCAAGAAAGAAGAAAGGACTCACATCCACATTCAGAGAAGATGGGAATAAATGAAGCCCTCGCATTATGCTCGATACGAGGGATGGATGGATGGACTTTTGAAGGTAGGCGAGCGAATCATTTAGATAGTGGTCTCGATAGGCGTATCCACAGTATCCGACTCCTGCTAGTGCAGAAACAAAGAGAAGAGGTCGCAAGATGGATTTCTTCTTCTTTCCTCCAGCTTGTGTTCTTTGGGCTTACACAATCAAACCACAGCATACACGTCAGTGGTAACCGCAGTTGAATCGTATCGGAGAAACGATCCTCGAGCACTCCTGTTCGCCTGCGTGTATACCTTTCTTACTGTTTGTACTCCGTGCCACTAGGATAAGAGGAGGAATAACGACCTGTACAGTGACCCTCCCCTGAAGACGTTGGACGCCTACACAAGCAGAGAACGCTCTCTAGGGCTCTATTCCAATTCGTGGGACGTACAAGCATTAATATGAAAACAAACAATGTATCTCAATCCATACGCGTTTTCAGTTTGCGAATCGTGATCTTGTCCTGCGTGATGATATATACTTCCGCTCCCCATCCGCTGTATGCATCACGATCCACCGAGGAGAGAAGAACCTGCGAGATGACCTCAAACAAGTCATCGGGTTCCATGTTCTCCTTATAACTACGAGTGAAGGGGAATCACAAAGCATACAAAGCTTCGCAGGAGCCAAGAAGACTCTCCGCACAGGTTGCCGATACGGCATACTTGGGTTTATAAATACCAGCTCCAATCGTATCCATTGCGTCAACGAAGGGCACTCCATTCTAGGGTAAATGGGATAATGAAAACACACCTTATCTAAACCCGCTATTACGGGCTCCACAAAATAGGGACCGAACCGGTGCTTGTACTGGATGGTACGGACGAGCGAAGCAAAGGCTTCGGGACTGATCTCACGGTTCTCACGAAGTTTGTAGGAATTCACTTCATACGTCAAAAGTTGAGCGAGCGTCTGGGCATCGCTCTGCAAGCCATTGAAGCCAATGAAGATCTGGTCTGTCATCTTATATATCTTTTTGAAATCGCAGTTCACTGTCTGGAACTGGGCTCCTAGACGCAGATCACTGAATCGTAAGGAGAAGGAACAACTCCGTACCTCGCAATCGCCACACAGTTTTTACCCTTCATGGCGATCACGGCCGCTCCGTTGTATTCCATAATATCAGACATCTTTGCGAATCTGTCAAACTACACCACGATTAGGAACCGGAACTATCAAATTGGGCAATTTGGCCTTAACGGCCCATTCTACACACTACTCACACGTATTTGCTCTCACGAGGAGGATTAAGGGAAAAGAGAAGTGTACCGGAAATGGCCCGAATTCTGGACGAGTCCTGAAATCGAGGCGGTTTTCCGATTCATTCAAAAACTGATTCCGAGCGATTCCATGTCATCGAAAGAGAGAATTGCATACTTCTATCATGGTAGAGCTGGATGGAAATGAGTATTGTAGGTGACATTGGTAATTACTACTATGGACCCGGCCATCCGATGAAGCCCCAGCGTCTACGACTCACACACAACCTTCTCCTGACATATAAGCTATACCGTTTTCTCGAAGTCTACGTATGGGTGTAGTTGGCCTTGAACAGTAGAAACCACATCGGGCATCGAGTGAGGAGCTGATGGAGTTCCACACGGAAGATTATGTTCGTTTCTTGAGTCACATCAATCCAGGAATTGCAGACGATTACAAGGATCAGATGTCTCGCTGTAGGAAACTCGATGAAGAGAAGAACCCTAGTTGCCATTTCCAATGATTCTGATAATCCCATCTTCGATGGCATTTTTGATTTCTGCCAGATGTATTGTGGAGCTTCTATCGGTGGGGTGTTTCTACGGGTGGTGATGAATAGATGCTGCGTCTCGACTGAACCAAGGCTTGAACCAGATCTGCGTGAATTGGTCCGGCGGCTTGCATCACGCGAAGAAGGCAGAAGCTTCTGGTTTCTGCTACGTAAATGACATCGTTCTGGGTATCTTGGAGTTGTTGAAGTGGCGTTTGTATCCTCATATCACCGTAGAGTATATCCCCGTGTGATGTACATCGACATTGATATCCACCACGGAGACGGCGTGGAAGAGGCATTTTACCTGACGAACCGCGTGATGACGGTTTCCTTCCACAAGTATGGGAACTACTTCCCAGGCACGGGGAACGTGACGGACGTGGGTTTGGGCGAGGGAAAGAACTACGCGGTAAATGTCCCTCTGAAGGACGGAATGGATGACAAGTCCTACAAGTACATTTTCGAGCCGGTTTGTGTCGATGAATAAGCTCACCTGTAGGTTGTGAGGAAGTGTGTGGAGACGTTTCAACCGTCTGCGATCGTGCTGCAGTGCGGTGCGGACTCGGTGACGGGCGACCGACTGGGCTGCTTCAACCTGTCGCTGCGAGGTCACGCCAGCTGCGTCGATTTCGTGCGGAATTTGCATATTCCGATGCTGGTGCTGGGAGGGGGAGGCTACACGATCAAGAACGTGAGTCGAACGTGGAGCTATGAGACATCTGTTCTGTTGCAAAAGGAGATCGATAACAATATTCCATATAACAATTTCATTGAATGGTACGCGCCGACGTACCAACTTCACTTGATTCCATCCAATATGGA
This sequence comes from Blastocystis sp. NMH, assembly GCA_039096215.1. NCBI lineage: Eukaryota > Bigyra > Opalinata > Blastocystidae > Blastocystis > Blastocystis sp. NMH. The sequence continues at coordinate 567,416 of JBBPEA010000008.1, forward strand.
AAACAAGAACACGCAGGAGTATCTTGACAACTTGATGTGGGGGTAGGAGAGGGGTGTGACGTGTAGACAGGACGTGACGGAGCATCTGCGTGCGATTGAAGGAGCACCGTCGGTTCCCATTCAGGATGTTCCTGCAATCTGGAACAAGGAGAAGAAGGAGGAAGAGGAAGATCCGGAGAAGAGAGAGGACGGTAGATAAGAGGATATGGGTTAATTCTAGTGAACAGTCTGGATCATCATGTGAGGGCAGAGAACGATTTCTACGACGACCCCAAGGATATCGATCACGACGATGGGACCGAGGTCACGAAATAGGTTTTTTGATGTGTACGTGTTTGTTTCCTATTTATCGCACTTTTGATGGCCTTCCCGCGGTCACACGGCTCATTGTTCTAGAACATTTGAGGAACGGAGAGGATTACTTTATTTGTTTATTTGTGTGAATCGAGAAAAGATGACTGCTATTGTATGTGTTGGGTAAAAGAATAAACTGTAGATACCTCCTATGAAATGGGCTCAGCGCAAGGAAAGCGTTTTCATCACAATCAATGTAACCGATATAATGGATCCGAAGGTGGAAGTGAATGCTTCCCACTTGACTTTCATGTACAGATTCGTGTGTTGTTATCATTTACAGGGGACGGACAAAGGATAACGAGTACGCGGTGACGCTGAACTTTTATAAGGATATTAATCCGGAGGTAGGGTTTTGACAGATTGACGATGGGTAGAAGAGCAAGTGGTCCTGCACGCCTCGTTGCGTCCAGTTCCATCTGATGAAGGATACGGATGAGTCGTGGCCTCAGCTGCTGAAGAATAAAAACGAGTACAAGAATCTCCTCCAGATCGACTGGGCGCTGTGGGCTGATTCGGATGACGAGGATGAGGAGGGCGGAATGAACAACTTCCAGCTTCCTGCGAACTTCCAGGAGCTGATGAAGCAGTACAAGCCCGAGGAAGGAGAGGATAACCATTGCAACTGCGGACATGACCACTGCGAGTGTGAGCATGATCACTGTGAATGCGGACACGATCATAAGTGCGACAGTGATGACGAGAATTGCAATTGCGAGAGTGATACTGATTGTACGGTGTAATGCGTGGAATTGATGTGTAGCTGAGAAGGACGATATGCCGGAGTTGGAAGAGGATAACTAACGTACTATATGAGTTGATTGTTCAAACAAACATTGCAAATACGCTTGGTGTTGCCAATTCCCTTCGAGATATTGTCCATCATATCGTCGTAGTGACGGTCGCTATCCTTCATCCCCTCATCGTTGACTCACCGAATGGTTGCCCGATCGACCAGTTCCGCATCATCTTCCAAGCCCTCCTCCTCCAGCTGCTTGTAGCGCTTATCGGGAGTGCCTTCGGCCTCTCGCGCCGCCTCTGCTTCTCGCATATGTTGCATCTCCTCCTCCGCGTAGTCCGCCATGGAGCGTGTGGGGAGATTCCACCACGGTCGGAACACACTGGAACGAATCGTCTGCTTCGTCATCTTCAAGTCTGTACCAATGTGGATCACCTCCATCGGCTTCTTGTTGGCCTCTTGGTATCCTCGGCTACACATAAACGAAGGTCTCCGAAACTACATGAATTCCTGATGTGGATCCTTTCCTGTGTCCTTCATACTCTGCATGTACTTCAGAATCTCCATCTCCTGGGGAATCGAATTCAGATCGTTCAGGGACTTCCGCGCGCAGCTCTGCAACGCGAGAACCCACTTTTCGCGCTCCAGCTCCTCGTCCACGACAGAGCCCTTGTCTTTGCGTTCCTTGGTGTCATGGAGAGGTGTGCAAACTTACTTGCATGGTGTGTATCTCCTTCAGTCTCACGTCACAGTCCTTTTCCAGCTTCATACGTCGAATCTTCTCGTTACGAAGAGCACCTGCATCCAACTTCGTGTGCTCCTCCTGACGTCTATGCATAATACCATAGGCGATTAGCGACTGTAGGTAAGCATCATACTGCAGCTCGGTATCCTTGTCGAGAATCTCGCATCGCTTCAGTACATCTAAGAAGGACTCCAGATAGGACACTGCTCTCTCCAATCGGGTCAGACGATCCTCCATTCCCTTTTGGAGAACGAAACCACAGTAGTAGCCAACCATCAAGTACTTTATATCCTCTATGTCACAATTTGACCAACAAAAGAACCTGTGTTCATGTCCTTAACCGTTTCATTGATAGAAAAGATGTGTTCCTTCCGAATCAAGGATTCGCAAAGATAGGAATAGGATTCGAGATCAGCAATCAGCTTCTTCCCAACTGGGTCGTCCCCACGGAAGAACTCGGTTGACAAACGATGATACGCCTTTTCACACTCCGCAAAAACACTATCGAGTGAAGACTCTACGAGTGACGCAATGACACTTCTATCATACCGTCTACTTCCATTTTAACAGTAATTGTGAACAAACACAAATACACATTTGACTTAAGAGGGAACAGCTCTGCGTTTACCAGTCGTCGTCATCACCTCCGAAGAGACCGCCTCCAGACATATCAATGTCTTCCTCTTCCTCCTCCTCTTCCTCCTTCTTCTCCTCCTTCTTCTCCTCACCAGCAGCAGCAGCAGCAGCGGGGGCAGCAGCGGCAGCTCCGGCAGCAGGAATGGAGACGAGCTTCTCCAGACCCTCCTTGATGAGCTCCTCGACGTTCTTTCCCTCGAGGTCAGCAATCAGCTTCTCAATCTTCTCGTCCTCAGCCTCAGCACCGACGGACTCCAGAACAGTCTTCACATCAGCAGCCTACGCCGTTAGGAAGCGTACAAACACAAGCATACAGTGGGCTTCTCGTTTCCACCGAGAACAAGCAGCAAGTAAGCACTCAGATGTCTCATCTACACGGACGGTTAGAACTGAGTCAGCCAATGGCACATATCTCTCTCCCCGTGTGTTACAGCACCAAAACATACCTCCTAAATCAAATACTATGGTACTTTAGTGGACATTTGCGAATTGCCAGGGGTAATCTGGAAAGTGGGGCTATTTCCAGTCGTGTTATGCAGTTTGGGGCATGGAATTACTGAAATAGATGACTGATTGCAACAAAAACAATACTCTGAAGAATGGGATACTATTTTGGAGCGTAGCTCTGCGCGTTCTAACACTTTGAAGTCCTCGATGTGGAAGCAATGTTGTCTATGTGGAAGAAGAGTAGCTCACGTACATCCTGTAGAGCAGGGAAATGAGAAGAGGGTTCTTGTTCTATCAATCAGAGTGAATAGATGACAAGTACTCTAGCGAGACGAAGATAGAGGGATCCCCAAAGCATGCCGAACAACTGGCACATGAGTGTTCCATTGTTCACAAATGTGAGGAAGGTGTAGATCAATGGAAGGTAGCGTCTGGGGATGATGAACCCTGATGTTGAGAATAAAGCGCATTCAAACCGATCAGGTTGAAGGTCTCCGTTGCGCTTCGCGTCGTCTCAATGGTAAGGAGAACCATGATAATGAAGTGTCCTCCATAGTAGAGAGGGTAGAACAGGCAAGTGATCTAAAAATATACGGTTGCAACAAGCCATATCCAAAACCCGATAATCGCAAAAACAACACTGACTAGGAAATTGCAGAATGGATTTGATTCTAGAAATCACGTGCACAAGATTACACAGATACGCTCCGTGAGCATAACAGGACGAGACTCCATCGTTCGCATATGAACTACACTTCCATGACAATTCCATTTGAAAAGTACAAAATGACCAGAAAGATCTTCGTGTACCAAGTCGGATAATCAATCAGAAGCAACGACGAAAACAGTCTCCAAATCTGATTATCATGTACGCGAAACGAACAAAACCTCGCCGTGGAAGAAAATCCGTCCATATCGCAACGATAGTCTCGAGAGATCACTCTTCGTCCAAAATGCAATATAGGATCCCGCGGTCAAAATAAGAAAGTAGCATAAAGCGAACGGGTAAATGAATCGCTGTCCCGTCATTTAGGGAAGAACGATGATAGGATAGAAATAACCGCGGATGCCGTCTACGCTCGAATTGCTCCAAACTTTGACCCAAGGAGACATGGATTTTGTTAAAAACGCTGCGATGAATGCTCAGAGCGAAGAGGTGAGCAACGGAAAGGACTACATGCCAAAGACCAAGTACAGAGTATTGGAGCAAGCGCATGTGTAGGTCGAGTTACTATCGTCTGACGGAGGGTTTGAAGAGTTTTTGGAAGAGCACGGGCGCGACTCCGGAGATCCGTATGAATAACATATCCATAAATCCACTTCTGCGTTGCTTTCTTGACTAGAAGCTGTTCTTCTTGGTCAACAGTCTTTTGTTTGCAGGAAGCATCTTTTTGTTCAAGAACTATGGAAACAAGCTTGCTCTGTAGAGGAATCGATTGTTCGGGGACTGTTATTATGCTTTAGTCTGTTCACTTTTCCTTGTTTGTTATACCATTATCTGGAATGGACGTGTCCAGCCGTTGCATGGAACCGCCATTGAGCGAGGACAATGAAGAGGGAGAGATGAGTCAGTGGGAGGATGTGATTGTTTACTTGGGTCCTTGACGTGTAGGTGTCTGTAAGTGGTAGTGATGTCAGTCAGCTGATTGACGAATTGGACAGTGAATTTGAAAAGCTGAAGAATGTGAAGTCAACCTCTGTAGTATTGTTTGTGGTTGGATGACAAGGGTTACTGGTAGAAATGAACGATATGAAATGGAAATGGACCGTATTCACAGTCTTCAGGTAACCAAACAGTACCAGGAAGCGAAAAACTCGTGTGAAGCTCTCCTCCGTGGAGAACTGAAACATCGATGTGAGAATGCAGAGTTTTGGATTCAGTTCGCGCATATTGAGGAAGTATGTGTTTTGTGAGCTTCGTTTAGAATAGAATGTTGGCAATCCGGATTCCGTCGTTGAAGTGTATGATCGAGGATGTACTTGCTTGCGTTGCTTTCCATCTGAGCTCCTTACGCTTTCTCTCGTATGTGTCTATGAGTGTTTCATAAAGAAGGATATGCGTGCATATGTAGAGAGCGTGCTGGATGAGGAGGAGACTGTGGAGGTGTTAGATTTCTCTCAGGATGAGCTGGACAGAATTATGTATGCGCACATGTTGTCTGTCAATGTAGTCGCGAAGAGCAGGAATATGGATCAGTGCAACAGGAGGGCGAGAGAAGGGGAAAGGGGAACAGGAGTCCTGGAAGAGTTACAGAGAAGGGCAGTAATGTGAAGCATAAGAAGGGAAGAGTCGTGCATAAACGAGAGAAAAAGCTATCACGTCGAACAAAGCAACAGGAGTCCTCATCAGACTCAGAATCATTTACGATTGTATTATCTGATTCCGACACCAGTTCACCCGACGCTGATAGCAAATGTGAAACACCGAAGTCCCAACTCAGTCCGTATCGGAGTCGACGGCTTCGAGAGGAGAGAACGCCGATTTCCGTACGAAAGAGTCCTCGACTGCACAACCACGTAGACTACGGAAAGATGTTGTGATGGAGTATTTGTAACCTGTGACATAACAAACAACTGTTTCTTGTAAGGACACTAAAAGAACTCTCTATCGCTTCTTATATAAGCACGCCTTTAGCGATGGAATGGTGCTAGCCTTCTTCCGATTCGTGTTATGCGTTTTCTTGAAGAAGAACAGCCCGAAGTGCGTGTTCTCGACGTTCTTTTCATTCATGGAAAGGGAGCAGCACCTACCTTCCGAATGAGAGTGAAGCCCAACTTCTCAATACTCGCAACGAAGCCTGCCTCTCCCCCAATCTCATCACTTTCAAAACGACTCTTCACTTCTGCTACCTATATAATCAAAACGCACCCTAACACACACCCACAACTGACCTCCCTTGCACAGACACCGATTGCTTTCAGCGATAAATTCACTCCAGTTTGTACCCATCAGAGCCAAACAAAAGATTGCAATATCCAGGGATTCTTTCTCGAGAGGAACATGGGCAATATCACACGCGGTAATAAACGGCTCCTTTGAAACGAGGTCGAAACTGTGCACTTCCTGATTCTTACACTCCTTATATATCTTTCCATCGCCACAACCGAAATCGCCCACTCGCTTGCGAGGGAGTTTTCTACTGATAGAAAGAGTTCGTAACACTTACTGTAACATCTTAATAAACACATCGACGGGAACCAGCGGCCAACGCGTCACCTGTTCTCGGAAACCTTGGTGGTAGACGTCGAAGAGACTGCTGTCTTCCTGAATCATCTTCAGAGACGCATCTCCACTTTGAGTATACAGCTGCTCGTTGATCCATCGAAATTTGGAACCCTTCATCTTGTCCTGGAGCAGTGCAATCATCGGTTTTGAAGATGCAGAAGAGGGAGCCACCTTGAGACTACGATGCAACTGAACGTGACCTTGTTGTTTGGAGATCTGGTTTTTCTTGTTCTTCTTCTGCTTCATTATCAAAAGATGGATTTGTGAATTGTGTTCTTTCTGAAAGGAATTCCGCTAAGCAAACCATGACCCTTCTTCCAATAGTAGATTCGCCTCCAAGCGGGGAATCGAATTGATTTCATGAGAGACGGGGAGACTGTAATGGAAGAGGTACAAGCGGTGTGGCGTGATTCCGCCGTGATCGTAATCGTCACTCGTTATAGTAGAAATAACTTCGGCGTTTCTATATCCTATTACCATGGTATATTTCACTTTTCACCCATGCAGTTTCTCACTTTATTGTAGAGCGAGAAGGCTAATGTCATGCGTAACATCCGTGTTGAGAAGCTGGTGATCAACATTTGCGTCGGAGAGTCTGGAGATGCCATCTCCAAGGCTGCTCGTGTGCTGCAGCAGATTTCGGGTCAGGAGCCTGTGTATGGAAAGGGTGGGTGGTTATTCGTTATCGATTATTTCTTCTAGCCCGTTTCACCATTCGTTCCTTCTCTATTCGTCGTAATGAGAAGATCTCTGTCCACGCGACCATCCGTGGCGAGAAGGCTCTTGAGATTCTGGAGCGCGGTCTGAAGGTGAAGGAGTACGAGCTGGTGAAGAAGAACTTCTCTGACTCTGGCAACTTCGGTTTCGGTATTCAGGAGCACATTGATCTGGGTATCAAGTACGATCCCAACACCGGTATCTTCGGTATGGATTTCTACGTCCAGCTGTCTCGTCCCGGTGGTCGTGTGTCGAAGAGAAAGGCTCAGCGTAGCAGAATCGGTTACTCGCACAAGGTGACTCGCGAGGAGGCTATGGAGTGGTTCAAGAAGCAGTACGACGGTATCATTCTGGACAAGGCGAAGTAAGCGACGAGTCATGGGACGTGTGATGATAGGGCGCCGTATTCTTTGTTTGTTTGAGTGAAAGAAGCGTGATGAAGGCAGTGAAGAATCCATCCACTATCTGTTCTCCTATTACAATAGATAGACGGCTCTACAATTCCTTAATCTCTACTACGGCTTCCGGTTTTATTTTGTTTATTATTCATTTCTATAAATTCATTTTTTCAACATAAGTTGCTTATCATAGGGCCATACCATAGGGCATATTAGTTGGTGCAGTTGCCACCATGCCGATCATCATGCACATAGCAACCAATGAATGGAGTTAATGAAAAGAGTGTCCTGTTGCCACTTATTTCCATGAGTTAGATCTTTTGATACCCCACCAAACTGTTGAGATCATCACTCTATCAACGAAAACCTTATTTGATCCATCGTTTTGACAGGTAGTAGATTGTCGTATAAACACATATCATTTTCTGTTTGATTGCCTTCGTATTAGTTGAGATATGAGGTAACTCCTCTAATACCCACCCACGGGAAGTATTGCCTATGTCGCGAACTATGTCTAGGGGAGTACCTTCAATAGGATTCTCTTGCAGAGTATCAAACCTAGGGATCATGGCGCGGGTAACGATGTTTAGTGTTCTATTCACAGAGTGTGCAATGTTACTCGCAAATACTGCAATGAGAATCCTCGTTTTCTTTCCATTGATCACATTATCCTTGCAAAAGTTGTTATTATTGCAAATGAAACTGAGAAGTAAGAAGAAGACCAATTTTAAGGATGTTATTAAAGGGAAGGTTCCTACAAAGAAACAGACTCAGATCATTGAGTATGTTCCAAAGAGTATTCGTTACTGATTCGTTTTCCGATTAGATTCAACCCATCACCGCAAGATCCCTGGGCTTGGTGATTTCTACGTCGTGTAGAATTTACACCTCCTTTATCACATAGAAAGGGTTCTAAAGAACTCCTTCGTTCAATGGGTGGTAATGCATATGGGGTATGATCAATGAAGATCATCTTCCGTTGTACAATGTTATCAGGAATAAGCCCATTCGTCTAGAAGCGAGCGACGATTGGATGTATTGCGTTTCCTGCATCGATGATGTGATAGCTATGTTCCTGTTTTCGACATCACGTGCACATATGAAATATGCGATAATGGAAAGTTGGGGATTTGTCTTGGATTCTTCTGTAGGATCATACTTACCAAGCGAAGTGACAGTTTGCTGAATGAGAAGCTCACTTTGTTTCAGCGTGGAGTAAGAAAGAATAGTGATTTGACTCCCTCTTCGCGTAAAACAATTGAATCATTGAAGGAGCTCAATCGTTTTATTGATTCCTGCTACTTTGATGCGGATGGTGTGTTTCATATTGGCTGCGAAGGTGATCCTAACGAAGGTCAGCAAACCGTTCCTCCGTCATTCTCCCCTGTTCCAATTCAACCACTTGCTAACACTACAACTAACCAAGAGAACGAGGACCGTTGTGCTTCCTTGGGTCCTACTGAATCAGAGGAAGTTACATACCAGACACAGTATGAAGACAGTTATTGTTTGATTGTTTCTTTACTGTAGCTATGAGGGGGGGAAGAAAACTATCTGAACTGAATGCGGACCACTACATGAATTGTGATATTATTGGCTATGAAGGAGTTGATATTTCTGATCGTTGTGTTCACTGCGGTTTGGTAAGCCTAGTTTTTGTGTGTTATTATAGCATTATAACTTCAATATTGAGGCCTACTCTCATATTATGTCGTACGTTCTGCGATCGAAGAATATTACTACACGTATTTTTCGTTGTCCTTGTTCTGTTTGCAGGTAGTTCTCCTAATGTGGATACCCATCGCTTCAAATGTTACTGCCAGAAAATCCGTGACACGATCCTTTCAGGGTCATCTATGGAGTCGATGATAACGCAGAATGATCTTACACTGGCATCAGTTGGCTTGTGCGATTCCGGATTGCTAGAAACTGTTTACAACTATCTTGACTATCCGTATGAGTGTATGATTGGATCTGTTTTTCTGCTCTACTGTGATAGCTGTGCCAGGTGTTATATTGGTTCCTCCATTTTCTGCCCCCGTTGTTCAGAAGATGGAAAACCCGTGAGACTGATGAAGTCGTGTCAAGCCACAAACTGCTGGGCTAACAATTCTTACTTTGAAGCACACAAGTCCGAATTCATGGTCATGAGTGATGTGTACAAAGTGTGCCCTCACACAAGGTGTAAGGCCGATAGTGGAATACGTATTCACTCTGTTTTGGAAAGCGTTCTGTCAATTGCATTTAGTGATTTCTTTCCAATACTCGTCGATACGAGTCGTTCGGAGCTATCACTTCATCTCATTCACTGCCATAATACGGAGCAACTATATTGGGGGTATTCATACGCAATGGCCAGTATTCTCTATCATATGGGGGAATTCTCTCTTGGTTCTTATATTTGCAATGGGCTGAAAGAGGTTCCATCAATGCATAAGGATGGATTTGTTTTTAATCCTGATTTCAAATCCTATTTTGAACCACATCAGGTGGAACTACAGTATCGCAAGGGGAGACCTCAGAATGATACAGAGAACAATACAACTGAAGCATCAGATCAGCAGTATCTTGACAAAGACGATACAATCCGGACTGAAAGAATGAAATTGTTCAATTCCGAACTGAAAATGGCTGCACCTCATGCTCTTGTTTTGGACGCCCTGAAGACCATCTACGAGGAGGAGACTAAACTTCCATCTGATAATGCTCCAAATAAGAGAAGACCTCTTAATCCACCCTATGACAGTGGAGATAATTATGATGGACCGTTCCTATTTCATGAACATAAGGAATCTCAATTGGATAAGGTGCTTGAAGAGGTGCATATGAAGTCGTTGGAACTGTATAATTCTCTTCTCATTTCCGACCCCACTCCTCAGTCTAAGCAAGCAGAAGAAGAAGAACAGTTTTCATTTCAACACCCAGGGAGGGATACTGAAGTTGAAGATGCTTTTCTCTTCTTTTCTCTTCATTCCGATGGTAAGCCCGCAACTCCGTTTGGAGCAATTACTGATTATAACGTTATTCTATTGCGTCTTCTCAATGCAAATGGGAGTTTGATAAACACTCCAGGCTTTACGCATCCGATATGTATTCTTCCAAAGAATGGAAAGCTGCCGAAAAGAAGTCAGCCGAGGAAAAAGGACATGGAGAACAATGGGAATGGAATGGAGATGGAGAACAATGGGAATGGAATGGAGATGGAGAACAATGGGAATGGAATGGAGATGGAGAACAATGGGAATGGAATGGAGATGGAGAACAATGGGAATGGAATGGAGATGGAGAACAATGGGAATGGAATGGAGATGGAGAACAATGGGAATGGAATGGAGATGGAGAACAATGGGAATGGAATGGAGATGGAGAACAATGGGAATGGAATGGAGATGGAGAACAATGGGAATGGAATGGAGATGGAGAACAATGGGAATGGAATGGAGATGGAAAACAACGAAAACAAAGAGGGTACAACTGATGGTGAATGGATTAAGAATCTATCCAAGATTATTCAGGCAATCCTATATGATGTTAGTGTTCTTGGAGTATATGGTGTGTATATTAAGCGTAAGGATCCGAAGCAAGCAGGGAGTATGAAATGGTACCATTTGAGATGGTCTGTCGTTCATTTTTCTGGTGATACTGTCGCGGAAGAGGAAGTCATTGGCTATCCGGGAAAGAAGAGTAGCTCCTTTCCTTGTATTTATGATCTCTTATGCAAGAATGACATCTACTCTCCTGACAGAATGACGTATCGTGATAAAGCTAATAAAGGTGCAAACAAGAGAGATCTGTCTTGTCCCTTGCATGCACTGCGTTCGTTCCCAATAACATCTGCCGCAGCTCATCTTGGATTCATTGCTGGGCTTCCTCCTGATAGTTCGTTGGATTCGTTTGCAACAAAATATCCATTTATACCCAACTTTCTTACTGAGGCAAGCCAAGTCCAGTTTTTTCTACACCAATTCTATGGTAAGGGCACATTCTTTTGGACACCAACAACTCCCCACCATCCTGTTCTTCGCCAGCTGCTTGACACCACACTGATCAATCAGTGTATCGGATCGAAGAAGAAATCGAGAAAGAAGAACAACGCCAATATCAAATTCAGTATTACAACGGAAAGAATCCCCGATAAAGCCAAGAAGAAGTTGGCTATTGTTGATGCTGTGTCCATCTCCCTAGAGGGTATCCCGTCTGGTAGGGGTACCTCTGATATTGGAAACCTACAGAATGATAGCCTCTGTATGGCTACAGATACGATCATGAATAATGCTCACACCAGTTGTCTACCTGTTAGTATACGCATAAACAGTGGAAGACACTTTCGGAATTTTGCCTCAATTAATCGCTATCCAATCATGCTCTCGAATCATCCTTGTATTGGACAATGTGGCGGTGATAACGAACTTGTTTTGGACTACTTGGGCTCTCCTGACAAATTGGATATTCGAGGATCTTTAATATTGCTATCTAATAGTATTCTGATTCCGTGGGATTGTCTTCTAGCTGTGGATGATATGCACATGGGATCAAATCTCATATCGATGTCAGGAATTGCTCACTGGACGAAGATGTGACCTCCAACATATCAAAACTTTTGCGGATAGTGTTGCTGCAGTATATCATTTCATGCCGGATGGTGTTATTACAAACATTCCAATACTGTCTAGCGATGAGATGTGTATAAGGTTACAAAAGCTCAATGAGTTTGTTCAAAGTCCCATCCTTGGTAAGATATCTGGAATGAATGGGAATATCACGTCATTTCCAATTCATGACAAAACGGTCTATGGTAACTGCTATATGGAGGATGTATTCCAGGAGAGCCGATTCGACAGTCTCATAGTATTCTCTGTTCTTGAAGTTATCAACATATTTGGAGTACTGAGATTGTTTCATATGGGATGGACAAAACTTGCATCTATTGGATCACTTCTCATATTCTATTTATCCTGTGTGGAAGGGAAGGTAATACCGTCGGCAACATGCCCCTCTTTTCACCGTCTTGTTCATATTCCTGACAAAATCCTTCAAAATGGCCCTCTTTTCTATGCAACCAACTACTACTGTGAGCAGTACTATGGGATCGTTGCGAAGAATCTCAGCGCCTCTGCGAATATCATTACTACATGCATAAAGAAGTTATCAACTCTAACATCAGCCTCTCTCTTCATTGGTCCAGATTATTCTGTTCACGTAAAGGACTGTAAAGTCAATGGACAATTCATGTGTAGTATAAAACCAAGAGTGTATGAATACAAAACCTTGATTGCCTATATAACACGAGCAAATGTGTATGACGACTATGGGTTTGCTCGTTATCTATTCCTCAACCGCGAGACATGTCTCGATCAGATTGATAAATGTGTGGAATCGCTATCGGATAACTGTAACCAGGGAGCTGTGGATTTGTCTCCTTTGTTGAATTCTGTTAGTGTCACTGTCAAAGCCTACTGTGATCATAACCCCAAAGACTATAGTCCATCTATCACATTTGGAGACTCCTTCAATGTATACACGGAGTGCCTGTGGAGGGATGGACATGTATATACTGGTTGTGATCCATTTGCAGAGGGTGTACTTTCACTTACATGCAGCTATCTTTGTAAGCACTCCAACAGTTTGGCATTCATGACCAACTACCAAGGAGAGCTGGAAGTGTATTTGGTTTGTGGTTTCATTATCTGCGAAGTCAGAACTCTTCCGTACGTTCAAGCCTTCTGTATACGACTACCTGTTCAATGTGATAATCCGTGTTATTCATCCTATCAACGCCGCATTCTGCTTGGATCTTCCCTACTGAATATGGATATTAGGAATGGCCGCTACTGGAGATTGATATCTCTGTATCGTTTACATCTTCAGGAGACAAAGACAATACTAGTGACCAGGAATCTTCTAAAGCTCCGTATGGAATCACTTCATGTTTTTCAGTGTAATGCTATTTCTTCTGCGTATGAATTACTACCAGATGGAAAAGGAGATGGTAGGTTTGACGTGGTTTTCGATCGCGATTGTATTTCTGTTATGAAAAACCCGAAGCCAGACGTCAGATTCCGTGACAAGTATCGCTACAAGGATGAATACGATCTTTCAAATAGAATACCTGGTTACATAAAAAAGAAGTAACGGATGTTTGTAATTCAAAGTCCAGCTATATAGTATTCAAAGAAGTGGTTACTACCCGAATCTGGTAACAATCCATTAACCGGTTGAAACCATGTACGAATAAGTGAAAGATAACAAAATCCATGAAAACAGGAACCCATCGAATACAGGACGAGCATCTGAAGATTACATATAGTACTATGACCAACCAAACAACACTAAAGAAGGCCTATGATACAATAAACCCTCAAATCCAAAAGAGATGATATGGAGTGGAAGAAGCACACAATTCCCGCGGGAGGTGCCACATAAACCAATGGTCCTCATACAACACGGAAGCTGTGACGTTTTGAAGGTGGTATGATCAAGGCGTCCCCTGCCTTGTCGTGGGGTATACATATCCGGTGTTTGCAATTACCTGAATACCCATTACATTACCATCGACAACCAACTCGTAAGTGAGGGATCAAATGAATTGCCTTAAGTGGGGCAATTGGGACTATAGGGTGATATCTTATAATAGTAAATACTGAGTGTGATGGTTACAAGTATGGAAACAGACTCCTAGTTCATTGCCACTGATAAGCCAATGGAGGTAATTCGACTCCAGGGAAGTGGAATGAAACACGGAGCAGTATTACAACATGTAGATGGTATCATATTGGTAACGGGATATGATATCTTTCAGTCATATGGTTATTTGGGATATGCATGGAATGGACATGTCGGTGATGAACAGAGTTCAGTTGAAGCAGTATTTCGTATTGATAGACGCATTCTAAACAGCTGCAGATGTTTAGATTGTGTTGTTAATGTTGTTCGTCTATTCTGTTTGTTCACGTTGTTGGTTGCTTCTAATACTGTAGGTAATTGGAATGTACATTCTCATATCCGTTTGCATGACTACGTCGGTGATGTCGATGTGCCATTTCATTCTTCATCTCATATTCCGATACAAATGCGAGGCAAAATGAATGTGGGAGCATATTACACATAGGGTGCAGCCATCATGAGTTTCGTTACAATGGCTGGAAGTGTATACGGGAGGGACATCAGTAGCAGTATGCAAACGGTGATTTCTGCAATATCAATACTGTGATGTCGAGAATGCAAGTCTCTGTGTGCTGATGAGGAGATGCTGTTTATACGACTGTACTCAGTGGTGCTATGTCATCAGCAAGGACTCTCGATAGTCTGAGTATGATGGCAGGGGCTACTGAGTGCAGGTGTATGAATGAGCTATTTCTATTCTATATAGATTGATTGCATGTTTGTTGTGAGAACCCTTGACAGGACGGTAACCCTTGTTCGTAAAGACTGAAGATATTGGAAAACTAACATATACTATCAAGAGTACACATGGTGCTTAACATGATAAGCCAATAGAAAGGGATGCAAACCTCATGATGAAGGAGATCTGAGCCCAAAACGATGAAACAAAAACAAGAGAAGTACCCCGAGGGTTACAACTCTGAATGGAGGTTGAGAAGTGCTCAAGCACTGGTTCCGGAGGTAGAAATGGCTCTTTTGGACCTGTATGTAGGCGCATACTGGCCTACCCGGAACAAAAGGGAAAACGGACCGACAAAAAGGAAAGAAAAGGGTGGTTAAGTTGAGAAAACAGATAGAAAAGCAAGAGCCAATCAGATTTCAATGAATCACACCCAAAACCCAGGGGGTACAAGCCG